>JAKSZT010054458.1:23959014-24226489 GCA_026826555.1 Tolypeutes matacus | reverse complement strand
GGAGAGTAAGAGAAGAGCAGGCTTTGAGCCATCACCCATATGGACATAATCTATGGTAAAGGGATAGAGTGTGGTTGCATGTTGGGGGATGGGGCAGATGGGTGGTGGTGTTCCTGGGTTTGGTGGTGCAGCACTGGCGGGTGGGTGGATTAGGAAGGGCAGGTTCAAATTCCCGGGGCATGTAACTGTGAATCTTGACATTCCATGGGTCGGGATAGGGTAGTATCATGGGCCCTGGGGGGCTGGGGGGAAGGGAACAGTCAAGATCTAATGGGGTGTTTGGTGGTCATGGGGAAGGTTTTTCATTACCTTACAGTAATGGACACAGGATATGGTAAATATCATCAAAATTATTAAACTATCATCTAAATTGTAAACTATACTGTAAATCATTGACAATGTTTAGTTGCTATATTTTGCTTTCTGTATAACAGTTATAACAATGCTAACATCCAAAAAAAAGGGGAGGGGTAATATGGGGTGGGGAAGGGGGGGTGGTTTGGTATCTGGGAGTCTCCAGCACTCCGTGTGTGACTTTGCTGTGACCTAAAACTTCTTTGAAAATTAAATGAAAAATTGGGAGACAATGAGGATTGAGAGGGAGAAGATGTCACGGCACACTGGACATCCAATAACACAGTGATAAAAGGAAGGAAAAAAATGAAAAGAGAAAGGGAAAAAAAAAAAAAAGAATAAATAAATAAATAAATAAACAAATATATATATTTTAAAGGCATTTCCTTTGCTTTTTTGCCCATTTTTTTGAATGTCCCAATCACTAATTATGTTTTGTTTTGCTTTTTTTCTTTGTTTGATTATTTGGTTTTTTTTTTCCTTGTTTTTTTTTTTTTTTTTCTTTTTTTTTTTTTTTTTTTTTCCCCTGAGTTTCCTTATGTTTGTCTCTTGCATGTAAGCTTATTATAGTTGTTTCTTTTTCCTAGTAAATGTGTTTGATTATTTTATGGACTACATGTTCATGGAGGATTTGGATCACAGAAGGGTTACAATGTGTAATACAGGGTATTATTGGTGGGGGGTGTCTGGGAGGGGGGATTCATGGGAATTAGTTCATTCGAATATACATGAAGATATACAAAATCGTTCTAAAGATCAAAAGATGGTCACGATGGGTGGACAATCACACAATAAATGAGGGAATCTGAATTCCTAGCCTGGAGAGCTCTGCCACAGTCTCCAAGGGAGTAGCAATAGTCCTCTGAGTGCAGGGACAGTGCCTGTCAAAAGAGGATGACCCACTGATGTGTTCGTTTTATTGATGACTACTCTTGTGAGTCTTTGCTCTTGTAACTGAAACTTAGCCTGCAGTTGTGGGGTGCCTAAGGGTTGCCACGTGAGAGCCTCTCATTGCTCAATGTGGCCTCTCTCTAAGCCAAACTCAGCATATGATTGCATTACCTTTCCCCCAATGTGGGACATGACTCCCGGGGATGAGCCTCCCTGGCAATGAGGGATTAATACCAAGTGCCAATTGGCAACACAACTGGAAAAAGACTGATGCCTTATCAATGGGCTCTACTTTGGAATCTGTGCTCCTGAGAGTGACAGAATTGGACTCAAATAAGTCCTCCCCGCACATGGTTCATCAGTTCCTTCTATTCAAACCTATATGTGATGCAGAAGTTTTTAGGTATACTTCCAGAGACTGGAGCCTCGGGCCTACCTATGTGCCAGGTGTGCGTGGAATCTCGGTGGAGCTGCAACTCCTACCCTACACTCAATGGACTCATCCAAGTCACCTGGTGAGGAGTCAATGATGGGCAACGGCCATCCCATGGAATGGAGAGGGCCTGCGTCTGCAGGCAGGATCATCCCACCCACCATATCCATGGGATATAAGCCCTCTCTCACTTGGAGGTTGAGTGGACATCACCATCCCAGTCCCCTCAGGATTGGGGGAAGAACTATGGGCTAGAGTAGACTTGATGGTATTCTCTTGTTCACATATGGTGATTCTAGCAATGGATGAAATTATAACAATGAGGTGGAGCCAGTGGCCACATGACACTTTTGGGGCGGGGGGGGGACGAGTAGTTGAAATACAGGGGCTTCTTTGGGATTTGGAGGTTGTCCTGAGTACCGTTGTGGCAATGGATATAGGCCATTTTATTTATTTATTTATTTATTTTTTAATTGTGGGTAAAAATCAAAATTTTCACAATACAAACCAACATTTGCAAAATGATTTATAAATATATATGCATATATGTGCATTTGCTTACAAAAATGTTATTTATATATATATATGTAAATATATTTTAAGAGGTGCTTAGATTACCGAAAATATTACACAGAACCCCCTGGGATTCCCATGTTGCCCACCCCCCACACCTCCCACCACGTCCCACACAAACATCTCCCACAAGTGTGGCCCACCACCCTCAATGGACTTACACATCCTGGGGCCTTGCCACCAACCATAGATCACAGTTCACACCGTAGACCACACTCTCTCCCACACAGTTCTGAGTGGTGTTTGCTGATTTAAAATGGCCTACATCCGTTGCCACAACGTAATTTTTGAAATCCAAAAATTTAATATTATTGAAGTGACTCTATAAATTTGAACTTTTTTTTCTAGGTAAGTCCAATATAATGATTTCATTTCATTACTTAGACAAAAAATGTCCACTGCACTTCTTCTCAACCCTTGTAAGACAGTGCTTCCCCATGTAGTCAGTGCAGCGAACTTTCCAGCTTCCCCATTTGCCAGTCCCAACAGTGGTTGCTCAGTATCAGGAAAGCTACGTTCTTTGTTCCTGCCCTCTGACACTATGCATGAAGGCAGCCGAAGGAAGAAAGGAAGAGCAACAGAGATTCTAGACCCTTAGCTTTGGGGTCAAAACATATTTTTCTAGTAAGGAAATCCAAACATTCTAAATAGATTTAATTTTATGCAGGAATCTATCATGACATGTGGAGCAGTAGGTAACTGATGCCTGCCTGGGTATGTTCAGACTGTTGCTACTTGCCCTTTTAATTCTATGGCCACCGAACTCCCCACATTATACTGTAATCCTCAAGCACCTTCTTATAAACAGCTTCATATATTAATGCAATTTTAGTATTTATACCAACACCACTTCCAAAGATGATTTGAAA
The DNA here is from genome assembly GCA_026826555.1 of Tolypeutes matacus. Classification (NCBI taxonomy): domain Eukaryota; kingdom Metazoa; phylum Chordata; class Mammalia; order Cingulata; family Chlamyphoridae; genus Tolypeutes; species Tolypeutes matacus. Next base: position 24,223,369 of record JAKSZT010054458.1, on the reverse strand, counting down.
AAGCTGAAGTTTAGTATATTGAAAGTATTGTTATTATTTTTGTCATAAGAGGTGCCCAAAACATTACTTAATTAAGAAGCTTAAAATAAAATATTAGAATAAATTTCTTTTTACTATAATAGCATAATTTGAATCACATGTTGCTGGCTACAAGATTTTTTAATACATACCCTCTCCTTTGATTCGTCATGCATGACCAGTGTTGTTTTTCACATTTTTCTGATGAGGAAACTAAAAGCAGCTTTGTTACTCAAGTCTCACAACATGTGTCAAGCTCCTGACTTCTGATTCTTTACTAGTTCCATTTTACCATGTTGCTTTATATATGCTCATATTGTCTTACATACATTCATGTTCATTATGACTATTTTATTTTTTGATTATAAAACTGGAATACTTCAGGGCAAAACAAAGTGATTTAGTGTAGGATGAGTTTTAAAAGCAAGTATTTTTTGGTACATACAATATTATGAGTCACATATATTTGCAGAATTTTGACAGTTTGTGTTCATGTGATCCCAGATAATATAAAGTTGGTGTTTCTTAAAACTCTCTCTTTATCTTGGAATTCCATTTCACCCCAATCTTACAAGTTTATCAATATTATTACTGCATCTTACAAAATGTTGAAGTATTAGCCTTTATGTTGTATCATAAATTACTTTCAATTTCTCTGTAACTATGTAACAAAATAATAGTAAATATAACAGTATAATGGGGAAGATGACTTTCTTATATGATTCCCCACTGCTTTTGTTAATAGCTATTCCATAAAAATGCAAGTGTTTTATTATCTGAAAATATATCTGGCTTCATCTTTTAGGAAAATGTGATTTGATTTTTCAGTGTACCAAATTCTATACAATCAAACTTTTTCCTGCTGGGAGAAATGCATTCTATTGATATTAATTAGATGTGTTCAGCAAATCTCTAAGATACTTGTGGGATGTAAAAAAAGTGGTTTTTAATCCATTACAAGAACACTTGTCTCTTGAAATACAGTTATCTCTCTCAGCTTGTTGAGCTCTCTTGTCAGGAAAAGCAACAGGGCTTAACTCATTTTAGTTAAGCTAATTTCTGAAAATTTAAGAGAAACTGAGCATACAGTCAAAAATTACTAATAGTGACAAGCAGATTAAATGCCACAGTAGATTACAGGTATTTCTTATGCTAAAAAATCTTGAAATATAACATTTAATACGGGTAGGTGATGCATTTATATACTAAAGCAAGTTTGAGAGGCATCTTTAGACAAATGATATACAATAGAAATAAAATATGAGACGTTTAAAATTTTCTGGTAGTCACATTAAAATTAAAGATAAACGTGATATAATATCATATAAATGTTAAACATATGTTTTATTTAACACAGTATATTCAAAATTTATCATTTCATTATGTAATCAATATAAAAATTATTAGATATTTTCCTATTTTTTTTCTTACTAAGTCTTTGCAATCTCATATGTATTTAATTCACGGCAATCTCAATTCAGACATGCCACATTTCTGTGCTCAATAGTCACACGTGACTAGTGGTTCCCATATTGACAGCACAGCTCAGTCTTGAACTACGGGCTCCACAAGAATTGGGTCATTAATTTCTTTATTTTTATCACCTCTCCTAGCACTTGGCACATGGTAAATATACAGTAAATGATTAAATAAAGAAAGAAAAAAAGGAAGGCAAAGAACTTTGTAGTCAGAACTACATTATCCACTTACTAATTGAATGACCTTGGTTAGTAAATTTACTCTGCCTAAACTCAGTATTCTTTGTAGGAATAGAGGTATTTGTGTCTGCCTTTCAGAATTATTGTGAAAAAATTAAATGTGGTTAATACGGGCAATACAACTACCTGGTTTCCTTCTATTACTTCTATTTCTGAAATCTGAATTATATATTTTATGGCTTGATCTGATAGTATCAACTTTTATTAGATTTTTATAAATTACTCCATCAAATATAGTATAACTTTTCAGTTACAAGTGAGTGGAAAGGTAGGAACTGGTATCAGAAAGTAGGAAGTTCTTGGCATCAAGATTATAGCCAAGGACAATTATGTTAAATTGCTTAGCATGCTGTGGAATTAATTGCCCGTGATCTTAATTATAAATACTTAATTTATAAAACAGCCTCTAAACACACAGGTCCACATTTTGGTAAATAAGTTCATCTGTGGCTCACAATTGGTCCTACTGCCTAATACCCTCCCCACTTCCCTGGGACAGATTCTCCACCGCCCCCAGGCTCTCCAATTCCTGCTCCGAGCCTGCAGCTGCCCTCTGTCCCCAATGGGGGCCTGGGTGCAGGAGCAAGGAGGGTTGCGTTTCACGCATGTGTACCCTGCACTTCTGTGAGAGTGTGCGCTGGTCTGCGAAGTATCCCTATGCTCAAGGGAGCATCACATTCAATAGCAAATAAAAAATATCTTGGCAGGTTGAAAGAGACTGCTGAAGAAATGAAAAAGCTTTTTTTTACCTGCTTTTTGAACATGGGGTTCTCCCCATCTTTTTATTTTATATTGGGCCCTGCAAATTATGTAGCCAGCTCTGGTACGATGGAATGAATAATTGCACAGTTAACACGGGACATAAAATAGAACATCGTCAGCACCCAGAGTTTCCCACTGTCCCTTCCCAATCAAAACACTCTTATTTACCTCTCAGTTAACCACTAACCTTAGTTTTGTACTGATGATTTCCTTACTTTTCATTCTAGTTTTATCCTCCAGAATGATGGTAAATTATTTTCCTTATTTTTATAATTTGTATAAATCAAATCACACAGCATGCGTTTTTGTGCCTTATGCTTTGCTCAATATACTTGTAAAATAAATGCATGTTGCTACATACTACTATAATTTGTTCATTTTCATTGCAGTAAAGTAGTCCATTGTAGGAACATATCATGAAGTATTTAGCCCATTATTAATGGACATTTGAGTTGTTTCCAGTTTTGGATTGTTCTGAACAATACTGTACCTGTTTCCTTGTGTGGATATGTAAACATTTCTCTAGGGTATATATCAAGGAGAGGATTTCTTGGCTCGTCAGTTATATATACTTCTCAATAATGCCAAAAATTTTCCCAAAGGTTAGTACGAATTCTTAATCCCATAAAGCATTCCCATTGCTTTACATCCTCTTCAGCTCCTGTGATTGTTAAATTTGTAAATTTGTGCCTATCTGGTGGAAATTAGTGCTTTTTAAAAGTTTGTTTTCATTTGCATTTCCCTGATTATTGATGAAATTGATGAGCACTTTAAAAAATATTTTTCCAGTCATTTGGATTTCCTCTTTTTTGAAATCCTATTCAGTTACTTTTGTCCATTTTTCTTTTGCATTGTCTACTATTTCTTATCGAGTTGTAAAAATTCTTTAAAAAAATATTATACCTGTAATCTTTGTCAGTTGCATGTGTTAGAAAAAATGTCTCCAGATCTATAGCTTGTGAAAGTTGTTTGTAAAAGGAGGGCAATTTTCATAGCAGTTAATACTTTATGAGAAGATGATGAAGTCTTTCCATTTGTATGTATCTGCTTATTTTTTCCTCCCTTCTTCCTCTACTACCCATTTTTATTAGATACATTATTTCTCTTAGTGTATACCATTATGCTTTGAATATACCTAACTTTGATCATGTAACTTAACAACTTTGAATGATACTTTTGCTAATTCATTGTAATTGAGGTTATGTACACCATTTACAAACTTCTTTTCTCCCTCAAACCTTTGGTTAATTGCATTGTTTACTGGTTATGTCTCCTAGGCTAGGATAAAATTCTTGTGTCACACTCATTTTTCTTCAGTATTTTGAAGGCATTTTTCCACTGCCTTCTAGCTTGGAGCTTTGCTTTATTTATAGGTGGCTTGCTCTTAATGCCTGTTTATACAAAGGATTCTTTATTTCTGAATTCTAGTAATATTTCTGGGATATGTTTTGGTGAGCATCATACTATGTCAATTTTTTCCCCCTGAGAAAAGGCATGTCCTTCAATTTGAAGATTCTAATTTCATTTTATTTCTGTAATTATTTCTTAAATTTTGATTATAATATGTTTATGTTCTATTGTTTTGCTTCTTTTCTTCTTTTGCCTGTTTTCTATGTCTAGCATTCTTCTTTTTTTTCATTTTTAACTATTTGTCTGTTGTGTTTTATATTGTCCACTTCTACCAATCCTATTTTAAATTTCCCAAGCTCTGTCTTCATTTCTGCAAATGGTTTTATTTTTTCCCTTTTATTTCTTCCTTGTATTGTGTCAGCTCAAGTATTATTTTTTATAATTTTGCCATATCTTTCTTCAGCTCTTGTATCCCTTTTTGGTTATTTTTATACAGGAGACTACCTCCTTTCTTGCCACCAAAATTTCTTAGGCAATATTATTTGGTTGAAATGTTCATATTGTTTGTGGCAACATTTTTTCATCATTTATTTTTCTGGCAACATACTTATGGTTTTCATCAAGTTCTCTTTTCTTTGTTTCTGCAGTATTTTTGTATATACTAGTTCATTTTATATTATCACTCACTTTGCATGTGGTAAGTTCTTCTTGGATTGGCCGTTTTGTAGGAGGTGGTGTATGAGAATGGCCAGGGGAAATTTCCAGGTTAATGGGAAACATCTTCAATAACACAAGTTCATGTTTGCATGAATTCTTTTAGCCTTTACGTCTCCCATGCCATTTTATATCCACACATTGCTGAGTCCCTCTCCTTACATTTGCTTCATCTGTAGGTTGATTCCTGAAAATATGAGTCATCTGGTTGATTCTTTTTCATTCCTGCCTCCCCAACTTCTTGACACTTTGTGAAAATGTGGTTGAGGGATGCTTCTGCTGTGAGCATAAACACCTTAGTTCTATTTCTCCAAGTGGATTTGCTCCTTAGGATATGACCCCTTGTTTCAGAGAGCCATTTTCTGTCTGCTTTGCCTGATCTGCAACTGTGAGCATCTTTAACTGCCATTTATTTTTGGAAACTCTTTCTCACATAATGTGCTTCAAGATTATAGATTTCTCCTGGTTTAATCTAAGAATTTGCATTTCTGCCTTTTCATTTTCATTACTGGACTCAGAGTATTTCTAAGAAGACAAGGAGGCAAATACTGTATGCTTACTTCACAATTTGTAAATAAGAATATAACTTTTTTACAACCTATTTTAGTTGAGGTGAAATTCACTAACATAAATTAACCACTTTAAAATAAACAATTCAGCAGCATTTAGTACATTCACAATGCTGTGAAGCAACCACCTTTATTTAACTCCAAAACATTTTCATCACCCCAAAATGACACCCTGTACCCATTAAGCAGTTGCTCCCCAATTTCCCCTCCCTCTAGCCCTTAGCAACTTGGAAACCACCAATCTGCTTTCTGTTTCTATGGATTTACCTAATCTAGATATTTCTTATATTATTTGTCCTTTTGTGTCTGGCTTATTTCACTTGTTTTCAAGGTTTATCCAGGTTTTAGTATATATCAGTACTTCATTTCTTTGTATGGGTGAATCATATTCCACTGCATGTATATACCACAATTTCTTTATTCATTAATCCACTGTTGGATATTTGGGCTATTTCTACATTTTGGCTATTGTAAATAATGCTATTATGAAAATGTGAATACATGTTTTCAATTCTTATGATTATATTTTAAGGAAATAAACCAAATGCTAAGAATCAAGCCTCCCTGAAAAACTACGGTGCATGCATTAATGTTTAACCTGAAACACATTGAATATTATATATTTGTAATATTTTAATATTACATGTAATATTTTATGTTAAATGATAGTTTTATAACTTCTTCAATAGTTACTTGTAAGATACAAAATAAAAAATAACATTTTTATGGCATATTTTCATTTGGTAGAGGATGGATTAATTGATTGTTTCTATCTCACTCATCATCTATTTTTAAAAAATTTTATTGAAGTATATCAATATGATACATGAACATACATAAACAATAAATGTATAGTAAAAGTTGTGAACTTACAAAACAAACATGCATAACATCATACAGGGGTCCCATACATCAACCCACCACCAACATCTTGCATAGTTGTGAGATATTTATTACAAATTTTGAAAGAATATCATCAAAATCTTACTACTAACTATAGTCGATATCTTACATTTGGACTTACCACCTATTTTTAAGAGATAAGCAAGGTTTTTGTGAAACCACACTAAGTATTCTTAAAAAAAAAATGGTGCTTTTTATAACAGCTGTATTGTACCATTGAACCATATTGATTTCCTTTTTTAATACTATGTTTGAATTTGTATCTTCCTTAAGTTGGGTAAAAGATTTTTGGAGCTCTGCCAGTGATTATTATCTCAGGAAATGTAAATATAGTCCATCATTGCTTAGTTATCTATTTTATGAACATATAAATACTTACCTTAGACTCTAAGATTGTTATTACATAGCTAAAGAAATGGGGATATTGGATTAAATGTTTTTTTAATAGTTTGTGAGTAAATGAAACCGATTAACCTCTGGGTTTAATTATTTGATAATTCTAATGAGGTATTTGTTTAAGTTAACAGTGGATTTATTTGGATAAGCCATCCCTTTTGAAATAACACATTATCTTAGGTAAGGTTTTTAGAAAATATTATCTTAAAATCATCAAAGATATGAAAAGAGAGTGGGGAACTCAAATTTTTGGTTGGCCACATATAACTAGAGTGGTAAGCAAAATATTGGGGCACCAGACCTGTTTATGCCATGAAGGCTTTTGTTGTTATGGTATGCATGGGAAAAGCAAAATATAATTAAAATATTAAATAGCAATTATATGTTAAAGTATTCTAGGACACTTGCTTTATCCAAGAAGAGGGTAAAGTTGTTAAGTATGCATTTTGTAATATGTAGACTATCACTAAAAAGAGAAACACTATTACTTACAAAACTGTGTAACTTCTGAACAGATAGAGGGTTAGAAATAGTATAATAGTATTTAACACAAATGAGAGCGAGAAAAAAAAACAGGAAAGGCACAAGTAGGAAAATACAAATGAAATTTAGAAGCAAGATATAAATTTAAAATTATTAATTTATTGAACATAAATAAACAAAATACTCTAGTTTAAGGTCAAAGATTTTCAGACTGTATTAAAAGAAGTCCAGCTATATTCTGCCTATAAGAGACACATTTAAAACAAAAAAGGTATAGAAAAATTGAAGTAAAAGCATTGTCAGTTCTCTTAATTACTGCTTGCATAGTATATGTTTTTCTATCCATTTACCAATATTAAGAATATATAAGGTGATATCAATAAAGATATAAAGAGAAAAATAATTTCAATAATTTTGAAAATTTAAACATAAGAAAACTTCTGGAAAAATATAACCTACCTAAACTAACTAAACAAGACACAGAAAACTTAAAGACTTTTATAACCATTTAAGAAACTAACTGGTATGATTAATTCCATTTGTCATCTTGGTTAGGTTATGGTTCCAGTTATTTAATTAATAAGCACTGGCCTAATTGTTGCAGTGAGGGTATTTCATATATTTAAAGCATTAGCTAGTTGATTACATCTACTTCTACTTACATCTACAATCAACAAAGGAGATTGCCTTTAACAATGAAAAGAGTCTCCTCATCCAATCAATTAGAAGCCTTAAAGGGAAAACTGAAGATTTCAGCAGTCAGAAAGAATTTCTACCTCTACTTCAGCCAGCCCAGCTTGTCTGGGAGAAATAATCATCACCTTCATTGAGTTTCCCCCTTGCAGCCTGCCCTACACAATTTGGATTTGCCTGGTCATGTGAGCCAATTCCTATAATAAATCTCTTAATACTTAACATATCTATATCTCCTGTCAACTTTGATCTTCTGGAAAACCCTGACTAATACAGTAACCTTTAATGAAAAATATTTCTGCACAAACTGCCAGGACAGATGGCTTCCCTGGCAAATTCTATCAAACATTAAGGGAAGAAATAACCCTATTATATTTAGAGAATGTAAAAAATTTATATTTCAGAGAAATAGAAACAATCTATACCAGTTTACAGTCAATCAGGATACAGAATCCACACAATGATTTAAACAAGGAAAATGCAGTATAAAGAATTATTAAGGCATGATAAGTGTTCCTATATAAGATGGAAGAGAACTCCCTAAGGCTGAGGGAGGGTAGCCAGAATGGAAAAACATCCCCAAGACTGGGATTCAGACCTCATTGGAGAGGGTAGTTGTAGCCCAGTGGATGGCAGAGAAATCTGTGATATTGCCTAGGCCAGAGCTGGTCCACAGTCACTGGGCAAGTAGGGTTGCAAGCAAGCCTCTGCTGGGAGTGGGTGAAAAAGCATGCTGGCAAGCAGAGGGAGTGGGGACACTGCTGTGCACGGGAGGTCTGGGACGTCTGGTGTCCACATTGGAAGGGCCATGGGTGACAAACTTCCAGGGAAAGGATGGGTGAACAGAGGGAGTTGTGATGCCAGTACTAGCAAAGGGTCTAGAGTGTGCTGTTCATATTGTGAGGGCTATGGGAAGGTGATCGCTTGGCCAGGCTGCGGCTGTGGGTTCGTTGTGGGATCTACATCCTCTGAATATTTGATGTACTACAATAGAGGTGACATTGCACATGTCTGGAGAAAGGAGGAATTTTTCAATACATGTTGCTAGAAAAATTATAATTATTTTAATATAAAAAGACAAAATTGGGCTACTATCTCACATCATCTCATCCTTGAGTGGTAGTGACTAAAAGTGAGCATCAAAGGGGCTTCCGGAGTGCTGGAAATATTCTGGTTCTTAATTGGGTACTATTAACAAGGATGTTTATGAAAATTCATATACTCAGTAATAATGAAATGACAATACTTATGCTCAATACTTATGTCCAATTTTTTGCATGAATTATACTTTGATAAAGTTAAAAAATATGAATCTTTTAACTTTAAGAGACAATATAGGAAAATATACTCATGACCTTTAAGTAGGAAGGGATTTCTTTTTTTTTTCAGTGTCCGTAGAGACTGTCAAAAATTGCCAATGCCAACTATATTTCAAGTCGTCACGGCGGGGTATTGGGAAAAGTTTTCAATTAGCAATAATCGCACCTTGGATAAACCTCATTGGCTACGATACTGCCATTGCGCAAAGCTAGGATTTCTTTTAAAAGGTACAAAAATACCAACCATAAATGAAAAAAAATTGATAAATTTACCCTATATTAAAATTAAAACTTTTATTCATCAAATGTACCATAAAAATGTAAAAAGACCAGTCACAGAGTGGGAGGAAAAAATTGTAGTATATATAACCAACAGTTTTCTAAAATCCAGAATTGATAAAAATTTTCTCTAAACCAGGGGTTCTTAACCTTTTTTGTTCCACGGACCCCTTTGCTAGTCAGGTGAAAACCACGGACCCCTTTCTAAGTCCATGCTATACTGTGTATTATTTAATAACTATATCACACCTGCACCAACACGTCCCCACAAGAATAATGGTTTTTTGAATTTCAATTCAAGCTCACAGACTACTTGTGAAGAACTCCTGCCTAAGGAGAAAATGAGAAACAACCCACTAGAAAACTGGACAAAAGACTGGAGAAAGAAGTTTGAATGGATATGTCCAAATTCCCGATGAACTTATAAAATAGTGCTCAAGCTCATTAGCAATTACATATATGTAAAGGAAATCTAGGAGATTCCATTCCACACTCACCAGATGGTTATAAATCTACAAGACTGACAGTATAGCATCGGTAAAAGGGCTGTGAACTCTCCTACCCTGCTGGTGTCAAGAAAAGCCCAATTCTAGTAATGCCATTCTCAGGTTTGTACTCTAAATCAGTGTTTCTCATTTTTTTGCTGTGCATATTATTCACACAGACTTTAATGTACAAATGAATCTTGTTAAAATGGAGATTCTGATTAGCCTGGGTTGGAGCCTGAGAGGGTGCACTTCTATCAAGCTCCCATATGATGTGGATTCTGCTGATCCTTGGACCAGCATGTCCTTAGAGAACCTCTTGCACATATGCTCTAGGATGCATGTACAAAATTGTTCATAGCAGTAGAGTTTGTAATAACTCCAAACTGGAAACAACTCAAATGTCATCAACAGTACAACAGATAAATACATTATGGTAAATTCACTGTGATGGTTAATTTCATGTGTCATTTTGGCTAGGTTGTGGTGTCCAGGTGCCAGCACTGTCCTGCTTGTTACCTGAGGATCTTTAGTAGTTGGGATTTGCCTCTAATCAGTTGATTGCATATACAAGCAACCAAGATTGCCTCCAGTAAAGTGGGTAATCTCCCCATCCAATGAAATGGGGGTCTTGAAAGCCAGAACTGAGGGTTTCAGAAGTCAGAAGAGGAATTTCTGCCTCAACTTCAACACTGGCTCTTGTTGGTAGTTCCAGCCAGCAGCTTTCCCTGATGAATTTTGACTAAGGACTTCAATATCACCTACACTGGAGTTTCCAGCTTGAGGCTTGCCCTGTGGAGTTCGGACTTCCCAAACCCCAGAGTGACATTAGCCAATTCCTTACATTAAATCCCTTCATGTAGAGATATATCCTGTTGAGTTTTTTTCCTCTGGAGAACCTTGACTAATGCATGTATTCTGGGAGCAGTATATAGCAAGAAGGTGAACAAATCTTGTCTACATGCAACAACATAGAAGAGTTTCATAAATGTTATGTTAGCAATAAAAGAAAAAACTAAAGTATTTTGATAGATTATGTTTAAATAAAAAGATAAAACTAAGCTTTATATTTTAGTACCACTGGCAAAATTAAAAAAAAAAAAAAAAGACAAATGTTTATGAGAAAAGTCAGAAAAATGGTTAGCTCTTGGGGAAGGGAAAGCTTTGATTAGCAAGAAAGGATTTTGGCGTGCTGGCATATATATTTTTTCTGGTAACTAAGTGGTATAGTATTAGTTAATCTGAACACAAAATTTTATGTGCTTTTCTCTATGTTATATTTTACAATAGAATGTTTTTAATAGGACAAATTCACTAGGAAAATTAATGCTGAACTCATGTTCCCTTAGACATTTTGGGGACTGGAAGTCTTATGGTAACCAAACAGCAGCCCAGTTTACCCTGGACTGAGGAGTTTTCTAAGATGCACAACCTTTATTACTAAAACTGAAGCAGTTCTAGTCAGGAACGCTGGGACAGTTAGTCGTCTAGATGAAGGACCAGGTCTGGATGCTATTGTAAAATTATACTAGGAAACACATTAACAGTAAGAAGGCAGAGTCTTTAAGCATTCTACATAGGAGCAAGAATCTGAAGACTAACCCATTGGAGAGATTTATTTGTAGTGTCTAATGATAATAGCTAAGAAAAGGCCACAGTGTCATGCGTTTTGTTAACTTTCTTGAGAATGCTCAGTGTTGTATTGTCTGACCAGCCTCTCTGGATAGAACAACTTCTGAATATGAACTGGGTTCTCTCACCTATACCCTCTTGTCTGGCCACAGTGCTCTGTGCTTAGGTTGTTTTTTTTTTTTTTTTTTTTTTTTTCAGTTAAGCAAGTAAAAAGAATTTATTGGAAAATGGGGGAAAGAAGAGAGCTTGCTGAGAAATGAGAGCGAAAGATGGAAATACACACCAAGATTTGGTGTGGGCTGCTCTGGGCAGAGAGAACCTATGCTTAGGTTTTAGGGATCTGAAGAGTGTGGAACTCAGAACCCCATCTCTTCATTTTTATTGTTGCTGTCCTCCTCTGAGGGAAACTTTCACAGCCTGCTAGACCTACGCTCATCACGCTTCAATACCCAGCTCAATTGTCACCTGCCTGTGAAGCTATCCTTGGTCTTCCTGTGTAGAATTGCTTCCTCCTTTGAGTGGGCACCACAACATAAATCTATTATAACACTTGTCCCAAAGTGGTAGTGGTATCTTATGTACTTTTCCCCAATTAGGCTGTGTACTTCTCAAAAGCCAGAGCTGGGTCTTGTCTATCTTGTGTTCTCAACACTTAGCACAATGTCTGGCATGTCATAAGCATTTAGGGTTTAGTTGCACCCAGTAAATATGAAATAAATACTTGCTGAGTTTGTAGACAATAAAACCATGTATTTAACTGCAATGCTAGGTGTAGTAATTAATTTGGTGCTTAAGAAAACCATGCTATATTATTATTCACATGTCTAATAAGTATTGCTTGTATGATTGAGTGGTGCTGTGGTAAGTAACATTTGATTTTTTTAAAAGTAAAAAAAAAAAAAAGGTCAGCACAGATATGTAAGCTTTTGACTCTTATTGAATATAAATGACTCAGAAACTAAACACTTCTAGGGCAGCTTCTATATAGTGTGTGAGTTTTAATAGGTCAAAACCACATTCATTATTCAAAAAAAAAACAAAAAACAAAAAACAAAACAAAAAAACCTGACAAATTTTCTCTCTAATACATATGACAAAGGGTAATACAAATTTTGTGGACCAGTAGACATGATTGCATCCCTACATATATTTTTGAATCTATGCTAAATCTGAGGTGAACTATTTATTACTGTGTCCTATTCATAGGGAAGCCAAAGCCAGTCATTCTCTTTAATATCCCATAACAATATATAGTGTTCTGAAATATATTTTAAGCCAATGAGAATGTCTGTTTTTCTTTGGATGGCTGGGCTTTGAAGGAGCTTCAAATTTTTCTGTGCAGTCCATGAGATGGATTTATAGTTTAGAAAGGTAAAGGCAATAACTATTGAGCTCACAGAATATCCCTTCTTCACTGAAGGGGGAAAGAAGACTTTTGTCATTTCTGGTTACTTTGCAAGAGGTAAAATATTTCATAGCTTTTAAGTTAGAATTAATTTATCACACCTATTCAAAGAATCTATTCAGTTACACGTGAATGGGTATGAAAATGGACTTCCTCTTTTATGACCCCTCATTTTTTTCAGTTGTGCTAAGCTATGACCACTGGGAAATTCAGTGGATGTATATAAGAGATGTTTCATTCAAGAATTTCGTACATATTAATCTTTTAAACATGAAGTAGTGAAACTATGCTGACAAAATATACCGCAATTGTATTGCTTAAAAAAGTAAAAGCCAGTGTTTTTTTATTTGAAGGTTTACTGGGGCTTAGCAGTTCTTCAAAGTGAATTTTATTAAATGTTATACTAATTACTTGTACCATCAGTTAAGAAAAGCAAATCTCTGTGAGAGCATTTTCTGAATTTTTGGTTTTTCCTCTATTCAGTGTCTGTCTGGAATATATTTTCTTGAGTATATACGCTGAGATTTAACTTTGTCCATAGTCATCTAGCCAAAATATTAATATTAGTTATTTTACTTAGTTACTTTAAATTAGGTTTTAGAACACAGAAAGCAAGATCTTGTCTTTAATTTGCCTTTTTTAAAAAGCAAATTTCTGACCAGATTTATAATCACCTTTTTATACTTACGGTGGTTTCTCTGGCATAAGTTTTAAAATTTAGAATTAATAATTCATGACCACGGTAATTTACAAGTATTTACTGTAACATTTTGCAAGCATAGAAATAAGCATAAGAAATAAGGATAATTCCAATGTTATAGATTGTTCTTTATCTGAGCTCCTAGTTTTTAGTTTAAATTCCTCTTTGGGGGCAAAGTTTGGTTGGGAAATGTTGCTTTGAAAAAAATATTAAAGTAACACATAAGTGTTTCCTCTTGTGTTTAAAAACAAGATCATTTTTTCCCATTTACAAAAAAAGGAAAATGTAAACTTTTAAAAATTATTCATATGTTTTTTATGAACTTCATTGTCCCTCTAATTATTTTCATCATTAATTGTATGTGAATCAAAGTATTTTTCCAAATTAATCTGTAGAATATATGAGTTTTTAAAATGGGATTTGCATATTTTTTCAATTTTTAGTATTTTTGAAATAATTAAAAATAAGTAAGGATTTTGCATGTGGTATTTTTTAAAACAAATACCATTAGAATTAATAAATTGATATATATATATAGAGAAAACCAGTAAAATAACTAAATAAAATTACAGTTTTATTCTATTCTTTTTTTTTTTTTTTTTTAATTTTTTTTTTTTTGTCAGACATGAGCTTTATTGGGACTTACATACAGGAGAGTGTCTCCAGTGGCAGAAAAATATATGGAACGCTTCATGAAATTGCGTGTCATCCTTGCGCAGGGGCCATGCTAATCTTCTCTGTATCGTTCCAATTTTAGTATATATGCTGCCGAAGTGAGCACTCTATTCTTTTTAGTTGTATTTTTTTCTCCTTTTTTGGGGGGTCAGAATTAGGTTCAGATTTGAGCATTGGTAAAAATGAGATATTTTCTGAAGGCTGCATCAGGATGTAATATGGTTTGTATTAGTCAGCCAAAGGGGTGCTGATGCAAAATATCAGAAATCTGCTAGCTTTTATAAAGGGTATTTATTTGGGATAGAAGCTTACAGGTACCAGGCCATAAAGCATAAGTTACTTCCCTCACCAAAGTCTGTTGCCACATGTTGGAGCAAGATGTCTGCTGATGTCTGCAAGGGTTGAGGCTTCCTCTTCCTTTTAAGGCTGCATGGTCCCAGCTTCTTCCAATATCAGCTGTAGGCTGGGTTAGTCTATCTCTCTCCTAGGGCTTGTTTATCTCCAGGCTCAGCTGCTCTGCTCTCTCCATAAGGCCAGCTGTAAACTATCAGGCTAATGGATTGTCTCTCTTCCCAGGGCCTCTGCTGTGTCAAATGGAGACTTCTCTCCTTCCTCATGTGTCTGCTTCTCTGTGTGTTTACTTCTTGGGGCGCCAATATAAAAAATTCCAACTAACTCCTCTGCCTTGTTGTTTTCTCTTTGAGTCCCCGCTCACCAAAGGGGCTTGGACAACTCAATGTCCTACTGACAAGGCCCAATCAAAGCCCTAATCATAATTTAATCAAGTAAAAGTGAAACTTCTGAATCCAATAAGCCCAGAGGAACAGACCAGTTTACAAATTTAATCCAATATCTATTTTTGGAATTCATAAACAATATCAAACTGCCACATGGTTGTTTAAAAATATTTATATATTCCTGGATTCCCTGGTATCACAACATTGGCTTCAAAATGAAAAAAAAACACCACCATTTGGACAATTTACTTAAGAAAACTGAAAGTCTTAAGAGGAAAACCTCAAACAAAAATGGTATAGAGGTGAAAAATATGGTTAGGATTCAAATAATCAAGAAGGAAAACAGTAAAAATAAATTCAATTAAATGATTTTTCAAGCAAGATAATAGATTTTCACTTTTTAGTTATTATGATAAGGCTTCTGTTTGGGTTTGTGTACAAGTATTTGCATGGGTGTATGTTTTCATTTTTCTTGTATTAATAAATATAGAATTGCTGGTTTATACCATAGATGTATATTTATTTAAGGAACAAGATTTTTCCAAATTGGCGTTATCATTTTACATTACTGTTAGCCACACATAAATGCTTCATTTGTTCCACATCATCTCCAACATTTGATGTTGTCAGTCTTTTTTCATTTTTACCATTTTACCATTTTTACCATTTCAGTGGGAATATCTCATTGGGTTTTAATTTGCATTTTTCTGATGACTAATGATGGTGAGCATTTGTATATATTTTGTGAAGTGTCTGTGTCTTTTGCCCATTTTTAAATTTGGTGATTTGTCTTTTTTGTCTTTGAGTTGCAGGAATCTGTACATACTTTGGGTATATATTTTGTCAAATATACGTGTTTTGAATATTTATACACAATCTTTAACTTGCCTATTTCTTTCTTGCCTTTTATGAGCAGAATGATTTATTTTTTACTGTGTCTTCTCCAAGAATCTTTGTTCCAACGTTGTGAAGATCTCCTCTATTTTTTTAGTGGTGGACTTGTTTTAGCTTTTATATTTCAACCTATAATCCTTCATTCAAACTGATGTTTTGTGCATGGTTTAAGGTAGCACCATTTGTTAATTGCTTTGGTACCCTTATCAAAACTCTTTGATCATATTTGTGTGGTCTATTTCAGTACTTTATTCTGTTCCATTGGTCTATTTATCTATCATTTTTCCAATGCCACATTATCTTATCGCTTTATAGTAAATCTTGATGTCTTGAAGTCGTGTGGTATATATACTCCATTTTGGTTCTCTTTCAAGATTTTTTTTTTGCTGTTCTTATTCTTTGCATTACTAAATTTTAAGTTATCTTGTCAATTTTCAGGAAAAAAATCTTGCTGTGAGTTTGCTTGGGATTGTTTTGAATCTATATATCAGTTCAGCATTAAGCCTTCCAGCCTTCCAATCCATGGACATAATATATTGCTTTATTTATTTAGATTTTTTTTTTAAGGAGGTACCAGAGATTGAACCCAGGACCTTGTACATGCAAAACAGGCACTCAACTATTGAGCTTTACCCGCGTCACTAAATATATTTATTTCTCAACAATTTTGTATATTTTGAGTGTAGAGTTCATCCATGCCATTTACAAAATTCATTCTTATCTACTTGACTTTTAAAGCTTTTTAAAATGGTATTGATTTTACTTCCTTTTTATCATGTTCTTGCTACTATATAAAATAAAATTGATTTTTAAATTGACTTTGTATACTGTAACATTGCTAAATTCACTAATCCTACCAGTTTTCTTTTGGATCCATGATGGTTTTATACATGTACAGTCATATGATCTGTGAATAAGGGTAACTTTACATTTTTCTTTCTAAATTAAGTGCCTTTTATTTCTTCTACTTGTCTTACTGCATTGAGAAGAGAAGAGCTCTAGTACAATGCTGAATAGAAGTAGTGATGACAGATGGCCTTGTCTTGCTTCTGATCTTAGGAGGAAGACATTAAATATTTTACTATCATTTATAGTATTAGCTGTACATTTTTTAGTCCTTATTATTGGAATAAAGAAATTTCCTTTTATTCTCAGTTTCCATGAGTGTCTTTCTTTCTTTCTTTTTTTTTTTTTTGATTACAAGTAGGCATTGAATTTCGTAAAATGTATTTTCTGCATCTATTAAATGATTATTTGACTTTTCTTTCTTATTCAGATATTAGAGTAAATTACATGGATTAAATAATGGTGAGTGAAACTGCTTGCTTAATTAGAAGTGTCCTGACTTAAAAAGTATATGCAGATAGTTTTGCAATTGAAAAAATAAAGGACTATAAGTCAAAAAACCATGGTTAAATATCAGCAGATCATAAATATATTTCTAACTTCTACATTTTTTTCTAAAATAGGGGACTTAACCCCTGTATTATCTACCTTTCAGTGAATTTGAGGCTCAAATGCAAGTGGAAGTTATTTGTAAATAATGAAAGTTACTGATAAACTTTTCAGAAAGGAACATGCATAATTAAAACTTGAATCTTTGAAATGAATTTTTACTCTAATAGTTAATACCTATAGAACTTTATGGACTTGTGTCAATAGTCAGGATAAGGCATATTTTATATATAGGAATCACTGAAATATATTTATTGAGCACCTGCTATGTGTGCTAGCTAGATACTCTTGCTTGTTGCTGGAGAGACAAAGTTGAACATGATGAAGTTATTAACCTTGTAGACCTTACTTTCTAGTGGAGAAGATAGACAATGAATACAACAGTAAGAAAATTTCTAATGCTCTGCTCTTCTTAAGGATCATTAAGACCTAGGATTTTGCAATATTTTCAACAAATTCACCCTGTGAGGATTTGGTGGAGGAAGAGCTGAGCTGAGCTGAGCTTCTTGTACTTATTGTACAGTTTTATTCCTCCTTTTTTTTTTGAAGTCATGCTTTCCCAAGTAGAAAAGTAATTTATTCATCTTTTGATCTGAGGTCTACTCTCTTTTCCTGATGATTAACTTTTTTTTTAATTTTTTTTTTTTTTATTACGGGTAAAAATCAAAATTCTCACAATACATACAAACATTTGCAAAATGATATATAAATATATATGCATATATGTGTATTTGCTTACAAAAATGTTATTTATATATATATATACATATATTTTAAGAGGTGCTTAGATTACCTAAAATATTATGATTAACTGTTTAATTCAAACTCTTCTTGGAATTGGAAAAGTTTATATGTTTTGGAATAAGCAGAATAACATTTTATTATGGAAAATTTAATACATACAAAAGTAAGGAGATTAGAATAATAAACACACATGTACCCATTACCTATCTTCAATGATTACCAACTCCTGGCCAATATAATTTCATCCATATGACATCCAATATCCCTTTTCAGCTTGGATTATTTGAAGCAAATTTCTTGATATTATATCATTATTACATTCATAAATTTTCAGCTTGTATTATCAAAAATAAGGCAACACTTTTTAAAGCACAACCAAAGTAATCATTATCTCATCTAAAAATTAATGATAGCATATTAATATCAACCAAAATCCAGTAACTGTTCAAATGTCAACATAATTAATCATATTTTCATAAATGATTAAATCATATGGAGACAGAAAATTGTCATAACTTCTTTGCTTTCATCTTATACAGGAATACAGACATTTAGCATAAGTGTACATAGAGAAAGTAAAAATATCTGAATTTAGAAAGCAAAAAGGGATTGATTAAAGTTTTGCTTTTTAGAAATTTCTTGAAAAACTGTGATAGTTAATTTCATGCATCAACTTGGATAGGTTGTCATGCCCAGTTGTTTGATCAAGCACTGGCCTGCTTGTAAAGGTGAACATCATCTATAATCAGTTGATGTAATATATGATCAACAAAGGAGATTGCCCTCAGCAAAATAGGTAAGGGCCTCATCTAATCATTTAGAGGTCTTAAAAGCCAGAAGTGAGGATTTCAGAGGTCAGAAGAAGAATTTCTGCCTCAACTTCAACACTGGCTCTTTTCATAATTTCTAGACAACCACATTTCCCAGGGGAATTCAGACTGAGGATGACATCATCTTTATGGGAGCTTCTAGCTTCTGGCCTTCCCTACAAAATTTGGACTTGCCACCCCCTAAGGTACCATGAACCAATTCTTTACAATATATATTAATTTTAATCTCTTACTAGACATTGGGCAGACTGTGGTAGAGTGAATCATGTCCCCAACAAAGACATATTCAAGTCTTAACCCTTGGTCCCATGGATATGAACTCATTTGTAAATAGGGTCTTTGAAGATGTTAAAGACAAACTGAATCAGGGTGGGCCTTAATCCAATATGAAAGAAGTCCTAATAAGCAAAGGAAATTTGGGGGCAGTCCATCAGTAGAAGCCAGAGGAGGAGAGAGAAGACAAATGTCTATGTGACAGAGTTGGAGATTGAGTTATGGCTTGCTGGCAAGCCACCACCAGAATGCTACAGTCTTTGGAGAAAGCCTGATCCTGAAATGAGATAATAAATTCCTGTTATTTAAGCCACCCAAGTCTGTGATATTTTGTTATAGCAGCACTGGCAAATGAATACATTTACCATACAAAAGGCTGTGCTAGGTATAGAGAGATAAACATAAATTTTAGATGCCAGCTAATTTATAGTCTTGTGGCTGAATTAAAGCACAAGAAAAGTACTTTTTCACCTTATTGACAATGTCCTTTGATGCACAAAAGTGTTTAAGTTTGAGGAGATCCCATATTTCTATTTTTTTCTTTTGTTGCTCATGCTTTGGGGATAAGGTTTAAGAAACCACAGCCTACCACAAGATCTTGGATGTTTTCCTACATTTTCTTCTAGGAATTTTAAGGCTGTAGCTAAAGGCAACCTACTCAATGGGGAAAAAAATATTTGGAAACCACATATCTGATAAGGGTTTGATATCCATGTTATATAAAGAGATCATACAACCCAGTGATAAAAAGACAAGCAACCCAATTGAAAAATGGGCAAAAGACTTGAATAGACATTGCTCCAAAGAGGAAATACAAATGGCCAAAAAACACATGAAAAAATATTCAACATCATTAGCTATTAGGGAAATGCAGATCAAAACTACACTGAGACATCATTTCACAATTTATAGAATGGCCAATATTAAACAAAAAGCAAAACACCGAAAACTACAAGTGCTGGAGGAATAGGAACACTCCTTCACTATTAGGGGGAATGTAGAATGGTGCAGCCTCTGAGGAATACAGTTTGGTGGTTCCTTAAGAAACTAAATGTAGAACTGCCATATGATCTAGCAATCCTGTTACTATATTGAGAAGAACTGAAAGCAAGGAAACAAACTGACGTTTTCACACTGATGTTCATAGCAACATTATTCACAATTGATAAAATATGGAAACAACCCAAGTGTCCTTCAACTGACAAGTGGATAAATAAAATGTGGTATATACATACAATGGAATACTATTCAGCTGTAAGAAGAAATGAAATCAGAATTCATATGAGAACATGGATGAACCTTGAGGACATTATGTTGAATGAAATAAGCCAGACACAAAAGGACAAATACTGTATGAATGTGTTACTATGAACCAAATATATTGTGTAATATAGTGTTTGATTTAAAAAAAATTTATATGTATTCATTAGATTTAATTGAGAAATGTATATATTTATTCATCTGTGTTTACTTTTTAGTTTTTAATTGTTAATATTTTCAATTATTAAATGTACAAAATAAAGTTAAAAAAAAAAGAGTAAACTCACAGAGGTAAACTAGAGTATAGGTTACTTGGAAATAGAATGTGGGTTTAGAATGGGAGCTGGGGTTTAATGTATGTAGAATTTTAATAAGACTTCTTGTAAATGTATGGAAATGAATAGAGTTAATCGTAACACATTATAGTGAGTAAAACTAACACTGCTGATTTATAAATGTGATTGTGGGTGAAATGGTTAGTCTGTGGATGTAAGATTTCAATTGAAAGCGAGCTAGAGAATAATGTAGGGTCTGTTTACCATAGTGATTTTGGTGATGGATGAAGATTGTGGTTAATAGTATAGGAATGTATACACAGGAAAATTACAACTAATATAACTTATGGATTATAGTTAACAGAAATATTGTTTTTTTTGCAGCAATGACAAAGGAGATATTACATCAATTCTAAGGGACAACAATAGGAAGGTATAAAAGGGTAGGGTATTTTTTCCTTTTGGAGTAATGAAAACATTCTAAAATTGACTGTGGTGATGACGGCACAACTCTGTGATGAATATGAGAGCCACTTTGAATGGATTGTACAAATCATGGGACTGTATAACAAAATGAATACTATGGTAGAAGATGGACTGTGGTTAACTGAAAAAATATGAAAACAATCTCTCATGAACTATAACAACTATATAATAATAATATAGGGTGTCAATAACCAGGTGGATAGGTTGGGGGAAAAATACACCAAATGTTAGATATTGGCTATAGTTAGTAGTAATGTTTTGACAACGCTTTTTCATAGTTTGTAAAAATTGTTTCACAACTATGCAAGGTGTAGTTGGTGGGGTGATGTATGATGTTATGCATGTTTGTTTTGTAAGTTCACAACTTTTACTGGACACTTATTGTTTATGGGTGTTCATGTATGAAAGATAAATTCAATTTTAAAATGTTAAAAAAAACACACACAAGAAAGGTAACTTACAAAACAAGGCAATGGATTGTGTTCTGTCCTAGTGCTGTAGACTAGTAATTGTCAGTCTCAAACTCCATTCACACTATTGTATCATCATCAGTGAGGTGGTTGCAAAGCATGTTTTTCTTAAAAATTAAATAACATTTTGCAAGTTATTTAACTTTTTAATAAATTAGAGTGGATTCAGGGTTATATTTGTAATCATGCCAATTCCATTCATTTGAGTTCCATTACCATTTTGTGAGAGCAGAGAGAAGGTAGAGTTAGAACTTGGCTGTGAAAATTGGATGTGATTTGGGAAGGTAGAGATCAGGTGGGTATCATCACATGGTTGAGTATGTGGTGATGGACCTCAGTGCTCTTTTAGGTTATGGCAAATAGAGCAGTTTAACTGAAGATGAATGAGGTTGATATATGGATGTAGTAGTTAGTATTAATTAGTAAGGTAGATTGAGATATGAGCTTAATTTTGTCCTGTTACTCTTAAGATTCCCATTAAAATAACACATATTATGTTTCTCCAAGAACCAAATCTTGTTCCGTTTGATCTGTTGGTGTGTAGGAGGGAAAAGACATCTGTGAAATATTTTATCAATACATTCAATTTTCAATTATTAGTAATAATAGAAACAGGGTCCATATGGCTGACTGAGCTTCAGAGATAATTTCTAAAGAATTAATATCCAGAATTTTTATCATACTCTCAGGACTTGGTCTTTTACTTGTATACATAACAAGTAGAAACTTTGATTTATGTTTCACCTTTGCTTTCTTTTGATGATGCTTGAAAGACTAAAAAGACAAGTAAGAATTGTCTAATCTAGAAGTCCAATAATAGTAAATATTGATCATAATAGTGGAAAGTTCTTGCCTGTATTCATTTCAATAATCCTGTTTGCTTTATTTATGTGTGACATTTGCTATAGCTTTATATTCTTAGGTTCTGTGTGCCTCTTAGTACTTACAAGATTTTTTCAGTTTTTTTCAGTTACGTGAGTTTTTTAAACAAATCAGTTTTATTGATACATATTAATAAATTGTACAGTTCATCAAAAGTATGCAATTAATGGTATTTGGTATAATCACATAGTTGTGCATTCATCACTTCAATCATTATTACAGCACTTTCATTATTTCAATATTAATAATAAACAAAAAACAGACAAAATTCTTCACCTCTCAATCTCTCTGTTTCCCCTGCTGTACATAGCTGCTATTTCTTGTTATTCTTACACAATTATTTACTGATTTATTAAGCAGTTTTACTGAGATATATTCACATACTGTATGATCTATCCAAAGTGTATAATCAGTGACTTTTTTTTTAGCTGTTAAAAATTGTAGAGTTGTAAAATAAATAGGAAAATAGATTGAAAGAAATTGCAAATTTTAAAAGAGAGTACAAGGCCAGTTTAGATTTAATATAGTAAATTATAAAAAATAGATAGCATAGCAACAAACATTTATAAATATAAATAATTCAAATATAATATAAATTATAACATAATTCTAATTTTTTATTACAGTTCTAACTATTGGACATAATCTCTAAGAATAAATGGTTTAGTTATTTAATTTCCATTTTGGCCATCATTCTTTCTAGATAATCAAATTCCTCTTTGGGAATTCTTCATATCCTATTGGAATGAATTACAGCAAATAACAATTTGCCAGCTCATAATTTTATGAGACAGAAAATCTCAAAATCTTGTTCAACAGTAGTCATGCTAAATCATTATTGATCCAGATACATTATTTTAATTAAAGAGTATGATTAAGAAAGGGTTAAAGAAAAATGAAGTATCCAAAAATACATCTCTTCTCCAGCCTTCCTCAATTAAAAGCAGATGTTTATTTTGTATGAAAAAAATCAAAGAATACTGATCACAGGAACAATTTGCCAGTTGCTCTGAGTGAGTATTGTTCATATACTATAATGTTGTTATTTTACATTTATTTGGTCTACTCCAGCTCTGTTTTAGTTACTATTTGCATGGAATACTTTTTTCCAAACTTTCACTTTTAACCTGGTTGTGTCCTTACTTCTGAGGTGGGCCTCTTATAGACACCATATAAACGGCTCATATTTTTTTAATCCATTCTATCAATCTGTGTCTTTTGATTGGGGCATTTGATCCATTAACATTCAGTGTTATTGCTGTAAAGGCATTATTTCATTCATTTTGTCCTTCAGCTCTCTGTTGTCATATCGTTCTAGTGTCTGTCTTCTTATCCTTTAGTTTACTCTTCCTAATAATCTTCATTTCTAAACTCTTTTCCAATCTCTTGCCCTTATTTTTTCCTTTTAGGCTGCAGCACCCCCTTTAGTATCTCTTGCAAATCTGGTCTTTTGGTAACAAATGTATATGTCTATACATTTTTGTTTATCCGTGAAGACTTTGATCTTGCCCTCATTTTTGAAGGACAGCTTTGCCAGATACAGACTTCTTGGCTGGCAGTTTTTCTCTTTCAGTACCTTAAATACATCATACCACTTTCTTCTCTCCTCCATGGTTTCTCATGAAAGGTCAGCATTTAATCTTATCAAATTTCCCTTGCATGCGATGCTTAGCTTTTCTCCTTCTGCTTTCAGAATCCTCTCTATCTCTGATATTTGTCATTCTGAATAGTAGGTGTCTCAGGGTAGGTCTATTCAGATTTATTCTGTTTGGCATGTGCTTTCTTTCTTGGATATTGATATTTATGTCGTTCATAAGGGTTGGGAAGTTTTCAGTCATTATTTCTTCAAATATTCTTTCTGGCCCTTTTGCATTCTCTTCTCTTCTGGGATATAAATAATGCAAATGTTTGTGCATTTCGCGTTGTTATTCAGTTCCCTGAGACTCTGTTCCAATTTTTCCTTTCTCTCTCTTTCTGTTTTCCTGTTTTTTCCAGTTCAGATGTTGTCTTTGAAACCTCTAATTTTGCTTCCAAGCAAGTCAAATCCATGCTTATGTGCCTCTAGTATAATTTTATTCTCAGCCATCATGTCTTTCATTCCCATAAGGTCTGTTACTTTTCTTTGCAGGTTTTCAAATTGTTCTTTATGCTCTCCCAGTGTCTTCTTAATATCCTTTATTTCTTTAGTCATATTTTCTTTAAATTCTTTTTAGTGATTAAGGAGAGTTTTGTGATTATCACTGATTAATTGTATTAAATCCTATATCTCTTCAGGGTATTTAGTTTGTTCTTTTGGCTGGGCCATCTCTTCCTGTTTCCTAGTGTGCCGTATAATTTTTTGCTGACATCTAGGCATCTGAATATGTTGGTGAATTTACTCTGATGGCTAATTTCTCTCTCTTGCCTATTGTTTTTTTTCTCTACAGCTCTTCTTTGATATATTTTTCAACTTATTCTTGGTCTTTAAAATTGCCCAGCTTAAAGTATCAAAATTGGGCCAGGGACTCATTAGTGGGGAGCAGATTTTCTCCCAGGGGTTGGATACAGAGAGTGCAGTTTTGGTCCATGCAATTTCCAGACTGACCCGCAGCAGATGGTGTTAGTCAGCACACCGGTCCATGGAAGTGTTTCAGTCTTGGCTTTCCTGTGTTCCTGTGTTGAATCTCCAGATTGGAGATTTGAAGTGGGCTCTGCTGGCCAAATTCACTGAAGAAAAGCACCCCGACCTCACCTCCCTTTTCCCTTGAAACAGCTGATATGGAGGAAGATGTCTGTTTCCATCTCAACTGGCTGCAGTGAGCCAGGTGTTTTATCCTAGCTTAATATCTTGGGGGTGAGGGAGGGGAGCCCTTCCCAGCTACCATGGGGGCTTCGTAACTCACTTTTGTCTTTTTGGCTTCTTCAGTCTCTCTGTCCCGCACCCTCCTGGTGTTGTGTAGCACTGTCCTGATCTGCTGACCTTGGTCAGCTTTTGGCTCTTTCTCCATTGTGGTTGTGAAAGCTTTTAGCTCTGCCTGTTAGTGCAGCACAATCTTCCCACAATCCCCCACCCCCATATTCATATTTCATATGTGGTTTTACTATGCTATACAGTTCCATGTTACATTTTTTAGCTTTCCTTTTAGTAATATATATGACCTTAGACTTTACCTTTAAAACACTTTAATAACCTTATAATAGTACAGCTAGTTACAAACATTATTTTGGGATTTCACCTATTCATTTTCAAAGGTTAATACACATCCTTTTTACTAATTCTGTACAAGTTAACCCTCAGCTTTCCATTTTCTGACCTCATTCTATTTTCTGTTGACCCATATTCAAGTAACTTACTTCTTGAGATTACACAATATATATAGTTCATAGTAGCACAATCATACAGTATTTGTCCTATATCTGGCTTGCTTCATTCAACATAATGTCCTCCATGTTCATCCATGTTGCATATGTTTTACAACTTCATTTCTTCTTATACTGCATAATATTACATCATGTGACTACACCACAGTTTGTTTATCCATTCATTGGTTGATAGGCACTTGGGTTGCTTCCAACTTTTGGCAATCATGAATAACGCCCCTATGAACATTGGTGTGCAGATGTCTGTTCATGTCACTGCTCTCGGTTCTTCTGGGTATATACCCAGTAAGGCTATTGCTGGGTCACGAGGCAAATTTATATTCAATTTCTTTAGGAACTGCCACACAGTCCTCCACAGTAGCTCTACCCTTCTACATTCCCACCAAAAGTGAATAAGTGTTTCTATCTCTCCACATCATCTCCAACATTTGTAGTTCTCTTTCTTTTCAATAGTCGTCATTCTGATAGGTGCGAAGTGATATCTCATTGTTTTGATTTGCATTTCCTTAATCTCTGGTGATGTTGAACAATGTTTTCATGTGGTTGTTTTTTTGTTTTGTTTTGTTTTTTGCCATTTGTATTTCTTCTTTGGAAAAATGCCTATTCAAGTCTTTTGCCCACTTTTTAATCAGCTTGTTTGCCTTTTTATTGTTGAATTTTAGCATCTCTTTATATATCACGGATATTAAACACTTACTGGACATGTAATTTCAAAATATTTTCTCCCATTGAGTTGGCTGCCTTTTCACCCTTTTGACAAAGTCCTGTGAGGTGCAAAATGTTTAATTCTGAGGAGGTCACATTTATCTATTTTATTTTTTGTTGGGCATACTTTGAGTGTAAGGTCCAAGAAACCACCACATACCATTAGGTCTTTAAGATATTTCCCTACATTTTCTTCTAGTAGATTTATGATCCTGGCTTTTATATTTAGCTCTTTGATACATTTTGAATTGATTCTTGTATAGGGAGTGAGATAGGGTTCATCTTTCATTCTTTTGGTTATGGATATCCAGTTCTCCCAGCACCAATTGTTGAAGAGATTGTTTTGTCCCGTCAATATGGACTTGGTAGGATTGTCAAAAACCAGTTGGCTGTAGAGGTGAGGGTTTATTTCTGGACTCTATTCTATTCCACTGATTGACATGTCTATGTTTCTGCCAATATCATGCTGGTCTGACCACTGTAGCTTTGTAACATGTTTCAAGTTCAGGCAGTGAAATTTCTCCCATGTTGCTCTTCTTTTGTAGAATGCTTTTGGCTATTCCAGTGCACTTTTCCTCTCAAATGAATATGCTAATTGCTGTTTCTATTTCTGTAAAGTAGGCTGTTTGAATTTTGATTGGTATTGCAGAGAATCTAGAAATCAGTTTGGGTAGGATTGACATCTTCACGATATTTAGTCTTCCAATCCATGAACGCTCAATGTCTTTCCATTTGTTTTGGTCTTCATTGACTTCTTTTAGCATTGTTTTGTAGTTTTCTGCATATAGGTTCTGTATGTACTTGGTTAAATTGATTCCTAGGTATTTGAGTCCATTCGTTACTACTGTAAATGGATTTTTTCCCTGATTTCCTCCTCAGATTGTTCAATACTAGTGTACAGAAACATCACTGATTTTTATGCATTGATCTTGTATCCTGACACTTTCCTGAACTCATTTATTATCTTAAGTAGCTTTGTTGTAGACATTTTAGAATTTTCTAAATATAGGATCATGTTATCTACAAACAGTGAGAGTTTTATTTCCTCTTTTCCTATTTGGATTCCTTTTATTGTTATTATTTTTTCTTTTTTCATTGCTCTAGCTAGAACTTCTAATATAATGTTGAATAACTATGGTGACAGTGGGCATCCTTGTCTTGTTCCCAATCTTAGAGGGAAAGCTTTTAACCTTTCCTCATTGAGTATGATGTTGGCTATGGGTTTTTCATATATACCTTTTATGATATTGAGGAATTTTCTTTCTATTCCTATCTTTTGAAGTGTTTTTATCAAGAAACAATACTGGATTTTGTTGAATGCCTTTTCTGCATCAATTGAGAGGATCATGTGGTTTTTCACTTCAATTTGTTAATGTGTTGTATTATGTTGATCTATTTTCTTATGTTGAACCATCTTTGCATACTAGGAATAAATTCCACTTGGTTGTGATGTATAAGTCTTTTGATATGCTATTGGATTCTATTTGCAAGTATTTTGTTGAGAATTTTTGCATCTATGTTCATTAGAGAGATTGGTCTGTAATTTTCTTTTCTTGTAGTGACATTACCTGGCTTTGGTATTAGGGTGATACTGGCATCATAAAATGTGTTGGGTAATTTTACCTCCTCTTCCATATTTTGGAAGAGTTTAAACAGGATTGGTGTTAATATTTCTCAAAATGATTGGTGGAATTCACCTGTGAATCCATCTGTTCCTGAACTTCTCTTTGTTGGGAAGTTTTTGATGACTGATTCAATCTCTTTAAATGTGATTGATTTATTAAGTTCTTGTATTTCACATAACATCAGTGTAGGTTCTGCATTTCTAGGAATTTGTCCATTTCATCTAGGTTGTCTAGTTTGTTGGTGTACAGTTTCTCATAATATACTTTTATGATCATTTTCACTTCTTTGTGGCCAGTCATTACTCTTCCCCTCTCATTTCTGATTTTATTTCCATCTCTCTTTTTTTTCTTTGTTAGTCTAGCTAGGGGTTTTGCAATTTTATTGATCTTCTCAAAGAACCAGCTTTTTGTTTTGTTGATTTTTCTCTATTGTTTTTCTTCTCAATTTCATTTATTTATGTTCTAATTTTTATTATTTCTTTCTTCTACTTGCTTTGGGAATGGTTTGCTGTTCTTTTTGTAGTTTCTCCAGTTGTTCAGTCAGATCATTGATTTCAGGTTTCTTCTTTTAAAATATAGGCATTTAAGGCTATAAATTTCCTTCTCAAGACTGCCTTTGCTGTATCCCATAAGTTCTGATAAGTTGTGTCCTTGCTTTCATTCATCTCAATATATATACTGCGTTCATTTGCCATTTCTCCTTTGACCCAATAATTATTAAGGAGTGTGTTGTTTAGCCTCCACACATTTGTGAATTTACCTCCTTCCTGTCTGTTATTGATTTTCAGTTTCATTCCATTATGATCTGAGAAGGTGCTTTATATAATTTCAATCTTTTTATATTTAATGAGAGCTGCATTGTGACCTAACATTTGATCTATCCTGGAGAAACATCAATGGACACTTGAGAAGAATGTATAATCTGCTGAGTTTGAGTGCAACATTCTGTATATATCTGTTAGGTCTAGCTTGTTTATCATATTGTTCAAGTTCCTTGTTTCCTTGTTGATCTTCTGTCTAGTTGTTCTATCTAATGATATGAGTGGTATATTGAAGTCTCCAATATTATTGTAGAGATTCCTATTTTTCCCTTCACTTTTGTCAGTTTGCCTCATGTATTTTTGGGCACCCTGGTTAGGTGCATTGATATATTTTTTTTTTTTTTTATAGTTTTTGTTTTTTTTTTTTCAGATTTTTATTTATTTATTCATTTATCCCCCCCTTGCTGCTTGTGCTCGCTGGGTCAGCTAACCACGCCGTGCGGGCGGGCTTGCCTTCACCAGGAGGCCCCGGGAACCGAACCCGGGGCCTCCCATATGGTAAACGGGAGCCCTACTGATTGAGCCACAGCCGCTTCCCAATGGTGCATTGATATTTATGACTGTTATTTCTTCCTGGTGTAATGTCCCTTTTATTAATATTTAATGGCCTTCTGTATCTCTTATAACTTTTTCCATTTAAAGTCTATTTTTTCTGGTATTAGTATAGCTACCCTTGCTCCTTTTTGGCTACTCTTTGTGTAGAGTATTTCTTCCAGCCTTTTACTTTCAGACTGTTTGCATCCTTTGGTCTAAGGTGAGTCTCTTGTAGGCAGCATATGGATGGCTCATGTTTTTTTTAATCCATTCTGTCAGCCCATATCTTTTGATTAGGGAGTTTAATCCATTCATATTCTTGATATTACTGTAAATGAATTATTTACTTCCACCATTTTATTCTATGGTTTTTATATATCATATCTTATTTCCATTTGTCCTTTTACATTTTTGGTTACCCTTTTTGCTATTCTTTCTTCTATACTTTCCTCCAAGCCTCTCTCTCCTGTCTTTTTCTTTCAGGCTGTCCAGCTTCCTTTAATATTTCCTGCAAGGTAGATTCTTTTTTATGAACTCTCTTAATTTCTTTTTGTTTGTGAATGTTTTAAACTCACTGGGGCTTTTTTTTTTTTTTTTTAATGAATCCCCCAAAAAGAGAAAGATTATGTTTGCAAACTGATTTGTTCCTCTGGGTGTGGATACCTTTTGATTCTGTTAAATTCAAAGATTTTAAGTTTCCTTGATAAAATCAGTTTAGGGCTTTTGATTTGACAACATCAGCAAGGCGTGTCTCAGGTGAAATCCCCGCCACCTTGGTAGGCCTATATAAATGGACTCTTGCAGAAGAAGACAGGGGAGGAAAGAGAGCTCCATAGATTCCAGAGGTGAGAAGACTTTGACATGTGACAGAAAGGAGAAGGATCAAACAGCTAAAGCCTGGGGAGAGATGAGCCAATTGCCTGATAGTTTGCAGCTGAAAAGACAAGAGCAGCTGAGCAGCTGAGAAGGTTCAAGAGACCTGCAGAGATCACCGGCCATCTTGCTTTAACATGAAGCAGCTGACTTTGGTGAGAAAGCAGCCTTGAGTTGGATTCTTTAGGGCTTTGTAGCTGTAAGCTTTAACCCCAAATAAATACCCTTTATAAAAGCCAACAGATTTCTGGTACTTTGCAACAGCACCTCTTTGGCTGACTAATACACTCACCTTTATGTTTGAAAGACAATTTGGCTGGATAAAGAATTCTTGGCAGTTTTCCTCTATCAGTCATTATTGTATCATACCACTGTCTTCTCACCTCCATGGTGTCTGATGATAAATCCACACTAAGTCTTACTGGGTGTCCCTTGTATGTGATGATTTCCTTATCTCTTGCTGCCCTCAGAATTTTCTCTTTATCTTTGACATTTGACATTCTGAGAAGTATGTGTCTTGGAGTAGATCTATTTGCATCTATTCTGATTGCGGTACATTGTACTTCTTGGACATGAAGTTCATTTCTTTCATGAGAGTTGGGAAATTTTCAGCTATTATTTCCTCAAATACTCCTTCTGCCCCCTTTCCCGTCTCTTCTTCTGGAACTCTCATGAAATGTATGTTGTTGCATTTCATGTTATCATTCAACTCTGAGCCCCTGCTCAATTTCCTCCATTCTTTTCTCTCTTCAATTTCAGCTCTTTTGTCTTCTGTATCACTTATTCTTTCTTTTATCATTTTGAATCTGCTGTTGTATGCCTCTAATGTGTTTTGTTTTTATATTTTTATATTTTTATATTTTTATATTTTTATATTTTTTTATTTAATTTTTTTTTATTTCTATTTTTTTAAAATTTTTATTTATTTATTCATTTATCCCCCCCTTGCTGCTTGTGCTCGCTGGGTCAGCTAACCACGCCGTGCGGGCGGGCTTGCCTTCACCAGGAGGCCCCGGGAACCGAACCTGGGGCCTCCCATATGGTAAACGGGAGCCCTACTGATTGAGCCACAGCCGCTTCCCTATATTTTTTTATTTATCTAATGTGTTTTTTATCTCACCTACCGTGTCTTTCATTCCCATGAGCTCCGTTCCTTTTTAATTCAGGTTTTCAAATTCTTCTTTGTGCTCATTCAGTGTCTTCTTGATGTCCTTTATTTTTTTTTTAACCATATTGTCTTTCAACTCATTAATTTGATTTTGGAAATTGGGATATTTTTGATTAGTTGTCTCAAATCCTGCCCCTCTTCTGGGACTTTGATATATTCCTTTGCTTGGGCCATTTCTTCCATTTTCTTAGTATGGCTTGTAATTTTTTGCTTTTGTCTAGGCATCTAGACAAATGAGTTTACTCAGATACTCAATTTCCCTTTCATAAGGTTTTAGTGGTGGGAGGCTGTGTATTACTCCTGTTCTTTGATTTTTGGTTCAACCTGTTCTAGGTCTTTAGGACTGTCCATGTTTGTTGCTCAAATCTGGGCCCTGGACCCAGTAATGGGTCTCAGACCTCCTTCCTAGGGCCTTGGGAGGCAGACTATAAAGGCGGGAAAAAGCCTCTCTTATTTACTTTTAATTTCCTCACATGCACTTCTTTGGTCTGCAGGAGATGGTGCATTTTGGCAGCCCTCTTGATTCACTGCCTGGTTGGAGTGTGTTTGCAGCAACACAGACTACATCAATGTGGCACTTATCCCTGCTTGGAGGCTAAGCGCCTTCTAATCCAAACTTTCTCAGAGGCAGTTCCCTAACCATTGCTGGCAGCCTCTTCCCTTTTCCTGGGTAGGAAGTAATTCCAGTCCCCTTTTTTCCTCAACAAACAGTCCTGGTCAGTAGAGAGGGAGGGATCTCTTTAGTCCCTTGCAGGATCTCAACGTAAACAATGGTGCGGCCCCACCCAGCCTGGAAGGGCTAGTGGGACACAGCAGATCAAATGTGTGGTTCAAAAGCTGAATCAGCCTTAGGCCACGTCCTTCTCTCCCCGCTTTCCTGGGGAAGTGAATCCCCAGGGCACCCTTTGTCTGTAGGCACTGGCTCCAAGGCCTGGGAATTCAAAAGTGTTTATAGTGTGGGGAAGGGTACCAGTATTTACACCTGAAGCTTTTAACTCACAGTTTTGCCATAGTGGTTCTTTTCCTTGTCCCTCTCTCCTCTGGTTGGTATCCAGCCTTCCCCTGTTGTCCTAAACCCTAGAAGATTTTTTTCCAGGCCATTCTGCCTGTCCTCTAACTGTTTTCTGGGAGAAAGAGAGTCCCAAGTTTTTCTAGTCCACCATCTTCCCAGAAGTCCCGTGAAGTTTTAATTTAATTTTCCACAGTATACTGCCTGAAATTTAGTTAGGACCTTCCCAATTATATATGGGCTCTATCTTGCAAGTTGAAGAGCTAGCTTTCTCCTGGCTATTATTAGGAGACTTAAAAAGAATAGAACGAAACATGTGGAAAATAAGCATACAGAAATAAACAGGGCTAAATTTTTTTTCTGGAATTAACCTTTACATTTTTTTTTAATTAGAGAAATTGTAAGCTTACAGAACAGTCATGCTTAATGCGCAGAATTCCCATACAGCACCCCTACACCAACACCTTGGATTGTTGTGGGACATTTGTTACAGAGTATGAAAGAACATCCTCAAAATACAACTACTATGTTCCATAGCTTACATTCGGTGTATCTTTCCATATGCCCCCCCCCCATTATTAACAACATGTATTAGTCTTGTACATTTGTTATCATTGATGAGGGAATGCTCCCATGTACTGTTAACCACAGTACATCATCCCACCACATGGTTCACTATGTTTTACAGTCCCATGCCTTATACCATCCATCCAAAGTGTACATTCAGTGACTCTCACTTTCATCAGAGTTGTTCATTCATCACCTCAGTAAGTTTTTGAATGTTTTCCTTAGTCCAAAAGAAAAATCTATGGAATCATCCTTTTGTTTCTGCCACTTTGCGCACCAGAATATTTGTCTTCTTTTGAAAATATTGTTTTAATGAGCTTTTAGTAAAGATAATGATACATTAAAGAAGTTCAGTCTTCTGACAAGCCAATCATCAAAGACAGATGGAAATAACTAAAAATTAACCACCTTTCTTAGGAGATTAGACTCTTGGTTTTGTTTTCTAAAAAGATGTGAATAAATAAAATACCAAAGATTTGTAAGGAAACATTTTGTAGATAGCTATTTTCTAAAGTTTAAACATCCTTTCTTATTACAAAACACAGACACACACAAATATCTTCCTAAAAGAAATTCTGGAAAAATGTTCAGGTTAAGCTCCTTAAAACTGAAAGGGAGTTGCATGTATGAATTTCGTTTTGTGATGGAGTACATATGTGAAAGCATCATGGAAAGTCATCTCCTTATCTCCACCATGAGTCCAGGCTCCAGATTTCCCAACACTTGAGGCTATCAACCAGCTTTAGAGACAGCTAGAAAAGTTGCTTAACCTCTCAGCCAACACAATCTGCTTCTGTCAGTTCACTTGGCATTTAAACTGTTAAAAGAAGAGATTTGATTGTGTCATATTGTTTTTATGTAGTGTAGAGACCAAATTGGTAGGGTTTGAGCCAAACTACATACAAGTTGCCAAACTCCTCATGTCCAGCTCATATGGGTGTGTTTGTGGACTGCTAAAGCCCAGACAGCAAGTTTTGGGGAAAAACAATTAGGATACCTTTCTTCAAAAGGTGGCTGTTTCTGAGTCAGGCACTTAAGGGTTCATGAACTCCACAGCTATCCTACTTAGAACAAAAGAAAATAATAGAATATAGAAAAAAAAAGATCAAAGCAGCAGCTATCTCCTTTACCATTTGGCACATTTTGTTTAGTCTTTTGTTTATGGATATATTTTGTTAATCATAATAAAGTATATAATATTTTTAATTTTATTATATTATAGTTATATGTAAAACACTTTATATGCATTTTTTATGTCGCAAAATAATCCATTCCATAGATGGACCATAATTTACTTAACCAATTTCATATTACTGGACATTTATGTTTCTTCTATTTTATTGTTATGTCATGGATATCTAAGACCACTCCCAGGTTTAGTGATTTGCCAGAACTCACAGGACTCCACATATGGTTGTACTCACTGCTAATACTTATTACAGTGAAAGGATATAAGAGAAAATCAACAAAGGAAAAGTGAGGTGTGAGTCAGATGAAACCAGGCCCAAGCTTCTAAGAGTCCTCTCCCAGTGGAGTCACAGGACGTTTTTAATTTCTCTAGCAACAAGTGGTAATAACATATGCAAAGTGTTTTATAACAAGGAAGCTCATTAGAGACTCAGTACCCAAGATTTCTATTGGAAATTGTCTTGTAGGCACCCTTTGCCTAGCACATACCAAGATTCCATACTCCCAGAAGGAAAGGAGGTTGTGGAAGACTGAATTATGAACCCCAATTTGACATGTTCTTAATCTTAATCCACATTCCTGTGGGCACGAAGCCATTGTAAATAGGACTCTTGAAGATGTTATTTTTAGTTAAGATGTGACCCAACTAGATGAGGGTGGGTCTTAATCCAGATTACTGGAGACCTTAGAAATAAGAGAGAAGGCCATAGAGAATGGGAAGCTGGAAGTCAGTGGAAACTGGAAGATCCAGAAAGGACATGTGGTGGTTTGGAACTGTATGTACCTCAGAAAAATCATGTTCTTAAAGCTAATCCATTCCTGTGGGTGTACACCTATTGTAAGGCCCTTTGATTAGGTTACTTCAGTTAAGGCATGGACCAGAGTGGATCTTAATCCTCTTACTAGAGTCCTTTATAAGAGAATGAAATTCAGACAAAGGGAGAGAATGCCACAGAAGCAAGGAACTGAAAGCAAGGAAACCTGGAAGAGAAGGGAGACACCAGCAGGCACTGACATGTGCCTTGCCATGTGGCAGAGGACCCAAGGATCTCCTGCAGCTGGTCTTTAGGAAGAAAGCATCACCTTGATGATGCCATTTATTTTTTTGATGATGCCTTGATTTGGACATTTTCATGGCCTAAAAACTATAAGCTTGTAACCTAATAAAATCCCATTATTAAAGCCAACTCATTTTATGGTATATGCTTTCAGTGGCCTAACAAACTAAAATAGGAGAGGACATCTCCATGTGACAGTAGGCAGAAATACAAAAGCAAGGAACCACGCAAATTGCTGGCAGCCAGCACCAGAATGCTGTAGTTTTCTAAGAGAAACCAAGGCTTACCATTTTCTTGATTTTGGCCTTCTAGCCTTGAAACTATGAGCCAATAAATTCTCACTGCTTAAACCAACTCATTGTGTGTGGTATTTGTCATAGAAGCTCAGGCAAGCTAAGACACGGTTGTTCAGTATAAACCATATTGTTTGCACAGTCTAGGTATAGTGAGCTCTACCCTTAACATTTAGGGAGAGTTTTATTTCAATGCACAGAACTATTTACCAGCCAAGTTCCCAGATGCCAACCCAAACCAACCTTGCCAGCAGGCCTTTCTAAAGACAGTATTCTCAAGCATGCTATGTTAACTCTTTTATGCACAACTATGAATCATACAATAATAAACACCTTTGTTAATCTTTGGCCACATTTCAGATTACTTCTTTATGAATATTCCTAGGAACTGATATTACATAAATATATGAATATTTTAAAGACTTTTCATCCATATTGACAAGTTACTTCCTGAAAAGTTTGTTCAAATTTACATTTTCACTAGGCGTGTAAGAGGATGGGCGCCAGACCTTGATTAAAATAGATAAGATCCATATGATTCGTACATTAATATGTAATAAACCTGGAAGAACGTCTTTAAATTTAGAGTTACATGAGACAACTAAAAGCCTAACTAAAGGTTAATTAGAACTTCCTACTGGGGAGACTGCTGAGATCACTCCCATGGAACTGTTACCCAACTGTCACCACTTTTCTCCTCAGTCTTTTTGCCTAGAAACCTGACTTTACTATCACCTGCAAAACACACATCATCCAATGAACTTTAAAATGTTCATTCATGTAATGGTAGCATATATTTGGTCCCAGGTATTGTGGTTGTGTGGGAGATAAGACAGTGAACTGGATACAGTCCCTGTCCTCCTGGGGTCTGCAATCTGCTACCAGCAGGAGCTTTTCCAGAGTGCTTCTTGGCAAAGATAACAAGTGAACTGCCTCTCAAGGGGTGTTCAGATAAAAAACTCAGGTAACTGCTCCTGCATTACACAAGTAATTCTCTGATAGAGCCTAGGACCTGGGCTCATGTATTTGTTAATCAATCATCTTTATATTCTAAGCCTAAGACGAAAGTGTTTTCTCTACAACTGGAATTAATTATAATTCATTGTAGAAAATTTTGAAAATATAGGATCCTATCACAAAAAAAAAAAAAAAAAAAAAAATTATCTAGTAGTCTTCAATCCAGAGATAGTCATTAACATTTTGGTGTTATTTTCTTACAATACGTTTTTCAGGTATATGTTTTCCCCTAGTTAAATCACACAGCTTCATGGGAACATGCACACGTTTTTTTCTATGATACAAAGAGGTGACATAAGGAGAATGGTATTATTCTGGTGATTTAGGTTGAGTTTTAAAGAAAGAGAGGAGAAAAATCACAATTTTAAAATCTTTGGAAATGAACAGAGCTACCATATTGTTCTTTGTTATTCTCTTGTTACTAGGTCTTTGGACACTATTTCCAAACCAAATAAAATGTTAAGTCATTATAAGTGCATGACAGAGTAGTACTGGTTATTATTTATGTAATCTTAGCAATAGATTCTATTTGAAAATACAGTTCATTTGAAATGTTAATGAGTTCAAGTTTATACCGTAGTAAACAAATTACTTGTTTCCTGGAAAAGCAGAATAAACAGGAAAGAAACTGTGGACAAAGCTTGGCAGCACCAAACCTTAATTCCAGGCTACACAATCTATGTGACTAGACGTGATCCAACTGAGTACAATGATTATGGGAAAAATTACTGATACCATGTGTCTAAATTCTTTTCTCCCTAATTTTGATTCATGTCTTGATCATCATATAAGTGATTTATTTATTTATTCATTCATTTATCTATCCCAAAGCACATGGTTTTCTGAGCAGATTTTTCAGAGACCTGGTATATTTAAGAATGGTTTTTTCCCTGGCCTTTACACATCAAAGACAATTTTATTGGTTCTAAAATTTCTATTTCACACCTTTTCTTTTCCCTAAAAATTCTGTCAATATTGCTCTCATATTTTTTTGGTTCTTCTGCTGTTTTGCAAAAAAATTTGGGAACAACCTGAATTGTGCATCTTTGCAGATTATTTCCTTTCTGAAATTTCATAGTTTTTCTTCTTGTAATTTTAACATTTTGCAAAATGTATTTGCAATCAAGTCTCTTTTAATTAATTTTTTCTGGAATGCAGTGAGCTCTAAAATTCTGAAGAGTCAAATATTTTTTAACTCAAGAAAATTTTCTTCAATAGGAAATTTTCTTCATTTTTGATTGTTATGGTTTCATCTTCAATATGATTACTTTGATGAATATGTTTTGTCCTCTTTAAATTATAATCTCCTTTTACATTGTTCATCTTTCGGTACTCCTTTTCTGTATTCTAGGAAAATTTGTCAATTCTTTCCACCATTTTTTGATATCCTGCCCTTTCACTTACACCCCGGTAACTCTGAAGTACATTTTATTCTGCCATTGTGTTTTTTTGTTTCTCTGTCATTCTTACTTTTATAAAAGTCCTGATTTCCATTTTTATTTATCTTGAAAATCCTATTCTACATCTTAGTTTGTTTTCTCCTTATTGCTTCTGGCTATTTTACAGAGTTCTCTTTTTATATATTGAGGATGCAAAACGTTTTTCAAAAGTATTCTTTTGGGCCCAGCAGATTATTTTCAGTCCTAAACACTTTTACTGGATTCTCAGAATTGTGGATTATATTAGTTTCCTGTACCTGCTGTAAGAAATTACCACAGCCTTGTATCTTTAAACAGCATATTTATTCTCTTGCATTTCTGGAGGCCAGAAGCCCAAAATCATTTTCACTGGGCTGTCAAGTTGTCGGTAGGGCTAGTTCCTCCTTGAGGCTCTAAAGGAGAATCTGTTTCTTACCTTTTCTAGCTTCTGGAGGCCACATGCATTCTTTGGTTGTGACCCTTTCCTCCATCACTCCAACGTCTTGCTTCCATAGTCACATCTTCTCCTCTTTGGTAGTCAAATCTCTTTCTGCCTCCCTCTTATCAGGACAGTTGTGATTGCATTTAGGGCCTACCTGGACGATCCAGGCTAATCTCCCCATTCCAAAACCCTTAACCTAATCACACCTGCAAAGTCCCTTTTGGAATATAAGAACATTTATAATTTCCAGAGTTAGGATGGGGATGTCTTTGAGGGCCATTTTTCAGCCAACCTCACAGACCTTTCCTTATGTCACAGTCGCATGGACTCCAAATTCAGACACCTGGATTCACACATACCCTTACCAGCTGTGTGAATTTGGGCAGCTTACTGAATCTGAGTGTCCTCCCCTATA
The DNA here is from genome assembly GCA_026826555.1 of Tolypeutes matacus. Lineage (NCBI taxonomy): Eukaryota > Metazoa > Chordata > Mammalia > Cingulata > Chlamyphoridae > Tolypeutes > Tolypeutes matacus. Next base: position 24,184,469 of record JAKSZT010054458.1, on the reverse strand, counting down.
AAATGGGGATAACATGGGTTATTGTGCAGATTAGAGGAGGTAAAGTGTAAGCACCTAGCAATTTGAGTCCTCAATAAATATTAACTAACACTCCATGATTACTTGTATACCTTTTTTTGTTTCCTCTACCCTGAATAAGGAGAAATAAATTAATGCAGAGATAACAAGTAGTAATAGAACGTGTAAATTTTTCTCGGCTCTGCCTCATGTTCACTTTGGTGCACGGATTACCTTTTCTAGTTCTACAGTTGGTGAACAGAGGTCATTGTCCAGTTCTCTGCCTAATTCCCAATAACATGCAGACTTCCATCTGGAACACTTTCACTCTGCTGAGGTGGAATCTTTCCTATTCTCCTCCTTATTCTTTATTATTTTCTGCTATTTAGCACATGAAAAATTACAATCCCCATTATGCATTGTTACCAAGAACTTCCTGTCCCAGCCTCTTCATAGAGCTCTTTACTTCCAAAGCACCAGGATTACTTCTTTTTCTAATTGTTTTCTTGGAGATTTTGGTAGATGAGGTTAGGGAAAGGAAAGAAGTTCTTCAAAAGCAGGACCCACATTGTAGAGAAAAGTTTCTCTGTTCAATTTTCTTTATTTTTCAGGGTAGGGGTTAAGCCTCTTTTCCATCATTCAGATAGAAGAGGGGTTTTATTCTTAATAAGGGCAAGAATGTGAATGTCACTGATTGCTTTCCTCAGTTCACTTTCATCATTCTAATAATTAGAGGAAATGTCCTTTTCATCTTCAAATTGGTGAATAGTTAGGCTTAATTTTTCATGACTGTATTAGTCAGCCAAAGGGGTGCTATTGCAAAATACCAGAGATCTATTGGCTTTTATAAAAGGGTATTTATTTGGGGTAGAAGCTCACAGCTACCAGGACATAAAGTGTAAGTTACTTCCCTCACCAAAGTCTATTGCCACATGTTGGAGCAAGATGGCTGCCAACGTCTGCAAGGGTTCAGCCTCCTTCTTCCTCTTAAGGCTCCATGGTCCCAGTTTCTTCCAATATCAGCTCTGGGCTGCGGTAAGTCTCATCTCTTTCCCAGGGCTTGTTCCTCTCCAGGCTCAGCTGCTCTGTTCTCTCCACAAGGTCAGCTGTAGACTATTAGGCTGTCTCTCTTTCGAGGGCTTCTGCCGTGTTTATGGAGCCACCTCTATTCCTCTGTGTTCTTCTCCTGTGTGTTGACTTCCTGGGCTCCAGCTCAAAACTCCCAACTCTGTCCTCTGCCATGTCTTTTCTTTGTGAGTCCCCACCCACCAAGGGGGAGGAACTCAATGTCCTACTGAAGTGGCCTAATCAAAGCCCTAATCATAATTTAATCATGCCCAGAGGAACAGACCAGTTTACAAACATAATCAGTATTTCTTTTTGGAATTCATCAATAATATCAAACTGCCACAATGACTTTGAGAATTTTCATCATTCCCTTTCTCATTATAGTATCTTAGTGGGTCTTTATATGGGGCCACCTCACATCTGAAAGTAACAAGCCATTTTGAACCCAAAATCAATCACTGTTTTGAACATTTTTATTCACTACTAGCTAGGAAATATCTGCCAAACTTGTTATTTGACAATTCAGAAAGATATTATTCCACTGTGAATGCACTGTTCTATATTTTTTCTTAACCAGAATAAAGTTCTACTACTGTTTTTTCTCATATTAAGCTTATCTTCTTTTTGCTATGCATCTACAAACATCTGCTACCACCAGATAGTAAGTAAAAGGATTAAAATCATTAAATGTATGTCTTATTTGCTTTCTATCAGCACACACTTAAATGAAATTGTTAAATAAAACCTAATAAAGAAGCACAGAAAGAGCCATATTTGCTAGGTGTTTTATAAAATAAAAAATTTTAGCCATGGATTTGGCTGTTATACAAAACTTGGTCTGTTAAATCTTTATTTTTATTGGATCTTTTTAGAGGTAGCTCAGAATAAACAAAACAAAAACCAGGTAAATAGTTTTAGTAATTTTGGAATATATACTCTGTTCATTTTTGTAAATCAACACATATGAATTGATCTATGTAAACATTTCTGTCATTTATTCTAAAATTTGAACTATTACAACAGATGGAATTCAGCTGCCCAAGCAAGATTCTGGGGTTTGATTATGCAAATGATTAAGATGCGATTTGTCAACTCTAGTTTACCACCCCTTTTAATTATATAGATAATCAAACCAAGAACTGCTAATTCTGTCTCCTAACTATTAATTGTTTGTAATTACCTACAGATTAAAGCTGCATGTGCAATTAACTCAAAGAATTAATTGATGCAAGGGTATTGATAAAGGGAAACAGAAGGGCTTGGCATCAAAGAGGCTCTGGGGACACAGGACCACTGAACTCAGTGGTGTCCTGGGTTCTATCATGTCCTAATAAAGAAACATTGCAGTTTTATTTGGACTTCCTTCTGCTCTGTCAAGGCAATTTTATAGACTATTTCTTAAGAGCATTTGTTTCCTGGTTGACTGAAAGTGCATTTGAAAAGTTCAAACTGCTATTGTCTTTGAGTCTTTTGCTGATATTCAGGTGAATTGGACAAATATATTCATTTGCAATATGGGGAATGTTTATAAGTAATTATATGTAATTACATTTATATAATGTATACATAATCTAATGTATACATAATATAATGTAATTATAAAATCACAGCAGTATGCACGTTTTTAATTAGCTAAGTAGTTTTCATTCTTTACTCCCTCTTTCTCTTCTTTCTTTTTTCATTTGGCATGGTCCCATGTGGTATACAATCTTACCAGTTTTCTGTGAGTCATCTGAGTAATTTATGTTTCTAAAATAACTATGCTTATTAGGTTTTAGAAATATCTCCCACCTGTGTAAATAATTGGCCCTTTGTTAACCATATAAATTGGAATAAAAATGGTAAATAAAAGCCAGCTGAAAGGTGTTTAAAAACTGTTACCATCATAAACATCAAGATGATACTAGAAAGTGAGGGAAAATGGTTTGGTGAAAAATATTTGGACCTGAAAAAAGTAGCTTTTTAAAACCTGTCTTTAAAGCTTCCCTCTTCATTCAGGTGTTTATGTCAGTTGCATTGTGTGGGGCCTTAGGCTCACACAGCTGTGCTGGTTGGCCTTTCAGTCATTGCCAACTCAGTCCTTAATCTAGGAGCACACATTGAACATATGCTGGGGGCTCAGCATTATATTCAGTTTTATGGGAAATACTAAGCAAGTGAAAGACTTTTCATTCAACATAGGACTGAATGTGTGCAGAAGACAACAACTAGCATGAACTAGTAGTGCTGGTATAATGTAAAAATAAGTATTAAGAATATGATGTGAATGAGATGTAAGTATGGGTATGTTATTTAACAAATTCATTTATAGCCAAGGTTAGCTACTATTTAACTAATAATTCCTTCTTAACCTGATGGAACCATTTGGTTCCTTTCCAAACTTTGATGTTGCATTTTTCCCAGATTTGTTTAATCTGAGAGTATTTGTTCTGTCAGCTGATAAAATGGGATGGATAATAAGATTTATTATATTTTTCGTGTGTCAATATACAGTTTGTTCTTGTTTGCATACCTGTGCATACACACACTCACACCTCCACACACCTCCACACACTCAATCAGAATTCAGAATTATTTCTCATTGGCATTGTCTGTAAAGACTGTTGGCTCCGTGAAGGGTTTGTGAAGATTTAGTCTGATGTTTGACTTGTTTTCTTCAAACTAACTAGCAGCTTATAACTTTTGACTACAACTTTGATAACTTTTGTGGACTAAACAGGAATTTGTTGCAGGTCACTTTCTGTGGTTGGCTTCTGAGGAGGAGTCATTAGCATACATCAGTGTGTGAATGATTACCTTGAGGATTTTAAATGGAGGCTTTACTGCTTCCTGTGATGCATATATATTGGAGGAAATAATACATGGCCTTCTTGACTACGTGAGTCTGTTTTGTGGGTAAACAAGATAAAATAATTGAAAATGTTCTTTATTGTCTTAGAAAAATAAGTTGTATAGCTTTCAGTTTCATACTGGGTTGTTCTTGAAGATGAAAAAGATTCCATCTGTGCCTGTGAGGTTTAAGTCCTTGAGGCTAATTCTTGTACACCTTTATTTACATAGCCATTTTAATCACATTGCTAATGAACCAGATATACAGAGCAATTCCCAGTAAGGTATTGTTCTTACCCTAGAAGAGTTTATAAGTTCAAAAAGGAGATTGGGCAGATCAGCATATTATCTAAAACATGTGAGGACACTCATTGTGGAAGTGCACTGCGGGATAGTGCCCGTGAGTTGGAGAATTACTTCAAATTAGTGTAAAAAGCTTCATAAGAAATATGGGGGCTGACATAGCTCTGTTGTGTTAGCCTTTTATAACCCCTGGGTTTATAAAAGTCCCCAAGAAAAGCAGAAAGTGTGTGTCCTTACCTTTCTACCCTCTGCTAGGATGCTAATAGTCTCATGTTCTCTACAATCTCCCTGTTATTGGCAATTGCTTCTGTTAAAGAATCTCATTTATTCACATTGAGTTGTGATTGAATTATACAATTTATTATATTGCCTCTTCTAGATATTTTGACTTTTTGATGACAGTGACCCTTTTTGACTGAAGTGGAAGGAATACATATAAAATTAAAAGAGTAAGATTGTGAATGTGTGTATCTATTGGTTTGGGGTGTCTCTGAGATCACATCACCTCTTTATTATTTTACATTACTTAACTACACTTATTACTTTACATTACTTTTCTGCCTCCCTTTGGGACACTTATGATCCTGTAAATAAACCAAAGCAATGAAAAAGAATTTATTGCCTCTGAGTTTTCTCTAAATTTATATGAAGTTATCCCATCTATGGATGACTCTATTAAATTGCAAGTTTTAGGAAATATTATATACGAGTTAGCAAAAACTAGAAGGGAAATTGGAAATGTGAAAATAGTTTGATTTATTTGGATGGCAGGATTGAACTGATTTTTTCCTTTATTAAAGATTAATATTTTTGAGCTATACATGGACAAATAAACCTTAAATCTCATCTCCATCATTAAAAAAGAAAGGCTTCTGCAAAAATCCCATGTAACAAGTGCCATGGGGCAGAAGAAATATATTGATATATGTGGCTAACCCTTTGGTCTTTCAACATATTTATCTTGAACTCTTAATAATTTCATATGTTGTGCAGTTTAAAAACCCATGCTTAAATATTCTGAGTTTTCTTTTAAAGTGCTTAAGAGAGAAAAGTTTTCCTTTTTTATATAATAAACTTTATATTTAAATAGGGTAACAATTACAGAAAAGTCACATGGAAAGTATAAGGGAGTGCCATGTACCTCCGCCTCCCTTCCCACATCTTCCCCTATTAATAGCATCTTACAATTGTGTGGTACGTTCGTTACAACTGATGAATAAATATTGAAGCATTGCTACTAACCAAGGTCTATAGTTTACAGTGTGGCTTGCACTTAATTCCAATGCCCTAAAAATGCCGTATGTTCCACCTATTATTCCTTCCCCCTCCTCTCAGAACCTCTGGTAACCACTATCTTTATAACAATATTACATGTTCTCCCCATACTACAATATTAATAAATTAATTTTGTCCATGATTGCAGTCCCCCCTTATGTTTTTTTATTCCTGAATCTTGAGGATTGAGGGATGGTTATGCCTGCTCTGCCTCAGGTTGAGAGGGGACTTGGATCTTATGGGGCAGATGTAAGGGACTGTTTTGTTTGGAGTTGTAGATACTTTCTGTTTTTTAGGATGAGGGTTGTCCATTATCACCATTTTAGTTGTTGTGTAGGTGAGTCCGATGCTTTGGAGAGTAGGTGTTGCCTGCAACTCTTCTGAGATTCGGGGCACAACTGGCATATTAATAGATTGAAGATTTAAGTCTCTGAGATATAAATTTAATGAGTATAATGCTAATTATAGGTTCAAATAAAAGGGGTAGAAGAATCACGTGTACGGAAATTATAAATGAATCTATATTACATTGGGGAAATAGGTGGTCATACATTTCAAGGTAAGGCCCACTGACAGGGTGCTGGTTTCAAGGGGTTTGTGTGCCTTGCCAATAGTGTCCAGATGGCTCTAGAGCCCTCAGAAGCAGCCCTATTTGAGGCTTTGTTCAGTGACCTGAGACATTTGTAAGTATAACCTCTGGAATGACCTCTCGACTCATTTTGAAACCTCTTAGCCATAAAAAAAACTCTTTTGTATTTGATGTTTCCCCCTTTTGGTCAAGGTCTTTTTCCAAATGCTTGCTGGTTGGTGCTTGGTATTAATCCCTCCATGCCAGGAAGCCTCATCCCTGGAGTTCATGTGCCACGCTGGGGGTGAGGGGTGGGGAAGATAGTGTGTTTATTTGCTGAGTTTGACTTAGAGAGAGGCCACATTTGAGTAACAGGAGATTTTAAGGAGGTAACTCTTAGGCGATAATTATTAGGCTAAGTTTCAATTTTACAAGAATCAGGTTCACAGTTACATGCATTAATACTGAGGGGTTGACATATTGTTATGTTTTCTTTTATTAGGCACTGCCTATGTACTTAGAGATTCTTGCCCCTCTATTTGAGAATGTGGCAGGACTCCCCAGAATGGGAGTTTAATATTTTGTTTATTGTGTGGTTCTCCACCCACTGAGATAATACCCTATTACAAGATGAACACATTCATATTCCATAGAAAACATGCGCCAGGTGTACCCTTTACTGCACATCCCACCCCCAACACCTTGCACTAGTGACCCTCCCCTGCCATATTTGCCAAAAGAACATTCTCACAATTGTATTTACAACCACAGACCTACCCCTACCCAGAGTTCACCTGCTCCTTCCTCCAGCCCTTCATCTAATTCCATGGATGGTCCAGCCCACCCCCCAAACCTGCTCACCCTCACACACCAGCACCATTGTCCCCATCCACATTCCTGTACCACTGTCACCCCCATCCACTGCCAAACCACCACCTTCCACCTTATCGTAGGTTCTGTCCAGACTGAGCTTTGGCTCACTACTCTATTCCCTTTCTGTCTTGTGTTAAACTAACTTCTAAAATGTTTAGGTCACATCATTGAGGCCATGCAATATTTATCCTTTACTGACTGGCTTACTGCACTCAACATAAGGTCTTCAAGATTCATCCATGTTGTCTCACGTGTCAAAATGTCACTCCTTCTTATAGCCGAGTAGTATTCCATTGTGTGTATATACCACATTTTGCTAATGTATTCATTTGTTGATGGACACTTGAGTTGCTTTCAACTTTTGGCAATCGTGAATAATCCCCCTATGAACATTGGTGTGCATATATCTATTCTTGTCTTTGCTTTTAATTCTTCTGGGTATATATACTCAGCAGTGGAATTGCTGGATCATATGGAAGTTCTATAGTTAGCTTCTTGAGGAACTGTCAAACTGTTCTCCACAATGGCTGCACCATTCTACATTCCCACCAAGAGTGGATGAGTGTTCACTTTCCTCACATCCTCTCCAACACTTGTTTTCAGTTTTTTAAAATAGCAGCCAGTCTAAAAGGGGTAAGATGACATCTCATTGTAGTTTTGATTTGCATTTTCCTGATAGGTAGTGATGTTGAGCATGTTTTCATGTGATTTTTAGCTATTTGTATTTCCTCTTTGGTAAAGTGTCTATTCAAATCTCTTGCCCATTTTTAATGAGTTGCTCATCTTTCTATTTTCAATATGTATGATTTCTTTATATATGCTGGATATTAGGCCCATATTGCATAAGTGGTTCCCATGTATTTTCTTGAGTAGGCTTCCTTTTCACTTTCTTGAAAAACACTTTTGAAGCACAAAAGTTTTTAATTTTGAGGAGGTCCCATTTACCTATTTTTTTCTTTCATTGTTCTCACTTTGGGTGTAAAGTTTATGAAACCATTTCCTACTACAAGATCTCACAGATGCTTCCTTACATTATCTTCTGGGAGCTTTATGGTCTTGGCTCTTATATTTAGGTCTTTGACCCTCCCTCATTCTTTTCGATATGGATATCCAGTTTGCCCCCACTATTTGTTGAAGAGGCTATTCTGTCCCAGTTGAGTGGGCTTGGTGGCCTTGTTGAATATCAGTTGGCCTTATATTCATAGGTCTATAACAGAACTCTCAATTCAGTCCCATGTGCCAACACTATGCAGTTTTCACCACTGTCGTTTTGTAGTATGCTTTAAAGTCAGATAGCGTGACTCCTCTAATTTCGTTTTTCTTTTTCAATATGTTTTTGGCTATTGAAGGCCGCTTGCCCTTCCAAATAAATTTCATAATTGGCTTTTTGAGTTCAATAAAAAATGCTGTTGTAATTTTTGTGGGGATTGCATTAAATCTACAAATCAACTTGGATAGGATAGACATTCTTAATGATATTTAGTATTCTAATCCATGAACATGGAATATTCTACCATTAATTTAGGTCTTATTTGATTTCCGTTAACGGTCTTTTTTGTGACAAGTCCTTTACATCCTTAGTTATGTTTATTCCTAGATATTTGATTCTTTTAGTTGCTATTGTAAATGGAATTTTTTTACTTCATTTCCTCTTCAGATTGCTCATTATTGGTGTACAGAAATGCTATTGATTTTTGCATGTTGATCTGATATACTGCCACTTTACTGAACTTGTTTATCAGCTCTGTTGTAGATTTTTCAAGGCTTTCTACATATAGGATCATGTCATATGGAAATAGTGAAAGCTTTACATCTTCTTTCCAATTTGGATGCCTTTTTTTTTACCCTGCCTACATGCTTGAGCAAGTACTTCTAGTACCATGTTAAATAAGAGCAGTGACAGTGGGCATCCTTATCTTGTTCCAGATCTTAGAGGGTATGATGTTAGCTGTGGGTTTTTCACATATTCCCTTTATCTAGTTGAGGATATTTCCTTCTATTCCTATCTTTTGAAGTGTTTTTTTTTTTTTTTTTTTTTTTCACGAAAGAATGCTTTTTCTGCATCAATAGAGATGATCATGTGATTTATTTTCTTTCAGTCTCTTATTGTGGTTGTTGCAGTTTGAGATTATTCTATGAATCTGAAAAAGAGAAAGATTGTTTATAACCATGATCAAGTGGGTTATATCCCAGGTATGCAAGGATGGTTCAACATAAGAAAATCAATCAATGTAACACAGCACTGTATTATTCTGCAAAGGAATGCCAATACAAAGTTCCAGAAAGCTTTTGGCTTTTATAATGTACATTTATTTTGGGGGTAAAAGCTTATAGTTCAAAGACCAAATCAAGGCATCAGCAGAGATACCTTCTCACAAAATTCATCTACTGTTGATCCTGGTGTGTTGACATGTGTGAAGCAAGAGGGCCACCAGTCTCTGCAAAGTTTCAGTCTCCCTCTCTGGGCTTCATCTCTTAGGTTCAGTTGCTCTGCTTTCATTTGATGTGTTGTTGAATATGATTAGCAAGTATTTTGTTGAGGATTTTAGCATCTAATTTCATTAGAGAGATTGGTCTGTAGTTTTCTTTTCTTATGGCATCTTTACATGACTTTGTTAATAGCGTGATGTTAGCATCATTGAATGAGTGAGGTAATGTTCCCTCCACTTCTATTTTTTGGAAGAGTTTAAGCAGGATTTGTGTTGCTTCTTTCTGGAATAATTGGTAGATTCAGTCATGAAGCCATCTAATCCTGGGTTTTCTTGGTTGGGAGGTTTCTGATGACTAATTCCATCTTGTAATTTGTGATTGATCTGTTGAGTTCTTTTATTTCTTCTTTTGTCAATGTAGGTTGCTTGTGTGTTTCTAGAAATTTGTCCATTTCATCTAAGTTATCCATCTGGTTGGATTATAATTTTTTAAAGTATCCTCTTATGATGGTCTTTATTTCTATGGGATCAATAGTGATATCCCCTTCCTTGTTTTTGTTTTATATTTATTTGCATCTTCACTCTTTTTTTCTTTGTTATACTAGCTAAAGGTTTGTCAATTTTATTAATATTCTCAAAGAACTAGCTTTTAGTTTTCTTAATTTTTCTAGTGTTTGGGTTTTTGTTTGTTTGTTTGTTTTTGAGGTACTAGGGGCCAGAGATTGAACCCGGGACCTTGTAAGTGGGAAGCTGGCACTCAACCACTGAGCCACATCGGCTTCCCTGAGTTGGTTTTATCATTTGTTTTGCTTCTTGTTTGTTTTTGTTCTTTCAGGAGGCACCAGTAACCAAAACCGGGACCCCATGTGGGAGGTGGGCACTCAACTGCTTGAGCCACATCCACTCCTTTCTAGTGTTTTTTTTTTTTTATTCTCAGTTTTATTAAGTTCTGCTCTAATCTTTGTTATTTCCTTCTTTCTGTTTGCTTTGGAATTAGTTTTTTTTTTTTTTTCTTTTTCCAATTCCTCCAGGTATGCAGTTAAGTCTTTGGTTTTAGCTCTTTCTTCTTTTTTAATATAGGCATTTATGGGTATAAATTTCCCTCTCAGCACTGCTTTAGCTGCATCCCATAAGTTTTGATATGTTGTGTTCTCATTTTCATTCATTTCAAAGTAGATACTATTTTCTTTTGCAATTTCCTCCATGATCCACTGATTGCTTAAGAGTGTGTTGTTTAACTTCCATATGTTTATGTTTATTCTGGTTATTTGCCCCTTATTAATTTCCAGCTTCATTCCATTATGGTCAGAGAAATTATTTTGTATACTTTGAATCTTTCTAAATTTGTTAAGACTTGTTCTGCGACCTAGCATGTGGTCTATACTGGAGAATGATTCATGTGCACTTGAGAAGAATGTATATACTGCTGTATTTGGGTATAATGTTCTGTATATATCTGTTAAATCTTATTCCTCTAACATATTATTAAGGCCTCTGTTTCTTCATTTACCCTCTGTCAAGAAGGTCTAATAGTGATAATGATGTATTAAAGTCCCCCACTATGGATTTATGATTGTTCCTTCTCCTTGATAGATTAACCCTTTTATTAATATATACTGTCCTTTGTCTCTTATAATAGTTTTGCATTTAAAGTCTATTTTGTCCGATATTAGTATAGCTACTACCACCCTGTTTTTTATTATTGTTTGCATGTAAAATCATTTTCCAACCTTTCACTTGCAACATCTTTACATCCTTGAATTTAAGGTGAGTTTCTTGTAGACAGCATAAATGGGTCACACCACCTTATCCATTCTGCCAGTCTGTGTCTTTTGATTGGAGAGTTTAATCCATTAATATTCAATGTTATAACTGTCAAGGCAGTATATATATTAGCCATTGTTTTCTTTAGGTTCATATATGTCATATTTTTTGTTTTATTTCTCTTTTTATCTTTTTAGTTATTCTTACTAAAACTCTTCCTTTCTTCACTCTCCTCCAACCCTCTCTCTCCTGTTTTATCCTTTCAACCTGCAAAACTCCCTTTTGTATATCTTGAAGGGCAGATTTCATGTTGACAAACTCTCTTAATTTCTGTTTGTGAATATTTTGAACTCTCCCTCATTTTTGAATGCCAGCTTTGCTGGATACAGAAATGGCTGGCAGTTTTTTTTCTTTTAGCACCTTATCTATGTCATACCACTGCCTTCTCACTGACATGGTCTTAGATGAGAAATCAGTGCTTAATCTTATCAATCTTCCCTTATGTGTGAGGGATTTCTTTTCTCTTAATGTTTTAAGAATTCTTTTTTTTTTTTTAATTTATTTTTTATTTTTTATTATGCGTAAGAATCAAAATTCTCACAATACATACAAACATTTGCAAAATGATATATAAATATATATGCATATATGTGTATTTGCTTACAAAAATGTTATTTATATATATATATATACATATATTTTAAGAGGTGCTTAGATTACCCAAAATATTACACGGAACCCACTGGGATTCCCATGTTGCCCACCTCCCACACCTCCCACCACATCCCACACAAATATAAGAATTCTTTTTGTCTTGGTGTTTGACAATATGATAAGTATAAGCCTCAGGGCGTGCCTGTTAGGATTTATACTGTTTGGAGTGTACTGCACTTCCTGAACATGTAAATCCACATTCCTTCTCAGAGTTGGGAAATTTTTGACCACTCTTTCTCCCAACACTTCTGCCCTTTCCCTTCTCTTATCCCTCTGGGATGCCTATAATGTGTATGTTTGTACATTTCATATTATCATTCAATTCCCTGAGTCCCTGCTAAATTTTTTCCATTATTAAAATTTATCTCTTCAACTATCTGTGTGATTTCAAATGTTCATTCCTCAACGTCACTAAATCTTTCCCCTGCCGGTTCAAATCTGCTGTTATGTGCTTCCAGAGTATTTTTATTTCTTGTATTGTGCCTTTTATCACCATCAGATCTATTGATTTATATTTTCATGTATGTTTATGATTTCTTCTGTTTGTTCCTCTGGTGTCTTCTTAATATCACTGATCTCTTCCTTCACTTCATTAAGTTGATTCATGATATTTGTTTGGACATCCTTCATTAGTTCTACATTCTGCACTGTTTCTTGCTTTTTAGTTTGTTCATTAGACTGGGCCATGTCGTCTTGTTTCTTAGTATTCTTGTAATTTTTTGCTGGTGTCTAGGAATCTAATTATCTTGATGGGCTTTTCAATTGGTTAGCTTCTCTTTGTACTCTAGGGTTTTATATTGTGTTGTTTTGTGTTAAGAGTCCTCTTTAACACTTTGTTTCCCTTTTTCTATATCTGTGTAGTTGTCTTGTGTTCCTCCAAAAAAATATTAAGACCATAAAAAGAAGAAGAAGAAGAAAGAATAGAATAATAATAATAATGGATGGAAAAGAAACCATAAAAGAGCCAGGAAGAAAAATAATGAGTGAAAAATCATAAAAAATAAAAAGAAATAGGAATATAAAATTTGGAAGAAGAAAATAAAAACAAATACAAGATAAAATAAAATAAATAAAATAAAATAAAATACCAGAAAGATGAGAAGAAAGAAAATGAAGACTAATCAAAATAAGGTAGAATGAAAGGCAAATGAAAGAAAAAAAGAAATTAAGAAAATAAGGAGAAAAAAGAAAGAAAGAAAGAAAAAAAAAACAACAACAAAGGAAAGAAACAAGAAGAAACATGCTTCCTTACAGGCCGGTAGCAACCATCTCATCCTGCCAGTGCTCACCAATCAATCACCCTGCAGCTTGCCCTCTGCGGGTAAGGTACCTAGATGTAGAGAAAAAAATAAAGAATAAAGAATAAAAAACAAAATAAAAATTAAAAATCTAAAATAAAATCTCAGTTTAAGTTCCCTGTCATAAACCTGCTTGTCCTGCAGCTCCTTCCCCAGGGAGCCAGCTGGGTGCCTGACAACCCACTGGATCTCTCTCTGGCTCCCTTCTCTTCCAGGCCAACTGGGTACCTGATAACTTGCCGGCTGCTATACCCACCCCTTTTTCCATCAGTTTGGTTGGGTTCTGACAGCTTGCTGGCTGTCTCTCCTGGCTCCCCTCTTACCTGGGCTGTTGGGCACCTGTTGACCCAATCCCTCACTGACCCAGTTCCTTTCTCTCTTTGGGCAGGTGGGTGTGACAGTCCTCCTGATTAGTTCCCCCTGCCCCTCTCTCTGGAGCAGCTTCAGTGCTGGCTAGCATCTCTCTTTTTTCCCAGAACTGGCTGAGATCTGGTCTGCCTGCCCTATCTCTCCCTCACCCCTTATTGCTCTCCCCCCACTGAGCCATCTAGGTGCCTGTCCCCATACCTGTTTGCACTGCAGATCCCTACCTCAAGGGTCTGCTGGGCACTGGAATGTACCCCTGGTTGCCCAGTGGCTTTCCTCACTCTTGGAGCTGGCTGAGTGTTGCTCTTCCAGCCAAATTACTTCCCTGGCTTCCCTCTGAGTCAGCTGGATGCTGGCTTCCCTGCCCTATCTCCCACAACCTCACTCTTCCCTGGATAACTGGCCTGGCTTCCCTTTTGCCAGGTAAACCTGCCTAACTTTCCACAGATTCTAGAGGAGGAGTGTAACCTGTTGTTCCCTACTCCGCCATCTTTGATTTCCTTCCTTTTGTTTTTGTAAGTGCTATTCACAAGTATGGTTTTGTTTTAAGCCTCCTTTAAAAAAGAAGCCAATGCTCTTGAAGAAAAGAGTGTGAAGAGAATGAACCTATTAGTTTTCTGATGGGCAAACTGTGTGCAATAAAATGAAAGCTTTACTGTATGGAAGTGTCAATTAATTGAAGCCTCTGTGTTACTATTGCTTTTTCATCTCTTTGTGATTAGATGACAAGATGTGATTTTAATACAGATGATTTACTTTCCTCTTTGTAACATTAAGCAAAATGATCAGTGTGTAGTTTTCCTGAATAAATATTGATTTAACCTACACTGATATTTCTTACAGATAAAATAGTCTATGACTGGAGGGGGATTATTTCAAGGTCTTTTCGTATGCCTCAACAATCCAGTCGTACTACTTTCTCTGGATCATCAATATTGCAGGATTATGGTACTGTAAGTATTTGTAAAACTGGAATTACCATTTTATTCAGGAAATATTGGGTTAATTTTGATGTAACACATGATATTTTGCTATGGACCTATTCATTCCTAAGATGATTCTCCATTGAAAGTTATCTTTTTTTGTGAAGAATACTTTAGTTCTGTTATTGTGTTTGTGTTAACCTGCCTAGTGTTCCACAAAAGTAAATCCTGCTGAATACCTTAACCTAAAAATATATGTATTATTTTTATTTGAAGAACAATAAGAGTCAAAATGATCATCACATGGTTTGCCAAAATTTGATAGTATAGCAACTTATAATACATAGACTGTTAAGAAAATATAGTGGAGGCCAACAAGGGATGATGACATCTATTAGGAGAGTGACAATTGGAGAGTAAAATATCCAAGAAGACATTTCTCTGCCACACATTGTTGAATTTATGAATTAGGGCTTCCTAATCCAGGGTATGGGAACCCATGTCCTGAAAGTAGAATTAGGGCATCTTAAGTTCATCTATTCATCTGGGCAAGTTGTAAGATGTCTATATAAATAGTAGTAGAAACTCCTGTGATTTAGACATGTTTAGCAACAATTTCTTAAAAAACCACAAATTCTATTTTATAAAATTGTTTCACTGTATCTATATATCTACCTAGGTTTCTGGCATGAATGTGACTTTCTCAACATTTCTTTGTTTTTTTCTTTCTTTTCACATCACTAATTTTTCTTCTTGGCTTGTTATAAGATTAATTAAGCATATTTAATTTTTTTTTTTTTTTTTTTTTTTTCTATTTAATTTTTTTTTTTTGGTTTTTTATAAAATTAATTAAGAATTTTTATTTTTTTTTTTTTTTTTTTTTTTGCTATTGAGATAGTTCTTTCTGTTATTTTAAAAAATAAGTATTGACTTTTTATATTTGTCCTGTGAAACAAAACTTTGAATTATGTCATATTTACCTTATTTTGCTAAATTCCTTGTGGGTCAAATTTACTAAAGTTAAATCATTCTAACCCTGTTTTAGACAACAAATTTATATGACTAATGTTGTTCTTTTGTCAGAAATGCTGTGTATTGGTATGCTAGTACTTTTAGAACATATTTATTAATCACAGTATAACCAGTTACCCCTAGCTAACAGAACGTATATTTCTAATGCATACATGTGCTTAAAAAAATTGTATGCCTATAAAGCTGTTTTTATTATCTTCAAGGAAAATTGAGAAATTGGTTTGCAGCATCCAAGTGTCCCAGCCCTGCCCTATTCTAAGCTGACAATTTACAGATTGCTCTTAGCTGTGTGAGAAGGATATTAAGGCATGTTTCTTTGGGCAGTACATCTGGCAAGGATGAACTAGGTTGTGGAGAGATCTGAATGCAAGGCCAAGAGTGCTATCCATTGCTAAGTGGAAATTAGGGCTACAAAAGCTACTGCCCATGGCTTTGACATAATTTTCTCATTCCACCCCCCCCCCCAATATCTTTTCTTCTTTCTGCTATTTTCTTCCTTCTTCCAAAACTTTTGAGGAGATTTCAAAATTATTTTCATACTCATTATTTTCTCTCTAGGTGGGCAGTATTTGATAAAAGAAAGTAGCCTGATTCAATTTTCTGATATTTCTAAAAAATAACAAAAATAATTTCAACCATTAAATTTAAAATTTCTATGTAATCAAATGATAGCCTAATTTTTTGTGTGTCATTTTGGGTAGAAATAAAATAATTTTCAAAAATCCTTTGGTAAGCTTTGGGATTAACCCAGGTCCTGAGGTAACAGGTAAGGAACTACAACTTTGTCCTTACCTTTGAACACTTTGACCACCATTTTAACAGTTTACTTTTATCAACTTTTGGCTTTTTGTTTTGGTCCTACTACAAGAAGTAGTTACGTTCAATGCTATACATTATTTTCAATTTTCAAAATTTAATTTTAAAATGCCAATTGTTTTCAATGAAAAGTTAAAATTTTGAATCTTTGTGACTGAATGACATTGATATTTACTTTGAAAAAAAATTTTTTTTTGATTTGCATTGTTATATTTAAAAGTCCATATTTCAACAGCCATATTGCCATACAGCAGTATTCCCTGGATCTGGAGTTTACTTATATAACTATCATCTATTTAATCTTGTTGAATTTTTTCTTCTATAAAATTTTCTTGTGTTATTCTAGTTAAGTAATGCCATTGTGAAAAATAAAGGAGTTATTCCATGCAAAATTCCTTTAGTAATAAATAAATTGAGTTTAGTAATAAGTTGATTTATTTTCTACTGTTCTTGCTAATTTTTTAAAAAATACTATTGGTTAACGCAAGATCTGGTTTGTAATGTTGCCTAGATTTACCAGTGTACCACCACTTAAATGCCATCCCAGTTCCACCCATATTAAATGATCTTCCAAATTGGAGTTCAAGTAAATAAATAAGATAATTGTAATTTTGACTTTTGGGATTAATTTTATTTTATAGGGAAAAATCCTTATCTATGCTTTCCATGTCTTTTATCATAAAATAGCATTAGATTTTTACTTTTGGAAGCCACATCACAATCTTTCTTTACTGTAGAAACCAAAATATTCAACCAAATTCCCTCAGTAGTAATTGACTTTCTAGTCTGAGATATCCTCTGGTGGAAAAGCAGTTTGAGGAGAACTAGGCCTATCTGCATTCATAATAGAGTTGACAATAGTTGTAGTCTACAATTGCCAGTCAACACATGCATTCTTTGTTGTGTACATAAGCTGGAGTGTGATTGTCACCACAACCTGGATGGAAGAATGAAAAGTTGTATGTAGAAAGCAGATATTAGGTTAAGGGAGTGAACAGACTGTGACTGCCCTGGGGAATACCCCTCCTGGGAAGCCAGGTACACTTGTTCTCTAGTAAAGGGAACATTAACTAAATTTCTTAAAAAGTAATGAAAGAGTACAAACTGTAAAAAGGCAGCCAAAAAATGGCAAACATCTGTTACTGAACATATCTCACTTGACTTCCTTTTAATGTTCTAAGGAATAAATTTATGAACTAGGGAAGGTTCAGCACCAATTAGCTTATTTTCATCAACATGCATGTTGAATATGAATGAAAACTTCAGTAGTAATAATAAGTAGGCATAGAAAGTGCTGGTAGCCAGAGTTATGGGTATAGGCCGTGGATATTGCCCTGACTGCTAATATTGTGTTGATTTGGATTTGCTGTAATTTGCCTTTTCAAATGATCATAAAAAATGTTTAAAAAGTCAAGTGTATTCATTAAATAATATAAATGGATTTAGCAAAAAGTTTTCAGGAGCATACTTTTAGGCTGACTAGATGTTTGAATGCTTTGGAATAACAAATATAGAGCTATTCAAAGGCAAAGTTTTCTAACAGAAGCAGCAGCAGTAAGAGTGATAGATTGTAGTTATTGTACAGATCCATAATCCTTTGTTTGAAACCTTGGGGCCAGACATGTCTAGGAATTCACAAATTTTTGAATTTTAGAAAGTTAAGATAAGTAAATCTGCAACATAAAACAGTAATCAAAAGTTCATATTCTCATTAACGGGGAATATAGTTCACTATATAGGATTTATGATAGCTTAAACCAATATAAACAATGTGAAACATTACATCAGAGTTTATGGAAAAGAGATAGAAAAGCTCAAGTTAAGAGTAGAGTAAGTATACAAATTTCATAGTTTGGTATTTTATATGTTGTCATAAGTAGGCTACAAATTCAGCTGTGGAGATTTTAGCAGCTGTATTAGCCAAAGGGGTGCTGATGCAAAGTACCAGAACTCTGTTGGCTTTTATAAAGGGTATTTATTTAGGGTAGAAGCTTAAAATTACCAGGCCCTAAAGAGTCCAACTCAAGGTACCATGAGAGGTACTTTCTCACCCAAAGTCTGTTGCCACGTTTTGACGCAAGATGGTGGGCGATGTCTGCGAGGGTTCAGCCTTTGTCTTTCCTCTTAAGGCTCTGTGGTCCCAGCTTCTTCCCATCTCAGCTGTAGGCTGGGATAAGGCTTGTCTTTCTTCCCAGGGCTCATCTGTCTCCCGGCTTAGCTGCTCTGCTCTCTCCACAAGGTCAGGTGTAGACTATCAGGCTCATCTCTCTTTCCAGGGCGCTGCCTATGGAGCACTCTCTCTTCCTGCGTATCTGCTTCTGTATGTCTACTTCTGTGTGAGAGTCTGTTTTATCAGCCCAAGGGGGCTGGCACTATATGCTGAGTTGCATTCTAATGACATAGTTGGATCAAAGCCCTAATCGTGACATAAGTTAATCAGACTTCTCAGCTGAATCTAATACAATCAAAGGATCATCACACCAGAGGAATAGACCAGTTTACAAACATATATTTCTTTTTTGGAATTCATAAATAATATCAAACTGCCACAGCAGCTAGTTAAAATAGGATATAATGGTTAGTCACCGGATTCAGTTTCCATAAAATAAAAACAAACCAGAAAAAATGTACTATGTAGATGATTATGAAGAGGGTACTGTGAAATAAATGTAGTGAATTATGTACTAAAAAATATACTTTCAGAAAATGTGGTAATATGTTACGTATTAATCATAGGCCAAAGCACAATTTGGTGAAAGCATTTTGCAGTGGTGGGAGGGCTTGGAGGTGTAGTTTGTTGAACTATATGATTTTAATGTTGAATTCTCTGCTTGCTTGGTTTAAGTCAGAGACAGATTTTAGGATATCTTCTGGAGTGTGTGTGGAGGGAGGGTTGGAGGATATTCTTTAGGCCCTTCCTACTCCAAGTGTGGTCAATGGGAAAATAGCATCATTTTCATCAAGAAACTTGTCAGAAATGTAGATATTCAGGACCCATTCCCAGATCATTGAATCAGCACCTGCATTTTAACAAGATCCGTAATGATTTATTTATAAGCATTTTGAAGTTTGAGAAGCACTGGTATAAGCAATTCCCCAAAATACTAATCTGTTTATTTTACTTTTGATAAGTAGTGACAATGTGTACAATGTATTTTTTTTCACTGACAAACATCTGAAATGCAGATATTCTGTATTAAATTTATATTTATGTGCTGGGATAGGAAAGCATTTTCTTGTGAAAGTTGAGGAGTATGGTTATAACTGATCAAAGATATCAGAAAACTCATTATCAAGTAACGGAATAAAATGAAACCAAATAACAAAATTGGCCTGAGAAAATTTGCCAAGTATTTTGATAACAGAGCTTTCCTCCAAATGGATTAATCTGGACAATTTCTATAATTTGATTTATCCTTTGAATTATATCCTGAGTCTCTAGGAATCATATCTCAAGGTCCTCCAAACAAGAAATGATGGTTGAATTGTAATCCAGGGGCTGGGACCGCCTTTAACCCCTATGCATTTGACTGGCAGTTCTAAATCCCATTATGATTAAATCCAGCAACTCCCTTCAAAATCCCCAGATCTTTTCTAAATGAAATATAATTGGAAAACAATATAATTGCCAAGTGCCAACAATTAAAGGTGCTGTTTCTGCCTGTATCTTCAATTTTACAATCTGACAATAGAAAAGTATATTGAATTTGATTGTCAGCCACCTCCTACTTGTGTAATCAATGTAAAGATACTAAACTTCCCTAAGCCCCAATTTCTTCAAGAAAGTGGGAATTAAAATATCTAGTCTGCAGAGTCTTAATGAAGATTGAAGATAATGTTCATAAAGCACACAGTAGGCTCTTATTAATTGTGAGCTATAACATTCATTCTGTGATGAGGCTCCAGACCTACCACATAGTATATGAATCTCTTATTAATAATCAAACTCACCATTTAGAATGGCTTCACATTCAAAATAATTAAAAACTAATACACAAATAAAAAAGACTGAATACAATGTTTTTAATACTGCCCAGTTTATAAAGGAATTTCTTAGTAATAAATTAACTACCCAGGAGTTATCAAATGGAGAAGTGTTCAAAACCAAATGAGCACTATTAATGTGAGCTTATCAAAATGCCTCCAAAATCTGTAATAGCAACCTCATTTGCTCAATTTGTCCTTTTAAATATAAAGCAATTCCAGCTGATAAAAAGAAGAAAAATTAGTCACATGTATTGACAGATTCATGCAGTTTAAAACTTCAGCAATTCAGCAGATTTTCAATGGCTTGGGATTCTTGATTTTTAGAGCTTCTAAGAATACCCACAAACCACAGGAAAGTTTTGAGCCATATGGGTTCCCCATATCTCTTCATTTCACTCTCTCTCAAAGAGCGAGATACTCTCATATTAAGCTCAAGGAATTCTTCAAACATATTATTTTTTTAAATTTTATTGTTTAATATATCATTCAAAAGAACATATAAAACATATATGCATAGCTTGAAGAATAATACTAAAATAAATAGCCACAAACTTAAGTAATAGAGTTCTAAGTAAAACTCCCTCCCTCAGTATCCTGAAGAAACCAGTCTCCTTGATTTTATGTTAATTGTTCCCTTGCTTTTTTTAAAAATAGTTTTGGCACATGTATACATATCACTCAATAGCATTTTGTTTAGTTTTGCTTTTTTTCTAGCTTTAATTTTATGAAAATGGAACCATAATATCTTCTCTCTGTCTTTTTGCTCAACAATGTGTTTTTGAGACCCATCAATCTTCATTAATGGTGATATATGCCCATGTTCATTCAGGTTCGTCAATGTACAACATTTCATAGAAAACATTCATTGCAGTTTAATTTTCCTTTCTATCACTGAGAGATATTTGGCCTTTTTTGAGTTATTTCCTATTATGAGCAATTTTTCTATAAGCATTTTCCTGGTTTGAGTCTTTTGTGGACCCCAGAAAATTATGTTCTTAAGCTAACCCATTCTTGTGCATGTAAGCATATTGTATGTGGGACCTTTTTGGTTAGATTCAGTTAAGGGATCTTTTGATTAGATTGTTTCAGTTAAGCACCTTTGATCAGATTGTGGAACCCAGGGTGGATCCTAATCCTTTTCCTGGAGTCTTATATAAACTGAGGACTGAAATTAGAGACACAGAGAAAGAGAGCTGCCATTTTACCCTGCCTTGTGAGAGAAGACTCCAGGATTGCCTGGAGCTGTGGAAACACAGAGAAACTCAGGGTGAGAGAGAGGCTGGAGGCTGGAATCAAAGGAGCAGCCAAAGCTGAAGCAACCCCTGGAGGAGAGAGAAGAGAGGAGCTACCTGCCTGATCACCCACAGCTGAGCTTGGGTAGAATGTGAGCCTGGAGGAGAAGGCCGAGACTGGCAACCATTTTGTCTTTCCACGTATAAGAAGTCCAGGATCGCCAGCAGCCAACCTTTGGTGAGACAGAATCTCTGAGGATTTGGACATTTTCACAGCCTCAGAATGGTAAGATTGTACCCTAATAAATTCCCATTATAAAAGCCCACCCATTTCTTGTATTTTGCTTGGGCAGCATTTAACAAACTAAAACAAGAATTATTTTATATGTCTTCTGAAGCATAGGTGCAAGTTTTTCTAGGGCACATATTCCCAATGGCAGTATGAATAATACATTACATCAAGAATGGATTATATAGATGCCAGAGTAGTGATCTCTTCAGGCCTAGGAGCAGGTGGCAAGGGCCTGGGCAGTGGGAGTGCTATAATTGATTGTCCCTAGACACAAGCAGCCTCCTCTCTTTACTCCACCACTGACACCTTTTATCCCTAGGAATGGAATGGCTATGCTATTCAGTGGGCATATGCTCAACTTCACTAGGCAATACCATATAGCATTTCACTCCCAGTAGCAGTTTATGAGAGTGCCCATTGCTTCATATACTTGGCAACACTTAATATTTTCAGAATTTAACTTTTGACAATTTGATGGGTGTGGAATGGCATTTTTGTTTTTTCAATTTGCATTTTCCTAATTACTTATAAGGTTGAGCATCTTTTCATATGTTTCTGAGCCACCATTACTTCTTCTTTGTGAATACCATGCAGTTGTATTTTTAAAAATGTATTCAGGTGCATTTCTACCACTTTATTTTATACTCTTTATTTGTTCTTTCCATTTTGTACTCTTTAATTGCCCCTTTCTTGTTCTTTAAAAAAATTAACATACTTTTCCTCTCTCATTCCACTTTTCTTTCAACTAGTTCGGCACTTATATTCTTGTTTTTTGTTATTCATAACTGGCTAACCTATAAATTTTAAAATACACGTTAAACTTAAAAGTGTAATGCTAATCAGTATTTTTACTTTCCCCTCACTCCATACAGAAATCATAGATTGCCTTTTCTAGAGTTTAATTCTCTTAATACTTTTAACTTCACACATTAGATGCAATTATTTCCTTTTGTATTCATTTAGTTTCCAGTTTAAATTGTTCTTCATTTCTATAATTCCTACTTACTATTTTCCAAATCTGCCTAATCATTTTGATAGATTTTGCTTCCCTTAATATATTTCTTTAAACATATAAAACATTCTTTTTTATATTCTGTACATAGTCTTTGAGTTCTGAATATGTAGTTTGTTGGTTCTTTTGACTTCTTGATTACTTGTTATATGTAATGACCTTTCTGATTTTGAGCTCAATTTTACTTGGTATTTTTATTGTGAGAATTATTTGTAACCTGGGTTTAAACTGCACTCTTCCAAAAATGATTGATATTTGCTTTACCAAGTACTTTAGGTACTACGAACCTGGGAACAGCTTGTTCTACATTTTTGGCTTTTTTTGGTGAGGTGGCATTGCAGGTGTTGTGAATTCAGGACCCAAGTCCATGTGAATGAGGTGGTTTTAGTTTGCTAAAAGCTATTGGGAGCAATATATCAGAAATAAGTTTGCTTTTATAATGGAAATTTATTAGGGTCAAAACTGACAGTTCTGAGGTTGTGAAAGTGTCCACATCAAGCCATAATCAAGAGATCCTGGATACACAGTGAGAAAGGAAGCTGCCATATTTGATCTGGCCCTGTGAGAGAAGGTGCTCCAGGTTCACAGGTTTGTCCACAGCTGAGCTCAAGAAGAGAAGCCCCGATAAGCTTATGAGCCAAGGCCCAGGGAGAGCTGACTAGCCACAACTGAATTCAAGGAGAAAGTAATGAGAGGATGGAAAACTGTCGTCTTGCCTCATCTCCATGTGGCAGGATGCTAGGATCAACAGTAGCTGACTTTGGTGAGAAAGCATCTCTGATGGTGCCTTGATTTGGACATTTCACAGCCTTGGAACTGTAAGCTTTTACCCTAATAAATTTCCCATTATAAAATCCAGAAAAAAAAAAAAAGAAAGAGAGATTGACATGCTGTCTCACCAAGTTGCAGCTGTGGGTGATCAGGTATATGGTGGTATCATCTAAGGATCTAAGGCTATTTCTCTTCCAGGACCAGGTTTCATGAGGGGTGTTCTTGGATCTGACCTTCCTTTATACTCTGGGTTCTAGTTTTTGTCTTCTAATTTCAGGGCACATAACTCTTTAAAACCTAGACCATGATGAAATGTCATACAACCACCAAGGCAAAAAGGCTCAGTATTCACAAAACAGTAAATTCAACATTTGTTATTGTTTTTGGCCAGAAAGGAATTCCATTACTTTCCCATCAGCTCAGCCATGCTTTAAAAACATCTTTAATTTTTATGTTTTTTAGAATTTATTTTCATATTGTGATTTTTTTTTTACTATGAACGTATCCATGGAAAACAGCAATCACCTATGTCTTTTACAATTTGGTTTCAACCCTCATAGAGCCTTATATTGGGATGTAAACTTCCCCATCTAGCTTCCGCCTCCTCTTCAGTCTTCTTTTTGCCTCCTAAGCCATGCTTAAATTCCTACATAAGAGTTTTGATTTTTCTTGGAGGTAAAAGAAACTTTTTCCAGTGACAAATAAATAAATGTTTGCTGGGTCACCTTCTCCAGTCAAACTTATTTTAAAAGTTGAATGGATTTTTAAGGTCATATCCATCACAGAATGGCCAGTATTACTTTGGGATCCCTCATCCTCTCTAAAGAGAGATATGATGGAGATAGCATACTTGAGCATCACCTTCCACAATGGGGCTAGTCTTGCTCCAAGAGAAGATTTTGGGAACCTCTGGGTTTCCCAGCTTTATCACAGCTTTCTAAGGGTGGTTCCGGCTCCAAAACTCTCCTGTGCTTCTATGTGTTCTTGGAAGCTCTGAAATTCAATAATGCCAAGAGATTGACTTGTGAAAAATCCCATAAAGTTGTGTTTGATGCCTTCTGGTTCTACATGTGTGCAAGCTATTGACATTTTCCCATTTAAACCATCTCTCATACCAGAAGCCCTAGCAGTATAAGGAATGTACTAACTGCTATTTCACAGAAGGTGCTAGTGTCATGACTGACTTCTTCAGGGGAAATACAAATGTTAATATTCAAGCCTGGCAGAAAAACCTTTTCAGTTTACTTCACATGTTTTAATGTGTAATTGTAATTTTATATGTATATTCTAGTAATGATTTTCTCTTCACAGTTACCTAGTTTTAAACAAACCTTTCATTTCACCTTTAATGGTATGTTTACTTATGATTCTGGTAGGATCACAGGCTGTTTAAAACAGAAAATTTCTTACTACTTAGAAAATACCCTTTAAACACATTTTGGGGAGGGGGTAAAGTGTTGGGTATGATATGCCAATTATAGATTACCTTTTTATGGCAAACATATTCCATAATCTCACAGTAATAGTAGATTATAGAAATTTGACTAGCATTATGATGCAAAGTGAAAAGGTAGATAAGAACTATAGTTAATCAATGTAAGAATTTAATCATTAGATTATCAGATAAATCAGCAGCATTGTCAAAAGTGTACTTTGAAATGAGATATGGAAAGTGGAGGGGAACTGATAGATTGACAGCTGATTCCAGAAAGAATCCTAAAGTGTAACAAGATAGTGTAAAGTACCAGAAGAAGGCTTGGTACCACTTAAATTTTAGGATTTGAGAAACTATGTGAGGGAAAAGAGTCTGAAAAGTGGTTGGAATAAATTCACACAGGTTGTTAAAAAATTGGTTATATTTGAGAGGAGAGTTTGAATAAATGACTTAAATCTTCAGCCAAGTCTTTAGGATGAGTTGCTCCAAATGCATTGCTGTGGAGAGAGTAGGAGCTTGAAGAAGTTGAAAGAAGTAGTTGGCAACTGTGGAAAGAGAAGAGAAAGATTTTGAGAGAATGGACTTGAGACTTGAATTTATAAATATGTAGAAAACTGGACATACGAAAAAACACCCTTTAAAAGAGGGACTGCTATTGACTTTTCATAAAGAAGGTGCCCATCCCCAAACAAAACAGTGTATAATTATGTTAGCTTGGAAGAAAGAAACACAATTGGAGGTTGTAAAGGCAATGAAATTGCAAGACAGTCAATGGGAAAAGTCACAGAAAACATTTAGGGAAGGAAAATCCTCAATAATGTTTGTCTGAGACTATTTGACAGCCTTTACCATGGAGAGCATGCCAATACAGTAGTTTGTCCAAAAAGGAAGCAGTTGAAAAAAAAAAAAAAGTAAGTTGGCAAGTAAAACAGTAGTATTGCATAAGGACAGTGTCCCAATCCTAGAGCATGCCACACTGTATTGTTTTGTGCAAAGTATTGAAGATAAGGGTTAAAATTAATTTCTGTAGCCATAAATTTGTATCATGGAACATCTTGAGGGCAACACTTAAAATATAGTAGTTTCTTCATGCTTTGCTGTCACCTTTATGTTGCACATAAATGTTAAAAAGTGTATTATTCTTGAGAATGATTACTTAGAAAAAAACATGATCAGGAACTCTAAAAGTAACAAATACTTGAGTGTTAATGCAAACCAATTCTCAATTCTCAAGGTTCTTGTGTTCTAATATAACTGCATAAGAAGTTGTAGCAGTTTGATATTTATCAATTCCAAAAAGAGATATTGATTATGTTTGTAAACTTGTCTATTCCTCTGGGTATGGTAACCCTTTGATTGTATTAGATTCAGCTGAGATGTCTGATTAAATTATGTTAAGATTAGGGCTTTGATCCCACCATGTCATTAGGGCATGCAGGGTTGAGTCCCTTGGTATGCTATATAAACAGAGGCTAAGTCAAGAACACATCCTTAGGATAGGCATTGTCCATCATCATCTCCTTGTTAGTTATCTTCGGTAAGTCCAATGAACTGGAGAGTAGATGTTGCAACTCTGCTGAGATTCAGGAATCAACTGGCACATGAACAGACTAAAGATTTAAGCCTCTGGGACATATATTTAACAAGTATAGTCTTAATTATAGGTTCAAATAAAAGGGGCAGAAGTGCCATGTGTAGGAAAACTATAAATGATTCTAACTTTGTTACACTGGGGAGCATAAATTCCAGAGTACGGCCCTCTGACAGGGCACCAAACTCCTGAGCTGTCTGCCCTGCCTATAGTGTCTGGATAGCTCTAGAACCCTCAGGAGTCCTGCTGTTTGAGGCAATGTTTACTGTGGAAATCAATGAGATCCTGCTGAGACATGCATAAGCGTAATCTTTGGAATGACCTCCCGACTCATTTTGAAATCTCTTAGCCATAAAAACTCTTTTATATTTAATATTTCCCCCTTTTGGTCAAGGTCTATAATTATGCATTATAAAGATGCATTGCTCATTGCTGCTTTGTAATATTCCCTAGGTGCCATGGAGGCTCATCCCCAGGAATCAAGTCCCACACTGGGGTGGGGTGGGGTGATGTGACGGATGTAGTAGGTTTATATGTTGAGTTTGGCTTAGAGCAAGGCCACAATTGAGTAGCAAGGAGGCTTTCAGGAGGTAACTGTTAGGCAATATGTAATACTAGGCTAAGTTTCAATTGCATAAGAAAAGTTTCATAAGGACAATCATCTATATCAAGGGCCTGGCATAATGTTCTATCTTCCTTCACTAGGCACTGCCCTTGTAATCAGGGTATCTTGCCATTCCATTAGAGAATGTAGCAAGACTCCCCAGGATAGGAATTCAATATTCTTTTGGTTATTGTGTGGGATTGCACCTACCGAGACAATGCCCCATGAACACTTGAACATATTCATATGCCTTAGAAGTATGTCCTAGGTGAACCCCTTCCCATACATCCCTCCATCACCGACACCCCACACCAGTGCTCCTCCCCTGCCACAGTTGTGACCCTTTTGTGATCCAAAACCTCTCCAAAAATGAAGCCAACAAAATAACCCAATAAAATTACTAAGAAAATGAAATAATAGTTTAAAAAATAACAAATAAATTACAAAAAATTTTAAATTGAAATAATATAAGCAATTTTTAGGCATTGTGTCTTTCATCATTGTAAGATCTGTTTTCTTATATGTACAGTGACATTTTCTTCCATATATTCCCCCAGTGTCTTGTTTTTTTTCCATTTTATATTCAAAGAAGCTTTAGGTTACAGAAAAGTCACATAGAAAATATAGGGGATTCCCATATACCCCATGCCTTCCCCCTTTTCCACTTTCCTCTATTAATATTTTATATGCAGATGGTACATTTGTTACTATTGATGTACAAATCTTGAGGCATTGCTACTAACCGTGGTCAATGGTTTACATTATGGTTTACATTTTGGACCATACACTTTTATAGGTTTTGATGAAATTTAAAATGGCCTGTATCGTTATTGCAAGATCGTGCAGAACAATTCTAATGCCCTAAAAATGCTCTCTTCCGCTTGGAACCTATGGTAATCTTAAATCTTAAATCATGAATGGCATAAAATACAAATTAATATATACAAGTTCAGATTGTATCTAAGAGAGCAGTGTAAGATGGAGTGAACTGAACTCCAAAGGAGATATGGGTGATTTGTTTAAAATATTTAAAACGTTCCCTCTATGTCTTAATGCTGAGCATTTTTGCAGAAACATGACTTTCTTCCACATTTCATCTTTACCTTGACCCTTTATATCTTCTGGAATTTTATAAATAAGACTTTTCTTGGCTTCAGTTATCAAGGAATAACTAAATACATACTTGAAACTTAAAATGCAAAACTAAAATAAGCAATTTCCTTGCGATATCATGAGAACACCATATTTCAATAGCCAAGAAACTTTCTGCTACTGATTTTTACAGAGTTAGAGGTAGACAACAGGGCTAACAATCTCAATCCCCTAATCTTTCATTCATTTGCAAAGATTGCCTCAATCCATCTTCATTTTTTTTTTTCCCAAAAGCTATCTTGTGCAAAAGAATTGTCATAGTAGATTACAAAGTGGATATACATAAATTCCTCTAAGTTACTTTAATTTTACCCTTGGA
Source organism: Tolypeutes matacus (assembly GCA_026826555.1). NCBI lineage: Eukaryota > Metazoa > Chordata > Mammalia > Cingulata > Chlamyphoridae > Tolypeutes > Tolypeutes matacus. The sequence goes on along the minus strand of JAKSZT010054458.1, from coordinate 24,155,819 downwards.
TCATGCCAAATAACCATCAAGGTAGGTTTCTGGTCTGGGCTTTTATTTTCCTTAGACTTACTTTCCTGAGTTGTTCTTTTTACTGCTAGGCTATTTTGAAGGAGTGTATGAGAAACATCTATACTAAACACTTGAGTGTAATTGTTGAAGAGAAGCTGTTGAAAGTGACCATTACATTATAGCAGACTTCTTTTGGAGGACTCGCAGGAGAAATTTCCCACAGGACATAACTTTGCGTCTCTTATCGACATGGTGACTGTTAGAACTGTAGTTTATTCATTACTTTGATAGCTAAGAGTTTCAGAGCCAAATTTGTGTTACACATCAAGCAATATCAGAATGTATTAGACATTATTTTACTACCCACATTTTCCCTTTAAACTGATTTTCTTATGTTAGTTTTCATTTGTACTATCTTTTTTGTAAGCTGTCTTAAACCTTTTTTTTTGTAAGACAGAGCAAAAGTAAATAAATAAATAAAATTTTCCTATGTAATAGGTTTATATGGATATTTGCTCACTACAATGATTAAGAATTGTGTTCCTGTATGCCAGAAGATGTTGGATGAGGTTCAGGAACATGTTCCTTTGAGTATATTTACAAATTTATATTGATAGTTTAGGTTTATAATACATACATGCATATTTTAATGGAATGATCCTTTCTCCCTCTGATAATAGCATATCAATAGAATTGAAATTTTACAATTTTACAATTTTACAAATTCTACAACTATTTTCTATTTATTTCAACTCTGCTTTCTCTTATTCTAGAAAACCCATGTGAAAAAAGAGCAACAACCTATCAAGCCAGAACCAAAGCCACAGCCCAGGTATTTCTTTTATATGAAGGCTGAAAAGTATAAATTAAATGGTCTGTTTTTAATTTTATCAATGCAATTGCTGACTTTAGTTTCTAGGTCTAAAGCAGTAGAGGCTGTTGAAAGCTCAAGGTTTTAATATATGTTTTTCAATGTTGCCATTTAATTTGACTCAGACAAGGAGAAAAAAAAAATTTTTTTTCCAAGTATTAATGATTATTCAGTAGGCTGGGCTTAAGTTTACTTTATAGTATCTAGGAAGAAAGCAATGTAAGCAATCCTGGAGGAAGAATGTTTCTGCCTTTTTAAGTGTATTAGAAACTATGTATTACAATTCACTACCATAAAACCTTTCAATGACTCTACAAGGGATTCTTAGATTGCTTTGCTCTTTATGCACTAAATTTCGTGGCAAATTTTTGTGAAATATTACTGGTTTTATGAGAAAGATGGGAGGATGAGATGGAAAGAAACGATTGTAGGAAGTTAAGTTTTAAAAGGTCAGGCTTCATACTTTTGTATTCTTATTTACTGGGAATACGTTCATTCATTAATTCTCCAAATATTATTTTAGATCCAACTAGGAGTAAAGCTCTGCGCATGCCATAAAGGTGTAAATAGCAAATAAGGGTAAACCTTGAAGAGTGATGTTTGTTAAAAGCCACCTGTTTGGAAATCTAAGGGAAAGATTTATAGCCCCTAGAAAAACTGATAGTTCCCCCCCCCCAACTAAACAGAGGCTTATTTAGATACATTATTTAGGCTGCCTTCACTTGCCAGGCGTATTTCTTCATTTCCCCTGTCAATTACTCAAAACATACAACTGCACAGGTCCACAATCCCTCACCCACAATTCCAAAATCCAGAAAACTCCAGAAACTGAAAGTTGATGCCACCTAAGGTTGCGGCCAAAAGTCTTGCTGTCAAAACATGACCTGAACTGACAGGTAATTATAATAATCACACTTCATGTGAATATTCATGTTTTTCAGAAATATTAATATTAATATATTCATTACTTAATATTAGTATGTTTAATGGCAGGGAGCTTCCCTAGATCTTGCTTGGGTGTTACATAACATATGGTTCATACACTGTATTGATTTTCTAAAAAATGAAAAAAAATCTGAATTCCAAATCAGCTTCTATGGCTCAAGTATTACAGAATTTTACCAAATATGATTGATCTAAACCAAATGTGATTATGAAACAATCCAATGCAATTATTTAAATGATGAAATTGGATATTACCTGAGAGATAGTCAAATAATAAATTTAGTATTAACACTAATTCTGTGTTTATTATTGTATTAGTCAGGGTTCTCTAGGGAAACAGAACCAACAGGAGATATCTGTAAATAATATGAGGTTTTATAAGAGTCTCTCACGTGACCGTGGGGATGCACAAGTCCAGGTTCTGCAGCAAGGATGCAAACCAGGGCCTTCGATGAAAATCCAATGAAGGTCCTTAATGAGTTCCCAGGAGACACTGGCTGTTCAAAGACGAGCTGGGAAATTCTCTCTGAATGCTAAAATCACTTCCCCTTTTAAGGCATTCAACTGATTGGATAAAACATCACTCACTGTTGATGGCAATCTCCCTGGTTGATCATAGATGTCCTCGGCCATCTATGCAGTAAACTCACTGATAACTAAAGTCCCTAAATGTCCTTGTATTGCAATTAGCCCAGTGCTTGCTTGACCAAACAACTGGGCATAATTACCTGGCTGAGTTGACACATTTGCCTAACCATAACAATTATGTATTTGACTTTGTATTAGATACTTTTGTTCAACTCCCATAAAAACATAATAATGTAAGTATTTTTATTATCACCATTTAATTGATGAGGAACTGAGGTTGAAATTCTTACTTAAGATCATTCAGCTAGTTAGTGATAGAGCTGGATTTAAACCTAGGTCCTTTAATTCCAGAGTCATTGCTAAAATATTATGTCAAATTGTACCCAGAAGTAAACCAGACAACTCCATAATTATCACTGGAAATTTTAATATGCCTTTTTTTCAGTAATTGATAGGAAAACTAGCAAAAAGAAAATAATGATATAGAAAAGTTGAAGAATCCATCAACTAATTTGACCCAATTGACATTTATAGAATACCACATCCAACAACTGTGGAATATACATTCTTTTAAGTGTACTATAAAGGTAAGAACAGAAATCAACAAAACAGGAAATAGAGAAATAATAAAGCAAATTAATAAGGTCAAAAGTTGATTCTTAATAAAATTTATAAGTTCATACCAAGACTGATCAAAAAAAAGAAGAAAACATAAAAAATTTAATATCAGAAAACAAAAAGGGGGTATCACTATATATCATCTAGACATTAAAAGGATAATAAGAAAACACATGAATAACTTTATGCCAATTATATTTGACAACTTAGATGAAATACACAAATTCTTTGAAAAAAGGCAACTTAACAAAACTGCCACAAGAAGAAAGAGAAAATCTGAAAAACCCTTTGTCTAGTTAAAATTGTTAATGTGTTATAAAAAATATTCCTCCAAAGAAACTTGCTTCAAAAATTAAAAAAAAAATTATAACTGTCACATATAAATTATTTCTAAATTATTTGATGATGTTTAAAGCAGACTGTCTTCTTGTTTAAACCTTCTTCCTGCATATATTCTTACCTGGTTAATTTGGTTAGGAAGAAAATTTCCTCATAAGTCTTACTAAATTAAAATTAATTATAGCTCTTTGAATGATAAAAGTGATACAACCTGAAACATGATTATTTACTGTAGTTATTTGCCTGGAGTCCATTAATCTGAATGATAAACATGTTCCTGTACAGTCTGCCATCTGTTGTAGGCATAAAGATCCGTGTCAAGGTTTTTTTTGGGATATCTAGGTTTTTCAGGCATAACTTAATCACTTTAGAGAACAGTGAGTAGAAGAAATTTTAGAGTTGATCTGATTCCTTCCCTTTATTTTCCAATTTAGAAAACTGAGCTTCCAAAAGATGATGTGACTTCTTCAAGGTCACAAATGAAACAGAACTGTGACTAGAATCCAACCCTAAAGTCATAGTCTAGTTTTATTTTTACTCAGTCATGCTGCTTTTATGCCTTTGTAAAATATTAACAACCTTTCCGATGATTATTTAAGAGAAGTAAACTAAATCTTTACAAATAAATCAGCAAAACTAAGAGTGGCTCTAGTGATTTTAAAGTGTTACTAGAAAAGAGTCTTGGAGAAAGAGAGAAAAGAGTGAAACAGAATTAGAAAATAAAGCAAAGTAACAAACAATGTAAAACTACATATATATTTAAAATAAATAAGTAAATGAAATCAAAATTTTTTTAGGAGGTACTGGGGGTTGAACCCGGGACCTTGTATATGCAAAGCAGGTCCTCAACCCCTGAGCTACACCCGCTCAGCATAATTGAAATCAATATTAAGATTTTCTTTTTGAAATCCTGTGCCATTTCTGCAATAAAAATTCCCTGAAACTTAAGAATAAATATGTTGGGACTCTATAGGTTGGCCTGAAGGACTTTTCTTGTTAGAGAGGACTATCCCATATATTTTCAGCTAGAGATATTCTTAGAGTCTCAATGAGGCACAATGTATTCATCATCAGTCACCTTCAACAATGTATTAGCCAATTGCTAAAGTACTTTTGCATTTCAAGGGTAAAAATATGTACACATGTATTACCACTGGCAAGGTACAGTAAATACAAGAGAGTTTGTTTCCCTCTCCCTTCTTAGTTATAGGAAATAAGATGGTAGAATACATTTACACATACAGTTTTTGCAGGAACCATCTACAAATGTCAGATAAGACTGGTTCATGTACCCAGAGAGTGTTATTTTTTAAGGAGGTAGCCACTTGGCTTCTAAAAGTGGGAGGGTTAAGCAAACCAAAAGTGTTTCTGCTACACTTGATTTAGAATTACTGATAATGTTTACACATACTCCTATTCTTGGTAAGGAATGGACTCTGTTGCCTTAGAATCTTGATTACTTATGTTCTAATCTTCAATGATCACAAATCTAAAAACAAATTTTCACATTTCTACATTTTTGGCCATTTTCTTGTTTTTTTCCCAACTGTGAAGATCTCAAAATTTAGAAAGGTGAGAAAAGATGGTACTGTAGTGGTTAGACACATTTGTTTGTCAAATATATGTATAAATGTACCTAAGACATTTTATTAGCAGAATTAAAAAAAAAAGTGCTGTAGTGTTCAAATCTAGCAAGTGTAGGATGAATTTACTAGGCTAGGAAGTGAATGCAGTGGGTACTTGTTTTTATTTTTGAGTTCTTAAATATATATTTGTACATTTTTATGAATAAAAGATTATCTCTTTGCCTTGGTTTTATAATTCTGCTATATGAAGATGCATTTCATATACACACTTGCCCAAAATTTATAGAACATAATTTTCATAGATGAGCATTTATGAATGAGATATTTCTTTTAAAGAAAGAGAAGTTTATGTTAAACATTTCACAGAAGTTCAATCAGAATTATTAAAGGAACATTTTTCTGTTTTATTTTTTTTTTAAGTAAAACACCTGATGCAAAATTTCTAAACCAGAGAGCATTAAAGTCAAATAGTTGTCACTCTAAATTTTTAGCTTTTTAAAAATGTAGTGTGCACAGTCATGATATGCTGTTAAAATTAACATTATATATATTTATTTTTTTAATCTTAATAAAGGTAAAGATTTAATGTTTTGCAATGAAGTGGGATCTCATTTTTTCCTAGCACCTTCTTTTTAATCTCTTCATTAACTTCATTATGTTCAACCCATTTTCCTCATTTTGCATGATATCTTTAATACATAATATCAAATGTGTTTTACATTATTAGGTAAAGGGAAATAATGCATTAGCAAACAGAGTTCATTCTCAGTATGTATGACAGTTTGAAGCTGTGGGGAACCCAGAAAATCATGTCCTTAGAGCTAAACCATTCCTGTGGGTGTGAACCTATTGTAGGTGGGACCTTTTGATTATTTCAGCAGGGGTCTTAATCCTTTTACTGGAGTCCTTTATAAATAGATGAATATTGGAGAAAGGGAGCCATAAAGACAGAGAAAAACTCTCTGAAGCTGAAAGACAAGGCCACAGATGGAGCAGCAGAAACTGAAAGTGACAAGACCTGCAGGAGAAGGGCGACGGCACTATGTGCCTTGCCATGTGAGAGAGAAGTCCAGGATCACCAGTGATCCTGGTTTTGGGGAGAAAAGCATCACCTGATAAAGCCTTGATTTGGACATTTTCACAGACTCAGAACTGTAAGCTTTTAAGTTAATAAATCCCCATTGTAAAAGCCAGCCCATTTCTGGTATATTGCTTTGTCAGCCTTCAGCAAACTAAATCAGAACCTATGCAAAAGTTATGAACCAAGAGCTATACAGATAGTGATCTACTGTACCAATGCAATAACATTGTCCTTTTACTTTCCATGCAAAAGATTTACTTTATATATAAACATTCTTTTTTTGAGGTCCATTTGAATTAGTTTAGAACCTCTAACTATACTCTCAAAAAATCATTTTCTTTCAGATAACCTATTGAATTCCATGAATAAAACACTTATTCTCATTTGATGTCTTTCCATACTGAGCTCTTTAATTACTTGCAGATTAATACAACTTCAGTGATAAATTTTCCTTTTGTTAAACTTCTAGGGCATATAAAAATGCCTGACTAATTTCTAAGTATAGATAGAACAAGGAGATGGGTCTTTAATTCATAGAGAAGCACATTCTATTGTTGATTCAAAATATTAAATTTGTAGTTGTGATAATTTCATAAGCCAATAGTCAGCCTTTTATCTTTTAAGTAGTTAATTTTGGTTCAATTCTGGATGATGAAAATATTATTTAAATAAACCATCTATAAAGTAAAGTGGACCAATTTGGATCCTTAGTAATTCCTCTTTTTATTTTTTGATCTTTAGTTTTCTGAGCATCCAAAGAGTTTATATAAATATATAGGTGAGAAATAGTTGCATATTTCCTTCTTCCTATTTTATATCACACTGGGGTGGCAAGATATGATGCACTAATAGGTTACTGAGAGGCAAAATAGAATTATCAATTCTAAATGATCTTTTTTGCTTTAATGGAATATTTTTCATCTACTGGCAATATCTAAGTATGAAATTGACAATTCACAGTCTGAAGATTAAGGTAGGTGTGTGAATGTATCCTTTATTTCTAAAATTACTTTGATTGCTCTTCACCATTTTTCCTGGAAAGGGTTCAATTCATCTTATTTTATCTTTAAAAATTACAATTTACCACCTACTAACTTTCCTTTGTTTTCTTTGGACTTTTTGTTATCTATTAATGGAAAATTAGTGTGTATCATTAGGTAACTTCTGTAAACAATTTTCTGGGTCAGTACCAAGCCTTTATTTGAAAATAAATTTATAGTGGATAACATTTCTCCATTGCCATTTCTACTTGTGGGAATGTCTTTGGAGAATTATAGACTCTCAGAGTTTAATGAACCTTTGAGGTTTTCTACTGAAAACATTGTTCAAAGGGTAAATCTCCTCTATAACGTGGTGCCCATATAGCCTCTACTTGAGAAGTCCATGGATTCATAACACCTCTTTTCAAGTGGCATTCCATTTTATTCTAAGAACTGCTTTAAGTTTTAGACAGTTTTCTGTATTACACTACACTCATCTCCTGAGCTGTTTCCATTTGTCCTAATTCTGTCTTCTTGAGCCACCCTTTGTTATCAATTTTCTCTTTTAAAATTAATCCCCTCAGCTTATTTCAACTGATTTTATATTAAACTGTCTACAACATGTTCATTAAGATGGTAGTTCACACTAGGATAAGCAAAAATGGCACATAAGTGGGATTTAAAGTATATAATGTATCATGGACATCTATTCTTTGTATCTCTTTAGCACCTCAAGCTCAACCAATTCAGTAGACTTGAGAATTATCTTTGGGATGTGCTCTCTTTTCATTTATTTATAATTTCTGCTATTCTTGCTTGACTTTAATACTTCTTACTGCAATTTTTCTCCATGTAGCAAGGAAAATGGCTGGATTCCAGCTATCTTTGATTCATTTTCCTCCTGCTCACCAAAAAGAAAGATCCTTTCTTTCCACCAAAACAAAAAAAAAAAAACACAAAACAAAATAAAGCAAACAAACAAAAAACCTGAAAAAATATTCTGGCGGAATACTTTGCTTGGATGACATGACCTGCTCTAGACAAATTATGGGTGAGTGACATGACTGGCTAGGAGAAGTGCAATTTCCCAAAGGAAGAGGAGGTGCCAGGCAAAGAAAAAGAACAGTTGCCCACCTTACTCAAAAGTATCCCTCTTGAAGTGTGAAAAACAGTATTTCAAATGTAATTTTATCAACACAATGTAGAGGTGAGGTGGACCAAGCTCTACAAACTATAGATCAATGCACAAAATCCATAATTATGCCAGCTTTGATGGTCTACTTCCTAAGGCTAATAACTCACATTTACTTGAATTTTTGGGAAAAAAATCTGAGACATTCTTGGATATTCTAATGTGTCCCCATTCTGTCTCTGTTCCTCCCTCACTCTCCACCCCTTTCTTCCTCCCTTCATCTATTATATATTGTCAAACATGCAAAGAAAAGTAGTTGCTCTCCTGGAATTCAGAGTATAGAGGGGAGAAAGACCCAGAGACTATTATAAAAAAAGCAATGTGGTAACTACACTGATGGAGGAAATGTAACTATACTCAGGGCTAAGAGAGGAATTATATGGGCAGTCATATACATATTAGCTCATTATAGACCTTTACAAGTAACACTGCTACATTTCAATGTTGAATTTAGCTTCTTGTCACATTTTCCTCAATTAGCTAATGTGTTACGATTTCAGTAACATCCTCCCCCCTCATAACATACTATTTAAAATTGCATCCTTCACCCCTCCCAACATTCACCAAACCCCCTACCCTGCTTTATTCTTTACCCTAGCATGATAACTTTCTTACATATTCTATAATTCAAAAGTGCTTAACGTAATTACTGTCTTTCCAATTAGAATATAAGCTCAATTAAGGAATGAGATTTTTGTATGTTTTATTCAAGTACTAGAACAGCACCTTTAAATAAATAAATAAATAAATTCATTGTATGAATTAAGTTTTTGGATCTTTCTTCTGCTTTCTAATCCCTTTTCTATCCCTTCCAGCCACTTAGGGCTTCTATATCAAACCTTCTATTTCTTCCTGAGTATCTTCACTGGAATATCCCATAACTATTTCTCAAAACTGAAATAGGTATGTATTCACCTCCTACAATCTTCTCTTCCTATATTCCCTGTCTTAGTAATGATACTGTCCATCCAATCACGTAAGAACACCCAAGCAGCCCATATATCCCCACCTTATTTAAAAAGATTTTATAAGAACCCTGAAAATTGCCTTTCTGAAATTCAGACTCATCAGAATTAATTTCTGGTCTACTAGTCTGGTAGAAATGAGACAAAATTAAATTAAATTAAAATGAAGGAAGTGAATTCCAGATGACATGACTTATTCTTCTTATATATATTCTGGTTCTTGGCATCACTACTTATTTCTTTAAGTCCTCAATTGAACTGATTTTAGAATCTGATATCAAATTTATTGACCACACTTTGAAATTTATAAGTTCTTTCATTTTTTTGAAGAGGAAGGCATTTGCCATTCTCCAGAATTCTCACATCATACTCATTTTCAAATTTCTCAAAGACAGCAGATCAACAGATGAATCTGGAAAATAATTTGCCTGAGCCCAGAAACTTTAATTAAGAACAGCTTCAATTTTGTTTATAATATCCTTCTTTGGCTTGGGCTTCAGTTCTGTGCTATCAGTATTTGTCTATCCTTTTCAGTCTGATAGTCATTCTATCAAGCAAAGCAGAATCAATACAGATGGAGAGTCTGTATTTCCAATAAGCTCCCAGGTAACGCTGATGCAGCTGTCCTCAGACCACACTTTAAGTAGCAAACTAGAAGATATATTCAACTATGTCCAGTATTTCCATCCCTGGCTTAGCCAATTCCAAGGATGACTTACTTGCTTTCTGCCAGGGTTCTCTAGATAATGAGGAGAGCGCTAGTAAAATCAACTAAGTGATATACCAGATCCATAATCTTGTCATCAGAAGAAATCTTGGAATATAACTGTCAGAGAACTTCATCTACTGAAAAATGCTACCATCTCCAACTTTGCATACCAATTTCTAAACTAATACAGTTGAGTAGCTGCACCTTCCATCTTCCAAGTGTGTCTTCCTCAGGATTGTTTCTCAGTGGCATAAGAGGAGAATAAAAGTAGCCAGGTCTTGGTCAAACAGTTCCCTCAATTTTCAATTTCCTTTTCTTGAGATCATTTTATGGTGTTTGGTATATCCTGATCCTCTGTTTCCCCTCATTTTTGTGGCTTATGAATGTTTCTCTGGCCTTTAGAATGTATACTTTTCTCTGCATCTTCAGAAATGACTCATCCTTTGCTTATGAATATTGCCAAGAATTTTGAACTTCCTCTTCGTTGTCAATTGTGGAGTTTTATTGTTTTATTATAACTACATATCCTCTTGTCCAAGGTTTCTGCTTAAGAAAGTTGTACACCCAGGTGGGAGCTGGGTTGGGCAGTGGACTGTCAGTAGATCAGATCCCTGAACATGTCCAGAGCCCAAGGTCCATGAAGTCATGACAATCAGCATATCGGTCCCATTCTGGTGTTCCAGATTGGCCAGTTTGGATGGAAAAAAAACCACCATAATGGTAGGTGGGCCAAAAAGGAAACAAAGTACCCAGATACTAATAGCTGGGCTGTCTGGTGAAACAGCACTGAGAGAAGCCTTGAGTCTCCTTCCTCACTCATACATGAGATGGGCATCATTCCAGTAGTGTTTGCTGAAGGTTGCAGAAGAAAGTAAGAAAAAAAACTGGCCACATGGAGCCAGTAACTGGGAAAGAGAGAATGGTAAGGCCTGGTTCAAGGGGAAGTCCCAGTGTAAATGCGAATTTCCATGTAGAATCAGAAGGGAAAAATCCTGAGGAGCAGCAAGCAGAATAGCGAGAGGAAGAAGACACATAAATTCTGATCTTGAAAGTGCAGTAATATTGCCTACAAGTAAAATGAGGATAAATAAGTGTCTCAAGTAAGGTTCAATCAAATTTTCAAGTACTTTTTCATAGAGGAATTCATAAAAAGAGTGAGTAGGGAGGCAGAAGCATAAGGAAAGGGAACAAGAATGCCATCTCTCTCTCTGTCTCTGTCTCTGTCTCTCTTTCCCTCTCCCTTTCCCTCCAGATTGCTGTATGGTCTGTCTTCCACATTCCCTACTTTTCTAATAGCCCCCCCCCCTTTTTAGATGGATAATGCATTTTATTAATCCACTCTCACTCTCTACCTTTTTTAAAATAATTTTTTCCTTTATTTTTAAAGGAGCTTTAGATTATGTATGTTACATCAAAAATAGAGGGAATTCCCATATACCCCCATCCCTCCCCATCCCACACTTTCCATCATTAACAACACCAAGAAGAATTCTAATAGTCTTTTGTCCTACAGACCATCACTCTGTGTGTGTCTGCTTGAGGGTCTCCCTGATCTCCTGGAAATGATACTCTCTAAAACTTTTATGTGGTTAGGAATAAAATATTGAGTATGATATCAGAAGTTATTTTTAGAATTGATTTAATTGTGTGGTAGTTTTTTTCATTATGTGGATCCCTATTATCCAACACCCTATTTTAAGGGTAACAAATCTATGTGAACAGGTACCAAATATTCATCAATTCTGCCCCTTTTGAGCACAGGATGGCAGTGGGTAGAGCCAGCTTGCCCCCATGACTGACTATTTGGGTTGGGAGCAGAGGGCTACCCCAGGAGGAATAAATTTCTGAATTAGGAGGAAGAATAGAACAACTCATTACTTTCTCTATTCCATAGATATGCCTGTGAAAAATGGACAACTCTGGTCACTGTGCTTCTGAAAAATCATCTCCCATTATGCCTTTGGCATAAATGGCCTAGTAATTTCAGTTTTCTTCAAGGGTAATTTTTTTTCAATGCCCTTCAGGTGAAACATAAAAGTACAATAAAAAAGGAGTTTTAAAAGTCTTGGGTAAAGAGAATTCCCTGAAAACACATCATATATTACTTTGATCCCAAAGTCAGAATCAACTAAATTTCCAACAAAAACGATTTCCTTTCTACTTTTGCTTTTCTTTTATGTGAAATGATTATCTCAATTTAATTCATAATAAATAGGGCTCCTCCAGAGTTTTTGTCTGTGGTAAGAGGAAGGAATAATTGTTTTTTTTTTAAACTGAATTTGGAATTAAAAAATATCTGTTTTGCTTTGAGGAAAAGCTGTTAGAAAATTGAAACCAAGGAGCAGCAGCAGTAACAACAAAAGCCATCTTTCCTAAGATAGGATGTAATGGGATTTAGGTAGAGAGTAACCTAGCAAGAATACATTTGGAAGTTTTAAAGAGATTATCAGCCTCCACTCTTTAATATGATCCTGTTAAAACAGATTGCTTTGGGGTTGGGGCAAACAAAAATGGTGAGGTGGGGGCTTGGTTTTGAGGGATTGGGACATAGTAGAATTGTGGGGAATGGTAGGGGTACAAAGGGAAAATAGAAAGCACAAAAGAAAACAAATCTCATTCAGGTACTTAAGCCATTTAAAAATTTTGCCTGGTGTTGTTATCTTCCACTTCTAGGCAATTTAAGAAAGTCCAAGAAGCCCTGCTCTGATTTTTCAAGTGAATGTGTTTTATTAGCATGTAATACTAAACTCATGGGAAGATTTAGAAATGAGATACTGCAGCAGTTTGATATTTATGAATTCCAAAAATAAATATTGGATTATGTTTGTAAACTGGTCTGTTCCTCTGGGCATATTAGATCATATTAAATTCAGAGGTTTCACTTCTACTTGATTAAATTATGATCAGGGCTTTGATTGGGCCACATCAGTCGAGTCCCCACCCACCAACGACACAGCAGAAGAGAAAGTTGGAGTTTTGAGCTGGAGCCCCAGGAAGTAAACACGCTAGAGAAGAACACAGAGGAATAAAGACAGCTCTATAGACATGGCAGAGGCCCCTGGAAGAGAGAGAACCTGATAGTCTACAGCTGAACTTGTGGAGAGAACAGAGCAGCTGAGCCTGGAGAGAAATGAGCCCCCAGGAGAGAGATGAGCCTTATTCCAGCCTTCAGCTGAGACCAGAAGAAGCTAAGACCACAGAGCCTGAAGAGGAAGCCTGAACCCTTGCAGATGTCGGCAGCCATCTTGCTCCAAAAAAGTGGCAACAGACTTCAGTGAGGAAAGTAACTTACACTTTATGGCCTTGTGACTGTAAGCTTCTACCCCAAATAAATACCCTTTTAAAAAGCCAACATATTTCTGGTACTTTGCATCAGCATCCCTTTGGCTGACTAATACAGGTACTACAATAATATTGGGACAAACATATGAGTTTCATGGAAATATGTTACATCTCTGTTGTTAAAAATCATATATCACCTGTGTTGAATTGAATACATTGTTTTCAAACTGAACAGACCTCATTCAAGGGATCAAAATAGGCCACAACATGTTTCACTTGTTACCCAAGTTGCTTTCAAATCTGGCATTCAGAGCACGAGGGCATCACGTTTCTCCTTCAAGCCTGCATGTACAGGAAACTAAAGCCCTCCACACAGCTTGGGAACAGAGAATCCAAATCAGAGTAAATTGTGTAAATTATAACTAAATTGCAAAGCATTTGGACAAAGCAGGCATGCTAGTTTAATCAGGAAAGCAGCGATATTTACTTTTCTATAATTTAGGTTAGAAGATGAATTGGGGGAGGGAGGCACTGCAAATCTCTTTTAATATATTTCTGAACTTGGCAACCCAAACTGGTTTTGTCACATATTTGCAGCTTAAAAAGTGTTTGGCTTTTACAACAGCCAAAATAAGTATCCTTTAATCACTTTCAACCTATGAACAGATGGGCAAACAGTGCTTTTATAAATGGGGCATATAAAATACTTCAATATCAGCCAAAACTAATTAGTAGCAATATCTAAACCAAGCTCAAAAACTGATTTAGTGCTTAATATATATTATTGTATAAGCATTAGCAGTTGAAAGGAAATTCCCTGTTCAAATGTTTGCCAAGCTCAGTGTCTAATGTTCGGACATGATTAACTTACTAATTAACTTATTGTTTTATCTTTTCTCACATGTTACCTTGCTTAGTGCTTTCTTCTCTCCCTGAAAACATTATTTGATTTGGTATTTTGATCTTAGACTTGTCAAATGAGAAAGGAAAATTCATCTACTCAGCCTTATTTTTCTCTCACTCTTTCTTTGAGTGACTTTCGTAGGAGGTGGCATGTGGAAAACAGGGTGGTCACTTCTGATGGTGAAAACTGGTTTTGTGTCTAGCCCTATGACTCACATTTTAATTTTCATAAAGATTTTCTAAAAGAGTTCAATGGAGACTCTTTAGTGGTTAAAAAATCTCTGTGAATGTGACAATCTTCTCCATATCAGAATTGGGTTCAGATATTGTGGAACAAGATACATTTAAAAATAACCATTAGAGAGTAAGCAAAAGATAGTTCCTCTGATTCTCTACTTCAGAGAAGGTCACTCAACACTCGAATATCCGACAGTTACTATACGTTTCCCACACCTAACCTGTACTTGTTCTCCTACCCTTTATAATATTGAACGTTCTATAATGAACTCAGTATATTTGGTATTGCTATGTCTTTTCAGTGCAGCTGAAACAAATAAAAAGAATCAGCGATTGCCAATGGCAACCTTTCTGAAATCATGACATAATTTTGCCCTTGCTTGGTTTTATCACATACAAGAAGAGGAGGGCTTCCAATTCCAACTGTGCTAATTAAAATTGCATAATCTTGGGAAGTCACTTAATTTCTCTCTGCACTAGGTACCTCATTTATGAAATCAGAATAGTAGTAACATTTATACAATAAAATTATTTTGAGGATTAAAGGAGAGACTGTCTAAAGTGAATGCTAATAAAAAGTTACTACCACTGCTATTAACAGATTTAATTATTACATCTTTCTTTTACATTACGCAATGCATATGGATCTATTTCAGAAAATCTGAACAAAATCAGAAAAGATACTGGTTTTACTGGATGAGTCAGTGAATTACAATCCCTGAGGGCAGGTCCTGTGTAGGAGTTCATTGAAAATGCTTCTTCCATGATTCTGATGCCACCTTGGATTCAGAACCACTGCTTTAACACAATCACTTCAACATTTTGGCATGTTTCTTTCTGGCCTTATTTATCTGTATCTTTAAAAAAATAACATTACAATCATATAATGCATGTGATTTAATATCTTCATTCTCTTAATGCCATTTTATTAAATCCAATTTTTTTCTCAAGTTATATATAAATTTTATAAAAAAACACTTCTGTGATTTCATATTAGTCTGTTAATTGACTATAGTACAATTTGCTTAATTGTTTCTAAACTTCCCCCATCATAAATGAAGTTATGATGGTCATCTTCAAACATATAGTTTTTTTCATACTTAAGATAGTATGAAAAGGAAATTAATAGGTCATATGCTCTTGATTCATACTGCCAAAACACTTTCCAAATAGATTATACAGCCAAGAATAATTTTAGAAGTGTATCTTTAACCAAACTTTTCTGGAATTAGATAGTTTTTATAGTTTCCTCCAAATTTTGGAAGTGAGAAATGGTGCCTTGTTATTTCAATTTTAATTTAAAATTATTGGAACATTTTTCTCTCAGTATGTTTCCAATTCATATTTTGCCAGGTTTATGTTTTAATTAATTACAATAAAATTTTTATTTGATAATATGATGAAATATTTAAGACACCTTGGGTTTTTGGTCATTGCAGAACAAAGTTCAGGAATCATTAATCCAAAATTTGAAAATATTCAATGGACAAAATATGGGATGTTCACTTTTGGTAGTCTATGCTATCTTTTAATAGAGATAAAGAATTTGAAATTCAGTGAAATATACTCTTTCTAAGACAGGCTTGGGTGCTGGAAACTAAAAGCTAAAAGGTCAGCATATGGTTTCTTCACTGATAGATGTTGCTTTACCCAGGAAATGAGTGTAAATCTGAGCTAATATAAAGGGAGCGAATCCCTTTTGTTTGATCTGTATACTAATCTTGGATTCTACTAGATGGACAATAAATAACTAAAGTTTACCTCTGGATGATTTAGCAAAATCTGAACCAGTGTGAGGGACACCAAAGAACTACTCATCTTGTTTAAATCACCACAAAACTTTGGCCACATAACCTTTATTTTTGTGGCAACCATAAACATTTCCAAGACACTCTGAGATACTCTGATCTTAGATAGTCATCCTGCCTGCTCACATAGGCTGCTCTGCCCAGGGCTGCCTATGCTGATAGCATTATAGTTTTCTTGGTCATCTGGGTTAGAAGCTTCTTATTTCTCCTTAGCCTTTTGTCCACCTCTATACCTCTTCTAATTCATTCTAGAAGTAGCCATCAAGTTTAGTTCTTATCATGTCAATCTTTTGCTCCATGAAGCATGCTTTAATCCTCAATCCAACATTCAAGGCTCCTCAGCCTGTCACTGGAGCCCTGTTCACTGTGATTTCTCTCTTCTTGGTGCCCATACATATCCCTGGAGAGGAAATCTTGCATGTGGTTTAAAAAACAGACTTTGAAGTCGTTGGACTTGAATTCAAATGCAGGCTCTGTATCTTACTGTTTTTGTGGCCAAGGGCAAATTATATGGTCTCTTTAAGCCCTAGGTTTTTCCATGTGTAAAATGAGACTCTCAAGAGTATAATGAGGTCTAAATGAGATCATGCATGTAAAGTGATTGGCATAGTTCCTTCTCCAATATGCAGCAGGAGTTAGTTTTCTTCCCTGTCACATGCCACTCCAAAGGTATGTGTTTTCTTTCTGTTGACTTTGTGTTGGACCTTGTTTATGATGCTTGTTTTATATTATATTTTTATTATAGTAGGAGACCTATATCTATATCTTTGTCTATATCTATATTTACCTATTTTATATTATCCTTCATACTAAAAAGTAAATTTCTTGCATGATCTTTTTTAACTTGGATTTCCTGAGAGTACCTAATGTAGCTATGCCTTCTCATTCATCTATCCTCCGTTCACAGTTCTATTGGTCATTCATTTATTCATTCTTTTATCCAACACATATTTCCCAAACATCTATCATGTGCCAGGCATTATGCTGAATTCTGGGGATATTATGATGAGTAAAAACCCATACTCCCTGTGTCTTGGAGTGGTATTTTTAAATTGAATAGCATGGAAACTTGCATAGTTGTAAACTGTAGTTAAGTAGGGTAAAGATATGAATTTCATAATATATTAGGAGGATCACTGGTTTTCTACAGAATGGGCCTCATGCAGGTAGATGAGTGGTTCTAAAAAGAAGACTCAAAGAAAAAATAATTAAGAAGAGAAAATTTTCACTTGTAAAAATTTCCAAGGGAGTGAATATGTTAGAAGAACTGGGTGGCTGAGTAAAAAATATTGAGATATGTAAAAAACCAACATTTCTAATGTTACAGCTAAACTGGTCATGGTATATAAAGAGCATTTTCCTGTCATGACTATCATATCTTTAAGGACCATCATATATCAGTATTGCAAGAGTTAAAGAGAAAGTTGTTTTGTTATGTGCTAAGTAATAACTTGCAGAAGGGCTGCAGGATTCAACTATTTTGGAAGTTAGGGCTGGTCAGAATTACTTGGTTTGGTTATCACCAGGTAAAAGGTGTCTTTGTCCCCACACTGAGATATTATGGGCACACATCTTCATGATAGAGACAAGTTGTCAGTTTGCTTTCTTAGCCTTACTTTATGATCAAGTTTCACTCATAAGGCACTGTTTTGTTTTGTTCAGCACCTTCTGATTCAATATCATTAATTTGGTGTTTTGTTGGAGGTAGTTTCATTTACATAGATGGAAGAAGTATTGATTAAAATATAAAGACCTCCAGTTTTGGATGGTTAACAAAAACTAGAGTCATATGATATGAAGGCATCATTAACTTCAATCTGGAAGACGTACAAAACCCTTAATGTCATATTCTTTTAAAATGTCAGAGATAGTTTTATTGTTCTTATCAGTCCTTCTTCTGAAATCAAGAAATAGGGATCACCCAATTTTCCTCCTCCAGATTTTACCTACATTATGTATAATGGTAAAAG
This sequence comes from Tolypeutes matacus, assembly GCA_026826555.1. NCBI lineage: Eukaryota > Metazoa > Chordata > Mammalia > Cingulata > Chlamyphoridae > Tolypeutes > Tolypeutes matacus. Next base: position 24,137,745 of record JAKSZT010054458.1, on the reverse strand, counting down.
TACCCCCCCTTATTTTTCTAATATCCTCTATTTTTCTAATCCTTGTTTGTAGCGACATTCTATTAGGGAGAAATTTCTTAAGCAAAAGAGGAGGTACCAGGCCAGTTTTCTATTTTCCAAAATAAAGTGAATTAATGTTCCTTAATAGGAGCTGTCACCTCTAGTTAAATTACTTGTATTTAAATATGGCCTTTTCGTCAGGAAAATGGATACAAACTAGATTTTTCAATGACATCATGGCAGAAAAAAGCATTTTTATTACAGCCCTGTAAATAACTACATAATTATAAAGTATAATGAACTCCATTAAGGCCTTATCTATTGTTCTAACTTGTTTTGTAGGCAAAATAAATTAATATGTGTTTTTACTTTTTATAGAACCATTATTCCTGATGATTTATTAACTTAAAATCTACATTAAAATTTTCATTAGGATTTTCCCCAAGTTCTGAGGGGTTAGTTGTAATCATTTATATATCATTTAAAGAATGTTTTATTCTAGTTTGTACATACAAAGGCAAATACATTGAAATTTATAAATAGATCCAAATCAGGAAAGGGAGTTTTCTCATATTTTTTTATTAGAAAATAGATATTACTCATAATTTAATCAGTTTAGTCAATCCTAGTTAATTAATTATTGTTCTGATGATCTTGGATTAAGCAGACTACCAACACAAAGTTGTCTGTCCCTGGATGAACCGAGTCTGAAATCTGAATCCGTTCTTTGATCTTGCCCAGTAGGTTCCTGGTCGTGATATCTGTTTAAGCTCAGAAGCCGATAACCATAAGTCTTTTTCTTCTATCATAAATTGTTAAACATATGCATTCTTCACAGGCCATCATTCTTTTGAGGTTTCTTTCTGAAGACTCAGTTTATGACCTATAACTTGTAGCAGGAGCTTTGGGAAAGTGTGAGGGAAAAGCAGAACTCACCGGTTGGTAGACTGAATGCCATTAAATATTTAGTATGTTTGATATAATAACTAACAATATCAGCATAGAGGGGAATGGAGTCTCTGTTGAGTAAATCATTCCATTAGTCATTGATCACCTTGAAATAAGAACATATTATTGACAGTGAGGACATTGACAACCCTCAAGATTTTAAAAAGTTAATCCCATAAAGTTTTTGTAATGAGTGCCATTACTTGATGGGGATCATTTATATCTGAAATAAAATCCTTTAAAATATCAATTTGACAGTAATTGCACAGGCTTTGTGGATGAACATAAATAGTTATATATATATATGTATCAGTTATATATTGCTGCAGTAATATCACAAAACCTAGTGGCTTAAAACAATACCTGTTTAGTACTTCTCATAAGGCTATTCTGATGATCTAGATAAAGTTCAGCTGCTGTCACTTGGGCTCACTCAAGCAAGACAGCTTGTCTCTTCTCCATGTGATTTCTAATCCTTTAGAGGCTTGCTGACTTGTCATATAGATACAGGATTCTGAGAGAATGGAATTGCATAGGGCCTCTTGAGGGACATGCCCAGAACTGGCATATCACCACTTCCATGGATTCTATTGCCCAAAGCAATTCACAAGTCCAGCCCAGATTCACAAGGTGGATAAATAGACTCTACCTCTACAAAGTAACATTGCAAAGATATGGATATCAGAAGGCATTAACTGGGCCAACAATGTTAGTCCATTTACTACAATGTGCTGTGCTTCTAATACATTTATATTAATATTTTAGCTGCTATATATTTAACTTAATGAGGCAGAACTTTTCCTTGATTAGTCACCTCTTTTCATATTTTTGGCTTTGATAAATAGGATAGCTCTCACTATAGTGCTGAGATAGATAAAAATATGTAACACTCCACACATGCCTGGTCATTTCTAACATCCCTCATTTTATATAGTGAGGAAAAAAATCTTTGGTATGGTCTTACAGCCATCTGGGACACACAAAAGATAGTTAGGTTAAAAAGATATATCAGTTTTATTTTTTTAAATTGAGCTTTGCATTTGGGAAAAACAATATTAGAAAGAATTGTCAGAGGAGGCAAAGTATGAGCAAAGGTCATAGGTACAGCTCTCTCTGCTTAGAGGGACCCACACCAAATCTTGATGTGTGTTTCTACCTTTCTCTCCCATTTCTCAGCAAGCTCTGTTCTTTGCCCCATTTACCAAATAAATTCTTTTCACTGGCCTAACTGAAAAAAAAAAAATTCATAGGAGCCTTTAGAGTAAAATAAAAAGAAACAGTCACAATGAACAAGTAACATTAAATATTAGGAACACCAGATTTTTGTTAGAAGGGGATCATGAAGAATAAAAATAAGATTCACAATCATAAAAAATATTTTTGTGCTATAAGGAACTTTAATTATCTAGGTAAAATATATTGAAAACACAGAATGATTTTTTTCTCTATCAAATTAAGAGCAGACTATATAGTAAAAAATCAGTTTGTCAATGTAATAGACAGGAAATCAAATCCTAATTTTACTCTTTTTGTACACCAACTACGTACCATTTTATTGTTAAGGATTCACAAGAATGCCTATTTTATGGTTCAACTCATCAAAACTGACCTAAATTTATCAAAATTTGGTATATTTCAGAGCTTCTTTTCAAACCCAACCTTCCCTCATGCCTTCTAGAAATTATTCTATTTTGTCTGATATTAGAATAGCTACTCCTGCCCTTTTTTGGCTATTGTTAGCTTGTAAAATGGTTTTCCAGCCATTCACTTTCAGCCTCCTTGAATCCCTGGGCCGAAGGTGGGTTTCTTGTAGACAGCATATAGATGGATCATATTTTCTTATCCATTCTGCCAATCTGTGTCTTTTGATTGGTGAATTTAATCCATTAACATTCAGTGTTATTACTCGTAACGAATTTCTTACTTCAGTCATTTTTTCTTTGGGTTAATGTATGTCATATGTTGTTTTGTTTCTCTTTTTGAGTTTTCAGTTGTTTTTAAACTCTCCTCCAACTCTCTCTCCTTTGTTTTTTCCTTTCAATTTGTAGAGATTCCTTTAGTATTTCTTGAAGTGCTGGTTTCTTCTTGACATACTCTCTTAATTGCTGTTTATCTGTGAATATTTTGAACTCTCCATCATTTTTGAATGCCAATTTTGCTGGATTAGAAATTATTCTAGAATGTTAAATTTCTATTTCCTTTACTTTCTTGCATTCCAATTATCTAGAGATGAATTATTTATCGAAGTCCATATGTCAGGGGTCTAAGATAAAATTCTTTTCTTTTTCTATTGATTAAAAAAAAGGCAAAACACATTCATCATTTTGTAAACACATTTGCATTTCTTTGTAATTCTTTTAATATAGTCCCAATCACTCATATGAACTATAGCATTTAGCCAAAATAAATAATACTTATTCCTTCAGAGACACACACATGCACGCACTGTAAAGTAGGTTATGGAGAATTGTGTGCCATTTGACATGACCTAGGAGACTAGCAGAGTTCCAGAGATGGCTGCTGATGCCTTAGCAGTATACATCACACATCATCCTACTATCACACATATCTCCTTAAGATTTACTTATACCTGGTTGTTAGAACTTGGAACTTTCTCTCACTTCTTGGCTTGCCTCATTTGGGCATTACATAACACTGCATTTATTTCTTCTGAGTGGAAGGACAAAACGTCATAAACTCAGATTCCTTTAGATTTCACAGTAGGTCTTGAAGGTCTGGACAAGCCAGAAGCAATCGTTTCCATTTTATCTTCATTCTTATTTTATCTCATATATCAAGGCTCATTACTAAATATATATATATAAAATATCCTCTTAGAAAGCAAAGCTCCCTATTTTCTAAGCCATTCAAAATCAGTCTTCATTTTAACAAAAATCCAAAGAGACAAACAAAAACTCTGCCTCATTTTCTTCCTCTTTGCTGGCAGGTTTGTCTGTTTGAATAAGATATCCCTTTAGTGCACAAAAGGATATATTTTTATGACTCCTTATCTCTAGAAATTCTCTTGAGAGAAAAAACTAGCCACAGATGCAAAAAAAAAAAAAAAAAAAAAAAGAGCTTCAGTTATATGGACATTGTAAAAGGCTGTGACAGTTTAAATTTGGTGAATCTTAAAAAAAGAAAAAGATTATGGTTTTGAATTAATCTATCCTGTGGGTATGAGACCCTTTTGATTGGACTGCATTAGTGAGATGTGACTCAGATTGAGTCTCTGCCTTCTTGCTGGGTCTGATATAAATGGAGACACACAGAGAGAGACACACACAGGAAAATGGAGCTCTGCCGATTTGACCCAGCTTTGTGAGAGAGGACCCAAGGATCGCTAGCAGCCAAAGCTTAAGCACGAAGTTCCCAAGAGGCTGGGCGCATGGAGCAGCTCACTGTTGAGAAGATGAACCATGTGCCTGATGGTTCACAGATGAACTCAGGAAGAAAGCTGAGCAGCCAAGACTGAGGAAGGAGGCAGAGAAAGAGACAAGCTCCATGCCTGGTTGTCCATAGCTGAGCTCTGGGAGGTGGCAGATTCTACAGGGAAGTCAGGGACCTCGGCAGAGATCTATGATAATCTTCACTATGTGGCAGGACCCCAGAATCACCAATAGATGACTTTGCTGAGAAAGCATCTCTGCTGATGCCTTGATTTGGACATTTCACAACCTTGGAACTGTAAGCTTTTACCCCTAATAAAATTCCTATTGTATGAGCCATTTCTGGTACTTTGCATCGGCAGCCCTGTGGCAAACCAAGACAAAGGATAACTTCCAAAGAAGGGAAAAGGACTTTTTCACTTCACACATGCAGGTATGGAGGGAACCATGAACCTCAGTTTTTCATCCTTAGCTATAGGGTCTAAAGTAAATGCATAGCACAATTTGCTGTGACTCCGAAAACCTTACTGGTCAGTTGTGGCATCTTGGTAGTAGGAAAGCCAGAGAGTCAAATAGGATCCAAGCAATACTTGTTATGAAAGTTTCTTGATCTGGAGATGATAAGTATCCTAGTGGACACAAAATTATTTCCTGAATGATTTTAGTTATAATGGCATGCAAACAATATGCCATACAAAGGAAATCAGAAGATACCACAAGCTTCAAGACAAACTAGCAAAAAAGACAGATGCCAAAAAGACAGATGATTCCCTGTCATCTCCAGCCCAACAGAGACTTAGACAGCTGGGTCAAATAATCAAAGCTCACACCCTGACAGTTTAGTCATAGAGTGAAAAAAAAGGCTGACTGTGTATAAAACAGAATTAGACTTAGTCGAAAACCAGCTTAATGTAGAAATTAAAACTAACTAAGAGAAAAAAAATATTCAGAAGCAGAGTCAGTGAGACTCACTCCTAGAATCAAGATATTTAGGTTTGGGATTCATAGGTCTACATACTGTGTACCTCTTGGGCAAAACCCAGCTCTGGTTGGTGAATTGACCTGGACATCTCAGTGGAAACTCTGGCTGTGAAAGGGGTATTCAGAAACAAAAGCCTTAAAAAGAAAAAAAAAAAAAAAAAAAAAAAAAGGAGTTTTATATATTCAGAATGACAAGGGAACATCTACCTTGGCAAACTTTATAAATAGTAATTCTGATTTTCAAAATAAATCAAAAGGAATCATTTTGGCTAGGCAAATGAAGAAGAATCTGAAAGGGTGGATTTTGGAAAAGCTTTGGAAAAACAGACCACCATATAATAAATACAAAAGGTATATAAAGGGGAAGAGCACACCAGGTTACCAACGTTGCAGATAGTCTGTTCATGGTAGAAAATCAGCAGTTTTCTCATGTGCTATCATCAAAAATTGCAGGGCATTTTGTAGTTTCCAGTAGTATAAATAAATCAGCTTCTGTTGATCCTAGAGTCCGTGAGCCTACCACTACACCACAGTGCCTCTCAATTGAGAGTATTTGGACCCAAAATTACTTTTTGGATGATGTTTGGTAAGCAGAAAGTCAGGGCCAAATGAGTTTGAAGTAGCCTTGAGTTTAAAACAGCTTCTGGGACACAAAATTTGTTTTGACTAATTCAGCCCTACCTCTATGAAAATGTTTTGTTCCTCAGATACTTTACCTTTCTTTTGAATAGCTGTGGGTAAACTTCGACAAATTCTTTTTCTTTTGGATTTCCTTTCTGCAGATGGTTAATTTTATATATGTTAAATTGATTCTGGCATATTCAACCATCTTTGGGGAACATTATTGGAATGTTCAGTTGGTATTTATATGAAGGCTATGTACAGATTCCAATATTTTTCCTCTTTCAATAAATTAATCTTTGCAATGAAGACTGCTTGCAGAAGTATGTATTTTTCTTATCTTTAATAAGAAATTCTTAAATTTTATTTTCAGGACAAAATTTACTTTCAATAAAAGCGAGAAGAGTGACAATAAGGTTAGAAGAATTGGACCACACATAGAAATCTTCCAAGTGTTCCGAGAAAGGAACAAATTTGTGATCACCAAAAAAGTAGTTAAAATGATCATCATTATGCAGGCGCATATCAGGGGGTGGCTTGAACGCCAAAGGTACAAAAGAATAATAACCAAGGTAAGAAATGTGTTTGGTTTCATAATGTGTTTAAAATTTTTAAAATCTAAATTCAATTAAATACAATTTAATAGTTACCTACTTAATATGTCTATGATTTATCTATGTAAAGTTCTGTCTGCATTCTTTTGATGAAGAAAATGTTATGAATCATCTGCTCTTCTGACATGTTCAGACTGTGCCAAGCTAGATACTCTGATAAAAAGACCCGGCTTATACTTAACTAAACAATTTGGGGTCACTTACTTGTAAGCCAGGATCAGCTATATTTGAGCTGGCGTTCTTTCTCCTTTACTGTCTGTTTATTCTCTGTCTTTACTTCCCATACTCCTGGGTACTCTTGCAAAGTATAAATATTCAATTTAAACAGAACTATACACACTCACGCATACACTTGCACAAACACATCTACCTTGGCAAACTTTATAAATAGTAATCCTGATTTTCAAAATAAATCAAAAGGAACCATTTTGGCTAGGCAAATGCAGAAAAATCTAAAAGGATGGATTTTGGCAAAACTTTGAGAGAATCGAAAAGTCTTCACCTGGAAGGCAAAAATTAAACTACTAATTAGGAATTTTGGAAACTAACTACAAATAGAATAGGGCAGGGGTATCCATTCCAATTCCTGGCTCCTTGGGAAGGAGTCCTCTAGAATGACCTTGCTGCAGGCATCCCAAGCACATCTCATCCAACACAGTGCTGCTGATACAAGGTAATCCTGTATCTGCCTGTCCCTGAGGGTATTGTAATGGTCTCTGTAGCAGGCAAGAGGAGAGGAAATGGAGCAAAAGGTGCCTTTAGTACCCTGGGCCCTATTTAAGGAAATATTTGTATCTATGGCTTTTTAAGTCATCTGGAATTAAAATATGCTAAATAATTTGTTAAGCAAAAAAATGTTAGTTTCTCATCTCCTGAGGAAGATCTACAAATATTTCAAGAGAGCTAGCCATGTTAGAAAATCTTTTGGTATAGGTTGATTTTCTAGTTTAGGATTGAAGGAGGATGCTTGACTCTCTTTGCAGAGTACCTCTTCTATGCATATCTAGCATATTTACAAAAACCAAGTTGGAAAAAAATTAGGTGATTCCAAATACCTCCGATTTGTAGATTTATTGGCATAATCATCATCGTCATCATCATCATCATCATCGCTATGCCTATGTAAATATACGTGATATTTAAAAATCTGAGAAATCATGATTTATTTCTGCCTCTGACTTCCAAATAGATGTTCTTCTCTGTGTACAATGCTTACTTTATCTCTTACAAGAGTACAATGCTTACTTTATGTCTTACAAGAGTTTTGTGTCTGAAAATTAAATGTGAAATCCAGGGCTTGTGTGACCTGTGACCTAGGGGATATTATTCTTTCTTTTTGACTGCATAGTATAAGAAGTCCCAGACAGTCAACACTGTAATTAGCCTTATCCTACCTATCCCAACCCTCTTTGTTATACAAGAGGATAGAGGGATGAGAACACTAATGCCTGTGTTTAAAGAATTCCTTCATGAAGGGCTTCTGAAAAGTACTCAAATTAATCTGAAGCCATTGATTAGATTGGATGATGCCCTCTACATTTTCTCCTCTAAGAATTGTGGCTTCTCTTGTCCACAAACCCTGCTCTTCAGTTAGTTAAAACATTTTTAGTGTCTGACATATGTATGACTTAAATTTCGTTAAGCTTGTTCCTTTAAATCTAGAGTTGGTTATGGGAATTTGTTGAGTATTTAAGTAATTTTTTTCTTGTTCTTTACAAAGATTTTTCACTGCTTGGGGCATTACATATGTGTGAAATTCTACCAATAAAGTTGTCATGCATCACTTTAATAATAAGGGAAATAGATTTTTTGCCCTACATATTTGGAAGGCCTGGCATACGCTATCTGGAAACACTGAAAAAGATATAATAAACAAACGATTTGAACACTTAGTATTTTAAAATTTTTACTTGACAATTTGGTGTATCTTTTATTTTTTTTTAATTAAAAAAAATTTAAATTTTCTAAAACTTACTTAGATTACATAAATGTTATACAAAAAATATAGGGATTCCCATATACCCCACTCCCCACACTTCCCACACCCTCCCACATAAACAATATCCTTCATTAGTGTGGCGCATTCATTGCAATTGATAAACGCATCCTAGAGTATTGCCACTGAGGATGGACCATAGTTCACATTGTAGTCTACACTCTCTCCCACACAATTCTGCAAGTTATGGGAAGATATATAACAGCCCCAATTCTGAGGATTCTGTGATGGTGATGTCCACTCCACCTCTAATTGAAAGGGGGCTTCGATCCCATACAGCTGATGGATGGGACTCTTTTGCTTGTAGTTGTAAGCTCTCATTTCCTTGGTATGGTGGTTGTCAATCCTCACCTCCTTGTTAGTTGTCCTAGGTGAGTCCAATGAACTGGAGAGTAGGTGTTGCAATTCTGCTGAGGCTCAGGGCCCAGCTGGCACATGGACAGCCCAAAAATTCAGGTCTTTTGGACATACACCTACCAACTCCAGCACCAAGTATAGGTTCAAATAGAAGGGATAGATGAGCCATGTGTAGGGAAGCCATAGCTGAGTCCAACCCTCTCACACTCAGGAGCACAAACTCCAAAGTAGGGCCCACTGGCAAGACCCCAAACTCTGGAGCTATCTGCCCTGACCATAGGAACTGGTTGTTTCCAGAGCCCTCAGGAGCCCCACTATTTGGGGTAATATCCATTTTGGCAGTCTATGAGAACCTGCTGAGATGTGCATAAGCGTTACCTCTGGGATGACCTCCCGACTCACTTCGAAGACTCTTAGCCATATAAACTCATTTGTCTTTACCTTTTCCCCCTTTTATTTGAGTTCTTTTTCCAGTTGCATTGCTAGTTGGTGCTTGGTAGTAATCCCTCAGTGCCAGGGAGGTTCATCCCCGGGAGTCATGTCCCACACTGGGGGAAGGTAATGCATTTATATGCTGAGTTTGGCTTAGAGAGAGGCCACATTTGAGCAACAAGGAGGCTCTCAGGAGGCAACTCTTAGGTACCCCACAACACTAGGCTAAGTTTCAATTTCAAGAGCAAAGGCTCACAAGCGTAGTCAACAATATCAAGGGCCCATCAATGGATCATCCTCCTTTGCCAGTCATTGCCCTGCACTTGGGGGACTGCTGCTGCTCCATTAGAGAATGTGGCAGAGCTCTCCAGGACGGGAATTCAATATTCTCTTGGTTATTGCGTGAATCTCCTCCTACTATGACAATGCCCTGTGAACATTTGAACACATTTATATACCTTATGTGTATGTCCAGGTGAACTTCCTCCCATGTATCCCCCATCACTGACACCCCACACCAGTGATCCTCCCCTGCTCCAGTTGTAACCCTTCTGTGATCTAAAGCTTCTTCAAAAATGAAGCCTGGGAAACGGATGTAGCTCAAATGGTTGGGCACACATCTACCATATAGGAGGTCCAGGGTTTGATTCCCAGGGTCTCCTGGTGAAAAGCAACCTGGCCCACGCAGTGAGCTGGCCTGAGTGGAGAGCTGGCCCATGTGGAGCACTGGCCCACGTGGAATGCTGGCCTGTGCAGGAGTGCTGGCCTACATGGAGTGCTGGCCTACGCAGAGAGCTGGTGCAGCAATATGATGCAACAAAAAGAGACACAGAAGAGAGACAATAAGAGATACAGCATACCAGGGAGCTGAGGTACCTCAAGAGATTGAGCAGTCTCTCTCCACTCTGGAAGGTTCAAGGATCAGTTCCCAGTGCTGCCTAAAGAGAAGATAAGCAGACACAGAAGAACACACAGAGAATAGACAGTGAGCGCAAAACAATGGGGGGAAAGGGGGGTGTAAATAAATAAATCAATCTTTAAAAAAAAAAATGAAGCCAATAAAATAGCCAAATACAATTAATAGGAAAATGAAATAATAATGGTAGGTTTAAATATAAGAAGTAAAATACATAAAAAATTTTAAATTGCAATATTAAAAAATAATGAAAAATATTAAAAAAAAAATTTTGACATGTTGCCTTTCATCACTGTAATATCTGTTTTCCTGTTTGTACAGTGATATTTTATTCCATTTATTCCCCAGTGTCTTTTTTTCATTTTGTTTTCAAAGAAGTTTTAGATCACAGTAAAATCTCATACAGAATACAGGGGACTCCTATATACCCAACATCCTCCCCTTTTTCCCCCTTCCTATATTATCACCTTTTTATATGTGGATGGTACATTTGTTACAACTGATATACAAATAGTGAAACATAGCTACTAACCATGGTCAGTGGTTTATATTATGGTTTACATTTTAGACCGTACACTTTTATAAATTTTTGTATTTAACATGGCCTGTGTCCATCACTGCAAGATCATGTAGAACACTTCCATTGCCCACTAAATACCCCCTTTTCCATCTATTCTATCCCTCCCTCCCCCTCCCCTTAGGGCCCATGGCGACCACCCGGCTTCACTCCTTGGATGACAAGATTCATAGTTACTTGCAACAACACTGAAGTCTTGACACACTGGTTTGTCCTCCCCTATTAGGAACAGCCCATCCTGTCTAGAGAATCCCACCCCTCTGTTCTGTTAGGTAGATGCTAAACCCATTTTATAGATGAAGAAGCTGATCTTCAGGGAAATTATGTCATTTGTTCAAAGTCACACAGCTGTTCTAGCTCAGTGACAGTGTTGTAATTCAGACTCATGTCCATCTAACTCTAAACACTGTGCCTGTTCTACCTATAACATATTCTACACATCAGACAAAGAGCTAATGGCTGCCTAATCTAAAGCCATGTTCATACCTGTCTCTCTAGCTTCAGACCCACTTAAAAGTGGCCCACTTTTCAATTGCCCACTTAGAAGTTCTATAGTTAAGTCACAACAGACCAAAGACTGTTGGCTCCACCTCCATAACATTTTTGTATGGTTCTTCCTCTGTCTTTCTTGTCAGAGCTTCCTTCTGCCAGCCTTCATATGGAGAATTGTAGTAGTTTGCTAATTGGTCTTCCTACCTATAGACCTACTCCCAACTGATCTACCTGCCATATGCATTTAAAAAAATGCAACCCTGATCACTTTATTCCATTTCTTATAATCTTTTAATGACCCTATATTGCTTATAGGATAAAGTATGAACTTTCCTACATAGTACACATGACCTACCTGGTCTGGTTTCTGCCCACTGACCAGCTTCATTCCATGACCCTCCCTCACATACTCCCTCTGCTTTAGCAAACCCCAAATCCTTTAGTTCCTGATGGTTTCCTATTTCTGATTTTTCATGGTGTCTGCTGAATCTAGAATACCCTTCCTCCAATATCTTCTGAATTTCCAACACAGCCTTAAATATCTGCCCTTGGACACCTTCCCTGGTCCACCAAACAAAGCTGACCTCTCCATTCTTTTGGTCTCTCTCATGTCCAGTTCTCTATTTTGTGATCTTCTGTTTATATGTCTGTCACTGAGTATGATAATTTATGTGACCTATCTGGGGGAAAACACTCTTTATTTTTGTATCAATAGAATGACATACCATCTTGACACATAATAGAGAGTCTCTATCACATTACCCAATTTTAGTTCTATGCCCTTATTATTATATGTAATTTTTCTTGTTCATTTGTTTTTGTTTGTGTTTGTTTATTTCAGCTAATTAGATTGTAAAGAGTATGAGGACAAGAATCTATCTGTCTTGTTTGCTACTATATTCAAATGCCTAGAATAGTACTTGGCACATGGTGGGTACTCAAAAAATTTCTCTTGGAATGTATGAACTAACACCACAAAATATTATTTTAGAAGTTTATCAGGGCACACTAAAGATTCACATAGATAGCATTTAAATATAGTGTTTCCTGCTCTTGGAGATAGTCTCAGTCTTCCAAACCTGGATGGAAAATGGATCTAGAAAACTTAGAGAGCAAAACTGGGCCCAAGATGAGGTAAAAGGAGAGGGTAATGAGGAAAAAATTTGAAATTTTATGTTGAAAAGAATGGAAAGCACTTTTAAAGGGTCAGAACAGTTATAAACTAGATCATTGATTTTTATTTGTTTTTTTAAATGTGTTATTGTCATTGATTTTCTCTTTGCTCTGTCACTGGCTAGGCACTTTATGTTAGATGGCTGTTATATTGATATAAAGTTGTTCTGCCTACTGTTGAAATGTAGTGGGGCAGGCCTGTAATGCAACAAAGAGTAAATTTCCAGGACTGTGCATATATGAAGGGTTACTGTTGGGGGAATTCTTGCTCTAGAGGCTGCATAGCAAATCATGTGATAATTGTCAGCACTGTGGTCATCCCTCCCCTGGGAACCTCCAATAGTCTTATTGTTTGGCTACTAGTTCAGAGCCTGTTGCCATGGACAGTGCATGCTAGAATGCAGCTTTAGGATTACTCAAGGGACTCTGCAATTTCCACCATTTCCTGTGAAATGCTCTTAGCTTGGATTTATTTGGAAATAATGAAGAAACAGCATTGAATTATCATTAACAGTCATACATCAAGGAAACACAGAGATTGCTATATTTAACAATCAGTATTATTTATTTTCAACAAAAAAAGTCCTTTTGTTTAAAAATATCTGTGTTTACATGTGTTTTGGTATAAGTTACAGCGATCTAAAAAATATCATAAAGATATGACAATAGGCTATTTTCCTGAATACAATGTCCTTAAGATTTTGACATAATTTCAAATTTTTTTCTGTGAATATTTATAATTATCATTTAAAAAATTTTTAGCCCTTACTGACATGATTCATTTAGTTATTGTTTGCCAAATACATTGAAATTCCCAGGGCATTTGAATGGTTGGTGGTTACAATATGAAAGAGTAAAGTTGGCTTTGAAAAAATATTTGTTGGCTAAATGCAATTGGAATATTCTTGTAAAATCTGAGTTTAAGGTTACCATAGCAATATTCCATACATAACACAGTGGTCTTTAATTTTTTGGAGATTATAGAATGCTTTGAAAATTTGATGAAGTATGGATTTCCTCTCATTATCTCAAAAAGCAAAACAGAAACAAAAATCCAAAGCCCATTCATGGTCCCCAAGGCACAGGTGGCCTTGAAAAAAGCTGTTTAACTACAGAAATAGTTAGCTCACAGGAAGATAGATAATTTTGTTTATTTATTCAACAGTATTTTTCATTTGATAATAAAATATATATGTACTGGGCCCAGTTTTCTGACTGCTATATGATCTCAAAGAGCTTGTAGTCCACAGAGGTATACAAAATAGCTAAAATAAGTTTCAAGTACTGTGGGAACACTTAGAAAAGACATCTTAAACAAAGGCTGTGTATCTGGTATGGGAGTTGGATAGTGCATATAAACTGAGATCTGGAAGGTAAAAGGGACTTGTATTGTGCCAGCTTGGAAGGCTAAAAGAGTTGTTGGCACAGAGAAAGGCAATATCAATGTTCTCAGGTATTTTAGAACTTTTTGGGACTAGGGGATAGTTAGGAGCACAGTGGCTAATGGAGAAACCTGAAGGTAGGGGTCAAATGAAGTATATTTTTAAAAACCACACTAAGGATTTTATATTTTCTATTTAGTGTATAAGAATGGATGGCTTGAAAGTAGACCAATGACATGAAGAATTTTATATTTTAGAAAAATGACAAACACTGGGCAGTGGGATGGCAACCACTTACTCAGAATAAAAGTTCTGAAGACAGAGAGTTGGACTAGAGACAGAAGTAATTTATTTCTTTCTCATGAGAAAGGGTTCGCGCCCAGGCTAACAGAAGCGGGCAAGTGCCGTGATCAGTGTAAGAACAAAGATTATATAGTTCTCCTGATGCCACGAACCATTTTCCTCCCTCCCCAACCTTACCCATCTCCCATTGGTTGGAAGTTGTAGGCTTACAATCTTAGACGTGAAAACTAACCCAATCCTAAGGTGAAAAGTGTGAGGGTAAGTTCTCAGTGTTTGAGTTCATCCCCTTTACTGACATGTGTTTTTGGGGAAATGACTCGAACAAGAATGTGGGAGGGTTAGATAAGCGGGAACAAGGAATTCAGTTTGAGAAGAGGTCACCTTTTGTTCTATTTCTCTCAGTGTATAAGAATAGATGGCTTGAAAGTAGATCAATGACATGAAGAATTTTATATTTTAGAAAAATGACTAACACTGGACAGTGGATTAGGAGGTGGTGATAAGATTTGAGGGAGAACAATTGGTATACTTTTTTAAAATTATTTTTTTTTTATTTTTAAAGAAGCTTTAGATTACATAAATGATACACAAAAAATATAAGGGATTTCTATATGCCCCACTCCCTCCCCCTCCCACACCTTCCCCCATCAACAACATTCTTCATTAGTTTGGTACATTACAATTGGTGAACACATATTGAAGCATTGCTACTAAACATGGACTATAGTTTACATTATAGTTTACCCTCTATCCCGCATAATTTTGCAGGTTATGACAAAATATACAATGGCCTGTATCCATCACTGCAATGTCATGCAGGGCAAATCCATGTCCCAAAAATGCTCCCATATTACACCTATTCTTCCCTCACCATCCCTCAGAACCTCTGGTGGCTATTACCTTTACATCAATGATAAGAGTTCTCCCATTGCTAAAATAATAATAAGTCTATAGTAGAATAATAATAAGTCCACTTTAGTCCATTGTTCACTCCCCAGTCTTGAGGATTTGGGGATGGTGATGCCCACTCTGCTTCTAATTGAGAGGGGGCTTAGATCCCATGGGGAAGATGGATGGAACAGTC
This sequence comes from Tolypeutes matacus, assembly GCA_026826555.1. Lineage (NCBI taxonomy): Eukaryota > Metazoa > Chordata > Mammalia > Cingulata > Chlamyphoridae > Tolypeutes > Tolypeutes matacus. Next base: position 24,122,480 of record JAKSZT010054458.1, on the reverse strand, counting down.
TTGCTTGAAGTTGCAGACACTCTCTGTTCCTTAGGGTGGTCATTGTCCATCATCATCTTCTTGTTAGTTGTTCTGGGTGAGTCCAATGAACTGGAGAGTGGTATACATTTTTAATAATCCAGGGGACAGTGATGGTAACTTGAAGTAGCACTGGAGAAATAGACAATAGTAAGTAATTTGGCTTTGACTGGATTTGGATGTAAGGAAGAAGGAGTCAAGGATGATTACCAGTTTTTTGTCTTAGGCAGTCTCGTAGATAGTTATAAAATATAGAACATAAGAGGAAGAGCAAATAAGGGAGCCAGGGAAGAAAGGAAAGAGATAGAGTCCAGTTTTCAGCACTGGCAGTTTGAAATACCTGTGGAAATCCAAATTTAGATGTCCAGGGGGCAGTCAGATACATGGGCCCAAAATCCAGAAGGGAGATTTGGACCATAGAGAAAGGCTTGTGATTAATTAGGGGTTCTTAAGTTCTTATTCACCTTAATACACCCGAGGAATATAAAACCCTCCTGTTGGGGATTGCATCATGTTCAATCTTAATCCACATTCCTGTGGATGTGAACCCATTTGTAAAAAGGATCTTGAAGATGTTATTATTAATTAAGGTGTGGGCCATTTATCAATAGGGTCTTTGAAGATCCCATTTAGAGTAGGCCAAACTGAATCAGGTGGACCTTAATTCATATGAATTGAGTCCTTGTAAAGCAGAGGAAATCTGGACACAGTCAGCCATAGAAAGCCACAGGGGGAGATGAAGGAGAATGAAAAACAAGCCAAGGAACTCCAAGAATTGCAGCAAGCCATCATCAGAATCTAGAGACTTTGGTAAGAAAGCATGGCCTGTCAAGAGCTTGAATTTGAACTTTTCACCTCCACAACTGTGATCCAATAAATCCCTGTTATTAAGCAATTCAGTGAGTGATATTTGTCATAGCAACCCAGACAAACTATAAAAATAGCTTAATTTGGCATTAATTCTCATCTTATCTCCCAGAGACCTCTCCCCCAGGTGACTGCCTAGCTCCCTGCTCATTGTCACTTTCTCAGAAAGGCTGCTACCCCTTACTATTCTATACAAAACAATGTCCTGTGTTCACTCCCTACTCCATTTATTCTACTTACTGTTACCTAACATGAATTTGGTTATTGGATTATTATTTCATTCTACTAGTATGTAACACTCTGACAGCAAGCTTTTGTCTTTTCTGCTCACTAATCTCTTCAGAGGGTCCTATTCACATATTAGGTGCCTAATAAATGTTTTTGAGTAAATAATTTTCAACAGGGTAGAGGATGTATAATAGCATATTGAGGACAGGAGATGGGGAATTTGCAAAATCTCCTAAATTTTTGATATAGCCCCCAGACGGAGGTTGTCCAACTTGTACACTGCTCCCATCTCTAGACTTGAGAATCACACTAGTGATACTAAGTGGAAGTGTGGGGATGGATGTCATTGTCCATGGAGAGTATATGGAGTGAGGAGAAAATCCTGTAAAGGAAAGAGTGAAGAAGACCAATGTTTGAGGGAAAGGCAGAAGGTAAGGGTTCTGTAAACACTGAAGCAGTAACCAGAATGTAAGAAGAAAACTAGAAATGTGTCTGATCCAGGAAGTTCAGAAAGAGGGCATACAAGAAGGAGGGCTAAGTGAGCAATCTCCAGTGTTGTGAGGGATGATGGGCAAGGCAGAAGTATATGAATAACCTTGGTAAGTTTCAGTGGAGTCGTAAAGTGATAAGAATAAGCAAGAAAGTGGAAATGGCTAAAGTAGATAAATCTGAGACACTATGAGGTTTAGGGAAGGATAGTTTAAGATGGGAAATACTTGATTTTAAATGCTCATTGGTAAAGGTTAATAAGAGGGAGATGTTGATGATAGAAGAGAAAGGATGACAATCCATATTATAATGTACCCAAGAAAAATGGAGGGGATGGATTTATAAGACACGTGACACGATTAGACTTAGGTAAGAGGGGACGTAGTTTTTCTGTTGTAGCAGGTGCAAAGGATGTTGTAAATGCAGTAAGTGTTTAGTTTGGTGATAGAAGCTGAGAGAGCAATGAGTTGATAGTTTTGTTTTGTTTGTTTTTTTCTCAGTGAAGCAGGGGGAGGTCATTTGCTGAGAATGAATATTTAGATGGTGAGTTTGAATGTTTGAGGAGATTGAGCTCCAGCAAAAAAGTGGCAGAAGGAGAGATGCCTAGAAAAACACAGATGAAGTGCCAGGCTGCTTTAAAAGCCCACATAATTTTGGCAGTAAAGAACTGGAGTGGCACCATTACTCCAGGTTGTGTAATTATCTTTAGTAGTTCTGAAAACTAAGGCATGGAGAGGTAACTAACTCATCTAAAGTCATACATCTAGTAAGTAACATAGTCAATTTTGAGACTCAAACAAACTGTCTGGCTTCAGAGCATTTAACATACTATGCCATTCTGATAACAGCAGTGTTCAGTAATCACGGCAAATAATGTCTTTTCTCAGATGAGTCTTAACATGGACATTGGAGTCTCCTGCCAAAGGCCAAGTCTAATTAAAACTCCCATCTAACCCTGTAAAACCAGTCTGGATGTTCATACCAGAAAGACTAAGCAGAGAATCACAGCTGTACACAAATGGAGAGGCACCATTTCTGTGTCAAACTAGAGCTGCTACTAATGTTTTGCAGAGTTTATTGGGGGAAAACAATATTTTAGTGATATAGCTGACTAAAAATTTATACTTAAAGTCCCTAATCAAGTAAAGATAGAGGGATTGAGCTTGTGCATCAAGTAAATCTGCCCAGGGGCCAACAGCATGGAACATGGAGGAGAGTATAAAACAGCAAGAGAAATTAAACCCTGGAGAGAGACACATGTTGTTTAGCTACTCCTAGTTAAGGGTTTTACCAATCCCTTAGTGAAGTGAATAGGGAAGTGAATACATGGAAAAAATTATTATTTATGGCTTTCACATTTATAAGTGTGCGTTTATGCATGTACATTTAAGAAAACTATTATATTCCATTTATTCTTTTATTGCATATAGGTGTATTCAATTTAAAAAATTATCCTGTTTTTAGCAAAAAAGATATCTGCTTATAGTTCTATTGTTTTTAAAAGTTAAAAAGACAGACTGTGATGGAAATCCCAATAGCCAATTGTGGGAAGATGGCAAAGTAGGGAACTCCAGGATTCAGTCCTTCTACTAGAGCAACTAATAAACAGGGAGGAACTCTGAAACAATGACATTGAAACTCTGGGTCCCAGTAGAATACTATACAGCATCTGTGGAAGAGCAGGGGGAAGAGCTGGTAAATTATGAAGACCAGTAAACTGTTCTTTCTTTATGGTGTTTACTGGCATATGTACCCCACTCTTGCAACAGGCTACCATGGGGTCCAGCCACTGAATAGCTCACTGGTGACAGGTAGGGAAATAAAAATCCTTTTCCTCAAGACCAGAGTTGGGCAAGACCAATCGCTGATCACAGTCCCCCTGGGGGTCTGGCTCTGAGGGTGGCCATGTTCCAACCTAACCTGGACAAAGGGGTGGGAGAAGAGCCACAAAGAGGCTATACTTCTTCAGAACTGTGGGGGACAGTTAGTTGAAGGGCTCCATTTGCTGGGTAGGTCAAGAAAGCTCAGCTATGGGGAGCTGTGGAAGAAGCTCTTGATGCTCTTCCTGACCTCCTCCCCAGGGCACTCTGTAGCTGGTCTGTACCCCCTTTGTGAGTTCCTGGACCTGTTTCTGCTGGGAAAGACTGATTTGGGAAACTCCTCTTTGGTGTGCCACCCCTTCCAGAATTTTACCTCTAGGCAAAAGCAGCTTGAGACAACAAAAGGAGTGTAAGAAGCTATAGAGGCTAAAAAGTCTTGGACAAAGGCTTTCCTGCTTCAAACACATGGGAGAGGAAAGTCTGTCTCCTGGGAAATAAAGGGGCATTCAAACTCCTATAAACAGGGCAACTCCAAAACAACTAACAAGGAAAAGCCCAGGACAAGACAAAGGCCCAGTAAAAAAAAAAAAAAAGAAAAAAAAGGGAAAGTCCCATATACTGCATTTGCCTTGGGCAGACCTCCCTGATGAAGCTAAAAAAAAAAAAAAAAAAAAAAAAATCTCTTATCACCAGGTGGTTACAAACTCAAGAAACAGACAACTGAGGGAATAAATCTCAGATTTAATATTTTAAAATATTAAAATGTATAGTGTGCAACAAAAGAGTACAAGACAAAGAAACAGGTGATGCTGTCCCAACAAAAGAAGAGGATAAAAATCCAGAAAACACCAACAAAAAAGTCCAAAATGTGGTCAGACTGAACAGACTTTTTAAAAATGCTCAAATTGATGAAGGAAAATACAGAGAAAGAACTAATGGATTCAGGAAAACAACTAATGAGCAATATGAGAATCTTAGTAAAGAAGTAACAAATTTTAATAAGGAACCAAAAAAAAACTACTGGAGTTGAAGAAAAAAACAATAAATGAAATGAAAATTTCCCAAGAGGGTTTCAACAATAGACTGGAGCTAGTAGAAGAAAGACTCAGCAAACTTGAAGACAAGACAATTGAAATGAATCATACTGAGAAGAAAAAAGAATTTTAAAAATGCAAACAGCCCAAGACACCTCTGGGACACCATCAGGCATACCAATATAGGCATTCTGGAAGTCCCAGAGGGAGAACAAGAGAAAAAGGGGCAGAAGGAATATTTAAAGAAATGACAGAGACCTTCCCAACCTTAGCAAATGACATGAATATGCATGTCCAAGAAGCCCAGAGAACATCTAACAGGATAAACATGAAGAAAATTACACCTGCCATATACTGATCACACTATCAAATGCAAAGAACACGGAGGGCATTCTGAAAGCTGCAAGAGAAAAGCATCGTGTTATGTTCATATAATGTGAAATAGCCAAAAGAAAACTGGGTTAGCTATATTAATATCAGATAAAATAGACTTTAAGTCAAAAACAGTTATGAGTGACAAAGACAGTCATGATATACTGATAAAGGGATCAATTCAACAAGAAAATATAACAATTATACATACACACACATATATATGTACCTAACAGCAAAGCTCAAAATATATGAAGCAAATACTGACAGATTTGAAGGAAGAAATAGAAAGTTCTACAATAATAGTAGAAGATTTTCATATACCACTTCCAATAATGGATAGAACATCTAGTCAGGAGACCAATAAGAAAATAAATGAGTTGAAAAATATTCTAAACCAACTAGATCTAACAGATATATAGAGAGCACCTCACCCAACAATAACGTAATACAAATTCTTCTTGAGTACACATGGATCATTCTCCAGGATAGGCCACATGTAATGTCACAAAAATGTCAATAAATTTTTAAATATTGAAATCATACAATGTATCTTCTATGATCACAGTGGAATGAAGCTAGAAATCAATAACAGAGGAGGAAATGGAAAATTCACAAATATGTGGAAATTAAACAACACACTCTTAAACAGGAAATCACAAAAGTTTTAAAGAGGAAATCACAAAAATTTTAAAGAGGAAATCACAAGAGAAATCAGGAAATATATTGTGGTGAATGAAAATGAAAATACAGCATACAAAAACTTATGGGATGCAGCAAAGGCAGTATGGTGAGAAAAATTTATAGCTCTAAAATGCTTATATCAAAAAAGTCTTAAAATCAGAGATATAACCTAAAAACGGTAAGATCTAGGAAAAGAAGAGCAAACTAAACTCAAAGTAAGCAGAAATAATGAAAGAACAAACATTAGGGTAGAAATAAATGAAATAGAGAAAAAAAATAGAATCAACAAAACCAAAAGTTGGTTCTTGGTAAAGATCAATACATTTGAGAAACAATTAGCTAGAATGGCATAGACTGTAGAGCCACTCACAACAGTGAGATAGAAGCCCACACATATCCAGGCATATGGATCCAAGTCTTCAAAGACCCAGGGCTGAATACAAGTAGCTGAGGAGTGTGGCAAACAAAAGTGCCCCAGGGAAATAAAGTGACCACAGCAGAACGTTGGAAGAGGTTCACACACAACTGAATCTCTGTTTCCTGGACCAACTAAATACAAAGATGACTTTTCTGCATTGACTCCCTCTAGCTTCCCATGGCTGGATAACCTAACAGGGAGGAAGCCAGAGGCATAAAAACCTCACAGGGGAAAAACAAGGGGAAAACAGAATTCCTGTAAGACAGGATGCATCCAAGAACTGAATAGTGTAGGGTAAAGGGGACACTGAGTGAGTGAGCGGGAAATTTTAAATAAATCATAGGAGCTGAGGATAAAATTCTGCACAATAACAAACAGTACAGATCAAGATTCCTGGAGAAGGAACAGAAGAAATGAAGTTTTCTACTGGAGGGGAAATAATAGCATGCAGAAAGTACAGTTAAATATTATATTGCATATCCAGGGAAGGAATCATATGCAGAGTTGAGAAAATCTGAACAGTTAAACAGAATAAGTTGGATCAAGGATCAAAGAAGAGACATAACACCAAACCAGTCAATAATAAAATCCAAGGCAAGAGGGAGAAAATGACCTTCAGAGTTAACATATGAAAACAATCAGATGTCTAGACATCAGTAAAAATTTACAAGCCATAAAAGAAAAAGGAAGACATGGCTCAGTCAAAGGAATTAATTAAAACTTCAGAGGGAAGATAGTGGCAGAGTAAGGAGCTCCAAGAGTGAGCTCTTCCTGATGGGCAGTTGGTAATCTTCCAGACCTAGCTAAAGCATCTTTTGGGGGAGGGGCAGGAGAATGGAAGAGCATCCTGCAACAACCTTGAAAGAATAGGAGGAGCATAGAGCCCACTTGCAGTGAAGATTTGTGAGTAGAGCACTCCATACTGTGGAGGCTGGTTCCCATCCTCCACTGGCAGTGCAAGCCACCTTGGGAGCTATTCTGTGGCTAGAGTTGGAAGCTCCATTTACCAAAAATAGGGGAAGAAGAAACAGTCAGGCACTGACTTTAGCTACTGCTTAGTAAATTCAGCTGGCTAAAGTATAATCCTAAGAACAGTTTAAGCTTGAACCTGTCCAAGTGAGGAAAAGGCCAGCAGTTGCCATTTTAATTCTGCCACCAGCATTAGGGGTAGCAGGGCTGATTGAAAATCACAGTGATGGAGGGACAAGCTTCTTTCCATCCAGATCATATTGCAGCCCTAGCCTAGGCTCCAGCCCCACCTTTGGCAGAAAGGAATCTGGGGGTCCTGCACCAGCCTTTCTGCACCTGTCGCTCCACCCCTACTTCCCAATAGGATAGGAGGGATGCACTTTCTGCCAGCACAGCCTGGATAGTTTGACACCAGGGCCCCATCCCTGCACCCCAATAGGATAGTAAAGGAGCTGCGTTTCCTCAGCTTCTCTAAGCAATTGCAAGTGCTTTGGGCCTGCATGAATTCGACTTTGGACACCTGTGGTTCCACCCCCACCCCTGAAAGGACAAGAAGGGAGCAGTGTTTCCCCAGCCTCTCTAGGTAACTGCAGACACTTTTGGCCCACATTGTCTGATTTGTTGAGCTCCTGGCTCCATCCTTGCCCCCCACCCACACAAAAGGAGGGGGCTGGTGTTTCCACAGCCTCTCTGGGAAATGGCAGGCACTTTTGGCCTGCAAAGACTTGTCTCTGGGCACCTGTGGCTCCACTCCCACTCCCCAATAGGATAGGAGGAGTGCTGTGTTTCCTCAGCCTCTCTGGGAAACTGCAGGTGCTTTCAGCCCACAAGGACTGCTTTGTTGGGTGCCTGTGGTTCTGTCCCACCCCCTTTAAAGGGCAGAAGTGCCTCAGCCTTTCCAGGAAACTGCAGGCACTTCTGACTCATGTGGATTAGATTGTCAGCACTCTGGAGAGTCCATCCCCACCCTTGGCAAGGGTGGAGGGGGGCTGGTGCTACATCAGCCCACCTGGGCAACTGCAGTCAGTTTTGACTTGCATGGCTAGGTTGCTGCCTATACCTGCAATTCAACCCCCTCCCCAGGCAGGGGAGTAAGGAGTGTGAAGCTTCATCAGCCTCTCCAGCCAATTGCAAATGGTCTTGGCCTGCACGGCTTGGATTACTACACACAGCTGTGTCTCCATCTCTATCCCTGGCAGAGGAGAAAGGTGGGAGAAGTTTCATTGGTCACGGGGCAATGTAAACAACTTCAGCCTCCAAAATTTACAGTACCAACTACATCCTCCAGTAAGGGAGAAAGGGCAAGAGAGCCCTAAACTAGAGAAACTGTACCCAGAATAAAAACATCTAGTAATCCAGATGCCAAGAAACCAACAAAAAATTCCAATCCATACCAAGAAACAGGAAGATATGGCCAAAAGGAACAAACTCAGTCTCCAGATGACATAAAAGAGTTGAGACAACAAATCATAGATGTTCAAACAAATCTTCTTAATAAATTCAATGAGATGGCTAAAGAGACTAAGGATATAAAGAAGACACTGTGTGAGCACAAAGAAGAAAACTAAAGCATACATAGAAATATAGTAGATCTTATGGGAATGAAAGGCACAATAAATGAAATTAAAAATACACTGGAGGCATGTAACAGCAGATTTAAGGAGGCAGAAGAAAGGATCAGTGAGCTGGAAGATATGGCACCTGAAAGCAAACATACAAAAGAACAGATAAAGAAAAGAATGGAAAAAATTGAACAGGGTCTCAGGAACTAAATGACAGCAAGAGATGTGCAAACATATGTGTCATGGGTGTCCCAGAAGGAGAAGAGAAGGGAAAGGGGGCAGAATGAATTTTTGACAAAATAATGGTAGAAAATTTCCCAAATCTATAAAAGGACATAGATTTTCATGTCCAAGAAGCACAACATACTCCCATCTGAAAAAATCTGAATAGACCTGTTCTGAGACACATACTAATCAGAATTTCAAATGCCAAAGACAGAGAGAATTCTGAGGGAAGCAGATGTGGCTCAATTGGTTGGGCTCCCGTTTACCATATCAGAGGCCCTGGGTTTGATTCCCGGGGCCTCCTGGTAAAGGCAAGCCAGCCCATGTGGTGCGGTGAGCTGGCGCAGCAAGATGACACAACAAAGGGAGATTAGCAGACACAGAAAAGTGCACAGCAAATGGACACAGCGAGCACAAGCCGCAAGGGAGGATAAATAAATAAAAATAAATAAATCTTAAAAAAAAAAGAGAGAGAATTCTAAGATCAGCAAGAGAAAAGTATTACATCAGATACAAGGGATACCCAGTAAGATTAAGTATTGATTTCTCATCAGAAATCATGGAGGCAAGAAGGCAGTGGTATGATATATTTAAGATACTGCAAGAGAAAAACTGCCAGCCAAGAATCTTATATCCAGCAAGATTATCTTTCAAAAATGAGGGTGAGTTTAGAATATTCACAGAGAAACAGAAGCTGAAAGTTTGTAACCAAGAAACTGGCTTTGCGGGAAATTATAAGGGAGTGCTACAGTCTGGAAAGAAAAGAGGCAAGAGAGCCTTGGAAGAGAGTCTAGAAATGAAGATTATAACAGTAAAAGTAACTAAACATGTAAAAAATGTGGTGAAAATAAAATGTGACAGATAAAACCCAAAGGTCAAAATAGGTCAAGTAAGAACTGCCATTACAGTATTAATATTGAATGTTAATGGAATAAACTCCCCAATCAAAAGACACAGACTGGTGGAATGGATAAGAAAATATGAGCCATATATATGCTGTCTACAAGAGAGATTCATCTTAGACACAAGGATATCAATAGTTTGAAAGTCTGGAAAAAGATATTCTACATGTTTAGTAACCAAAAAAAGATGGAGTAGCTATACCTATATTGGATGAAATAGACTTTAAAAGCAAAACTGTTTTTAGAGACAAGGAAGGACATTATATATTTTAAAAATGGGCAATTCATCAAGAAAAAATAACAATCATAAATATATATTCACCTAACCAGGATGCCTCAAATTACATGAGGCAAACACTGGCAAAACTGAAGGGAAAATTGATGTCTCTACAATAATAATTGGAGACTTCATTACACCACTCTCAGCATTGGATAGAATATCTGGGCAGAGGATCAATAAAGTAACAGAGAGCTTGAATAATATGATAAATGGGCTAAACTTAATAGACATATACAGAACATTGCACCCCAAAACAACAGGCTATAAATTCTACTCAAGTATTCATGGATATTTCTCCAGGATAGACCATATATTGGGTCACAGGAGATCTCAATAAATTCAAGAAGATTGAAAATATACAAAGCATTTTCTCTGATCATAATGGAATAAAGTTGGAAATCAACAACAGGTGGAAAAAAGGAAAATTCACAAATATATGGAGATTAAACAACACACTATTAAATAATCAGTGGGTCAAAGATTAAATTGCAAGAGAAATCAATAAATATCTAGAGATGAATGAAAATGAGAACACAATATATGAGAGTTTATGGGGTGCAGCAAAGGCAGTGCTGAGAAGTAAATTTATAGCCCTCAATGCTTACTTTAAAAAAGAAGAAAGAACTAAAATTAATGACCTAAGTACACAGCTGGATGAACTAGTCAAAGCAGCAAACTATTCCCAAAGGAATCAGAAGGAATGAAATAACAAAGATCAAAGCAGAAATAAATGAAATTAAGAACAACAACAACAACAACAACAAAACAATAGGGAGAATTAACAATACCAAAAGTTGTTTCTTTATGAAGATTAACAAAATCAACAAACCCTTAGAGAGACTGACAAAGAAAAAAATAGAGCTGATGCAAATAAATAAAATAAAAAATGAAAACGGAGACATTACTACTGACTTCACAGAAATAAAAGAGATCATAAGAGGATACTATGAACAACTGTATGCTAACCAACTAGACAATGTTGATGAAATGGAAAAATTCCTGGGAACATATGAACCACCTACACTGACTCTAGAAGAAATAGAAGACTTCTATAAACCAATCACAAGTAAAGAGATTGAAACAGTCACCAAAAACTTCCCAAAATGAAAAGCCCAGAACCAGATGGTTTTGCTGCCGCATTCTACCAAGCATTCAAAGATTTAATTCCAATCTTACTCAAACTCTTACAAAAAATTGAACAAGATGGAATACTACTGAACTTATTCTTGGAGCCAATATCACCCGTATACCAAAGCCAGATAAAGATATTATGAAAAAAGAAAATTACAGACCCATTTCCCCAATGAATACAGATGTAAAAATCCTCAACAAAATTCTTCTAATCGAATCCATAACACATTAAAAGAATTACTCATCATGATCAAATGAGTTTTATACCAGGTATACAAGGGTGGCTCAACACAAGAAAATCAATGAGCACAATACACCACATTAATAAATCAAAGGAAAAAATCACATTATCCTATTGATGATGCAGAAAAGGCATTTGATAAAATACAGCATCCTTTCTTGATAAAAGTACAACTAAAGAGAGGAACTGAAGGAAACTTTCTCAACATGATAAAATCCATATATGAAAAACCCACAGCTAACATTGTGCTCAATGGTGAAAGATTGAAAGGTTTCCCATTGAAATCAGGAAGACCACAAGGATGCCCACTGTCACCATTGTTGTTCAATTAGTGCTAGAGGTTCTAGTTAGAGAAATCAGGCAAGAAGAAGAAATAAAAGTCATCCATGCGAATATTCTTGCTGTCCTGATTTTGTGATAATCAGAGTAGGCTAAACATTCACTGTATTAGAAACCATGCATGTGTCCCCAGATCTAGTTTATCTCCCTAGGTCTGGTTTTTAGAATGCTAGTGATAAATTAAGCCTGATTTATTATTTGGCCATCCTGTATTGGAAAAGACTGTAACTTTGGGTATCTTTTGTCAACCTTAAGAGATATAGCAGGGGGACAGATGTGGCTCGGGTAGTTGGGCATCCATCTCCAATATGGAGGGACCTAGGTTTGACCCTGGGACCTCCCAGTAAAAATTAAAAAAAGAAAAATATAGAAGGTGTGTGGCCATCAGGCCCCATGCATGGGTGAGCTGTCAGGCCCCATCTGCGGGTGAGCCACCAGGCCCTGTCCGCAGGTGAGCCGCCAGGCCCTGCGAGCAGGTGAGCCATCAGGCCTCATGCGCAGATGCGCCACCAGGCCCCACAAGCCACGCAGCAAGATGATGACATAACAGGAGAGTGACACAAGGGAGAGCCAAGACGAGACGCACCAAAGAACCAGGAACTAAGGTGGCTCAGGTGGTAGTAGGATGCCTCTCTTCCACATCGGAGGTTCTGAGAATCAAATCCCAGTCAAGACAGGAGGAGAAGGATGAGAAGAAAGGGCAGGAAACAGACACAGAGAGTTGCCCAGCAAATGGACACAGAAACAGCAAAAATGGGGGGTGGGGGGTGGGAGGGTAAAAATGGATAAAAGTAAATAAATAAATAAATAAATCCTTAAAAAATGTATGGAGGAGGAAGATTTGGTCTATAGTTAGTATAAATAGTTTGACAATGCTCTTTCATGATTTGTTAACAAATGTTTCACACAATGCAGGATGTTTGTGTGGGGGTTGATGTGTGGGAGCCCTGTATGATGTTATGCATGTTTGTTTTGTAAGGTCACGATGTTTACTGAACACTTACAGTTTGTGAATGTTCATGTATGAATGATATACTTCAATAAATTATTTTTTAAAAAGCCATCCAAACCAGAAAGGAAGAAGTAAAACTTTTGATATTCACAGATATGATCCTATACCTAGAAAGTCCTGAAAAATTTACAACGAAGCTGCTAAAGCTAATAAACGATTTCAGCAAAGTGGCAGGATACAAGATTAATATGCAAAAATCAGTAGTGTTTCTATACACTAATAATGTGCAATCTGAGGAAGAAGTCAGAAAAAAATTCCATTTACAATAATGACTAAAAGAATCAAATATTTAGGAATAAACTTAACCGAGGATGTAAAAAACTTGTATTCATAAAACTACAATGCATTGCTAAAAGAAATAGAAGACCTAAATAAATGGAAGAACATTCCATGCTCATGGATGGCAAGACTAAATATGGTTAAGATGTCAATTCTACCCAAATTGATATACAAATTCAATGCAATCCTGATAAGAATTCCACCAGCATTTTTTAAAGAAATGGAAAATGCAATTATCAAATTTATTTGGAAGGGTAAGAGGCCCCAAACAGCCAGAAACATCTTAAAAAGGAAGAGCAAAGTTGGAAGACTCTCACCTCTGGACTTTAAATCATCTTACCTAGCTACCTAAAGTGGTATAAACAGCATGGTACTGGCATAAAGATAGACACATAGACCAATGGAACCTCATTAATGGTTCAGAAAGAGACCCTTGAATATATGATCTAGTGATTTTTGACAAGGCTGTCAAATACACCAAGCTGGGGCAAAACTGTGTATTCATCAAATGGTGCTGGGAGACCTGGATATCCATATCCAAAAGACAAAAAGAGGACCTCTATTTCATACTTATACAAAAAAAAAAAATGAACTCAAAATGGATGAAAGACCTAAATATAAAATCTACGACCATAAAGCTCCTAGAAGAATATGTAGGGAAACATCTTTAAGACCTAATGGTAGGTGTTAGATTCTTAAACCTTATACTGAAAGCACGAGCAACAAAAGAAAACATGGATAAATGGGACCTCCTCAAACTTAAACACTTTGGTCATTCAAATGAATAATATTGATAAATGTTTAGCAAAACTGACAAAGAAAAGAGAGAAGATGCAAATAAAATCAGAGATGAAAGAGGGGCATTACCACTGACTCCATGAGAGTAGATACATACAATGGAATATTACTCAGCTGTAAGAAAGGTTGCAGTATTAACACACAGGACAACATGGATGAATCTTGAAGACCTTATGTTAAGTGAAGTAAGCCAGTCACTGAAGGAGAAATATTACATGATCTCACTGATCGGACTTAGACAAATTGAGCAGACTCACAGAGCAAGAATCTGGAAGATAGGTTATCAGAAGACAGAAAGGGAGTAGAGTGTGGTGAGCTGATGCTCAATATGGGCAAAACCTATGATAAGGTGGAAGTGGGTGGTTGGGCGATGGATGGGAGTGATGGTGCAGGGATGTGAGGGGGGTCAAAGGTGCTGGAATGTGAGGGAGAGTAGGGTAGCGTGTTGGGTTGGAATATCCATGGAACTGAGAGGAGGCCTGGAGGAAGGAACAGGTGAACTCTGGGAATTTGTACATTTGTGGTTAAAACTACAATAGTGGGAGTGTTCTTTTTGCAAATATGGCAGGAAAGGGTCACTGGTGCAGGTAATTGGGGGTGGGGGGATACGTGTGATAGGGTACAACTGGGGCATGCTTCTATGGAATGAAAATGTTCATCTTGTCATAGTGTGTTATCTCAGTGGGTGGAGATCCATACAACAAGAAAATATTAAACTCCCATCCTGGGGAGTCCTGCTATGCTTTCAATCAAAGGGGCAAGAATCTCTTGAGAACATAAGCAGTGCCTAATAAAACCGACTAGTATGTCAAACCCTCAATAATAATGCATGGAATTATGAACCTTATTCCTTAAAAACTGAAACTTAGTGGTTACTGTAGTTCCCAAGGGAAGGGGTAGGGAATAATAGAATAGATGGAGCATAGGCATTTTTAGACATTGGAATTGTTCTGCATGATCTTGCAATGATGGATACAGGCCCCTATAAATTTTGTCAAAACCTATCAAAGTGTATGGTACAAAATGTAATCCATAATGTAAACCATTGACCATGGTTAGTAGCAATGCCTAAATATTTGTTGATCAATTGTAACAAATGCACCATACTCATGTTAGATGCTCTCAATAGGGCGAAATGTGAGAAGGGGAGGGGTAGTGAATAGGGGAATCTCCTATATTTCTATGTGACTTTCTGTAACTTGAAACTTCTTTGAAAAAAAAAGTGAAAAAAATAAGAAACTGGGGGAACATACAAAAGAAATTGTCACTATACATAAAAGAATAATATATCTTATGGTGGTGAAAGACACAATGAAAAAAATTTTATATTTTTGTGTTTGTGTTTTCTTTTTAGTTATTATTTATGACTTTTATTTATTTATTTTTTGGATTTGTTTTTGGAGAGGTTTTGGATTGCAGAAGGGTCGCAACTGTGGCAAGGGAGGATCACTGGTTTGGGGTGTCGGTGATGGACTGTGTGGGGAGGGGTGCACCTGGGACATGCCTTTATGGAATATGAATATGTTCAAATGGTCATGGGGTGTTGTCTTGGTGCGTAGAAATCCACACAATAACCAAAAGAATATTAAATTCCCATCCTGGGAAGTCCTGCTGCATTCTCTAATAGAGAGTCTAGAATTCCTAGAGTACATGGGCAGTGCCTAGCAAAGGAGGAGAGACCAATATGCCAGGTCCTTGACATTCATGTTTATACTTATGAACCTTGCTCTTGTGAAATTGAAACTTAGCCTACTAATATATATTGCCTAAGAGTTACCTCCTGAAAGCCTCCTCGTTGCTCAAATGTAGCCTCTCTCTGAGCCAAACTCAGCAATAAACACACTACCTTCTCCCCAGTGTGGGACATGACCCTCGGAGATGAGCCTCCCTGGTACCAAGGGATTACTACCAAGCACCAATTAGTGATGCATTTGGAAAAAGACCTTGACCAAAAGGGGGAAATATTAAATACAAATGAGTTCTTATGGCTGAGAGACCTCAAAGTGAGTCGGGAGGTCATTCTAGAGGTTACACTTATGCATATCTCAGCAGGATCTCACTGACTGCCACAGTAAACAGTGCCTCAAGCAGGGGTGCTCCTGAGGGATCTAGAGACATCTAGACACTATAGGCAGGGTAGACAATCTCGGGAACCCGGCATCTTATCAGTGGGCCTTACCTTGGAATATATGTTTCCCAATATAACAGACTCATTTATTATCTCTCTACACATGGCTCTTCTACCCCTTTTATTTGAACTTATAATTCATATTACACTCATTAAATATATGTACCAGAAACTTAAATCTTCAGTCTGTACACATGCTGGTTGAGCCCTGAATCTCAGCAGGGTTATAACACCTACTCTCCAGTTCATCTGACTTTCCCAGGACAACTAACAAAATGATGATGATGTTCAACCTCCATCCCAAATCAGAGAGTATGTACAACTGCAAGAAAGACAGTTCCATCCATCTGCTCCAATGGATCTAAGCCCCTTCTCAATAAGAAACAGAGTGGTCATCACCATCCTAAAATCCTCAAAATTTAGGAATCAACAAACATAAGGGGGGAATGCAACTAGGGACTAAAGTAGAAATCACTATTCTAGCAATGGAAGATCTTGTAACATTAATATAAAGGCAGTGATCACCAGAGGTTCTGAGGGGAGGGAGATGGAAGAATAGGTGTAACATGGGGCATTTTGGGGACATTGGAATTGTCTTGCATGACATTGCAATGATGGATACAGGCCATTATACATTTTGTCAAAACCTATAAAAATGTGTGGTACAAAGTGTAAATGAGAATGTAAACTATTGACCATGGTCAGTAGCAATGCCTCAATATGTGTTCATCAATTGTAACAAATATACCATACAAATGAAAGATGTTGTTAATGGGGAAAAGTATGGGAGGCGAAGGGAATATATGGGAATCCCCCTATGTTTTCAATGTGTCATTTATGTAATCAAAAAGTTTTTTAAAAATTAAAAAAGGATCATGAGAGGATACTACAAGCAACTGTATGTTAACAAATTAGACAGCCTAGATGAAATAGACAAATTCCTAGAAACATTCAAACAGCCTACACTGACTGTAGAATAAATAAAAGATCTCAAAAGATCAATTACAAGTAAAGAGATTGAATCAATCATCACAAACTTTCCAACAAAAAATGTCTAGGACCAGATGGCTTCACAGGTAAAGTCTACTAAACATTCCAAGAAGTATTAATACTAATCCTGTTCAAATTATTCCAAAACACTGAAGAGGAGGGAATACTGCCTAACTCATTCTATGAGGCCAACTTCACCCTAATACCTCTATCTAGATCCCAGAGGAAATGAAAATTACAGGTCAATTTCTCTTATGAATATACAGGGAAAACCCCCTCAACAAAATACCAGGAAATCAAACCCAACAGCACATTAAAAGAATTACAACATGATCTAATGGGATTTATCCCGGGTATGCAAGAATTGTTCTCAAGAAAATCTCTCAATGTAATATATGACATTAACAAAATGAAGAGAAAAAACACATACCAATTGGGGCAGAAAGGAATTTGACAAAATCCAGCATCCATTCCTGATAAAAACACTTAGAAAAATAGGAATATAAGGAAACTTCCTCAACATGATAAAGGGCATATATGAGATACTCAATGCTAACATCATATTCAATTTTGAAAGATTAAAACTTTCCCTCTAATGTCTGAAACAAGAAATGGATGCCCATTGTCACTACTGCTATTCATTCAATATTGTACTGGAATTCCTAGCCAGAGCAATTAGGCATTAAAAAGAAATAAAAGGCATCCAAGTTGAAAAGGAAGAAATACAACTTTCACTATTTGTGGATAACATAATTCTATATATAGAAAGAGAAAACTATATCAGAGCTCCTAGTGTTAATAAACGAAGTAAAGTGGCGAGATACAAGATAAACATACAAAAAAAAAAAAAAATCAGTAGTGTTTGTATATATTAGTAATGAGCTTTCTTAGGAGGAAATTAAGAAAAAATCCCATTTACAATAGCAACTAAAAGAATAAAACATCTCAGAATAAATTTAACCAAGGATGTAAAAGACTCATACACAGCAAACTACAAAACTTTACTAAAAGAAATCAAAGAAAATCTAAATAAATGGAAGGTCATTCCATGTTCCTGAATTGGAAGATTAAATATTGTCAAAATTTCAGTTATTCCCAAAATGACTTACTGACAATGCAATTTCAAATCAAAATTCTAACAGCCTACTCTGTATAAATGGGGAATCTAATCATCAATTTTATTTGGAAAGGTAAGGGGCTCTGAATAGCCAAAGCCATCTTGAAAGAAGAAGAAGGAATCTGGAGGACTCACACTTCCTGGTTTTATAAAATTTCTTACAAAGCTACATTGGTTAAAACAGCATGCTACTGGCACAAGGATGGATATATAGACCAATGGAATTAAATTGAGAGTTCAGAAATAGGCCCTCCCCTCTATGGTCAATTGATTTAGAAAAGGCTGCCAAGTCTATTCAATTGGGGAAGAATAGACTCAACAAAATGTGCTGGAGAACTGGACATCCATAAGCAAAAGAATGAAGGAGGACTCCTATCTCATACTATATACAAAAATAAATTGAAAATGCACCAAAGACCTAAATATAAGCATTAGGACTATAAAACTCAAAGAAGAAAATATAGGCAAGCATCTTCAGGGTCTTGTGTTAGGCAATGGTTTCTTAGACTTTAAACCGAAAGCACAAGCAACAAAAGAAAAAATAGATAAATTGGATCTTATCAAAATTAAAAACTTTTGTGCATCAAAGGACATTATCACAAAAGTGAAAAGAAATTCTACTCATTGGGAGAAAATATTTGGAAAATACATATTCAATAAATGTTTAATATCTAGGACATATAGAAAATCTTACTACTCAACAATAAAAAACCCAAATAAAAACAAAACAAAACAAAAAAAAACAAAAACAGGCAAAAGACTTGAACAGACATTTCTCTAAAGAGGTTCTGTGTAATATTTTAGGTAATATAAGCACCTCTTAAAATATATTTATATATATATAAATAACATTTTTGTAAGCAAATGCACATATATTTATATATCATTTTACAAATATTGGTGTGTATTGTGAAAATTTTTATTTTTACCCACAATTAAAAATAAATAAATTAAAAAAAAAAAAGAGGATATGCAAACAGCTAAAAAGCACATGTAAAGATGCTCAACATTACTAGCCATTAGGGCAGTGCAAATCAAAACCACAATGAGATACCATTTCATACCCACTAGAATGGCTACTATTAAAAAACAGAAAATTACAAGTATTGAAGAGGATGTGGAAAAAAGGGAACACTCATTCATTGCTAGGGGGAATGTAAAATGGTGCAGCTGCTGTGGAAAATAATTTGGCTGTTCCTCTGAAATCTAAGTACGGACCTACTATATGACTTACAATTCCACTAGTAGATATACACAAAAGGAAATGAAAGGACTTAAACAGATATATTCACATTAATATTCATAGTGGCATTAATCAATTGCCAAAAGAAGGAAGCAACTCAAGTGTCCATCAACTGATGAATGGATAAACTATATGTGGTATATACAAACAATGGAATATTATTCTGCATTAAAAAAGGAATGAAGCTCTGATTCATGTGATAACATGAATGATTCTTGAAGACATCGTGTTGAGTGAAATAAGTCAGACACCGAAGGAGAAATATTGTATGATCTCACTGATATGAAATAATTAGAATGAGTAAAATCAAAGAGTCCAAACCTAGGATTTAAGTTACCAGGGGGTGGTTTGGGGATAGTGAATGGGGAGTTAATGCTTAATTTATACAGAATTTATATTTGGGTTGATTGTAAAATTTAGAAAATGGATGGTGATTATGGTCACACAAAATAGTGAATGTCATTAACAGTACTGATTTATATATGTCAATGTGGTTAAAGGGGAAGTTTTAGGTCATATATATGTTACTACAATAAAAAAAAAATAACAGGGAAAACAAAGGACTGTACAATACAATGAGTCCTATTGTAAATATGGACTACAGGTAATAGTAAAATTATAAAAATATTCTTTCATGAATTATGTGACAGTTTCATGCTCGACAGACCTCAGAATGTTATATTTTTAAAGTTAATCCATTCCCATAGATGTTTACCTATTGTAGGTTGGGCTTTTTGATTAGGTTTCTTCAGTAAGGCATGGCCCAGCATGTGTCTTGCTGTACTCCTTTATAAATGGGATGAATTCAGACAGAGAGAAAGCCATAGGAAGACAGAAGTGAAGCAATGAAACCTAAAAGAGAAGGGAGAGACCAGCAGAGGCTGCCATTTGCCTTGTCATATGACAGAAAAGTCCAGGATTGTCAGCAGCCAGTCTTTAGGGAGAAAGTATTGTTTGATGATGCTTGATTTGGACATTTTCATGGCCTCAAAACTGTAAGCTTGCAAACAAATAAATCCCCTTTGTAAAAGTCAATCCATTTCTGGTATATTGCATTTTGGCAGCCTAGAAAACTAAAACAAATTATAACAAATGTACCTCCCTAATGCAAGGTGTTAATAATAGGATGTTATATGGGAACTCTGTATTTTATATATTATATGCATGATATTCCTGTATACGTATAACTTCTCTAACAAAAAATTAATAAAAATGATAAAAAGGACTATAAGAGGATACTATGAACAACTGTGCACCAATATGTTAGATAACCTAGATAAAGTTGACAAATTCTTTAAAGCGCACAAACTACCTACATTGACTCAAGAAGAAATAGAAGATCTCAACAAACCAATTACTAGTAAAGAGATTGAATCAGTAATCAAAAACCTCCCAACAAAGTAGGGCCTAGAACCACCTGGCTTCAGAGGGGGATTTTACAAAACATTCCAAGAAGACTTAACCCCAATTCTGCTCAGTCTCTTCCAAAAAATCAATGAGGAAGTAACACTACCTAATTCATTCTCTGAGACCAATATAATTCTCATACCAAAGCAGATAAAGATACCACAAGAGAAGAAAATTGTATACCAATATCTCTTATGAATATAGATGCAAAAAATCCTCAACAAAATGCTAACAAACCAAATCCAAGAGCATATTAGAAGAATTATATAACATGGTCATGTGGGATTTATCCCTGGTATGCAAGTTTGGTTCAACATAAGAAAATCAATTAATATAAAACACCACATTAACAGAATGAAGGAACAAAAACCACGTGATCATCTCAATTCAAGTAGAAAAGACATTTGACAAAATCCAGCATCCTTTCTTAATAAAAACACTTAGTACACTAGGAATAGAGGGAAACTTCCTCAACATGATAAAGGTCATAAAAGAAAACTGGAAGCTTTCTAAGATGAGGAAGAAGACAAGATGCCCAATGTCACCACAATTACTCAACATTTTTCTGGAAGTACCACCAGAGCAATTAGGCATTAAAAATAAATAAAAGGCATCTAAATTGGAAAGGAAGAATTGAAAATTTCCTTATTTGCTGATGACATCATCCTATATTCAGAAAATCCTGAAAATTCTACACCAAAGCTTCTAAGGCTAATAAATGAATTCATTAAAGAAGTGGAGTAGGAGATCAACACACAAAAGTCAGTAGTATTATAATGCATAAGCAATGAACAATCAGATGAAGAAATCAATAAAATCTTCTATTTGGAATAGCAAATAAGAGAATCAAATATCTAGGAATAAATCTAACCAGGGTTTTAAAGTACTTGTATACAGAAAATTACAAAATACCTCTAAAAGAAATCAAAGAAGACCTAAATAAATGGAAGGAATTTCCATGTTCATAGATTAGAACACTAAGTATTGTTTAGATGTCAATCCTACCCAAAGTGATTTATAGATCAATATAATCCCAATCAAAATTCCAACAACCTGCTTTGAAGAAATGGAAAAGCCGATCATCAAATTTATATGAAAGGATAAGAGACACCAAATAGCCAAAGCCATCTTAAAAGATGAATGAATTTGAAAGACTCACACTTCCCAAACTTAAAACTTATTACAAACTCACAATAATCAAAACACCGTAGTATTGGCATAAGGAAAGACTTATAGACCAATAGAATCGAATTGAGAGCTCAGAAATCAAGCCTCATATTTATGGCCAGCAGATTTTTGATAAGAGGGCAAAGACTACTCAATTGAGAAAGAGTTGTCTCTTCAACATGTAGGGGTGGGAAAACTGAATCTCCATTTGCAATAAAAGAAGGAGAACATTATCTCACACCATATACAAAAATCAATTCAAAATGGATCAAAGACTTAAATATAAGAATTAGAACTATCAAACTCCTAGAAGAAAATGTTGGGAAGCATCTTCAGGAACTTTTGTTAAGCAATGGTTTCTTAGACTTTATATCCAATGCACAAGATAAAAGAAAAAAGAAAAAAAAGAAAAAAAAAAAAAAAAGATAAACGGGACCTCATCAAAATTTAAAACTTTTGTTCCTTAAAGGAATCTATTATAAAAGTAATGACTACCCACACAATGGGAGAAAATATTTGGAAACCATATATCCAATAAAGTATTAATATCCAGTATATATAAAGAAATCCTTAAATTTAACAACAACAACAAAAAAAAAAAACAATTTAAAAATGAGCTAAAAACTTGAACAGACATCACTCCAAAGAAGATATAGAAATGGCCAGAAAGCACATGAAAAAATGCTCAACATCATTAGCCATTAGAGAAATACAAATCAAAACCACAATGAGATACCATTTTATACCCATTAGAATTTAAGAAATGGAAACTTAAAAGTGTTGGGGAGGAGGCAGAGAAATAGACACACTCATTCATTGCTAGTAGCCACTGTGGAAGACAGTTTTAGAGGTTCCTCAGAAAGTTAAGTATGAAATTTCCATATCACCTGGCAATCCTTTTAGTAGGTATACACCCAAAAGAATTAAAAGCCAGGGACTCAAACAGATTTTATGCATCCCTATGTTCATAGCAGCATTATTCACAATTGCCAAAAGATGGAAGCAACCCAAGTGTCCATCAGCTGATGAATGGCTAAACAAAATGTGATATATATATATATATGGCATGGAAAATTATTCTGCTGTAAAAAGGAATGAAGCCCTGATACATGAGACAGCATCAATGAACCTTGAAGACATCATTTGAGTGAAACAAGCCACACACAAAAGGACAAATATTGTATGGTCTCACTGATTTGAATCAATTATAATAAACAAACCCATAGAGTCAGAATCTGGAATATAGTTTACCACAGTATGGGATGGGGATAGAGAATGGGAAGTTAAGGTTTAAGATGCACAGTATTCTTATTTGGAACAATGGAAATATTTTGGTAATGGATGGTGGTGATGGTAACACAACATTGTGAGTGTAATTAATAGCACTGAAATATATATCTGAATGTGGTTAAAAGAAGAAATGCTAGGTTATATATGGTAATAGAAAATTTATTTAAAATCCATGGAATTACACTATACAAACAGTGAACCCAAAATTAAACTATAGACTATAGTTAATAGTACAATTATAATAATGTGCTTTTATCATTTTAACAAATGTTCCACACCAATGCAAGTTTGTAATTATAATAAGGTGATATATGGGATTTTATGCATGATCCTTCTACCACAACTTCTCTAATAAAGAAAAACAGAGACAATTTGGGGGAAACATTTTCTGAAATATGACACAAGGTTTAAAAAAACTCAACATATGAAATTCACTTAAAAACAATAGCAAACACACTGTACACATAGTAGAAAAAATACATAGAAGATGTGAATTAGTATTTCAGAGTGGAAAAAACACAAATGTCTTGTAAGCATATGAAAAGAGGCCAGTCTTCCTCATAATCAAAGAAATTAAATCCTACTAATTTTCATTTGGTGGTTGAATTGTCCAAACAACCAATTCATACAGGAAAGGAAGGGAAGGGGAAGGGAAAGGGGAAGGGGAAGAGGAAGAAAAGGACACATGAAACAAAAGGTAGATGAAAAATGCATTTGGAAAATTTTATCAGATGTGTGATAAATTTTGTTTGCCCATTGGTTAACAAGTATGGAAAACTATAATCAGTAATCCTATCTTGAGAAATGATTAGAAATATGGTAAAAGGTTTACACAAATGTATGTTGCACAATATCTGAGGCACATTTCCATGCAGAAGACTGGCTCTGTAACAGGGGAACCAGACAAATGGGCCATTTTCATTTTCTCTTACTCAGTCTCCTAACCATGAAAACCACTTAGTTGACCTTAAGAATGTCTGACTTGAGGAGAGT
Source organism: Tolypeutes matacus (assembly GCA_026826555.1). Lineage (NCBI taxonomy): Eukaryota > Metazoa > Chordata > Mammalia > Cingulata > Chlamyphoridae > Tolypeutes > Tolypeutes matacus. The sequence goes on along the minus strand of JAKSZT010054458.1, from coordinate 24,098,477 downwards.
TCCCTCACAAAATGGGTTGGGTCCCGAAAAGAAGATTTATTACATTCAGAGGGAGCGACACTCAGATTGAAGTTGATGGCTACCCAATGCCCCAACTCTCTTCACAATTGTCATTGTCCCTCTAAGCATATGCCGTGCAGGGACCCTTAAGGGCGTTTTCTAAATATACAATCAAAGCATGGCTTGATTCTTAATTATAAACCAAAGAAACCTACTGCCTGATTTAAGTAGAAATATATTAAAGAGAATATTTTGGGAAGGTCTTGAGAACTAAGCTCCAAAATACAAAGGACTGATGAAGACTGAGTAGCTCCCAGGACTCCCACTAAATCTGGAAAGTATTTGAGGCAGTTACTGAATCCTGGGTGTTCCTGTTTGACTAATGCTGCCTTGATAAATGGATATTGCTGCTATGGTTAATCTACCACGCAAATAGATTCCCCACTGTTTCACTTTTGCATTTTAGTTTCTGATTCAAAGTCTGGGGCTGGTGCAGATAATGGATGAAGCTTGTCACATGTGTGCATCCTAGCAACAAAGGAGACTTGGACCTCAAATATCTGACTTTTAGATTTAAATTATGGGAGGTGAATTATGCCTCTCATTAAGATTCACATGGCAGGGAATTCTCCAAATGTGTAACCAATTATTGTTATTATTATTATTATTTTTTAAAGAACAAGAGCATATCAAATGAAAGGCAAATTAAAAATACACACCAGATGTTATAAAATGTTGAAATATATACTGAATCTGTCATTAGATGGAAGAACATGGTGAAGTTTTGCTAATTTTTTCATTCAGGCAAATTGAGATAATTCATTTACAATAGTAGTCAATTAAGAAATATAGGTTTAATCATAGTACTTGAAGTTTTTTGAGAAGAAGCACAAAATTCAATGATGGTCAAGAAAATTAAAATAATAGAGCAACCATCAGAGAATCAGAGAAAACAGAAACTAAAATGACAGGAGCAAGAGCAATCCTATGTGTGATAAAATGAAATATACTATAAAAGAAACTAAAAAAATAATTGCAGAAAGGGTGAAAAACACAAAATTCAACTAAATCAAGAGGAATATATAGCATAATGTGTAAGCTCTTGAGTAACCCTGCTTTGGTTTCAAAACTAATTTTGAGACATACTAGCTACAGGACCTTGGGAAATTTATTTAAAGATATTATGCCTCAGTTTTTTCACTTGTGAAATGGTATGTGTAGCATACCAAAGGAAAGCTGACTCTGGGAGAATTCATAAACTTAAACACATTATTAAACAAGAAATAATGAAAATATGTGAAAGAAGTCTTTAATTCAAGAAGTCAAGAACAAGAAAATAAACCTAAAGAAAAAAATAAAGGGATTAATAAAGAAAAATAGAGAAATTAATGAGTCAGAAAATATAACATGTAAAAATAATTGAATTGGTAAATAATAATTAGAGCTGGCTATTTAGGGAAAACTCCTGAATTATATGAAATTTTAAAACTTGAATTCTTTTAAGTCTGTGGTAGGAGAATATAGAATAAGCATATACAGAAAAAGGTAGTCAAAGCAGGGTTAAAAAGTAAATTGATAAATCAAAATCGGCACATATGCCAAAAAGGGCTAATTTCTTTAATTATCAAAGAGATTTTAGAAATCAACAGGAAAAAAGAATCTGAAAAGGCTCAATTAAAAATGATCAAAGGACATGAATATACAATTTTCCAAAAAATTAAAGATGAGACAAAGTCCATGAGTGGTTTGCCTGTTTTAGAAATCTGGGCACCCGCCTAGGCGGCTTCTTATAAAGTATACATAATCAAAATCTCTCTTCTTTGGGAACTATGAACAGTAAATGAAGCTTTCTGAACTCCCAGGAGATTTTCTCCCTCTTCAAGCCTATCTTTAATTGACCTAGGCAACAAACATTAATAAATACATTCATAAAATAATTGGATGAGACAGATAAAAGGGGCAAAGTCAGATCAAATGTAAATAGCAAAAATTTGTAAGGAGCTTTACTGTCTATATTACTATTTTATAGGCTTTTTATCATGGACCGAATTTGAGAATAGTTTTAAACATGTATCGCAGAACAATCCATCGTGTTAGATATCGACTTGGTCTTTGGAGGACAAGACAAATTATAAACTTCAAAGAACTGGAGGAATGGATGGACAGGAAAAAATGTAAGTGATGCAGTTGTTTCAGGTTTGAAATAAATTTAACTATTGAAAATTTTTACATATATTTTATGTATAATTTCCCATAGATACTGTTTTAGTTTTCCAGCTGTTCAAGCAAATACCATGAAGTGGGTTGGCTTAAACAATGGGAATTTATTAGCTTATGGCTTTGAGACTAAAAGAAAGTTCAAACCAAAGCATCATCAAGGTGAGAAATCCCTGAAGACTGTGGGATTCTGGGGGTGGTTTCCTGTAATCTTTGTTTCCTCTGTTATATGGCAAAACACATATTACTGTCTCCTGGTCTCTCTCTTCTCTTCTGGGTTCTATTGATGTAGCTTCTTGCTTTCTTTGGCTTTCTCTCTGTCTGAATTTCATTCTCTTATAAAGGACTCCAGTAATGGATAAAAACCTATCCTGGGCCATGCCTTAACTGAAGTAACCTATTTACAATGAGCTCATATCCACAGGAATGCATTAAATTTAAGACAATTTAAGAACATGTTTTTCTGGGGTACATACAGCTACAAACCACCACAGATGCCAAAGGTAGAGCATATTTTATTTTGCTGCAGCTATTTGCATTTTCAGTTGGCATACTGTATTTGGATTAATTTATTAGGATTCAGTTTTTAAAAGCAACAGAAAACTAATTCTGGCTATCCAAAGCCAAATGGAAATTTAAAGGAAGAATATTGGAAAGATAACTGTATCAGTCAGCCAAAGGGGTGCTGATGCAAAATACCAGAAATTTGTTGGCTTTTATACAGGGTATTTATTTGGGGTAGAAGCTTACAGTCACAAGGCCCTAAAGAGTCCAACTTAGGGTAGCATAAAAGATACTTTTTCACCCAAAGTCGTTGGCCACGTGTTGGAGCAAGATGGTGGGTGATGTCTGCAGGAGTCCAGCCTTCCTTCTTCTTCTTAAGACTCCGTGGTCCCAGCTCTTTCCAATCTCAGCTGTAGGCTGGTATAAGGCCCAGGGATCATTTCCTTCTGGGATCAGCTGCAGCTGTAGGCTGTTAGTCTCATCTCTCTTCCCAGTGCCTCTGCTGTGTCTACAGAGCCATCTCTATTCCTCTGTGTTCTTCTCCTGTGTGTTTACTCCCCAGGGTTCCACACCAAACTCCCTTCTCTGCAGTGCTGTTTCTCTGTGTGTCCCCACCCACCAAGGGGGCAGGGATGCAACGTCCTACTGATGTGGCCCAATCAAAGCCTTAATCATTAATTAAATAAAAGCGAAAACCTCTGAATCCAATATAATCTAATATGCCCAAAGGGATAGACCAGTTTACAAACATAATCCAATATCTATTTTTGGAATTCATAAACAATATCAAACTGCCACAACAACCAAGGAATCAGATTTCAGACAGACATGAGCCAGGGCTGTTTTAGAGACCTCAGAAGCAGGAACTATGGGACAATCTCTTTGTGTGCCTCTGGGGGATGGATAAGCCCCTATCACTTTAAGGCTTTAAATTCAAATTCCAGGAAGAGTGCACCTGATTGATTTAGCTGGAGTCATGTGTCTGAACAGCTGGTTGTGGGTGGGCAGGAAGCCTTTTCTACTCTCCCATATGAGATTTGCACATAGATTGTATACCAGATAAGCATCTGTGAGAATTGCACACAGTCCTCCATTGGGGAAGGGCTAAGTCCTCAAAGGAATTTAAACACTGATGCCAGAAGAGGAGTTAATGGACACTGAACAGACAAAATGACAGATATCCATTACTCGTTGTTTATTAGTGTTGGAATTCTAGCCACAGAATAAGCCTCCAGTTTTACCTTAACTTTCCAAGATCCTGCTCTCTATTTATATTTAATGAATTCAATATTGCTTGGGATTTAGGTGGGTTTGAAAGCCAATTTCTTAACTAAAGAATAATAAATAATTATGTAAATTACGTTTACTTGGAATTAGCATCTTATTGTTTTATAATGAAAAGTCCTAAATTTTCAATAATCTTAGCTAGTAATAAAATATTTATTTCACATTGGGCTCTAAGTTCCATGAAGACAGGAACTATGTCTGTTTTGTTCATAAATTGATACATTATCACAAAGTTTCAAAAATATTTGTTGAATGGATAGTTTTAAATTTTATAAGTTAAGCTACACTTATGTGCCAAAAAATATTTTTAAATAACCAGAAATCTTTGAGTTAGAAAGGGTCCTTTTCTATGGCTAGCAAGAGTTTCTACATAAGATATATGCTCACTTAGAATAATCTACCCAGTCCAGTAGTCTGGTTTCCACTAAAAAAAAATGCAGATGAGCAAAGTGTCTGAGAAGTGGAAAGACAAGAGGAAGAAGGGAAAAAGAGAAAGTGATTGAGGAAAAGAGGTAGAGAAGGAGAAGATCCTTGTCCCATTAGGTCCTTTTACTTATAGAGCCTAAAAAAGATCAAAGCAGAGATCATACCCATATATACTTAGCTTTTAATACTTTCACACATAGACCTTCTACTCCCTAGTATAAAATTCAATAAGATATCCTTAGTACCATTTTTATTGATAGTACTTTTATTCTGCATAATCTGATACAAAGTGATTTTATATTTATTGAAATATGTACTAGCACCTTACAATTATTTGACCACCCTGTCTTTTTTGCCCTCTTTATTTTTTAGCTATTGTTTCCAATTTCATATCCTTTCTAAAATAGCTCATTTTACTGTCTTCATACCAAAACTCTGTCACGAGAGTCATTGTTTCACCTTATAGAACCTTGCTTACTTTTCTTAAATTTAATTTCTTCCTGTGATTTTTCTCCTTGATTTGTAACTGCATATTTCACCATTTTTGCAGCATAAAATATCCTGTTGGTTTGAAAAATATATAATGTGGTTTTTGTTTTCCACTCTGGACCATGGTGATTTCTCCCTGAGAAGACCTTAGAGTAAAAGTCTTGAAGAAGGCATATTTATGGGGGGAGAATATTCTAGGCAGAAGCACCAAACCCAAGGACTCTAAGTTGGAAGATATTAGCATGGGGGGAAGCTGGGAGGCTAGTGCCAATGGAATGTAGTTTGTGAGTAAAAGCATAGAAAAGATGAGTTTGTAGAGGTAACAGGGCATTCAGGTTGGATTGGGCTAAATACCTGTGGATTTTACCATGAGAGAGTTGGAACGCCATGGAAGGATTGTGAACAGAGGGCTATGATGTAACTTATGTTTGAACAAATCACTCTGCCAGCTTTGTTCAGAATAGACTGATTCCTAGCACCCAGATATCAAATTAGTCAAAAGGGAAAGGGAGCCCTAATAAGAAATTGGAACTTCGATTATTTATTCAAAGAGACTTTAAACTGGAAGTGATTTACCTTTAACTGACAATTTTAGGATTTCCCTCACTATCATGATGTAATTATCATCTGAGAAGATGATGAGGTCAGTTAGGGAAAATAAAAAGAAAATAACACTTTTTTTGGCACATCGGAGTAAATGTGCAAAGTTTGAACCTGCAACATGTGTTTTTTGTGTGTGCAACAGATAAAGATGTACTTGTCTATATCTGTTACACAATCATTGTATTAGGAAGAGTGATTATTCTATTGGGCAACTTGGGGTGGAGTGCCCACTTTAATTAGCATGTCATTCCTCAATTTGAAGGCTTTGTGGTCTTTCCAATATATACTTTACATCATTTTTTCTGAGAATTACTTTTCATCATTTCTAGAAGTAAGATAATATTATCTTTCAGGTTTTTTAAAGGATGAGGTATATTACATATAAAATTCCCACTACTGTGCTTGCCAGGCAGTGAGTCTGAAAGAAATGACAGTTATTTTTATTTTTTTATGGTTATTTTCTTTAGTGGCAACAGAAAGAGTGTGGTTTGAAATTCGAAGGCTCGTTTACACAGGCTAAAGACATTTATGTCTAAGGTTGACAATTTAAACTTATCATAAAAGTGGTTTTTGTTTTCAATGTTCAACTGTTCTCTATTAATCAACCCAACTGACCCTAGTCCAAAGAGAAGAGGTGTGTAACTATAGTATATAACTGTGTTTTTGGACTCAGTAAAAGGACTTCTAGGAATTTAGAGTGCTTCAAATAGTTTTAGGTAATGGCCGTCATTACATTTTTTAAATTAATAGCAAAAATGAGGATTGACCTAATATATAATGTTCTTGGTAAGTTAAATGAGTTAAATAGATATCAAAAAAAGGTAAAAATAGAATGATTTGAATTGTGTTCCTCTCCATAAAAATTAGACAGTAGATGGATAGATAGAGGGATATGAAGGAAGGAAAAGGTAGAAAGGAAGACACAGAAGAGGAAGAAAGAGTGATAGAATGAAGCCAATCAGGAAGAACAGAAGGAAAAGAGAAAAACTAGAAGAATATATATCCATCTATTAGGAATGAGCAACTGGAGTGCCATTAGTTTTCTTTAATGCATTTTTGTCTAATTCTTCTAATATGAACATATATTACTTTTATGATGATAAATCTAAAAGCTGTCATGTTAAAGTCTTTAAAAACCAATCAAATAAATGCATTTTTAATTTTTGTCATAAGTATGAAATAACTACATTTCCCCATGTTACATTAAATACTATGGTACTTTGTGAAATGCTACCAAGTTTTTCAGTTTACAGTATTTTAGCTAAACTCTACTCATGTCTCAGTGATTAGGTGAATATAGAATGTATGAAATGTAATTTTCTGTTAAATGGGCAAATTGAACACTTGAATTTATGTTCACTCACTCCAAAAGCCACAATGAAATTACATTAGAGGGTAAAAAGAAAAGACAAAAGATCACAAGAGTAATAAAATAAAAGGTGACCTCAACAGGTAAACGATCTATCTATGTAGAGGTAACTGAATTTAGTAGAAAAGAGAAGGCTTAAAGTTAAGCACTTGCAACTGAGTGAGTTAAAAAGAAGCAAGCTACAGGAACGTCCAGGGAAGACAGTGGAGTAGGGAGCTCCAGCACACAGTTCTTCCACCAGAACAAATAGTAAACAGTCAGTAACTGTCTGAAACAACTATTTTGAAACTCCAGAAGCCAGAAGAACATTGTACTGCATCCAGGGAAGAGCAGGAGGCTGATAAATTATGGTATAGAACTGTAAATTGCTCTCTCCACACGGAGGCTACCAGTTCCTATCTTCTAATCCGGCAGCAGGCTGCCCTGGGTTCCAGTGCCTGGCTTGCTACTGCTGGCAGAAAGGGACATAAAAATCCTCCTTGCCAGGAACAGGGGAACAGGGGAACGGCCCAGATCACTGATCAGGGCTTTTGATTAGTTAATTCAGATCATCACTGGGTCCCAGCTCTGAGGGCAGCTATGGTTTCAACCCATCCCAGACAAAGACTGTGGCAGCCATTGTTTCAACCTTTACTGGACAGGGGCAGACTCTAGGGAGATTTAAAGATGCATGGCTTCCTTGGTACTGCGGGGGAAGTTAGCTGAAGGGCTGTATTTGCGGGGCAGGCTGGGAAAGCTCAGCTTTGGAGAGTTGTTGGAGAAGTTGGCAACACCCTTCCTGACTCCCTCCACAGAGCATTTTGGAGCCCATCTTTTTGCCTCCCTTCATGGATTTCTGGCCCTGTTTTGACTGGGAAAAAGCAAATTGGGAAAGCTCTCCCTAGGGTGACATTCTCCCAGAATTTGGAAAAAAGCAGCATGAGACAACAAAAGGGATGTAAAAACCTCTAGAGGCTGACATTATGGGACAAAGGCCCGCCCATTTCAGGCACACAGGAGAAGGAGGTTTGTCCCCTGGGAAACAGAGGGGCCAACTGAACTCCTGTACACAGGGGGACCCCAAAACAACTAACAAGCAAAAGCTCAGGACAAAAGAGAAGCCCAGAAAGATAGGGAAAACCCTGCATATTGCATTTGCTTTAGACAAACCTTTCTTAATAGGGGAAATCCCTGTCTTATCATCAGCTGGTTACAAAACCAAGAAACAGACATCCCAGTCAGTATATCCCAGAGTTAACACTTTAAAATATTAAAATGTACAGTGTGCAACAAAAGAGTACAAGACAAACAAATAGGAAATAATGGCCCATCCAAAGGAAGAGGCTAAAAATACAGAAAACACCAACGAAGAGGACAAGAATGTAGACATACTGAACAGAACCTTTTAAAAAATCATCCTGGGGAGTGAATGTAGCTCAGTGGTTGAGCACCTGCTTCCCATGTATGAGGTCCTGGGTTCAATCCCTGGTACCTCCTAAAAAACTTATAAAAAAATGATCATAAAAATGCTTAAGGAGATGAGGGATAGTATGAAGAAAGAACTACAGGATATCAGGAAAACAATTAGTGAACAATATGAAAGTCTAAGTAAAGAGATATAAATTTTAAAAAGAAACCAAACAGAACTACTGGTGTTGAGGACCAAAATAACTGAAATAAAAAATCCCCTGAGGGTTTTAAAAGCAGGCCGGAACTTGCAGAAGAATCAGTGAACTTGAAGACAAGACACTTGAAATGAGTTAAGCTCAGTAACAGAAAGAAAGAAGAAATAATAAAAGTAAAAATAGCCTAAGATAGCTATGGGGCACCATCAAGAACACAAAAATATGTATTATGTGAGTCCCAGAAAGAGGAAAGAGAAAAAGAGGCAAAAGGAATAGTCAAAGAAGCAATGACAGAGAACTTCCAAATATAGCAAAAAATACAAATATGCATATCCAAGAAGCTCAGAAAACACCAAACATGATAAATATGAAGAAAAATCCACCCCCATTGTATTAGTCAGGGTTCTCTAGGGAAACAGAATCAACAGGAGATATCTGTCAATAATATGAGGTTTTATAAGAGTCTCTCACATGACCACGGGGATGCACAAGTCCAGATTCCACAGACAGGCTGCAAACCAAGGGCTCCAATGAAGGTCCAGTGAAGGTCCTTGATGGGTTCCCAGGAGACTTTGGCTGTCCAAAGATGAGCTTGGAAATTCTCTCTGAATGCTGATATCACTTTTTTTTTTTTTTTAAGGCATTCAACTGATTGGTTAAAGTGTCACTCATTGCTGATGGCAATCTCCCTGGTTATTGTAGATGTAATCAGCCATCTATGCAGTCAAGTCACTGATGACTAAAGGCTGAGTTGATATATTAGCCTAACCATCACACCCATCATATATTGATTGCACAATCAAATGCAAAGGACAAGGGGAAGGTTCTGAAAGCTGTAAGAGAAAAGCAACATGTTATATACATGGGAGTTCCTATAACATTGAGTGCCAATTTCTATCAGAAACCTAGGAGGCAAAAAGGAAGTGTGTCGAAATCCTTAAAGTGCTGAAGAAAAACAACTGTCAGCCAAGAATTTTATATCTGGATAGACTCTTTCAAAAATGAGGGGATGATTAAGACATTGTCAGATTTTTAAAAAAGCTGAGGGAGTACAACACCATTAACCTGCCCTGCAAGCAATGCTAAAGGGAGTTTTTCAGGCTGAAACAAAAGAACACTAGACAGTGGTTCAGAGCAGCATAAACAAATAAAGACCTGCAGTAAAGGTAACCATCTGGGTAGTTATAAGTGGCAGTATTATTGTATTGTATAGATTGGTATGTAACTCCACTTCTTACTTCCTACAGGTGCTAAAATGCAAATGCATAGAAAGTAATAATAAATCTAGGTTTTTGGCTCTACAATGTATAGAGATATAAGTGGTAACAAGTATGGAAAATGGTGGGAGGAGGGAGGGGTATTGGAGAAATATATGTGCATACTATTGAGGTTAAATTTGTCTCAAACCAAATATAATTGTTATATAAATAGGATGTTAAATTTTAACCCTATGGTAACCACAAGGAAAACAGATGAAAATCTAAGATAGAAATGAAAAGGCACTCAATATGGGTACAACACAAGAAAGCAAATAAATATAGAAGTAGCTTAAACAGGTATAAGGCTTACAAAAGCTAAATAGCAAAATGAGAAAAGAGACCTGACTTGTTAGTACTGACTTTAAATGTAAATAGATTAAACTCAACAAAACCAAAAGTTGGTTCTTTGAAAAGATCAACAAAGACAACAAACTTTTAGATAGACTGTCAAAGAAAATAAGAGAAGATACAAATAACAAAAATCAGAAATGAAAAGGGTGACATTACTGGCTCTGCTGAAATTAAAAGGACTATAACTGGATACTATGAACAACTGTATGCCAATAAATTAGATAACCTAGATGAAATGGACAGAAACACACAAATCACCTACATTGACTCAGGAAGAAGATCTCAACAAACCAAATACTGGTAAAGAGATGGAATCAGTAATCAAAAACCTAACAGGGAAAGGTCCACAGGGGAGTTCTACAGAACTTTCCAAGAAGACTTCACTCAAATTCTGGTTAAACTCTTCCTAAAAATTGAAGAGAAGGGAACACTCCCTACCTCATTCTATGAGGCCATCACTCTCATAACAAAGATACCACAAGGAAAGAAAACTACAAACTGGTATCTCTTATGAATACAGATGCAAATATCCTAAACAAAATACTAGTAATCTGAATCTAACAACATAATAAAGGCATTTGGGAAGCGGCTGTGGCTCAATCAGTAGGGCTCCTGTTTACCATATGGGAGGCCCCGGGTTCGGTTCCCGGGGCTTCCTGGTGAAGGCAAGCCCGCCCGCACAGCGTGGTTAGCTGACCCAGCGATCACAAGCAGCAAGGGGGGGATAAATGAATAAATAAATAAAATCTTAAAAAAAAAAAAAAAAGGCATTATACACCATGATCTAGTTGGATTTATCCCTGGATGCAAAATTGGTTCAACATAAAATCAATTAATGTAATATATCACATTAACAGAATGAAGGAAAAAATAAAACACATGATCATCTTAATCAATGCAGAAAATGCATTTGACAAAATCCAGTACCCTTTCTTGATAAAAAACACTTAGAACTTCAGGGATAGAAGGAAATTTCATCAACCTGATAAAAGGCATATGTGAAAATTCCATAGTCGACATCCTACATAATAGTGAAAGACTGAAAACTTCCCCTCTAAGATCAGGAACATGGCAAGGATGCTTTCTGCCTCCACTGTTATTCAACATTGTATTGGAAGCTTTTGTCAGAGCAATTAGGCAAGAAAATAAATAAAAGGCATTCAGTTTGGAAAGGATGAAGTAAAACATTCCCTATTTGCAGATGACATGATCCTATATACATGAAATCCTGAAAAATCCACAAGAAAGCTTCTAGAGCTATTAAATGAATTCATCAATGTGGTGGGGACAAGATCAATACCCAAAAGTCAGTAGTGTTTCTGTACACAAGCAATGAGCAATCAGATGAAGAAATTAAGAAAAAAATTCTATTTACAATATCAAATAAAATTATCAAATATTTAGGACTAAATTTAACCAAACATGTAAGAACTTGTACACAGAAATCTATAAAACATTGCTAAAAGAAATTAAAGAAGTCCTAAATAAATGGAAGGATGTTTTGTAATCATGGTTTGGAAGACTAAATATCCTTAGGATGTCAATATTACCTAAAACAATATATAGATTCATTGCAATCTCAATCAAAATTCCAGCAACCTTCTTTAAAAAAAAGGAAAAGCCAATAATCAAATTTATATGGAAGGATAAGGGTCCAAATAGCTAAAGCCATCTTGACAAAGAAGGATGATGTTGGAGGATTCAAACTTCCTGACATTAAAGTTATTACAAAGCCACGGTAAACAAAATGGTATGGTACTGGCACAAGGATATACATATAGACCAATGGAATAGAATTGAGATCTCAGAAATCAAGCCACACTTTTATGGACAATTGATGTTTAACAAGGTGGCAAAGACCACTCAATTGGGAAATAATCATCCTTTCAAAAAATGGTGCTGGGAAAACAGGAATCTGCATTTGAAAAAAAAAGAGGAGCACTCCTATCTCACACAATATTCAAAAATCAACTAGAAATGGATCAAAGACCTAAATATAAGAGCTAGAACTATCAAATAATCTGAGAGAGTTAAGAGATGATATTGACTCTATGAAACAAGAACAGCAACCCATAAAAGAGGAATTTTTAAAGAATAAGATATATCTTGTTTCTTATAAATATGGACGTGATAACAGAAATTCAGTAGAAGGGTTAGAAGAGAAAGCTGCAGAAACATTCTAGAAAATGTAGCAAAAAGATGAATAAGACAATAGAAAAGGTAAGAAAATGAGAATATAAACCCAGGAATTCCCAAGTCCAGTCCTTAGAGATTCTAGAAAAAGAAGGCAGAGAACAATGAGGGAGAGAAAGAATTTTCAATGAAAATTTTCTGGAATAGAAGGATATGAGTTTTCAAGTGTGGAATGGTCCTTTGAGTGTCCAAGTCCCACATCAATACAAATCATCCTGAAATTTCAGAATGCTAGATCCAAAGAGAAGATTCTCTAATTTACCAGAGAAAGAGAAAAATAGGCCACAAACAAAAGGTTGGGGAAAACTGTATCAATCTCTTCAATATAGTTTCACTGGGAGCCAAAAATATAGCAATGCTTTCAGAATTCTACAATGATTAGAAAAATGATTTCTAAACTAGACGTCTATATCCTACCAAACAATGATTGTAGATCAAAATTTTCAAATTCAAGTTCTCAAAGTTTTTTTACCTCATACTCATCCTATCTCAGATACTGACTGGAGGTCATGCTTTATCAAAACCAGGCAGGGGAACTACACAGGAGAAAGGCAAATGGAAGTCTCACAATGACACTGTAGTAGAGAGCCAGGTGGGAGAAAAGGACAAAGGCTCCAGGAGTAATATCTCTAATATAAAAAGGGGGAGAGAGATAATAGGACATTTTTCCCATGTCTAAAACTGAATTGAGAGGTATTTTACACAGAACTAATGGAGAGAATAAGAAGAATTAGCAAGTAATCAAAGAAAGCAATATAAGTGAAGGAGCAAAAGAATTAATTCCAGGAAAAACATTATTTAGAGAAGAAAATAGGATCACTCAGCAGTGAACAGTAATTACACAGTTAAAAAATGAAAACACTGGATATATTTGATCAAAATTCATTAAAACCATGGGGAACGTTGACTTGTGTTTATGTATATATGTATGTATATGTGAGTGGGATTTAAGATATCATTATCTCATTATCCTCAATTGTTGGTCTGTAAGAAATATTTAAATGGAAAAAAAATCATCAGTATCTATTTGTAAATATGAATGTAAGTACCAAAAGAAAGAGCTAAAGGAATTGAAAGTGGTTGCCTCTGGTGTGAGTGGGAAATGAGGCATGGAGAGAGATGTGGCAAAGGTCTGTTGTTTTCATTATCTTTTAGTACTATTTACTTTTTAAAATTATATACACATAAATTTGATAATATATATAAATAAAATTTAAATGAAAATAATGAATATTTTTGTCAACCAAAGAATCCATATACACTGAGGGCGAAAGTATTTCTAGAGTCCACAGAATTTGCAAGTTCTTATATGTCTTCGTGGTCCTTAGAGAATTCCTCATCATTTCCATGCATTGATTATTAATTTGGGGTTCTTTGGCAGATAGCTATGCAGCTTTTTAAGCATCTTCAATAACCAGAATATTTCATTAATTTTTATGATTTAAGGTTTATTGTGTGTACTGATTATAGCTACCCAGAATATTAGTTGTGCTAGTGTATTACTGAAAGTTTATCTGCAGTAGGACATACTATGGTCACTTAAATTTATGTTATTTTATGCATCACTCTGATCACGTGACAGACATTTAAAACTGATTAAATTAAGGCCAAAGAATAAGAGGTATATATATTTATTCATGGAGAAATATATTTACTTAAACAGAAAATATAAAATGGCATTGTGTCTTAGTTTGTGTTTCTCCAGAATCAGACTCTGAGAAATTAATTCAAGTATAACTAGTATATTTGGGAGTTGATCACCGGAAATTCAGTTAGCTAAGTAGAGAAGGAATACAAAGGTAAAGGAAGACAAAAAAAGGGTAATTACCAAGCAAATTAGCATGTGGGCAATTGGAAATTAATCCTTCTAGGGACTTTGAGGATACAGTGTAGCAAACTAGACTAGTGCTGGATCTTTACCAATAGCTCCCCCCAATCATTGCATTGCTGAGGGCTGTTCCAAGAGGTGGGGGAGCTAGGAGGTAATTTATTCCCTGGCACCTCTAGCCTGCTGCACAAGTGGGCAGAGTGGAACCCTGTGGCCAGAGTGAACCTGTAGACAATGAAAGTGCTGGCAAATATTTTTTTAATTTATTAATTATTTTAAAGAAATCAATTTTATTGATATATAGTAATAAAGCATACAATCCATCCAAAGTGTACAACCAGTGGTATTTGGTATAATCACATAGTTATGCATTCATCACTTTAATCATTATTAGAGCATTTTCATTATTTAAAAAAATAATAATAAAAAACAAAAACAAACAAAAATTTATCACTTCTCAATCTCTCTGTGCTTCGCCTGCTGTACATAGCTATTTCTGACTATTCTTGCTTATTTATTTAATTATTTCTTTATTTAAAAGCAGCTTTATTGAGATATATTCACATATCATTAAATCTATCCAAAGTATATAAACAATGGCTTTTAGTATAATCACAATATTTTGCATTTATCACCACAAAAAATTTTAGAAAAATTTCATTACTCCAAAAAGAAAAACTCCACACCACTTAGCAGTTACCTGTCTGTCATTCCCCAGCCTGTTGAGTGAGGCAAGACAGACACAAAAGGACAGATACAGTATGTATATGCTATTATGAACTAAATATATTGTGTAATCTCATGGAGTTAATAACTTGAATATGGGTCACCAGGAAATAGATGATGGTAGAGAATGGAAAGCTGAGGGTTAACATGCAGAATTGATAAAAAGGATGTTTGTTAATCTCTGGAAATGAATAGAAAAGGTAAAAGCACATCATAGTGTTTGTAACTAACAGTGCTATTATATGGGTATGACAGTGGTTGAAAGAGAAAGTCTAAGGTCATGTATATTACTAAAAGGAAAGCTAAAAAATATAACATGGGACTGTATAGCATTGTAAAGCCTCACGTGAAATATGGATATTGGTAATATTGCATATATCAGACTGTTTTTCTTTGAAACGGAACAAATGTATGTTAATGTTAAATGATGTTAATATCAGACAAAAACCACATTATGCTAAATAAAAGAAATCAGACATAAAGTACTACATATTTTATGAGTCCATTTATATAAAATGTAAATATAAATCAATTTTTAAAGATGAATTTAAATTAGTGGTCCTGTCATGTGAAAGAAAGAAGAAGACACAAAAAGCTAAAGCCCTGGGAAGAGAGATGAGCCCTCTGCCAGCCTACAGCTGAGATCAGAAGAAGCTGGGCCCACAGAGCCTTAAGAGGAAGAAGGAAACAAAGACCAGGCAGAGGTTGCCCACCATCTTGCTTCAACACATGGCAACAGACTTTGGTGAGGAAGCAACCTGAGTTGAACTCTTCAGGGCCTTGTACCTGTAAGCTTCTACCCCAAATAAATACTCTTTATAAAAACCAACAGATTTCTGGTACTTTGCATCAGCCCTCCTTTGGCTGACTAATACAGAATTTGGTACCAGGAGAATGGCGTGGTGCTTTTGCAATTACCAAAAATGCTGGAATGGTTTTATAAAGAGTTAAGGGGTATTTTTTAGTGGAATTGTGAGATGCTAGATGGTAAAGGTCTAGATTGCTTTTAAGAGACTGTTGGTAGAAATATGGAGCCTACAATTATTTCTGATAAGGCCTTAGAAATAAATGATGAAACTATTATTGCAAACTGGAGGAAGGCAATCCATGTTTTAAAGTTGCAGAGAACTTAATAAGATTGACTCCTGAAGGTATATGGAAAGCAGAATTTGAAAATGACAAGGTTGAACATTTATCTGAATAGTTTTCCAGAGTAAACTTGGAGAATACAGCCCGGCTTCTCCTTGCAGTTTATAGCAGGATGCTAGACCAGAGGGATAAGCTGAGAACTGCATTGTTGGGCATAAAGAATCCAGAAACTGATTCCAGATTTACTAAACTTGGAACTTTTAAGCCAGGATTGAAAATGCAATTACCCAGGAAAGACTTGTGGAAAGTCTTACCATCTGGTGGCTTGGACCCCTGCTTCCTGCATGCTAAACCAACAAGCTTTTTATGATAGGTGTATGAATGAAACCACTGTCAGCCTGGACTGAAAGGGACATGGAGGGAAGAGATGGAAGGGAAAACAACTTTAAGAGGAAAACCATGGAAGCAGTGGTCTGAACTAAGACATCTCTTTGGGCCAAGAAAGGAACCCCACCCATGTGTACAGAGAGGATGAGTTTGCCCCAGCATAGATGTTCCCACCCTCTGTTCAGGGAAAGTTTTGCTGCCTCAAGCTACAGAGGGAGTGGAGCATATTCCCCAAGGGTTTGGGAGAATGAGGTCACCACCCCAGTGCTCAGAGAGGGGTTGGCCTGTTCTACTTGGTCCAGGAGAGTGAGGCCAACACCACATTGCTATGAGAGGGGTGGGCCTGTCCCCCATAGATTAGGGAAGGCCAGGTCACCACCTCAATGTTCTGAGAGGGTTAGGCCTGTACACTAGAGATTAGGGATAATGTTGCTGCTACCTCACTGTACTAAAGTGGTTGAGACCGTACCCCAGAGTTTGGGGAAAGAGTGGCAATCACCCCAATGTTTTGGAGGGTGAAGTCTGGGGCTTGGTCACCACGCAGTTGCTTGATGAGGGTGGAACCAAGAAAATGGCCATTAGGCAAGCCTGTGGAAAGGATGGGCCCCCATGAGGCCCCAGGGAGAAGAAACTGTCATCTTAAGATTGACTCTCAGGCTTTGAAATGTAATGGAGCATGCCCCACAGGTTTTTCAGAACTGTTGGAGACCAATGACTCATGTTTCCCTCCCAAATTTTTCCTTATGGTAATGCAAATGTTTACCCTATGTCTGTCCCTTTGTATATTGGAAGAAGATAAATTGTAAGTTTCACAGGTCTACAGTCAGAGGGGAGTTTGCCCCAAGAGAAACTGTATTTATATAAACTGATTGTGGTGTGATTTTGTATTTAGCATTGCTACTGAAATAAGGTTTTGTTTTGTTTTTAATATTGCAATGTCTTTTTTGGAATTCAGAGGATGGAATACAGCAGTTAGATATTATTTATGAATCCCAAAAAAGATAATAATTATGTTTGTAAACTGGTCTGTTCCTCTGGGCATGATACTCTTTGATTGTATTAAACTCAAAGATTTTACATTTACTTGATTAAATCCACATTAGGGCTTTGATTCAACCATGTCAGTAGGGCATGACTCAAGGTTGAGTCCCCACCCCTTGGTGGGCTGATAGAAACAGACACTCACTCAAGAAGACATACAGATGAAGATACAGAAGGGGAGAGAATTTGGTCATTTCAGTCCTGCCATGTGACAGAAAGGAGAAGGCTCAAACAGCTAAAGCCCTGGGGAGAGAGATGAGCCCTATGTCAGCCTAGGGCTGAGATCAGAAGAAGCTGGGCCCACAGAGCCTTAAGAGGAAGAAGGAAGCAAAGACCAGGCAGAGGTTGCTTGCCATCTTGCTTCAACACATGGCAACATACTTTGGTGAGGAAGTAACCTGAGTTGAACTCTTCAGGGCCTTGTACCTGTAAGCTTCTACCCCAAATAAATATCTTTTATAAAAGCCAACAGATTTCTAGTACATTGTATCATCACCCCTTTGGCTGACTAATACAATCCCTCTTTGAAGACAGAAAGTAAAATGTTTATGGAGAATTACACTGATGAAATGCATTGCCCCAATTCTCTTGGTCATTGTCTAACCTCATCTAATGTCAACTGTGGGAGATGCATGAGGAGTGTCCCAACCAAGTGGTTTTCTGTTGTAGCCTTGGGCCAGGAGTGACAAAATACCTTATACTAGAGTAGGAATGCACAAAACCAGTGAGAAAAATGTAATCAAAATTCCCAAGTTAGGGACCAAATCAGAAATAGAATAAGCAGTTCAAAGCAGAATCACCAATTCAAGTAGAGTGTGAGTAGAAACCAAAAGAGATGAAAATATCAGGGGAGGTAATGAGTAAGGAACACTAAAATGCATCAGGAAGGATGAAGCACCAAGGAATTCTGATATTTAAAGCAGGAGCTAGACATGTCTTATGATGTGGTTTGAGCATTGATATATGTACGGTCTGTGGACAGTTGCCATGTTACTTAGGCTAGAGGATGACAGTGTTCTCCTTGGTGAAGGAAAATTTCACTACTACGGAATGTGGGGAGGAGAAACAATCTGTATCCCTCTAACCTTCCCAAAGAGGTTGACATGAAAGCATATCAGTAGACATGAAGATAAATCTGGAGCTAGATTTTCTTCAAATCCAGATGAACCTTGGTGATGCCCTGTGCCTGCCATATTGTTTATCAAGAAAATATTTTCTTTTACATTTTCCTTTTAGTCTACGAAACAATATTTTCTAAGAGAGAAGACTGGCAAGGATTAGAAAGAAGTGAGCTCCCTAAATACTTCAATGAATGTGGTCATTTCCCAACTCAGAAACAAATTGATGAAACTTGGAACTTGGTTAATAGAGGTGAGTTGTTTCTCATTTCTTTTCTTCACTTTTCTTCCTCCTTTCCCTTGTTCTTTCTTTCCTTTATTCTCTTACTTTTACTCATCTTATCTTATGAACCCCTTTCCTCAAATTCCTTTGTATCTTTTAAAATATGCAATGGAAGAAATTTAAAGGACAGGTTAAAAGAAATTGATGTGATAAAGTTTTTTTTTTTTTTTTTTTGAGGGATGGGAGAAGATAAATTTAGCTTTAAAGTATATTTCTTTATTGATATAAAATAAGTTAGGTCTTTCTGAGCATATTTTAAACCAGGGGTTCTTAGTCTTTTTTTGTTCCACGGATCCCTTTTCCAGTCAGGTGAAAGCCATGGATCCCTTCTCAGAATGTAGCCGCAGATAGTTTTATGACACTCAACTAGTATCGGGTCTAACAACAACAGTAGTTTTGAAGTATGGATGAGCATAAGCAATTTTTTGAGATATGCAACAACTGTAGTGTGATATGAAATGAATCCTACTGTAATTTATTACATACATTCATAAGTGAAGGAAATGCTAGACTTCAGTTAGAGGTCAGAGAAAATAAAGATAATAAATTGATTTTTTTCAATACAAGCTCACGGACCCCCTGAAATCTTTCCACAGACCCCTTGGAGGTCCATGGACCCCTAGTTAAGAACCCCTGTTTTAAACAGTCACATTTTAAATATTAATGCTAAAAAGCTTTCTTCCTGGAAAGTAAACTTAAGCACTGAAGAGCTAGCCAAGTTTAAATGTTTAAACATTGTAAACCATTTCAATATGATACAATTTTGTAGTTACTCATTTATTTTTTGAGCAGTAAATAAATAGAAGGATAGTATTGTTATGAAAAATGTTAAGTAAATGTAAATGGCACGATATTCCTCCCATCTCTAAAATAGTAAGGAAGTAGGAATGGTAACCAGGGTATGAGAAATCTCAATGAACTTTAGTTCCTCAAGATTCTTTTTAACTTTTCTTTCTATGTCCATACTAATTCTATGGCTTGTTACTATGTTTAGAGGTGATGCTTGTTGTGTCCATAATTTAATGGAGAGAAAAGGCTAAACAAAACAAAGAAAAACTTTTCAGGGCCTTTATAGGAAAAGGATTCATCTAGTAGGTGGATGTGAGGTCAGAGTGCCAAGGTTGGAGAAGCTTCATTACATGCTTGACATTTTCCTCCCTAGTTAGTTCTTCATGTAAATATACCCAATTCTTCACTTATGGAACTTTGTTGTTGTTGTTTTGGGGGGTGAGATTTTCTTTTGATACTGCTGTATCCCTAGTTTCTAGAACAGTTTTCTGGACTAGATAAATAATTGTTTACCAACTGTAGAAGCACCAGATAACTTTTTGCTTCAGTGGTCATGATTGTTTAAGTAACTTTTTTCTGATGACAAAAATACCAAATGTCTATTACAAAATTTTGGAAAATATAGAAATATATAAAAATTACTAAGAAAAAGTAATTGTTGACATTTTGATGATTATCTTTCCATTTTTTCCTCTGTGCATATGACATTATTTTTATGAAAATTGAGATTATTTTCTACATATTGTTTGAAAACTTGCTCTTTTTGCTTAGTAATATTCATGGATAGGTTTCAAAGCTATTATATATACATTTGCACTATTTATGGCTGAGTAATAATCTGTCATATGGATGTTCTTTAATGTATTTGCCATTGTATGTTCAAATTGTTTCTAAGTTTTCTTTACAGTAAATAATAATAAAATGAAAAACAATTAAATGCAGTGAAATAGGATCAAGTGTTCCAGAGTCTTGTACTGATTGGTGTTAGTAATTTAAAATATAGGTTTTTTTTTCAAATCAAGAGTTTCACAGATAATTTTTCCTCTACTCATTATTTTGAAGTATATCAAAATGACTTAAATTTATAGCATGGCTTTGGAATTAACTTGTCTTGGTTTAATTTCTGACTCTAGAAATTAGTCACTGTGTTTTTAAATAAGTTACCTATCTCTTCTGTGCTTTATTTTCCTCAACTATTAAAGGGAGATTATAATATCTAACTTATTGGACTGTTGAGAAGTTTAAATGAAATAATTCTTGCAAAATACATGGCCCGTCATAATTGCTCAGTAAATGTTTATTATTCTAAGTAATTCTTTAAAAATTATTAAATATTTTAAATTGTTATCAAAAACATTTTAACAATCTTTAGAATTTTTATTTACATAACAGTGGCTCTTGATATGTTTAAATGTTGAACCTTATGGTATAATGGCTCACTTTATAGAGATTTTGTATTCGTTGTTATCAGTGTACCTCCGCCCCTATTATCTCTTTCAATTACAATGACTGTGTGCTTGAGGAAGTGATATGCTCAATTATGCTCATTTTATAGATGAGAGCACTGAGGCCTAGGAAGAGACTTTTTGAAGCTCTTTGGCAGAGCTGGAACTTTAACCCTGGTCTCTTCAAGGCAAATTCAATGCTCATTCTGGTTTACTATGTAGAGACACTTTAAAAATTAATGTTATGAAAATATAGTTAAATAATTAAAATTTTCTTGACAGTATGTTTGCCTTTATTTGTTTTTCACAGATTCTACCTCAATGCC
The DNA here is from genome assembly GCA_026826555.1 of Tolypeutes matacus. NCBI lineage: Eukaryota > Metazoa > Chordata > Mammalia > Cingulata > Chlamyphoridae > Tolypeutes > Tolypeutes matacus. The sequence goes on along the minus strand of JAKSZT010054458.1, from coordinate 24,077,143 downwards.
TTGCAATATAGTAGTTATTTTGTAAACGTCTGAGTCCATTGCATTTGTTATTAAAACTAAAATTTTCAAAAGAAAACAGTTTAACAACATAATGATTATTATAATCCATAAGATTGGAAAGCTTTACTTTACAGAAAGATGCCATTCTAATATAATTTTAAATATATTGCTCTATCTAGTTAGAAAAAAATTATTTTGATGCATTTAAATTGGAGATATTTTTAAATAATGGAAAGAAAAGAGAAAATTTATGGGATAAGGAGTTATAGTAATGGTTTTCTACTTGCTTCTGGTATATATTCCCCCTTTTAAGAGACTGATTTTATACATTTTAGATTGTCAGTCATCTTCATTCATACTGACTTCTTTGTGGATAATAGCTCCAGATGTGCAACCAACGCACTTTTTCATCCAGTAGACTATTTCACCTAACACATATATAGTCAATTCAATTGATTAATTTCTTCAGTGTATGACACCAAGTAGGTCAAATTCCTAAAACTGTCTGTATGCGTTTAGATATTTTTAGCTTCTTTTTTTTTTCATTCTTTATTCTTATCACTATGGTAACAAAAACATATCAGACTGAGGACATGAATTTCATCAGAAAATCTTCCCTTGGGAAAATAAAGCAACTCTAGGCTGATCTTAAAAGCTGCAGACTATGCAATCATGAAACCTTTACATAATATACATTTAAATCCAAACCAAAAAAAATAATAGCTATAGTGTGGCATGTTTGAAATTAAGAGAAAATAATACAACACGGTTCCGTTATCTATTTACACATCTGCCTAATTTTAGAAGTTTGAACTGTGAAGGTTTGCCAGTGTTATTCCAGCATGGAAATAGAAATTCTAGTTTATTTTTTGCAATTAAAATGAACAGAAAACCCGGCATTGACGACAAGTACATTTTTACTATGGAGTCCAAGAAAAAAACCTTAAGACCATAAAAATGGAAGTTACTTACATGTTATTTAAACTGAAAATACCTTTGGCTTCTGAAGAAACTAAGGTCTGAAATATGGTATCTATCATTTTAGACTCCCTAACTATTTAGTAGCAAACTGTAACTCCATTTTGGGTCTCCCGTTCCTTGGGACACAGCTCTGTCCACCACAGGCAGATAACTGAATTTTCTGCTATTTTCTCAAAATATGGCTTTATGTTATTAAATGGGAAGCACACAATTGCTTCCTTTTAAACAGTTTTACACAGGAACAGGAACTCTAGCAATATAATTTTGATTATATAGTCTAAGGATTAAAGAAGATTTTTTTAAAAGATAGATGATTTTAGGGTATAAAAAATGAGTGACAGGACTTCTGGGAAGATGGCAGACTAGTAAGACATGGGAATCTCTTCTCTAGAAAAATAGCTAGAGGACAGGCTGAAACAGCCCCGAAAACGATCTTCTAGGGTTTAGGACAGCAGGTGAAGGCTGCACACCACCCAAAAGAGAGAGGTTCAGAAGAGGGAAATCGCGACAACAGAACCGTGAGTGGGATGTAGCAGCTTCTGCTGCTGCCGGCACCCTCCCCCACACTCTTTAGAACTCTCGGGCCTCTGGGCCTGCGACCACAGACATAGGGGGCTCCAGGGATCTACCACTCCCGGAAAGGGGAGAGAGAGGGACACAGCCTTAGGCTGACTCAGGTTCTGACCTGTAAATTTGGGCTGCAGAGCCCCACGGACCCTTCCACATGGTGGTTTGCCCTGGGAGCCTAGAAAGGACAGGAGAAATCCAACCCTCGCAACCTTCCTCTTTTCTAGCCTGGTCTAATTGTTGAGGTCTCCATAGGAGAGGCGAGAGAGAGCCTGGGGCTGACCCTGATTTTGACTCCCAGTTTTGGTCTGCCCTGTCCTGAGAGCCCTTCCAGGCCAGGTGGGGCTGTGCCATTGTTTGCCTTGGAGCCTGCAAGGGGCTAAAGATATACAAACCTCCCAATCTCCTCTTCTACTAACAGGGACTGATTGTTGAGGATTCAGAAGGGAGTGGAAATATTTCCTAGCTGGGAAAAGGGGGGCACTATGAGAGAAGTCTCGAGAACTGTCTCAGAAAGTTTGAATCCCAGGGCTCTTAGCCCCCAGACAGGAAGCTCTATCACATTAATCTGTTCTGTGTCACAACAAATATGCTGTGACCAGGCATTGAATTGAGAGCTGCCAACAAGCGCCATCTCCTGGCAGACCAAGAAAGTGCACATAAGAAAATTAATAAGTAAGAGAGGCTTTTCCTGGCCTCTATAGCCTCCCTGCCCAAGGCCCTAGGAAATGACTCTACAACCAATTACTGGGTCCAGTGCCCAGTTTTGAGCAACCAGCAGAACAATCCTAACAATCAAGGTTGAGCCAAAAATCAAAGAGCTGTGATAACTCACAGCCTCCTGCCACTAAAACCCCATAAAAGAAAAAGAGATAGAACATCTAAGTAAAATACAAACTACCAGATGCCTAAGCACCAGCAAAAGATTACGAGCCATACTAAGTAAATAGAAGACATGGCCCAAGAAAAAGAATACAGCAAAGTCCCAGAAGAGATGCAGAATTTGAGAGAACTAATCAGTGAGATGAATACAAATTTCCAAAATCAAATTAATGAGATGAAAGAGAATATAGTTAAAGAGATAAATGACATCAAGAAGTCATTGAGCAAATGCAAAGAAGAATTTGAAATCCTGAACAGAAAAGTAACGGAGTTCATGGGAATGAAAGACACAATAGGTGAAGTCAAAAATACATTTGAAGCATACAACAGCAGACTCGAAATGATAGAAAGATACTGAAGACAGAGCAGCTAAAATTGAAGAGAGAAAAGAATGGAAAAAATTGAGCAGGAGCTCAGAGAGTTGAATGACAACACCAAACGCAACAACATACGTGTCATGGGAGTTCCAGAAGGGGAAGAGAAAGGAAAAGGGTCAGAAAGAGTATTTGAGGAAATAATAGCTGAAAATTTCCCAACTCTCATGAAAGAAATGAACTTGCATGTCCAAGAAGCATACTGTACCCCAATGAGAATAAATCCAAATAGACCTACGCCAAGACACATATTATTCAGAATGTTAAATGTAAAAGATAAAGAGAAAATTCTCAGAGCAGCAAGAGAGAAGCAAACGATCACGTACAAAGGATGTCCAGTAAGATTTAGTGCAGATTTCTCTTCAGAAACCATGGAGGAGAGAAGACAGTGGTATGATACAATTAGGAAACTGAAAGAGAAAAACTGCCAGCCAAGAATTCTTTATACAGCAAAACTGTCCTTCAAATATGAAGGTGAATATAAAGTATTCACAAACAAACAGAAACTAAGAGAGCTTGCAAAAAAGAATCCACCTTTGCAGGAAATATTAAAGGAAGCCTTAGAACCTGAAAGAAAAAGACAGGAGAGAGAGGCTTGGAGGAGAGTATAGAAGAAAGAAAAGCAGAAAGGATAACCAAAAGAGTAAAAAGAGAGACAAAAATAAGATGACATATGAAAACCAAAGAATAAAATGGAGGAAATAAATAGTGCATTTTCAGTAATATCATTGAATGTGAATGGACTAAATTCCCCAATCAAAAGATACAGGCTGACAGAATGGATAAAAAAACATGAGCCATCCATATGCTGCTTACAAGAAACTCACCTCAGACCCAAGGATACAAGCCGGCTGAAAGTAAAAGGTTGGAAAAAGATACTCCACGTGAATAGTAAACAGAAAAGAGCAGGGATAGCTATACTAATTTCAGACAAAACAGACTTCAAATGCAAAAAAGTGATAAGAGATGCAGAAGGCCATTATATATTAATAAAAGGGACGATCCTCCAGGAAGATATAACAGTCATAAATATCTACGCACCTAACCAGAGTGCCCCAAAATATATGAGACAAACTCTGGCAAAACTGAAGGGAGAAATAGACATTTCTACAATAATCGTCGGAGACTTCAACACCCCTCTCACATCATTAGATAGAACAACTAGACAAAAGATCAACATGAAAAACAAAGAACTTGAACAATATGATAAATAAGTTAGACCTAATAGATATATACAGAACACTGCATCCAAACTCAGTGAGTTATGCATTCTTCTCAAGTGCCCATGGATCTTTCTCCAGGATAGACTACATGTTAGGTCACAATACAGCTCTCAATAAATATGAAAAGATTGAAATTCTACAAAGCACCTTCTCAGATCATAATGGAATGAAACTAGAAATCAACAACAGACAGGAAAAAAGTAAATTTGTAAATGTGTGGAGACTGAACAACACACTCCTAAATATTCCGTGGGTCAAAGAAGAAATTGCAAGTGAAATCAGTAAATATATTGAGACAAATGAAAATGAGAACACAACATATCAAAACATATGAGATATAGCAAAGGCAGTCTTGAGAGGGAAATTTATAGCCCTAAATGCCTATATTAAAAAACAAGAAAGAGGTAAACTCAAAGATTTAACTGAACAACTTGAGAAACTAGAAAAATAACAGCAAACCAATCCCAAAGCAAAAGGAAGGAAAGAAATAATAAAGATTAGAGCAGAAATAAATGAAAATGAGAGCAGAAAAACAATAGAGAAAATCAACAAAACCAAAAGCTGGTTTTTATTGAGAAGATCAATAAAATTGACAAACTCCTCGCTAGACTAACAAAGAAAAAAAGAGAGAAGATGTAAATAAATACAATCAGAAATGAAAGGGGGGAAATTACAAATGACCTCACAGAAATAAAAAGAATCATGAGGATATTATGAGAAACTATATGCCAACAAACTAGACAACCTAGATGAAATGGACAAATTTCTAGAAACGCATAACCAACCTACACTGACACAACAAGAAATACAAGAACTTAACAAACCAATCACAATTAAGGAGATTGAATCCGTCATCAAAAATCTCCCAGCAAAGAAAAGTCCAGGACCAGATGGCTTCACAGGTGAATTCTATCAAGCATTTCTAAAAGAATTAACACCAACCCTGTTTAAACTCTTCCAAAAAATTGAAGAGGAGGGAAAATTACCCAACACATTTTATGAAGCCAACATCACCCTAATACCAAAACCAGATAAAGATTCCACAAGAAAATAAAACTGCAGACCAATCTCTCTAATGAACATAGATGCAAAAATTCTCAACAAAATACTTGCAAATTGAATCCAACAGCATATCAAAAGACTTATACATCACGACCAAGTGGGATTTATTCCTGGTATGCAAGTCTGGTTCAACATAAGAAAATCAATCAATGTAATACACCACCTTAACAAATTGAAGGAAAAAAAACACATGATCATTTCAATAGATACAGAAAAGGTATTTGACAAAATCCAACATCCTTTTTTGATAAAAATACTTCAAAAGATAGGAATAAAAGGAAAATTCCTCAATATGATAAAAGGTATATATGAAAAACTCACAGCCAACATCATACTCAATGGGGAAAGGTTGAAAGCTTTCCCCCTAAGATCAGGAACAAGACAAGGATGCCCACTGTCACCATTGTTATTCACCATTGTACTAGAAGTTCTAGCTAGGGCAATTAGATAAGACAAAAAAATTAAAGGCTTCCAAATAGGAAAAGAGGAAGTAAAACTCTCACTGTTTGCGGATGACATGATCCTGTATTTAGAAAATCCTGAAGTACCCACAACAAAGCTACTTGAACTAATAAATGAGTTCAGCAAAGTGGCAGGATACAAGATCAACACGCAAAAATCAGTAATGTTTTTGTACACTAGTACTGAACAATCTGAGGAGGAAATCAGGAGAAAAATTCCATTTTCAATAGCAACAAAAAGACTCAAATACCTAGGAGTTAATTTAACCAAAGAAGTACAGGACCTATATGCAGACAACTACAAAACAATGCTAAAAGAAATTTAAAAAGACCTAAACAAATGGAAAGACATTCCGTGTTCATGGATTGGAAGAATAAATATTGTAAAGATTTCAATCTTGCCCAAACTGATTTATAGATTCAATGCAATACCAATCAAAATCCCAACAGCTTACTTTACAGACTTAGGGAAGGCAATTACCAAATTCATCTGGAAGGGTAAGTGCACCCGAATAGCCAAAAGTATTCTAAAAAAGAAGAGCAATGTGGTAGGAATTTCACTAACTGACCTTGAAACATATTACAAAGCTATAGTGGTCAAAACAGCATGGTACTGGCATAAAGATAGACACATTGATCAGTGGAATAGAATTGAGAATCCAGAAACAAACCTCACCTATACATCAACTGGTTTTTGACAAACCTACCAAGCCCACGCTAATGGGAAAAAACAGTCTCTTCAACAAATGGTGTTGGGAGAACTGGATATCTATAACCAAAAGAATGAAAGAGGACCCCCTATACAAGAATCAACTCAAAATGGATCAAAGATCTAAATATAAAAGCCAGGACCATAAAACTACTAGAAGAAAATGTAGTGAAACATCTCCAAGACCTTGTAGTAGGTGGTGATTTCTTGGACTTTACACCCAAAGCACGTGCAACAAAAGAAAAAGTAGATAAATGGGACCTCCTCAAAATTAAACACTTTTGCACCTCACAGGACTTTGTTAGAAGCGTGAAAAGGCAGCCGACTCAATGGGAAAAAATATTTGGAAATCACATATCTGATAACAGTTTAATATCCAGGATCTATAAAGAGATGTTACAACTCAACAATAAAAAGACAAATGACTCAATTAAAAAATGGGCAAAAGACTTGAATAGACATTTCTCCGAAGAAGAAATACAAATGGCAAAAAAAACACATGAAGAAATGCTCAACATCACTCATGATTAGCGAAATGCAAATCAAAACTACAATGAGATATCATTTCACACCTATCAGAATGGCCACTATTAAAAAGACAGAGAACTACAAGTGTTGGAGAGGATGTGGAGAGATAGGAACACTTCTTCACTGTTGGTGGGAATGCAGGATGATACAACCACTATGGAGGACTGTTTGGCAGTTCCTAAGGAAATTGAATATAGACTTGCCACGTGACCCTGCAATACCACTACTGGGTATATACCCAGAAGAACTGAGAGCAGTGACACGAACAGACATCTGCACACCGATGTTCATAGCCACATTATTCACAATTGCCAAAAGTTGGAAACAACCCAGGTGTCCATCAACAGATGAATGGATAAACAAACCGTGGTCTATTCACACGATGGAATATTATGCAGCTCTAAGAAGAAATGAAGTCATAAAGCATATGACAACATGGATGAAACTGGAGGACATTAGGTTGAGTGAAGCAAGCCAGACACAAAAGGACAAATTCTGTATGAATGTGTTACTATGAACCAAATATATTTTGTAATATATTGTTTGATTCAAAAAAAAAAAAAAATTTACATGTATCCATTACATTTAATTGAGAAATGTATATATTTATTCATCTGTGTTTACTTTTTAGTTTTTAATTGTTGATATTTTCAATTATTAAATGTACAAAATAAAGTTAAAAAAAAAAAAAAAAAGAATGAGTTGGGAAGTATCACCTCCTCTGTTTTCCGTAAGAGTTTGTGTAGGACTGGTATTACTTCTTCTTTAAGTATTTATTAAAATTCACCAGTGAAGCCATTTGACTCTGGGCTTTTCTTCATGGGAAGATTTTTAATTTCTAATTCAATTTCTTGACTTACTGTGTATCTATTAATAGTTTCTATTTATTTTTCAGTTTGTTGGGGTAATATGTGCCTTTCTAGGAATTTTTCCGTTTTAGCTAAAATGCTTAATGTGTTAGAATAATGTTCATCATATTCTCTTATAATTGTTTTATGTATGGTTAGTAGTGATGCCACCTTCTTCACTCCTAATTTTGGTAAGTTGTAGTTTTTCTCTTTTTTGCTGGGTAATTCCAGGTAAGTTATTATTATTTTTTTAAATCAATGTGGTTGATCATGTCAAAGAATCTCCTTTTGATTTGAAAAATTTTTCACTATTTTTTGTGTGTATTGTGTATACTATTGGTTTCTGCTCTAATCTTTATTATTCTCTTCCTTCTGCTAGTTTTGTGTTTAATTTACTTCCTTTTCCCCCATGTCCATAAAGTGGGAGCTCAGATTATTGATTTGAGAACTTTCTTCATTTTTAATTACCAAGAACTGTGAAAGATATGAGATTTCATCCTATTTAAAGCTGAAAAGTTAGTCTGCCACAGTTTCATAGACACTAGTAGATGACCCAAGCCTCAGGGGCTAAAGAAAAAGGTTAGTTTTTATTCATATAAATAGCAACAACCAGAGTACCAACATTTCTGTTCCATTACCCCAGTTCCAATTCCTACAGGGTGATGCAAAATAAGTTTTAAAATATCAGCATTTATAGTGGATTACATTATAGGAGCCAAATCCTGAGCTTAAGGAATTGAATCTTTTATAATAGATAGTAAGCATGTCTGCCCTTCTGTGATATTGCTATAAAATTAATTATAACCAGCAGGCCCAACAAAGTATCTTGCAATGCTATCACCATGTGTCACTTAAGAGTATGATACAACCCTAACCAGGGGATTGCCACTGTCAAGGCCATCTCAGCACAGCTGTAACTCTTAGAAGCCTCAAAATAAGGTTTACCCTTACAAGAATGGTTTGAACTCCCTTCATTAAAAACAGAACAAAACAAAATTTTAAAAACCTGGTATATTACCTGGACTGAATATGAGAGGGGAGAGAATCTCCTAAACTTCGAGAAAGACCTCTGGACAGAGACCTTCCTGATCAGTCAGCTGTATGACTCCCTGACGCAATCAGTGTCCATGACATTGGCCTGCTCTGCTGTTACTCTTCTAAGACTTCTGTTGTGGGGACGGATGTGGCTCAAATTGTTGGGCGTCCATCTCATATGTTTGAGCATCATATAGTACCTGAGATAGATCTTTGATAGAACCCAATCAAGGGGAAATGTCACCTCTGGGTCCCTGCCACATGAGTCCCCCAAATAGGACAACTGGCAATGAGGATAGGATCTGCATAAGCAAGTAAGGACACCCATCTCTATGGGAGATTCCGGGGAGAGTGACTAGAGATAAACACTTTTTAACTGAAGCCCTTTGGAATGCAGTGCAGTAGGTCTGGTGGTTTCTAGTTTGCTTTCTGTTTGTTTTGCTGTCGGATATTGTATACTTGCATTTACCACCAGGCAAAGCCTGCCAAAATTATTCCTGAGGCCAGTCTGGCCCCTGAATAGGGAGGGATAGGCTCTAGGGAGGAGGATGGTATGACGCCTGGAGGGGGTGGGTGGGGGTGAATGCTGGCATGAAGAACTGACTCCAGGCTAGTGTGTCTCTAGTCCCTGCTGCGTGAGAAGAGCTCCTCACCCGAATGTCCAGAAACCATGATTCCATTAACCAAGAAAACCAAGATAAAGTTATCCTTAAAAACCTTATCTGCTGCTGCCTGCCAGCGGGGTAATTAGGAGAATACCTCCCAAAAGACCCGGTACTAACGCTGCCAGTGAAGTCCATAAAATCACCAAAGGGTGTTTACCACTATCCCCATCCCCCCATGCATTCCTGATGAGGCCGCAGGGCTCCTTAAGGGATGTGCTACACCCTTTGATGCTTCTGAGTGACACGCTAAATCACACGGGCTCACCTCAGGCTTGCAACACTCCGGCTGGGTGACCCAGGGTCCGGTAAACTGTGCAGTGGTAATCCCGAGTGTGCTGGATTGCCACGGGTGCACCACAGGCATTGCCAGTCACCATTCGAAGAATGGTTGGTTAATATTATTATCATCTCTATTCCCTTTCATTAGAGGAAATAATTAAAAATTTACTGTATAAACTGACAAATGAAAGCACAATATTTTGGACACTGTTAAAAATACTCGTAAAGCTGCAACAATGCAACATTTCAGGTATGATGACTAGTGTAAATTGCAAATTACAACAATCTATCAGAAAAATCTGCCCTAATATAATATTATCAAATGGAATTTTAAAAATTTGGCAAGGGGAAAAAACAAAACAAAACAAAAAAACAGCCGCTACTTCCACGACTCGCTCAGAAGTGGAGGAGCAGCCCCCATACACCGCGGAAGTACTGGAGGAAGTCCGCGCCCTGAGGCGGATGGAAAGGATTCAAAACCTGTTCACAGAGCTGATGTAGGGACCAGATGAGAAGGGCACCGCCTGGCTGTACCACACGTATTTACCTGAGTGGGAGTGGCTTACTGCTCAGGGGCTGAGAGATAAAACAAACTCATCCAGAGAGGGTTGGTGCATAGGCCCCCGATGCGCAGAGAGCATGTTACAGTGGCTGTTCATGGCCTGGCTTATGGCACACCTCAGCATGAATTTACTTACTTCAAGAGCTGAGTGTGTCTGACACACAATGGAGGAAGAAAGGGAGCCGCTTTGCCACTTAGGCATGCTCCAGTGGGTCTATTCAGCCACGACCCCTGCAGGCCTGTGATGGCTCTGGCAAGCCCTGAATAGACCACCCTGGGCCCAGATGCACTACAGCATTTTTCAGGGGGAGCCCTGCCACAGGTCAAACCAACTCTCTTGGCCCTGATAACAACAGCCCTTGAAGTAAACCAAGCTCTTGCATGCACTTACCACCCTAGATAATGCAAAAAAGCACAACCATCTAACAAAATTTTCATGGCAATGGCCCAAACCCCTGGCCTAGAAAACCATGGCAGGTGGTTTAAGCTCAGCCCTGTCCCTCAGGGGATCCCCAATTGAGCAGCCCAAAGTATGAGCAAGGCAACCTCTACTGACAGCTGTACTGCAGAGGACTCCCTGACTGGCTCATCTCCAGCAAGTCCCCTGTATTCTCTTGAGAAGATGGTGTATTCTGTTTTCGGTTTGAGTGCCCTGTGGACATCACTTATGTTAAGATCGGTGATAGTTGGGTAATTTTCAAGTCGTCTTTACCTTTAATGATTTTCTGTCTAGTTCTATCAATCATAGGTTGAGTAGGCTAGAGAAAATATCCAACTATATTGTTGATTTGTCTGTTTCTTTTAGTATGCTCAGTTTTTGGTTTGTGTATTTTGGGATTCTGTTAGATGTGTATAAGTTTATAATTGTTATATCTCCCTAATGTATTGACACTTTTGTCATTATGAAATAGTCCTTAAATGTCCTAAAATTAATTTCGTTGTATAGTAATATAGCCCCTGGCTGTCTTATGATTGTTACTTTTATTTTTAAAATATCCTTTTTCTTTCAACCTATTTGTGTCTTCCAATATAAAATGTCATGTAGACAGCATTGATTAGTTTTTAGTCTGTGCACATTTAAAGCAATAATTGATGTGATTGGATTTACGTCTGCCATTTTACTGTTTGCTTTCAATATGACATGTATTTTGCTTCTCTGTTCCTCCTTAACTGCCTTCTTTTGTGTTTTGTACAAATATTTTCATGTACCATTTTAATTAAACTGTAGAAAATTATTTTCTTAATTGTTGCTCTAGGGATTGTGATATCCATCTTAAGATCTCACAGTATAATTCAAATTAATGCTAACATAATTCCAGTTAAATATATCAAGTTTGCTTCAATATAGTTGCAATACCCTCCCTCCACCTTTGTGCCATTGTGATATATTACATATATATAATTTATAAACAATATAGTTTTATAATTATTGCCTTATATAATCACATGTTTTGTAAAGGAATTAAGATAAATGTGAAAAAATATTTTACACATTTTTAAAAATATTTACCAGTCATTTACCATATCAAGTGTTTTTCATTTGTGTCTTGGGATATGAGTAACCATTTGGTGTATTTTTCTTTGAGCATGTCTTCTAAAAGTGGATTCCATCAGCCTTTTTGATCCGGAAATGTCTTTATCTTAATCTTTGTTTTTGAAGAATAGTTTTATTGAATGTAGAATTCTTTGTTGACATTTTTTTTTCTTTCAGTACTTTGAATATATAATTCCACTTTCTTGTCCACCACTGATTCAGATAAGAAATGAGCCGTTCATATTGTCTTTGTTCTCTTGTATATGGTGAAGTGTTTTCCCCTTTTTGTTTTTAAGATTATCACTTTGTCCTGGCCTTTGCCTTCCAGGATTTTGACTATGGTGTGTCTGGGTGGCTTAGTTTGTGTTTATCATACTTGGGGTTCATTTAAATTCTTGGATGCATAGGTTAATATTTTCCATCAACTTTGGTACTTTTTTAGCCAAATTTTTTTCTGCACCTTTTCCTCTCTCCTTTCGTTCAAGGACTCCTATTACATTTATTTTAGTGCTTTTCTGTTGTTCCAGAAGTCTTGGAGGCTCTGTTCATTTTTCTTCAATCGTTCCTTGCTCTGTCAGATTGGATAACATCTATTTATCTTTCTTCAAATTCACTTTCTTCCTTCTGCCTGCTCAAATCTGCTGCTGAGATGATTTAGTGAATTTTTCAACTCTAGAATCCATTTAGTTCCTTTTTAAGATTCTATTTCTCTATTGATAATCTGTATTTTGAGTAATTTTCATCATATTTTCTTTTCATTCTTTAAATATAATTTAGTTAAATTATTTGAATATATTTACAATAGCACTTAGAAAACTTTGTATGCTAAATCTAACATCTGGGTCCACTTAGAGTCAATTCTTCTTGGCTGCTTTTTTTCCTCTGAGTATGTATCATACTTCTATTTCTTTGCATGGCTCATCATTTTTTGTTGAATATTGGGCATTTTAGAATACATATTGTTGCAACTCTGCATTCTGACCTTTTTCCTCCCTAAGGTTTTATTTATTTACTAACTTGCCTGAACTTAATATGTATAATCTGATCTTTCTTCCCCATGGCACTTGGCTGCTCATGTCTGCTCAGTAATAATTTTTTAATTCTTAGCTTTTAGACTGGATTCTCTAGGGGTCACCTCTGTGCCTGCACAATGTAATGACCATCCAGTGATTGAGCAGAAGCTTTCCTCAGACACCCTCTGCATATGGATCTCTGTGTAGATTGGGGACCATATTCAAAGATAAGTCAATTTTTGTGTTTTCCTCATCTTTTGTTTTCCACTGGCCGTCTTTGGTCTTCTGTGCTCATGATCATGGTTTCCAGTCAGCTCAGAATGTGTGTAGAAATTATTAAGCCCTTCTATGGCTCTGTCATTTCCAGAACCTACCTATTAAATTTCTGGCTGGCCCTTTGGTTGCCCCAACTGGGACTGTGTTTCATGCTAATAGAGTTGCAATGTTTTTCCATTCATTTCTTACCTTATCTGTGACTTATACTGTCAATGCAACTGGGTGTGGGTTTTGTCCTCCACTTCAAACAACGTAGCCCCTTCTGGTGGCTGATTATGAGGAGAAAATCATCATCTTAATTTTAGGCATATTAATATTAGTTTAGGTCTTACTAGAAAAGTTTTAGTAACATCATGCCTTCTCCCGTTACCCACCCAGCAGACACAGTTTCCCCAACTCAGTGCTACAAGCTGCCCTGAAAATTCTAATTTTCCTTGCATACAATTTCTTTTTGTGTGCAAACATATGGAGACAGATAATTGAGTAGAATTCATAGCACAAAATCAGGTAATCAGAAAAGGGGCAAAAAGGAAGATTTAACATGTGGTCAGTATCAGAAAGTGACTAAATAACGGGATTATCCTTTTCACTTTCACCTCTACCTTACCAGGAGAAGGAGTCCCCTGATTTGTGCTGCCATGAAGTTCTTAGCAGGATTTCAGATACTTGTGCTGTGGAACACTGAATCACTTGATAAGTATTTTATGTTTGTCCCACCAGCTCTTTTGGGATTACTACTCGTGTTCCATGAACCCACAGGCACTTTTTATTCATTATGAAGATACAAAGGTTTTGACAGTGGTATCTATAATCCCATGTGGCAGAATGTCACTTTTCAGGTATTTAGTGGTCATTCCATAATGATTTCAGTCATGTGAGAGGTAAGAGCACATTCTCTTCTGTGGTCCATAACTTCAAGAATAAGAAATAAAGTGAAAGGAAATGCAATATAGCATACTACATTGGGTGAGGCAACTCACCATCTTTTGGATGGAATTGTTGCAAATATATTCAAGGGACATCTTTTGAGCACTTAATATGCACTGTGAAAAGTAATATGGTTTCAAGATCTCAGAGCCCCCACGCACGATAACTGGAGGGTCATGCACATGACTAGCTAAATAAACACAGTGTTGTGCTTATCCAGTCACACATGTATCAAGTGCTAAGATGATACATACTAATTATGCCTTAATTTTGGAGATGAGGGAAGGTTATAGAGAGTGATTAAGACTTGAGTTAATCATTGTAGGATGAGTTAACTAGATAAGAAAAGAAAGAGAAGGGTTTAAAACATAAAAGAGAAATTGTGTTCAAGGCAAAATAAGAATTTTCAGGACAGCTTGTAACACTGAGAATGGGAGAGTCCAGTCTGCAGGGTGGGTAACTGGGGAGGGCATGATGTTACTAAAACTTCCAACTAAAAGGTTTCAGATAACATTCATTGAGATCTAGTTGACTGTGGTAGCTTACCACATTAGGATTCTTGTAATTTTGAGTATTCACTTGTCGTCTGCCTAATTGGAAAAGGCTATTTCCAAATATGCAAAGCAAATTTGATTCTGGATATAAATCAGTTTTATATGAGTGATTTAACCATTTTTCCTAGAGTTTGAATAACCCTGTAAAAACTACAGACCAAAACCCCAGGAGGCAAAGAGCAACCCTGAAAGATCTATCATCACCGCGCTTCAACTACCTAATCCAAGAAACTGCTCCAAAGTTCCATCAGCTCTCAACCCGAGCACTTTTTGGTGCTTGATATTTTGTCTCATCTAACATTATCTAACTCTGTTAATGCCCTCTTTCACCTTAGCCTCGACTGTGCAAAGCCTATTAAAGCCTGTGTAATGATATGCCCTGGAAAGCTCATAGCTAGTGAAAGACTTTCCCCCTTTCCCTTTTTTCTGTCCTTTTTTCTGCGAATTATTTCTCCAATTGCTAAGCTTCTCTAATTATCCATTTTGCTTTTTTTTTAATCTTTGAGCTTTTAATATTTGTACCATTGTTTTATAAGCTGCACAATGAATCTGATTACATTTTATAATATTAACATCAGCTAGTCTTTCAAAGTATGTTTTCCTTAAGTAGAAAAAAAAAACATCTTTAAGGAACAGCAGCAACATCAGGGGTTTGAGAGTTGTGTAACTTCAATAATGGTATAATTACTTTCATAAGTCTGTTAGAGAGCAAGGCTTTGGGCTCCATTTGTTAGATCACTGTTTATTAAGATTATACACCCAGTACTCATAACATGCAGAGATCCACTAGCAAGTCTTTGTTTTAATATGATTAAATCACTATAATATCAGGAATATAAAATCCCTGGTGAGAATAACTTTACCATGCAAGTCTCTGATAAATGAAACATTAATATAAAATATTTCATCACAAACTATACTATGTAAACTTTTACAATATACTATAATTATTCCAGTATCATAACCAGCATTAAAAGCTTTGTTTTTTTCTGGCACTTCTCTTGATCCAGAGTCCTGTTAATTCCCACAGTGAACTGAAAACTTCCAAGGGACTTAATGTAGTTTTCATCTTCTACAGTCATAGTAAATTATGTAGTTCTCACTCAGTCCACTTAAGTCACTTTAGGAGTAGACATTTTCTAGCATTTCCGAATCAAACTTTTCAAAGAAACTACACTTAGTTCAGTATGGTACCATGATGCTTCCCATGCACTATACAGATTACAAGAGGTATCGAAATGAAAGCTCATGATTCAGATTTGCCAAACCATGCCTTTTGCCTGATTTGGCAGCATAGAGGCCAATTGTTAATGTCTGAAGGCTTGTTTCCTTAAAATTTATCTCCAGAGGTGTGATAGGCCCATTAGAATTTCCTCTTAGTATTAAGATTTTCAATATTTAAAATTTAAAATTCTAAAATTCTGAAATAATGGCAGATATCAGAACCAATGTTCTGAAATAAAAACTTTGTTAAAACAAAAGAAAACCAAAAAGGCCACAAAAACTGTGACTGTTTCTGCATTGAGATGAACATAGGAATATTGTTGTATGATTGTATCTTTTTTCAGAACTATGCTGGGCTATTGGGCAAGACGTTTTTAGAGTAAGCTTCCTTTGGGACATAATTTTTCAGGCATCTTTATGTAAATATTTCGTGTTAAGATGTTCAGTTTCTATTTTTTAGGAGTATTCCTGCCAATGATTCTTTATGTACTGATGTTTACATTGTTTTAGAATGATAAGGAACCAAAAATCCTTTTGGCTAATGTTATTTAATAGTTTGTAGATAGAGAACTTGATTTTCATATGCTTCCTCATCTTCACTTGTCATCTTCTGAAGTGCTCAAATACAGGCACACAGATATAAATACATTTGTGTAACGTGTATCACAGTTAGTGACTACCAACGGCACTAATAATGGTCTAAAATAAAGACAGATATCAGAATTCTTTCTTTTTCTTTGTTCTTGTGGCTTTTAATTCATAGCACAAATCATAAAAGACACAAAATGTACACCAACAATTTATTGTGCATAGAGCCCGGTATTTAGATTTACATTTAAGATTAAATAATCACTTAAACTAGTAGCTTTTAACCAAGGTCTTATATTGTATTCACATATTTAAATAAGTTGTAAAGTGAGTACCAAATAATTTATTCTAATAAAGTTAGGATAACCAGATTTTAAAATAAAAAATAAATTTGAAGGGATTCAAAGATAATCCCTGTAACATCAGTCTCACACACTTAGATTCTGAAGACTTTCTTGAGGAGAGAAAGGACAGAGCTATCACTAGTGTGCTGGGAACTCCACCAACCACTGCGCGGCTTTGTGCATGTACCAGGCGGGGAGCCTCGCCACTGGACAGTAATAGCAAGAAACAAAATGAGAACCCCTGACTTGCATTAATGCCATATCAGCTGCCTATTTTCTAGCAGGGCCACCCATAATCTGATTAATCTGCTCTTGAAAAAAAAATCTGATTAAAATACAGAGTAAAGAGTAGTACTGTTTTCCATCTATGAGATGTTTGCTAAAATAACTACTCTGAACATCCTGTTTATGGGATACTTTCGTGTTTTCTGCAGGTACCCAGAACCAATCATTGTTAGAGACTGGACTAATACCATTTTCTCCATGATATTTTTGGTGACAATAAAAGGCAAAGAGGCCTATTACCAACTGCTGTATATTAAGAGGGTTAGTGTGCAGATAATTATATTCCTAGCTGTAGCATTTTCTGGACTGTAGCATTTGCAATATTTTTGAGGACTTTTTTCTGCCTATTTCCAGTTGTCTCGGTTCATTCATTCAGTCTTCTGGAGGTATTTGCTGTTGGTAGTTTCCAGCACATTCTGGGCCTCATTTTCTTGAGTACTCATTACCAATGATAATTTTTCTGAAGCCGTTTATTTCCCTGGTCTTAACTAGGCTTTATCATTCCCAATAACTTCTTTCAGGCCTCATATTCTCTGACCCACCTCCTCATGTCTTTCTGGCTCAATGAATCTGCCATCACAAGGGGACATTCAAAACATTGGCTTTCCTATATTTTCTGTATTCATAACCCCTCAGAGCTTTACTTTTCACCTTCTACAGCTTAGATATATTCCATGGTATCTCTGCCTTCATCTTAACTCCCTTATCCCCCTTGCACTTAGTTTCCAAAAGGCTGACTGGTAAAACAAACTCTTTTCCTAGTTCAAGCAGCTAAACATAGCTGGAAAAAAAAAATGCAACCATGTGGATGTATTTAACTTTTAGTTTCTAACTACAAATATCAAGTGGACATTTAGCACTGCTAGGCCATCAAATTTTACTTTTTTGAGTTAATTCAGTCTTCTCCTTTCCCTGATTACTAGTCTACACTATCACATCTGTCCTCAAACTGTAAACAACTCCATGTTTCTCCTCCCTGCTGATGACCTTATCTCTGATTAAATTGATATAGCAGAGGAAATTAGAAAATACCATCTTATCTTTACACCTCTAAATCTGTCAACCTATCTGCATCTATACCCAAAATCTGCTTTTCCTCCTCTTGCAGTAGATGAGTTTCCTTCCTCAAATCTAAGCTGATCCTGTCTTCCTGACCAAAGGAGCCCATCCCTCTTGTCTACTCAAGGATTTTACTCCTGTCTTTACTCCGGAGTATTTTCCTTCTCTTATGTATCATTTATTTCTTCTCTCCTGGATCATTTCCCATCAGCATACAAATATGCTGTAATATTTTCCATTTTACAAACACATTCTTCCTGGATGCCACAAGATCTTTTGGTTCTTCCCTCATCAGTCACCATTCAGTTTCTCTGTTCTCTTTTATAAGCAACTCTTCAAAAATGTTGATTCTATTTGCTATTTCTACTTCCTTACCTCCTGTCTTAGTTTCCCAGCTACTAAGATAAATACCACACAAAGGGCTGGCTTAAGCAATGGGGATTTGTCTCACAGTTGCAGAGGCTAGAAGGCTGGCTTCACCCTGGGGTCTGTAACATTCTGGCTGCCTGGCAATCCTTGGGTTCCTTAGCTTTCCATCACATGGGGATGTCCTCTCCCTTGCATGAGTGGTTTCCTTTACTTCCACCTTCCCAAGCCTCCCATGGCTTTTTTTCCATAGCAGAACTAAGACCCATTCTGATTCAATGAGCCACTTCTTAACTAAAAATAACATTTCAAAAGTCTTATTACAATGGGTTCACATTCTCAGGAATGGATTAAGAATGTGATTTATTTCTTGGGTACATAACTCAATCTGCCACACCGCCCATACTTTTGTCCTTTTTAGAACATATTGTGAACCCTTCGGACCTATAAAAAATTAATTTTATAATAAACACCACCCACACGGTGAGCTAATGCTACATGTATCAACATGGGTAAATTTTTTTTTTTTTTTTTTTTTAATAATGAGCAAAGAGAAAGTTTTAAAAGGACATAATTTATGTAATATTTTAAATATTCAAGATGACATTTTATATCAATTAAGGGGGATATATATATGTGTGTGTGTGTGAGAGAGTACGTGTGTGTGTGTTAAAAGCGTAAAGATAGGAAAGCGGTTGTGTGGCTGAAGTGCTTGGGTTCCTGTCTATCATATGGGAGGCCCTGGGTTCGGCCTCCTGGTGAGGGCAAGCTGGCTTGCACCCGCGGAGAGCTGACGGCTTGCACCTGTGGAGAGCTGGCACAGCAAGATGACACAACAAAAAGGAGACAAGCAGACACAGAGGAAACATGCAGCGGATGGATACAGAAAGCAGACAAAGAGCACAAGCAGCAAGGGGGCAGGGGATAAAAAAAAAAAAAAGACTGTTCCTTTCATAAGAGGAATTCTATTTAAAAAAACATAAAGACATGAGTAGGAAGACAATTTCTTAGTAGTGATTACCTCTGGGAAGGAGGGAGGGAAGGAATAAGATAATACAACTGAGAAAAGAGTACATAAGGGTGTCAATTGACTTTTTGCTAATAGATATTGGGACTAAAGTATTATTGTTTTATTTTTCCTTTTGAGTAACCAATCATCCCAGCACATGTTATCGAATGTCAATTATTTGGCACTGATCTACAATGCTGATTCAACCATGTACTAAATTTCCATTTAGATTTGGGTCAAATTCTGGATTCTTAATTCTATCCCTTTTTTTCTCTTAGTCTATCCCTGCACCAATACCCTAAATGGTATAACTTAATAATGAATTGTTACAACTGGTAGGGAAAATTCTGCCACTTTTTTGTCTTGTATCTTCTTGTTCCTTTTCACTTCTGCAGAAATGTGAGAATTAGCTTTTCTAATTCCATTAACATGCAGTTAATATCTAGGTAATTTGTAAAAAATTAACTTCATTTTGATGTTAAACGTTTCTATGAATAAGCTATCTCTTAAGTTTTCTTTTATACTTTACAAGAATGTTTTCTTAATTTTGTTCTCCCTAAAATTGTTATCTTTCGTTCCACTTATTTAAAGGTACCTTATTTTTCTGTTGGTATTGGGGTATAAGGGAGATTCATTCCTTTTGAAGTGTTTATTAAGTTGGGTGCTGGGTACACAGATGTTCAACTTTTAAAAAATCTCTTTTAATATATCTGAAATGTTACAAAATTAAAAATCCTCCATTTTCTTCCTATCCCTCCATTTTATTCTTATCATAGAATAAAATCCAAACACCTAACCAGATACATTTCTGACTTCTCTGACATTAATTCCTACTACTCTCCTTGATTACTGCACTCCAGCCAGATGAATAACTTTATTTTTATGAATATACTGAAGGCTTTGTACTTGCTATTTCTTTCATGTACAATTTTTTCCCCCCATGGTGTTCTTTGCAAGAGTTCTGTTCCATGATCAATTGCTCAAAAAGGCTCTTTCCTGACTTTCCTCTCAGAAAGATCCCACCCTTCTCTTACTGTCCTCTGACCTCTATTTCTGCCCGATCTGTTTAATATGATTTATTTTCCCTCATGCTTCTTATCACTACTTGAAATTATTACTACACATGTATTTGTTTATTGTTTGTCTGTTGATTTCTGATATGGAAGAGACCTTCTCCATCTTGCTCACTGATGTAATCCAGTCCGCAAAATAGAAACTTATACATAGAAATCGGGGAGAAATGTAGCACCAGCAGCAGCAGAATAAACACATGCCAGTGCTAAGGTAAGAGAGAGGAAAGGAAAATCTCTCCTTTTTTCTTTTGAATAGAGTAGGAAAAAATATTTTTTTAATGTAAGATATGCCCAGATAGTCCCACAGATGACAGAAAGTAGAGTATTGTGTCTTTTTTTTTTTTTTTTTTTACTGGGAGGTACCGGGGATCGAACCCCGGTCCCTCCATATGGTAGACGGACGCCGAACCTCTTGAGCCACATCCGTTTCCCTATTGTGTCTTTTTATCTGTTGTCTTGGGACCAAGTAAAAAAAGTTACCCTCATGTGGAGGTTTGAGATTATTTTATGGATTCCCAAAACAAAGTTTATGTTTGTAAACTAATCTGTCCCTCTGGGTGTGATACCCTTTGATTGTATAAAATTCATTTGAAGGGCTTTGATTAGATTATCTGTTAAGATTGCTGTAGGGCTTTTTATTGAACTATATCAATGAGGCACGACTCAGGTTGAGTCCCTGCCTGCTTGCTGGGACTGACTAAATGGACTCACATAGACAAAGGAGGAAAAAGGGACCTGGTATATATTTTATTCTGCAACGTGAGAGAGGGAATTGCTTAGGCAAGAAGCTCCCAAGAGGCTGGGCCCATGGAGCAGCTCAAGAGGACACCAGCCCTGTTATATGCCTGATAGCTTACAGCTGAACTTGGCAAGAGAGCAGAACAGCTGAGACGGATATAGGAGACCTGGAAAGAGACAAGCCTTATGCCAGCTTGGAGCTAAAATTGGGAAGAAAGCAGAGCAGCTGAACCTGGGACAGGAAGCCCAGAAGGGAAAGCAGAGACCAGGCAGAGATTACCCACTATCTTGCTTTACCACGTGGCAACATGCCAGGATCAACAGTAGCTGAATTTGGTGAGAAAGCACCTCTTATGGTGCCTCCAGTTAGACTTTTCATGGCCTTGGAACTGTAAGTTTTTACCCCAAATAAATTCCCTTTATAAAAGCCAACATATTTCTGGCAGTTTGCATTGGCAGCACTTTGGCAAACTAAAACACTTCTAGAGAAAGTCTGTTCCTCTCAAAACTCTTCCCTAGGTGTGATGGTTAGGCTAATGTGTCAACTCGGCCAGGTAATTGTGTCCAGGAGTTAGGTCAGCAAGCACTAGGCTAATTTTTTTTTTTTTTTTTTTTTTATGGGTAAAAATCAAAATTCTCACAATACATACAAACATTTGCAAAATGATATATAAATATATATGCATATATGTGTATTTGCTTACAAAAATGTTATATATTATATATATATATATATATATATATATATATATATATATATATACACATATATTTTAAGAGGTGCTTAGATTACCCAAAATATTACACGGAACCCCCTGGGATTCCCATGTTGCCCACCTCCCACACCGAACTAGGCTAATTTTAATACAAGAGTATTTTTGAACTTTGATTTACCCAATGGATGGCTGATTACATCTGCATCAATTAGGGAGATTGAATCAGCAATGGATGATGCTTTTATCCAATCAGTTGAATGCCTTAAAATGGGAAGTAATTTCAACATTCAGAGAGTTTCCCAGCATGTCTTTGGACAGCCAACATCTCCCAGAAACTCATCAAGGACCTTCATTGGACCTTCATCGGAGCCCCTTGTTTGCAGCCTGCCTGCGGAACCTGGACTTGTGCATCCCCACAGTCCTGCGAGAGACTCATAAAATCTCATATTATTGACAGATACCTCCTGTTGATTCTGTTTCCCTAGAGAACCCTGACTAATACACTAGGTAAGCCCCTGAGGATCCTGTAGTATTACTTATGGAATACTTTCTTATTCATGAGTGGTCTGCTTAGTTTTTTGGGGAAATGATTTTAACATTCTTATAGACCTATTAAAAATGTATCACTTTGTAGGTGTTGAGAATGGTATGACTCCTGACGTCACACCAGCACCACCTCTGTTTACCAGGCTCCTAAAGGATATCTTGTCGCTCTTATATTTATTTAGTTTGCATGTTTTATGTAAGTTTTTTTTCAAGGTGAAAGAAATCTTTCATGTATTCTAAGTCATATTCAAATAAGAGTTTCCTGCAATGAGAGTCTTCTGCAATGATGTGGTGAACTTAGGATACACTGGCATAGCCAGCCAAGTACAAGTCACCCAACAAAAGAGAAAGCTAGGAGGGGATTAGAGTGGATCATGATTCAAGGAGATGAGGTGATGGAGGAGCTAGCCCTGCTGTGTGTGGCCAACAATGAGGCATCAATGACCAGTTATGTTAATCAGACACCTGCTATAAACAATATGATCATAGGAAAGTTAATAAACAGTACCAGGCAAGTGTCCATTATGAGTCAGCGGAAATGGACTGTTTAATCAGAGCAAATGTTTAATTATTAAAAAGGATTATTATTCTAATTGTTAAAATAAAAATAAAACAGAATGTTAACTAGCATGAGGTCCCTCTATTGGGCCTGTTTCTGCTAGTGCTGCATATAATGAATTTTTAAAACCACTGGCTAACAGCTTACATCCAAGAAATTAATATTTTTAACAATTTCTGATGAAAAATGCATTGAAATTAAATATACAGATTCATTTCATCAATACAGACATACCTCAAGCTGTTGTATGCTTGGTTCCAGACCACTACAATAAAGTGAATAACACAATAAAGTAAGGTACATGAATTTTTTGGTTTCCCAGTGCATATAAAAGTTACATTTGCACTATAGTCTATTAAGTGTGCAATAGCATTATGTCTAAAAAAAGTTCTATACCTTAATTAAAGAATACTTTATTGCTAAAAAAAAAATGCTAACCATCTTCTGAACCTTCAGCAAGTTGTAATATTTTTGATATTGGAGGATCTTGCTTTAATGTTAATGGTTTCTGACTCTTTAGGGTGTTGACTACTGAAGGTTGGGGTGGCTGTGCCTATACCTTAAAATAAGACAATATTGAAGTTTGCCACATCAATTGACTCTTCCTTTCATGAAAGTTTTTTTCTGCAGCATGTGATGATGTTTGATAGCATTTACCACAGTAGAACTTCTTTCAAACTTGGAGCAAATCCTCTCAAGCCCTGCTGCTGCTCTATCAACTAAGTTGATGTAATCTTCTAAATCCTTTATTGTCATTTCAACAATGTTCACCAGGAATAGATTCCATCTCAAGAAACCACTTTCTTTGTTTATCCATAAAAAGCAACTCCTCATCCGTTCAAGTTTTATCATGAGATTGCTTCAATTCAGTCACATCTTCAGGCTTTACTTCTAATTCTAGTTATCTTGCTTTTTTCTACCACATCTGTACTTACCTCCTCCACTAAAGTCTTGAACCCCTCAAAGTAATCCATGAGGCTTGGAATCAACTTCTTCCAAACTCCTGTTAATGTTGATATTTTGACCTCCTCTCATGAATCATGAATGTCTTCATGGCATCTAGAATGTTGAATTCTTCCCAGAAAATTTTCAATTTACTTTGCCCATATCACTATCTATGGCAGCTATAGCCTTACGAAATGTATTTCTTAAGTAATAAAGACTTGAAAGTCAAAAATAAAGCAAAACAAGACTTGAAAGGTAAAATGACTCCTTCATTGTTGGACTTCAGAATAGATATTGTGTTAACAGGTATAAAGCAACATTAATCTCATTGCACATCTCCATCTGAGCTCTTGGGTGACCAGGTGCCTTGTCAATGAGTAGTAATCTTTTGAAAGGAATCTTTTTTCCTGAGCATTAGTTCTCAACAGTGGGCTTTAAAATATTCGTTAAACCATGTTATAAGCAGATGTTCTATCATCCAGGCTTTGTTGTTCAATTTATAGAGCACAGGCAGAGTATATTTAGCATAATTCTTAAGAGCCTTAGGGTTTTCAGAATGATAAATGAGTATTGACTTCAACTTTGTCATCAACTGCATTATCCCCTAACCAGAAAATCAACTTGTCCTTTGAAGCTAGGTGTTGACTTGTCCTCTCTAGCTATGAAAGTCTTAGATGGCATCTTCTACCCATATAAGGTTGTTTAATCTACATTGAAAATCTGTTGTTTACTGTAGCCACCTTCATTAATTATCCTAGGTAAATTGTTTAAATAACTTGCTGTGGCTTCTACATCAGCACTTGCTGTTTTACCTTGCACTGCCATATTATGGAGATGACTTCTTTCCTTAAACCTCATGAACCATCGTCTCTTAGTTTCAAACTTTTCTTCTGCAGGTTTCTCACTTCTCTTAGCTTTCATAGAATTGAAGACAGTTAGGGCTTTGCTCTGGATTAATCTTTGTCATAAGAGAATGTTGTGGCTGGTTTGCTTTTCCATCCAGACCACTAAAACTTCCTCCATATCATCAATAAGGTTGTTTTGCTTTCTTATCATTCGTGTGTTCACTGTATTCACTGGAGTAGTATTTTGAATTTCCTTCAAGCACTTTTCCTTTGTGTTCACAGCTTGGTTAACTGTTTGGTGCAAGAAGCCTAGCTTTTGGCCTAATTCAGCTTTCAACATGCCTTCTTGGCTAAGATTAATCATTTCTAACTTTGATTTAAAGTGAGAGACTTGCAACTCTTCCTTTCACTTGAACACTTAGAGGCCATCGTAGGGTTATTAAATGGCCCAATTTCAATGTAGTGTCTCAGGGAATAGGGAGGCCGGAGGGGAGGGAGAGGGACAGGGAACAGCCAGTCAGTGGAGTAGTCAGAGCAAACACAACATTTGTAGATTAAGTTCGTCTTCTTAAATGGGCTTGGTTCTCGGAGCCCCAAAACAATTATAGTAGTAACATCAAAGATCATTGATCATGGATCAATATTGTAAGGACTACCAAAATCTAACACAGAGACACAAAGTGAGAACATGCTGTTTGAAAAATGGCGCCAGTAGACTTGCTTGGTTCAAGGTTGCCACAAACTTTCAATTTGTGAAAGAAAATGCAATATCTGCAAAACATAGTAACACAAAGGGCAGGAGAATGAGGTATGCTTATACATCTAATAAATTCTTTATCTCTTTCTCCTGCTAGATCGTAAGCACCTTGGGGATAGTGTCACTATCTTACGGCTTTCTATTCTCAGGATTAGCACTAAATTTAAAGATAATTGATATATATTTGTTGAAGGCAAAGAAAGAAGGGCAGATGGAAAGGAGGGAAGCAGGAATGGATTTGGGGGGGGGGAAGCAAAAGGGGAGGAAGGAAAGAAGGAAAGAAAAAGAAGGAAAGAGGAAAAGAAACAATGAGTGAGGATTCTAGCATTTTTTAATTTTCGGAGTTTGAAACAAATAGTTAACAAGAACAGAGGAAAAAAACTCTTCTCAAATGCTCATCTTATTACTAGCTTTCCTTACCAATTGAGATGATTTAGAGAGGACTTTACTCAGAGCTGATCATACTGATCCTCAGAGGTGAAACTCACATTACTTCCTAGGATATGGCTTTACTTACTGCATATCAACAAAGAGAAAAAAACAAATAGTTCTGCATACAATGTTAGCATACTCTGAATATAGTAAGTTCATCATATTGATACAAGGTTAAAACTTCATTTTTACTATTCCTGAGTACTACTTTTTCACATGAATTCTGATCTTGTCAAATTCTATTGAATATATAAGTGAAATTCAAAAAGTTTTCTAAAAATAGATTTCTTTTTAAAATATCCTTGCAAATAAGTTCCAAATGTTACTAGCCTATCACTCCCTTCCCCTGCCCCCCGAAAAGAAATAGTGGTAATTATATATAGAACATTAAAACAAAGCAGCCTATACATTTTAGGAATCTGTCCCTCTACCT
This sequence comes from Tolypeutes matacus, assembly GCA_026826555.1. Taxonomy (NCBI): domain Eukaryota; kingdom Metazoa; phylum Chordata; class Mammalia; order Cingulata; family Chlamyphoridae; genus Tolypeutes; species Tolypeutes matacus. Next base: position 24,050,744 of record JAKSZT010054458.1, on the reverse strand, counting down.
GGAGATTTTTATAGTTTAAAACAGAATATGACATTAAATGATTTACTAATAAATATGTGTGTGTGTTTTTGTGTGTGTGGATAACACAATAGCTAGATAATTCTTAATGGAATAAGTTATTGGCCTTTTCTTATTATTATTATTTTTAATTTTTATCTGAAAGTAAATTTTATTGCCTAGTTAAGACAATAGCCAACTCAGAGTTAAGCCACAGATGGCAGCTACCAGTGGTAAAGTAGAATAGTAGGAAAAATTAAATGGATATAATTTAAGATTTAGGATTTAATCTAAAATTTCAATCTGTTTACAAAGATACTCTCTCATGATTAATATCATACTTCAAAACTACTCTTACTGTATTTGACGTTTACTTGGTCCAGTTATCTGTTCCATATCCTCTCTGCTGTTGTCTTGGGTACATAGAGTTTTTTATACCATTCACTCATTCAACAAATATTGATTGAGCATCTCATATGCCTGATGCTATTTTAGGTTCTATGGATATGGCATGAATAAAGCAAAGTCCCTGTCCTCATGAAGCTTACATTCTAGTGGGAGAGGAAAACAAATATATAAAGTCAGTGATAAGTGCTATGAATAAAGATACAGCATGGTAAGGGGATGTAGAACATAGAACAATGTGAGGGCTTTTTAAATATAGGGTGCACAGGAAAATCTTTTCTATTAAGGTATTTGAACAGTGACCTGAATGAAGTGAGAGGGAGCCAGGCAGATGACTGTACATTTTCTCTAAGGCAGGAATACATATTGAGAGATAACAAGGAGAACACAGTGTCTGGGTCTGGTAGAGCGAGATAGAGAGTGGAAGGAAATGAGAGTAGAATGTTCTCTAGGGACTAGATCCTAAAGGACCTTGGAGGCCATGTTCAAGACTTTAGGTTATATTCTAAATGTGACTGAGGGACTTCATCTGATTTATGTTGCAAAAGAGCTTTCATGGCTGTTGTGTGAATACACTGTAGGGTATTGTGGTAGAAACAAGGAAGTAGGTTAGGAGGCTATTGTGGTGGACCTAAGTGAGAAATAATGCAAGCTTAGACAAGTAGTTTACAGTGGGGGCTGATAAGAGTGGTTCCATTCAGGAACCTCTTGAGTGAAGCATTTCTTAACCTTGTGGGCTCCTTGCAACTAAAACTTGGCCCAGGTCCAGAAAGATGTTCTTTGTAGAGCTGTGGGCTTTTGGTGATAGTGATAATCTTTATTTGGAACATGGCACTACCTCTAAAATCCCTTTAAAATGTATGGCTTGTAGGAAAACACTGTTGGGCAATGTCAATGAAAGTATGAAATGGGATGAGATCTTTAAGATTTAATGAAAAAAATGTCACTCATCAGTTCAAGAACAGTTAAATATAAAAATTTAAAAGCAGAACATTTCAAATGAAGAAAATCTCACTTTTAAAATTATTCCTTACCCAATAATATTTGCTTTTAATAATGTATCTTGCTCATTCCCTATTATGATTCTATGCTCAATTTCTCTTTACTTTCACTTTTTTTACTACTTTTTCCATTATTAAAGGAGTATATTATTTAATGAGACTTTTTCAGAGCATCAGAATCAAAGGAAACACTTTTACTTCCAACAGGAAAAGTTTCTCTTCATGCCCGTCAGACTCATCTTGAATAATACCATCCTGGCTCCAGAGAGCTTCCACAGAGCCTCTAAAGTTATCTGAACTTCAGACTTACAGACTGAGGATTTAAATGAACCTAAGACAAAACAGTGGGATGTGCAAAAACTTTTTTAAAGACTCCTCCATCATCTTCAGTACTCTCACACTCATTTCCTGTACCTAGAATCCTAATTTCCATTTTCTGTTACCTGAATTCCTTAGGCTTCTCTTTTCCTAATTTATTCTCCTGCTTTAACGTTCTTGATTCTCCCATGATAAGCCAATTAACTGATTACCTTTTTACTTCTTTTTTGCTGAGTTTGAGATAACTTACATTATTCAGTAATAACTGATTAAACAGTGATTGGTGTATAATATCCTTCCCAATTAGAAGATATGCAATTTTACAAAACTCTTTAATGCCTCATCCCAAAGGGCTGATAATTGACGATTGTTAGAAGGTCAAGCAAAAGACCCTTTTGGGTTCTTCATGGTGCCTTGAAGTATTGAGAAAGTTGAATATTCCATTCAAAATCAAGATAGTCTCTCATGGAAACCTATGCAACCCAATTAAGTACTTACCATATACAAAATGACTTGGAAAGCAATATTGTTAATGGGTAAATTGCTGCTATCAGGAAGAGGAATGTGGCATGATTATTTAAACATTCTCTAGAAAATTACACTGATTTTTGGTTCATATTGTTGCCTGGCTGTGTCTGTATTAGTCCAGTATGGCATGGTGGATGCAAACAGAACTGAGTGAGATAGAAATGTATTTTAATTCTGGTTCCACCACTAATTAGCTGTATAATGTTGGGCAAGTATCATTTTGAAACTCATTTCTTCATTTACAAAAATAGAATAATACCTACTAAGGTTGATAGATTACATATTATATATAAAGCAACACATCTACAGTTTCATAAGTGTGAATTGCTTCACATCATTTCCCCTTCCTATTCTGGGGAATATACTCTACTATTAAAACTGCTCTTGTGGGTACGGCCAACATCATGTTTAGTCTGGTACTTCCAACTTGATGGGAGTGACAGTCATTTTATTGTAGGTTATTCCTTCCTTGGTTTGGTATCACTATTGTAATTTAGTTCTTGCTGTGATCATAATTCCAAGAGTCCAATTTGGTATGTAACTAGAATTGCCCTTACTGTGCTGATCTGTAAATGTTCTAAAACCTATATTATATGTAATTACTTTTTTGAGAGGTTATAAAAATAAATAATAGACTCGATTAACTACATTTTTATAATAAATGCTTGCCTTAAAATAGAATATAGCATTCATCAATAAGTAAATGTATCAGAAACAAGAAAATAAAATAAGCGTACTAAGATGATTATTTTTTGTTCTGGATATTAATCCTGCACATTCCAAGTTAACTACATATTTAAAATACTGCCATAAAATATATTTTTTATGGAATTTCCTTGTTTCAATGTTTGAAAATGTATTCAGTTGTCAAAAGCAATTTTAACTTGTTTAAATTCTATTTAAGGCATTTCATCCTTATATTATTTATTTATAAATTAAACATGGATTAGCATCTCATGTTGATTACACAGAGAAGTAGGTTACATTTTGTTTAGATTAGATTTTCATTTCTGTAATTCAAGCAGGCTGCACCCTATTTGAGGAGTAATAATTTTACACAGTTATATAGTTTTGAACATTTTCATAATAGATAAAGGCTTTTTTTGACTAAATAAATCATATTCTTTTGTAAAAAGTTTTAAAAAATGTATTCTTCACACTTACATATGCATTTGAAAGTACTCTTTATGATCATTGATTATTTTACAGAATGGAATCATATGCATTTCTCTAAATCTTTTCTCACTTAGAAATGCATCATGAGAATCCTCTAACTTTTTTAAATGTCTTTTTGACATTCTATGATATGAATACACCCCAATTTATTCAGTCATTCTCCTATTGTTCAGTGCTTTTATTTCTGTGGGATGGATTTCACAGACTGAGGTTATTGGATCAAAGGAAGTAAATTAAAAAAAAAATATGATTAATAGATACAGAATGATTTTCAAGAAAGGGTTTAACAATTCAAAGTTCCATCAGCAATGTTTGAGAATGTCCTTTTGTTGTCCCTGAATTCCCAGTAGCTGGTATAAGTGCAATTTGATGAGTGAGGAATGATGTGAATTTACTTTAATTTACATTTCTCTTTGTTTCAATTAACTTCTTTTCATATTTTGAGTTTCTTCTATGAATTGTCTATTTATACTTTTTGCCTATTTTTTTTTTCATTTTTGCCTTTGTCTTAATGATTTTAATGTGCTTTTCACTATATTGTATATATTAGTCTTTCACCTTTTATATATTTTATAACTATTTCCTCAGTCATTTAATTATGCACTTTGTTAATGTTCTTTTTGTAATGCAAAAATTTTAAATTTCTAGGCAATCAATGTATATATCTTTTCTTTCATACTTTAGTTTTCATTTCTTGTTCAAAAAGGTTTCCCAAACTCTAAGTTACACATATAGCCTAATAAAATTTTCTTTTAAAATGATTATATTTTACATATATTTAATACATTGGAATTTACATCTGGACATGGTGTGAGATAGGGACTAAACTCTGTTTTCTTCCGGATGGATATCTACTTATATCAACATCATTTAATAAGTTAACTGTCCTTTGCCCACTAAATAAAATTACCAACTTTTCTTATATTAAATTCACATATATGCTTAGATTATGATAAGGACTCTTTATTCTGTTGAACTTATCTATGCTAGAGTTTTTGTTAAGAATGAATGCTGGATTCAATCTATTGCCAAGCCAACTCAGCATCTATTGATCACATGCTTTTTCTGTCTTAATATTTTGATTCAATACAATTTATTGATAGATTTTTCTAGCACTGAATAGTGACTTACCTAGAATAAACCACACTTTTAAAAAGTGAGAACCCACTGGATTCGGTTTTCTAATATTTTATTTAGAATGTTTTAATCTATTTTCATATGTGAGACTAGTCTGTAGCTATTTTGAAATAGCTATATCAAATTGTGCTGTTGGTTTTATAAAATAAGTTAAATTTCTTGCATCATTTTCTATGGCTCAGGAAAACATAATTAAAATATTGGAATTATTTATTCTTTAAAATTTAGATAAAATTGTTATGGAACATTTGGTACAGGTGCCTTTTTAAAAGAAAGATCATCAATTACTGCTTAAATGTACTTTAAAGCAATTACTATATTAATGTTTGGATTAATAGTGGTAATTTATTAGTTTTAGGAAATTATTGATTTCCTTTAGAGTTACAAGTATATTACAATCAAATTGTTTTTAATGTTCTATAATTTAGTACTTTCTCATATTCTTATTTTTTTGTTTGTTTGTTTTTTAAGTACTTTAGGATGATTTTTAAGTTCCTTTAATAATGAAGGAATATAAAGCTATACATTTGAGCTAAGTAAAGCTTTAGTTATTTTCATTGTTTTGGTATGAAGTATTCTTTTCATTCCTTTCTACATAGAGGGTATTTTCAGTTTCTTTATTTTAAATATTTCTTTTTCAAGGTGAAACTTACATACCTTAAATTGCACAAATATTAAGTATATAGCCAGATGAATTGCACATGTGTACACACCTTTGTAACTACTACCTATATCAACTGAGAGGACATTTACAGGCACCCTAGAAGGTTGCTTATGTCCTTTCTCAGTCAAAACACCACTCACAAGAGATACCTGTAAATTGACTTCTACCACCACAACTGCTTTTCACATCTTCATATAAATGGAATCATACAGTATATATTTTCCTGTGTCTCACTTCTTTCACTTTTGTCATCTGTGGGTGTCATCTATGTCATTGTGTGTGACAGTATTTTCTTCTTTTTTATTGTTGTTTGAAATTCCATTGAATGAATTTGTCACAACTTATTTATCTCATCTTCCATTGATGGACATTTGCTTTATATACTGTTTAGGGTTGAACATAAAATTGTTATGAACATTCTTGCACTTACCTTTTGGTGGACATATGTACTCATTTCTTTAGGATATATGCTTTGGAATGGAATTGCTAGAGTGCTTCAAATATTACTTTAGAAGTGTGTTCTTAATTTCCAAGAAGTTAAAATATTTTCATTCATCTTTCTATTAATCATTTCTAATGTTATTGGATTATGTTCAAAGGATATGTAAAAGATCAGCTTGGTTTTTAAAAATTATTTTTAAATTTTTGGACATTTGAAAAACTATTCAGCCAGGTTTATTGTTTTTTATTTGATTTTGTTATGTCTTTACCAGTTTATTTTTTTTCTACTAGATCTTTATGATTCGGAAAGTGAATAAAGACTCCCATTACTGAATTTACTTTTATTAATTTCAATTAATTATTCTTATAATTTTAATAGATTTGCCTTATATATTTGACTGATGTTTGGTACATAGAGATTTATGATTATATTTTCTTCATAAATTTTATGCTTTACTATCATTTCTTTCTATCCCTCTTTATTCTGTTTAGTTGTTTTAACCTTACATGTCACCAACTCTAAAATTAATATTGGCACTCTGACTTTTTAATTTATTTGCCTGCTATCTCTTTGCCCAATCCTTTATTTTCAATATTCTTCTATCACTTTTTAAAATTCTTATTTGGTAAATTACATATTAGATTTTTGTTTATCAATCAATTATTTTATGTTTACAATATATCTTTGTTTCCTTTTTATCCCTTTTCCCTATATTTTGCTGGTTCAATTAGGCTACTTTTTTTTCTTTTTCCTATGTTAATTAACAAGTTGTGCTGCAATATTTCATTTGATCAATTTTAATCACCCCTTTCTATTTAATCATAACCTAATATATATATATCTGTCTGCTATTATGCATGAAGAAGGTAAACATTTCCATCTACTCCTTTCACTCTAGAATGCTTTTACTCTGCCTTATTCCCAGTTCTTAGGTTTTTCAGAGATAGTTAAGTATTTTTACTTCCAGAGTATTAGATTTTCCCCCCACAGTATTAATATTCAGTTTCTAGGATTCTTATTTAGATTTTGGTATATGCATGATCTCAAATTCTTTCTCATTATCTATTTTGATTTAAATCTATCCTCTATATCTCTCTATCAACTGATCAATTGATCGATATTGTTGTAGATATTCCAGGGTTATTGCTCACCGCTGTCTCCTCTGTCCTTCATCTTCCTGTCTTGTGATTTTTCTTCTGATTCATTTTTGTTGATCATTATCCTCACATAAATACATTGGTAATGTCTCAAAATCCTTGCACATCTATAAATATCCTTTAATTTTTTCTGATGTAAGCTATCCCTTGGCCATGTTTTCATTCCTTTCTCTTGGCAGTTTGAGAATATTATTCTATCTCCTGACTTCATATGTTGGTGATAAGAAGTGCAATGCCTGTCTATTTTTTTTTTTTTTTTCTTTTTAACTAATTGCAATTTCCAATCTGGAATCATGTAAGATGGTTTTTTTTCTTCTTTATCTTTAAAGTTTAGGAATTTTACCAGAATATACCTATTTTTGTGTCTTCTCTTATCAGTCCTGATGGGAACTATGGAACTTGGTAAACTCTTTCAACTTGTAGACTCATCTTGATTGATTGAGGTAAAATTCTTTTCTATTACTTGAGTATAGCCATTCCTCCTGCCAATTAGATTCTCTTTAGGAAACCTCCATGTACATATTATATTTCTTGGGTCTGATTGACATGTTGCTTATCTTTTCTCAGGAGGTATTAAACTTTTTTCCTTCCTACTTATGTCTTGAAATATTTCCCCCATTCATCTTCTCGGTTACTAAATCAGCCTTCAGTGGTGATTATCTTCTTTAATTCACCCACTGAATCTTTAAATTTGAAAATTATATTTTTGTTGTTACAGAAAGCCTTTTTTGATCTTTAACTGTACTTGAATATTCTTACTGTACTTTGTTCAACTAGTTTTCTTGTCTACCAGAAATTCTATTTCATTAGGAGTCATCTGTTTTGGATGCTTTATTTCTTTTTCTCCTACCTGGCTCTTAGATTCCTGGAATGTTAGCGTTATTTTCCTTTGGCTTCTTATGGTTCTTTATACCTTGGCAGCCAAGGCCAGCTGTTGAAGGACCTTAAGTTATAACAGTCTGGAGAAATGCTGGCAGGAGCAGTGGTCCTGCCCTGTGGATTTTCAGGGACTGGCTGGTAAGCTGGCAGTCCCCAGTGAGGAAGGGGGGGAGAATTGGAAGAACTCTGTCTGCTCTCTGGTGATCTCATAGCAGATGCTCTCTCAGCCTTAGGTGTCAGAATCTCTTGGCTCACTTATTGGCCACCCTGAAATCCTTCCAGTACAAGTAGGACTAGCATATTCTCTCTGGAATAGGCAGCCCTTTGTTCCCAAGTTCTTCTCATTTCAGGTTGAAGCTCTCTCAGAATGAGTGGTATCTGATTCTTTCTCCAGGATTCTACACCTCAGCCTCCATTGTTTTTATGGCCCAGAGGAGTCAACTGACCCTTGGTAGAGCCCCAGGCCTCCCTCAGACCCTCCCTAACCTGGAGAACAAAGCATGCTCTACTTGGACTAGAGTAGGAAAGGACAGCATCAGGTATTAAGCCCAAAGGGCCAATATGACCTGATTAATTTACTCAGAAACTGTTATTGTCATTTCCCAACATGGAAAACTGAGGTATTATAAAATTCATTGTGTGCTACCATAGCCTTTTATGTTGTTTTTGTTACAGATACTTAAATAATAGGTTATGTTTTGGAAAAATAACTCAGTCAAATCTTTGTCTAAAGGGTCAACTGACTTAGAGATTCTGCAACACACTGATATCTGAATGAATTTTACCCTAAAACTTTGATCTTTTCTGAGGAAACTTTAAAGATTCTGAAATTAAACTGAAATAAATCATTACAAAATGTTGGGTACTTTATCTTTCTGTCTCTGAGATGGAAACTGAGTTATTCTTTATGGAAATTGTGAGCAGGTAACTGTTTGCATGGTAGGAAAACAAGGGGAACATTTAAAAAAATTATTTATTTCTTTTTCTTCCTCCTCCTCCTCCTCTTCCTTCTATTCCATGGCTTCTAAGAGAGATAGCTGAGAGGAAAATTGAGGAGGCCGACTATTTCCTTCCAACCTCTCATTCTCTCATGGTCTGGATTTGAGGCCTTGTGTAAAGAGGGGTTATGCCCTTGATCAGAAGGAACTATTAATGAATAACTTTGTGAGACTATGGGTAAAAGCTATCTTATGGCTTTTAGTTATTTTAACCTTACATGTCACCAACTCTAAAATTAATATTGACTGTGAGAAAGCACAGTCCAGAGTTGTGTTGGTTTGAGTCTTTTGTGAACTCCAGAAAATTATGTTCTTAAATTGAACCCTATTATGAATGAGTGATTCGATCATTAGATCACTAAAGGGCTATTTGATTAGATTGCTGTAGTAGGGCATAGTCCAGAATGGGTCTTGATCCTCTTCCTGAAGTCCTTTATAAATGGAGGAATAAAAGCCATAGCTTCTGGAAAGCAAGTCCCCAGAGAATAGTGCTCCATGGGAGGACTTAACTCAATTTGGGACCAGCCAGTCATTTTAGTGTAAGTCAGGATGGGAAATGCAGATATCCAGAAAGGATCTGTGGAAAATCCTATTGTCTGATGATTGAGACCCCTGTGAACTGCATGTAAAACCAAAAATCTTTTTGTGAGATATGTGTGAACGAAACCACTGCCAACCTGGACTGAAAGGGACAGAAAAGGGAGAGATTGAAGGAAAAATGACTTTAAGGGCAAAACTGTGGAAGCTGAGGTCTGGACTTAAGACAAACTCTCAGGCCAAGAGGGAGACCCTAACCATGTATGTGAAAAGGGTAAGTATGCCTTGGCACTTGGAGAGGGCTAGCCTTCTGCCCCTTTGTTCAGGAAGAGTGCTGTTACCCCAGACTTCAGTGAGGGTAGAATACATTCCCTGGGGATTGGTGAGAGATTGGTCCCTATCCCACTATGATAAGGAGGTTGAGCCTGTGTCCTGTAGTTTGGGGAGACTGTGGCTGTCACCCCAGTGTTCACAGAGGGTGAGGGCTAAAGTTTGGCCACCACCCAGATGGTTAATGACGGTAGAGCCAAAAAGGTGGCTGTTGGGAAAGCTCTTGGAAGGTGTAGGCCTGTCACTCCATCAGGCCCTGAGGAGAAGAAACCATGGTTCTATAGGTAACTCTCAGACTTTGAAATCTAATGGAGAATGCCCTGCAGATTTCCAGAATTGTTTGGGACCTATGATCCCTATTTTCCTTCCAATTTCTCCCTAAAGCAATGGGAATGTTTATCCCGTGACTGTCCCTCTTTGTATATTGGAAGCAGATAACTTGTTTTATAAGTTTCACAGGTCCACAGCCTGGGTGGAATTTTGCCCCAAGACTGTATGCCTCTAACAATTTTGATGAGATCTTGTATTTAATACTATACTGAAATGTTTTAAGTTTTATGAAATATTGTGATAGAATGAATATATTTGTATATGGAAAGAACATGTATTTTTAGGGTCCAATGGGTGGAATGTGTTGGTTTGATGACCCCTGACATTATGTTCTTTAATTGAACCTGTTGTGAAACTTTAATTAGATTTGATCTAGTTAAGGCCATTTGATTAGATTGCTCCACTAGGGCTTGACCCAAGGCAGGTCTTAATCCTCTTACTGGAGTCCTTTACTAACTGAGGAATAAAAGCCACTGACATAGAAAAATGCAGCAGAGACAGAGAGAAGCCTCCAGAAGCTGAAATCAATGAACCCGGGAGAGAGAAAAGCCATAGAAGGAGCAGCCCAATAAAGAAGTAATGAGGCCTGCAGGAGAGAGAAGAGATGAGTGGACACTGCCATTTGCCTAATCATCCGCAGCTGAGCTCAGAGAGAAAGTGAGCCTCAGGAAGAAGGGAGAGACAAACAGAGCTGCTATTGTGCCTTACCACATGGCAGGAGTCCAGTATTGCCAGCAGCCAACCTTGGGAGAAAGAAGTTCACCTGATGTTGATTTGAACATTTTCCCCAGCCTCAGAACTGTACGCTTATACATTAATAAATCCTCTTGTAGAAGCCAACTCTTTTTTGGTATATTGCATTGGCAGCATTTAGCAAATTAAAACAAGAGTGGATTATTGAACCCTTCTGCTCCCTGAGCTCCATATTCTCATAGAGGCCATCAGCAGAGAGCTGCAGTGCCCAGAGCAGAAGGAAAGGTGGGGGCACTTGATAAAGGGATGTACTTATGGGCAAATAGGAGAGGAAGATGTCCCTCTCAAGTAGCCAGTGGGCACCAGACTTCCAATGAGGAGGTAAAGTGGAAAAGCATGAGAGAATTGTGTCTACAGCCATGTGATACATATTCTGGAGACTCCAAAAAACTAAGGAAGACCCCGAGGAATGCATTAAGTCCTATAACCATTCAGTTAGGGTTAAGAGCTCTAAGAATTTATGCATTAACACTAAGGATACTGCATTTATACTGACAGGTTGGTGACACCTGGGACATTCAAATTACATTTCGTTTGCACAAGGAAAAGAACATCTGGTATATTCTCTAGTTCACTGAGATGGTACATTTTAACCTCAATCTGCCCACTGCTCTTAGCAGCAGTTTCTTCATTTTCCTTCTTCTCTTCTTCACCATGGCAATATTTCTGCCAGAGAAGCATTGTCTGGTTGATAAGAGTTTGGACTCAGGGTAGGCTAGTCATATAATTTATCTTCCCAAAGGGGACACTTTAAGGATAAAGGTCATGCTATTAATAATTACACTGGAGCAAAAGGAAAAATTTCAAATCTCCAGAGTAAAGAAGGACATACTGTCAGCTGGTCCCTGAGATCTGACCATGTGAGTTTGAGTTCTGTACCTGCCAGTCAACAGAGCCTTGGTATATTACTCAATGTTCCTTTACCCTGATTTTCTTATCTTCATAAAGAGATAATAAAAAGAGATTGTGGCAAGATGGTGGAGTAGGGAGCTCCAGGATTCAGTCCTTCCACCAGAACAAGTATTAAAAAGGCAGGAACTGTCTGAAACAACTATTTTGAAACTCTGGAGGCCAGAAGAAAGCTATTCAGCATCCAGGGAAGAGCGAGAGGAAGAGACTGAGAAATTATGGTAAAGAACAATAAATTGCTCTTAGTGCAGTGGCTACTGGCACTCCTCCCTCATTCTTGGGGGAGGCCTCTGTGGGGTCCAGCCCTGGCTAGCTTGCTGGTAACAGAAAGGAACATAAAAATCCTTTTCCCCAAGAGCAGTGGTGGGCACTACTGATCATAACTTTTGATTAGTTTCAATAGATCACTGGGTTCCAGACTCTGGGAGCCCCTCTCTTAGGGCACTCATTTTTCAACAGGCTCCAAACAAAGGCATTGGTGGCCATTGTTTCAACCTACCCTGCATGGGGCAGAGGAGGCTTTCTCAGGGCTGTGGGGGACAGTTAGTTGAAGGGTTGCATTTGCAGTTAAGAAAGCTCAGCTTTGGGGAGTCATACAAGAAATTCTTGGTGCCCTTCCTTATCCCCTACCCAGGGCACTTTGGAGCTGGTCTGGGCTCCCTTTATGGGTCCCTGGCCCCTTTTCAGCTGGGAAAGACTGAATTGGGAAAGTCCTTTTGGACGTGCCCTTCCTCCTAGAATTTGCTCTGTAGGCAAATATTTCACTCCTAGGCTTTTGCTTATTAGTTGTTAGTTGTTTTGGAGTTTCCCTGTTTATAGTTGCTTGAATTCCCCTCTATTTCCCAGGAGACAGGCTTCTCCTCTTCTGGGTGTTTGAAGCAGGCAAGCTTTTGCCCAAGGCCTTTTGCTTCTGTAGTTTCTTACAATCCTTTTATAGTTTTAAGCTGTTTTTTTCCTACCAAAGGAGTAGAAGAAACTATAGAGGCAGAAAGTCTGGGGCCAGTGCTTGCCAGCTTGCCTAAAATGCCTGGGAAAGGGAGGTATATTTCCTGGGAAATAAAGGGACAACCAAATTCCTGTAAATAGAGGAACTCCAAATAACTGAGAAGCAAAAGCTCAGAATAAGACACAGGCCCAGAAAGACAGAGAAAACCCTGCACACTGCATTTCTCTTGAGTAGACCTTCCTGATAGGAGGAATGAAGCTCAAGAAAATCTCTGTCCTATCACCAGCTGGTTACAAAATCAAAAGACAAACATCTCAGGGAATAAATCCCAGAGTTAGCATTTTAAAATGTTAAAATGTACAGTGCACAAAAAAGTAAACGACAAATAAATAAACAGAAATTGACGGTCCATACAAAAGAAGAGGAAAGAAACCAGAAAATGCCAACCAGAATGTGGACATGCCAAAGTCTTTAAATAAATCATCTTAACAGTGCTCAAGGAGAAGAGGGAAAATACAGAGAAAGAGCTAAACAATACCAGGAAAACAATGTATGAGAAATATGAGAATCTTAGTAAAGAGATAGAAATTTTTAAAAGGAACCAAACAGAACTACTGGAGTTGAAGACCACAATAACTGGAATGAAAAATTCCCAAGAGGGTTTCAAGAGCAGATTCTTGATTCTGGCAGAAGACAATACACTTGAAATGAGTCAGGCTGAGGAATAGAAATCAGAAAGAATTATAGAGAATGAAAATATCCTAAAAAAAACCTCTGGGATACACCATCTAGCATACTAATATATGCATAATGGGGGCCCCAGAAGGAGAAGAAAGACAGAAAAGGACAGAAGGAATATTCAAAGAAATAATGACAGAGAACTTTCTACACTTAGCAATAGATGTGACTATGCACATCCAAGAAGCCCAGATAACATCAAACATGATGAAAATGAAGAAAATTACACCCCATTATATATTGATCATACTATCAAATGCATAGGACAAGAGAGATTTCTTAAAGCTGCAAGAGAAAAGTAATGTGTTATGTAGAGGTAAGTCCCAATTATATTGAGTGCTTATTTCTCATCACAAACCATGGAGGAAAGAAGGCAGTGGGTTGAAATGCTTAAAGAACTGAAAGAAAACAACAGCCAATCAAGAATTGTATATCCAGTGAGACTTTCTTTCAGAAATGAGAGATTAAACATTCTCAGATAGACAAAGGCTGAGGGAGTTCATCACCACTAGACCTGCCGTACAAGCAGTGCTAAAGGCAGTCTTCAGACTGAAAGGAAAGGACATAAGACAGTGGTTCACAGTTGTATAAAGAATAAAGACCTGTGTTAAAAGTAACCATTTGGGTAATTATAAATGCCAGTATTATTGTAGTAAATTGTTTGGTGTATAACTCCACTTCTTACTACAGGAGCTAAAATGCAAATGCATAAAAAGTAATCATAAATATATGGTTTGGACATACAATATTCAAAGATATAAGTTGTAACAAGTAAAAACAAGGGGTAGGACAGAGAGATATAGGAAAATTATATGTGCATGCTATTGAAGTTAAATTTGTATCAAACTAAATATGACTGTAATTTAAATATTTAGGCTTTAAAATTTTAGCCCCATGGTAACCATGCAGGAAATATAGGAAAAATATATCCAGATTAGAAAAGCATTCAATATGGAACAAAATGTAAAATCAATAAATATAAAAGGCATTAATGGAAGAATTGAGGGAAAATAAATGTATAGGACATATAAAGGCTAAATAGGAAAGTGGCAAAAGAAAGTCCTGCATTATCCTGTACTGACCTCAAATGTAAATGGATTAAACTCTTCAGTCAAAAGGCAGAGATCGGTAAAATCTTACAAGAATCTCTATCTCTTTACTATCAATAACAGAGAGAAAATTTAGAAATATGTGGAAATTAAATAACATACTCTTAAGCAGCCAGTGGGTTAAACAGGAAATCACAACCAAAACTGGGAAATATCTTGAGGGAAATGAAAATGAAAATACAACACATAAAACTTATGGTACACAACAAACACAGTGCCGAGACGGAAATGTATAGCTCAAAATGTTTACATTAAAAAGATGAAAGACTTCAAATTAGAAACCTAACCTCAAAACTGGAACAATTAAAAAAAAAAAAAAAAAAAAAAAAAGAAGCAGAAGAGCAAACTAAACACAAAGCAAGCAGAAGGAAGGAAACAACAACAGTAAGAGTGTAGGTAAATATTATAGAAAAAAAACCCACAATGTAGAGAGTCAATAAAACCATAAATTGGTTCTTTGAAAAGATCAGTAAAATTGGCAAACCATTAGCCAGACTGAGAAAGAATAACAGAAAGAGGATAGAAATAATGAAAATCATAAATGAAACTGCGGACATTACTACTGATCCCACTGAATTAAAAAAGGACTATAAAAGGATACTATGAACAGCTGTACAACAATAAATTAGATAATTAAGATGAAATGGATAAATATTTAGAAACACACAAACTGCCTTGACACAAGAATAAATAGAAGATCTCAACAATCCAGTTAGTAAAGAGATTGAATGAGTAATTACAAACCTCCCAATGAAGAAAAGCCCGAGACCTGATGGCTTCAAAGGGGAATTCTACCAAACCTTCCAAGAAGACTTAATTCCAGTTTTTTTTTCTTCCAAAAAAACTGAAGAGGAAGGAACATTCCAAAATTAATTCTTCCAGGCCAACATCACTAAGGCTTAAAATGTACAGGATTCCCATTTGGAATAATAGAAATGTTTTGGTAAGGATGGTGATAATGGTAGCACAACATTGTGAATGTAATTTACACACTGAATTATATATCTGAATGCAATTAAAAGGGGATATATATATATATTGTAGCAGAATAAAAATTGAAAAAAAAAAAAATCCATGGAAGTATACTACACAAACAGTGGACTCTAAGTTTAGCCATGAACTATAGTTACAAGTACAATTATAAAAATGTTCTATCATCAATTGTAGCAAATGTTCCACAGCAATGCAAGGTGTTAATAATAGTGTGGTATATGGGAATCCAGATTTTATGCATAATTGTTCTGAAAAGCCACAAATTCTCTAATAAAGAAAAAATAATAATAAAAAAGAGATAATAATGGTACCTACCTGTATTAGTCAGCCAAAGGGGTGCTGATGCAAATTTCCAGAAACCAGTTGGCTTTTATAAAGGGTATTTATTTGGGGGTAGAAGTTTACAGTTACCAGGCCATAAAAAGTTAATTACTTCCTTCACCAAAGTCTGTTGCCAGGTGTTGGAGCAAGATGGCTGCCGACATCTGCAAGGGTTCAGCCTCCCTCTTCCTCTCAAGGCTCCATGGTCCCAGCTTCTTCCAATATCAGCTGTAGGCTGGGATAAGTCTCTTCTCTCTCCCGGGGCTTATTTCTCTCTGGGCTCAGCTGCTCTGTTTTCTCCACAAGGCCAGCTGCAGACCCTCAGGCTCTTTTCCCGGGGCCTCTGCTGTGTCTCTGGAGCCATGTCTATGGAACCGTCTCTATTACTCTGTGTTCTTCTCCTGTGTGTTTACTTCCTGGGGCTTCAGCATCCAAAACTCTGTCTCCTCTGCCATTTCATTTTCTCAGTGAGTCCTTCCCCCTTGGCATGGACCAATCAAAGCCTTAATCATAATTTAATCAAGTAAAAGTGAAACGTCTGAATCCAATACAATCCAATATGCCCAGAGGAACAGACCAGTTTACGAACATAATCCAATATCTACTTTTGGAATTCATAAACAATTCCAAACTCCATAAGATTTTTGTATGGAATAAGCAAATTAATATACAACACTTTGATCAGTGCCTGGCATATTGTTAAGTACTTTAAAATGTTAACTATCATTACCAAACCATCACTATTTGATGGGCATGTCTTAACCAAGTCAACTACATATTGTTTAATGGGTATCAAATATGATAGCATTTTAAAAGCATAGTATATTTTAAACAGCAAATTTTTAAGAAACCATGTTTCAAGGGTATGGTCTGATTCAAATAAAAGCAATTATAACTCATTTCAAGCAAATAATTAAAATACATTTTCCAAATCTCTATAATGATGTGGAGAATCAGTCATCAACTACCAATAGACAATCTTAACTTTGTATAATGCTTCTTCTATGTTATAGATTGTGTCAAGTTGATCTTCATTTTTATTGGATTCAGAAAGATGATTTATATCTAAGAAAAAAACATTTCAGTCTGTTAAAAATATCTTTGTCACTGTTTGACAAGAAATCACAATTTAGGGATTTATTGTTACCTGTCTGCTATCTTCTCTAGATCAAGTGATATGGTCTGTTATCTACTATCTGTTGTTGGTTGACTTGTCCTGGACAAGAAAACATGATTCAGATGTTCTTTCTGTTTCCTTTCCTGGTTCTTTTCTAAATTCAGGAACTCCCCAAGAGTATCTACTTGATTGTTTTCCATACTTTTTCTCAGTGCTTTCACTTAGTGACTTCACTGTCATTTCTATGTCTGAGATGGTCATATATATCTCTCTGTTCTGACCTCTAGTCTTAGCTATCTTCTCACATTTCCAAAATTCTATGGGTCATTTTCATCTCGATATTCACTGGAACCTAAAACCCTACATGATTCTTTCCACTTGCCTTGTACCATCCAATCAGTTACCAAGTCCTCATAGTACCTCTGGCTTCCTTTCTTTCCTTTCTATTCTCCTGGGTCATATAACTTATGAATATGCAACTGCAACAGCCTCCAAATGTTCTCTTATTTGGAAAGAGATAAAAATAAATGCATTGCTTTGTTCAGGCTTAATATTTCCTCCTTTCTGGGGAGCTTGAGTTACACTAGAGGATTACTATACATCAAAGACATGTAACTCAAAGGAATAAGTTTAAATAGTGATGTTTTAGGTAGGTGACAGTGAGTAGGAGACGACCACTTTCAGTTGCTAGCACCAGGTTAGCAGAGCCCTACTTTAATTTTGGGTAAGGCAAATTATGACTTTTAGGCTTTTGAAATAGTCATTGAAAATGAAATAGTCATTTTCTCCCTACCACCTCCATGGAAGTAGTAATATACTTCCCCATGCTCTTGATATTGGATTTGACCATGTCATTAGCTTTTGCTTCATGGTTGGAATGTTCTTCCTCACCCTTTAGCTTTGGCTTCAGCCATGTTACTTGATTTGGTAAATGAGATATTAGTGGATGATACACTAGCAGAGACTTGACATTTGCTCGTGTGGCTGGGCTAGTCTTCTTGTACCTCTGTCATTGCTATGAGATGCTTCAAGGAGGATAAGAGACAAGGAGCAAACTGAAAGCTTTTATAGCTTCCTGGATAACCCCAGCTTAGTTGAGCTGACTCCCAGCTGATTCATATGAGCTAGACAAATGCTTATCATTCATAATAATAAAGACATGTGAGCTAAGTAAATACTCATCATTGTATGTCCCTGATAATCTATTGTTTGTTCACAATAATAGCTGTCTGTTATGTTTCCAGAAGATTTTTTAAACTTCAAATAAGCAACATATTTTATTAAGTTATACTTATTAAGGGAGGTAAAATGAATTCATATGTTTGATAAAGATTGTCATTATAATGTTTTGTAGAAAGAAAGGTATCCTAATAAGTATTGAGCATGTCCTTTCTCTCAAAAGCCTAATTTATTAGCTCTCAAACCGTAATATGATGAAGAAATGACTTAGGTCGTTAGATTTTGGGTGAGTACTAGGAATCTGTACATAGAATCTGTATTAGCATGTGTGAAACAGTCCAAGAAACATTGGTTTCATTTTGTTTCATTTTCTTTCTTTGTTTCCTTCTCTTTTTCTTTTTTTAGATGTCTTGAGAGAAAATTATTATTCATTTGGATTACATAAAATGAACATAATGTAGGAAATGAAATTATAGAGTTTATTCTCATATACACTGCTGAATCTTTTTATCCATTATTAGTTGAAGATAGAATAACAACATTATCCTAGTATTTATGGTTTCCAGTAGTTTATGTCATAAACTCAGTACCATTTAATTTTTATTTTAGTATTATTTCTATTTAATACCAAAAAGTTCTCCAGAGACCCCTTTTCAACAACCAATGTTC
The DNA here is from genome assembly GCA_026826555.1 of Tolypeutes matacus. NCBI lineage: Eukaryota > Metazoa > Chordata > Mammalia > Cingulata > Chlamyphoridae > Tolypeutes > Tolypeutes matacus. The sequence goes on along the minus strand of JAKSZT010054458.1, from coordinate 24,032,111 downwards.
CCTTTGGCAGTGAAGTCCATTTACCTTACCTGACTTTGATTATACTTCAACCTAGCTCTCAGAGTCATGATGGTAATATTCATTTTACTATCCCAAAAGGCTCTTGGAATTCATCAAATATTTGATTAACATTGTCTAATAAGGCTTATAGAATGCAGAAACATGAAACTTAACTCCATCATGATTTTTACTACTGTCTCTTTCATTAACACTGTGAGTTGCTTCTCTAAAATAATTAAAATCCATAATTGAATACACTAGAATAATTTTAGAAAATTAGTTTAATTATTCTAGTACTTCCACTTGGAAAGCTTGTATTACTTATTACAACTAAATAGAGCAATGTGACACCTCCTTTCTTTTCATCTCACACTTACTCATTGGGAGAAAAATATTTGTTTTGTGTATTTGTATTTTCTTGTAAAGGGATGAATAATAGCTCTTAGAGCTGTGTTGGAATGAAGAACATAAAGATTACTTGGGCACTGTAAATAAGATGAGTGCACTAACTGCAGAAGTCTCGTTCACCTTCAGGAATTGGCTCATTATACAAAGAAATATCCAATTCCCTCTCCTCACTGAGTGTGTTGTCCAAGTTTTAAATTATTCCTTACCCTTTAGAAGTAAAACATAAGATGGGAAATTGTAAATCTTTCAAAGATTCTCTTTGGGATAAAACAACTAGATTTACTTTCTCTACTAACTTTAGACTTTATGGTCCACTAGTTAGCTACAGTGGGCATGGGATACATGTCACTCATTAGTCTGCATTTGCTCTGTTGTTGAGCATGGCATCCAGGACATGGCTGAGGTTCATTTAGATATCAGTAAACTGGAGGTTTTTATGGACTAGAAAATAGAAATCTAAGCAAGGTATTTTAAATTTAGATTAAATCTCCCTTGGTTATATTCACATAGCAATCTAAGCAATCATATTGTAGAAAACTGAGGGCATCTTTATTAAAAACATTTCAGTTCAAGTTTATGAGATAAACGTTATCCAGAACACTGGATGATTGTAGTGACTTCATTATTTTTGAAACACATATTTATGAGAAAAGCAAGGGCCTCAGCAGGAAATTACACAATTAATATTTTAGGAGGTCTGGGGTTCACCCAGTCAGCAGTAATATGCGGTGGTTGGGTCATAAGTCATAAGTATGCTTGGATTTCATAATTGTAAGCTTTACCTCTGACTCGGTAGAATAACTAAACGGACAACAGAATCAAATAAAATACTCAAACAATTTTAAAGAGAAATAAATTAAACCTAATATGAAAGGTCAAAAGCTCTCCATTAAAATTTATATCTGTGAATTCTTTCAAGTTAAGCTAAGTAAATATCTGTAGTAAAGCGTTTAGAAATGCCACTGCCGTTTCTATTGCCAAATTTCTTAGCTTAACGTTTGAAATAAAATGTGCAGATCTAGGTTTTGGCATGGTATTCCCACACTGTTGAAAACTCTAGTATCTAAACCATTCCCCCTCCACGTTTCTACTCCCCGGTTCCTCTCCCACCTCCCCCAAACCACTCACTTGTGCTTTCTAAGGGAAGTTGCTCGAATGGAATAAGAAAACTTGATTTACATTCTCCATTAAGTATAATCTGTTCTACTGGAAACTAAGCTGTTGATCAGCGTTGACAGCCACAATATGTGGTCCGTGGATGATTCTGGCGAATAGACTTAGCCTTTTAAAAAGTTTTGTGACTTCATGCAGTACATGGCTATATGTGTCTTATTCACTGGACCATAATATCTGTGCCCAATATCTGGCACAAAGAGGATGTGTAATAAATATTGATTGGATGGATGAATAAGTGAAAAATTAAGAGGAATAAGCATATTTTTGAATACTACATTCAAGACCTATGACATTCTGAAACAACATTTATTTGCCATCATATATTACATATACATTATGTATCAGGCACTATGCAAGGCTCTGGAGACACAAAGGAAAGCAGAAGAGACACTATTACTGCACTAAAAGTGTATGCTATTACTGTAATATGTAATCTACTGCAGGATACAGAGGTTTTTAACACACAATAATAAGGTTCATGAGGACTATGTGCCATGAGAGCAGAGAGACATGTCACCAGACTCAAACTGGGATCTCAACAAACACATATCTGAAAGAAATGATATGTAAGTTGAGATCTGAAGAAATATTGGATTTAATTCAGTGAAAGCAGGGGTTTAGGAAGAGAAAGGAAGAATGTTATTGGTATGTCTTGAGGCTGAGGAAGATAGCATGGGTCACATCGCAGTGGACTTACAGGTCTTGTTAAGGGTGTTGGGTTTTATTCTGTAAGCCATGAGGAGCTGTGTTAAGTCAGGAAACCCAGAAGCTTAAGTGAAAATTATATATTTGATTCAAAATATATGGCTTTAGTGACTTGTGACTTGCTTCCAAAGAATAGATTCTGGAAAGAGAAAAATGGTACCTTTACAGTGGAGAAACCCAGCAAACACTACCTTTCTCAAGTGATCAAGATTAACATCACGTGGATATCAGGTATCCCTTGATATGATGTGATGAGAAGGGCACTTCATCCCTATTGTATTCTTTGCAAAAATCCTAACCTCAGTCTAATGGGAAAAACATCAGACAAACCCCAACTGAGAGACATTCTATTAAATAACTGACCAGCATTTCTCAAAATTACCAAGGTCATAAAAGAAACAGGGAAAAATTAAGAAAACATAACAAATAAATGCAGTGTAGTATCATGGATTGGATACTAGACCAAAAGGAGAACATTAATGGAAAAACTGGTGAAATCAGAATTAAGTCTGCAATTTAGCTATTAGCAATGTACCAACATTTTTTTTTTTTTCTTAGATTGGACAAATGTCCAAGAATAATGTGAGATGATAACATGAAGGAAAACTGAAACTACCTGAGAGGTATCCAGGAACTCTGTGTTACCTTTGTAATTTTCTGTAAATCTAAACTTATTCAAAATAAAAAGCTTATTTTAATATGGTGATAACCGAATGGTTAAAACATGATGGGTTTGCAAATAATATTTGTCAAACTTAGGAGATAAAGATTTAAATTCTATATTAGACAAAGTCCTTTATATTAATAAGAAAAGACAACTCAGCCGAAAAATAGGCAAAATAAGAAATTTCTCAGAAAAGTATTTTCAAATGGCCAGTGTATGTGCTCAACCTCATTGGTAGTTAGGGAAAGGCAAGTTAAAATAACAGTGAGATATTGCTTTCACCTGTTAGGCTGTTAAAAATTAAAGCGTGTGAGAGTATCCAGCGCTGGTGGGGATTTCAAGAACGTGGGCTCCTAACATATTGCTGGTGGAAATTTTGTTATAGTTTCTGTGGAAATCAGTTTGGCAATATACTAGAATATAATATGCATACATTTTCCTAGCAATCAGAATCCTGGAAAATTATCCCATAAAAATAAAAGTATAAAATAAAGAGGCTTATTGCAGTTTTCGTGGCAAAAATTAAAATAGAATTGAAATGAAAGTCTCGAAATATGGGAATGATGAACAAACTTGGGTACATCAATATGAAGGACTCAAGAGCAACCCATTATATATTTGGGGTGTTTGCCAGAGTGTATTATTAAACAAAAACAAAATACAAAGGGAATGTATAAGATAATGGTATTTTATAAATTTAATGATGACAAAAATACATAGAAGATCTGTTGATTAAATTTGCCTGTCTCAAGCCGATGCAATAGGAAATAAATTTATTTTTCTTTACTAATGACCAAACAGACTTAGTTACATCTCCCTTCCCTGCCTGTAGATTATGTCTTCATCTCAGATCTCTTGGCTTTTCAGATTATTTTTTCAGATAATAAAAATTCCAGTCTAATCTAATAACAAAACTATAATCTCTCAACCAAATCAAATTTTCTCTATTGCCCCTAGTGCAGGCTGGATCCCTGCTTCTGAGAAGCAGCAGTGAGGAAGATGAGAGGGGAGAGGGTGGCCTTGTCTATTCTTTTTTTACTTATCTGTTTTGTTCTTGCCTTTCTCCCTCATTCTCTTTACCGCTTCTGATTGCTCCAGTGTCCGAGCAGGGAAGAGAAATGACAGGTAATGGAGGAAAGGCTGATGGTGTTTGGAGTTCTTTCTTTTCTCTTTCATGACAGAGGTCTGACTGCTGCTAAGTCTTTCTCTTGGGAATGTATTTGTAAATTCTTCAGTGGCACCTTTACCCTTATTTTAATATTCTAGACTGCTTAAAGCAGATACCATGAAATGGGTTGACTCAAAAAATGGGAATTTATTTGCTTACAGTTTGAGGCCAAGAAAATATCCAAATCAAGGCATTATCAAGGCAACACTTTCTTCCTGAAGACCAGCTACCAGCGATCTTGGCTCCTCTGCCACATGGCAAAGCACATGGCAGCTTCCTTTATTCTCTCCCTTCTCCCCAGTTTCATTGCTTTCAGCTTCTTGCTTCCCTGGATTTCTCTCTCTCTCTCTCTCTCTCTCTCTCTCTCTCTCTCTCTCTCTCTCTCTTTCTCTGTATTCACTAATTTATAAAGGACTCTAGTGATAGTATTAAGTCCCATCTGAATGAGGTAGGTCACACTTTAACTGAAGTAGCCTCTTAAAAGATCCTACTTATAATGGGCCCACACCTATAGGAATGGATTAATTTTAGGAACATGTCTTCTTTATGGGGCATGGAAAGCTTTAAACCACCATACCCCCTTTTTAGTATGGCCTTTTATACTTCTTTTCTTAATTTGAGTGCTGCACTTTTGGTCTAGCTTTTTTTATATATATGATTTTCTCATCACTCCTTTCCAAAGTGTAAATACCTTGGTTCCTCTCCTCCTACCAGCACCTCTTGGCAGAGAATCCTTTCAAGGCAACCTTAGCCTACTTATATTCATGGTATCCCTTGACCCATGGGAAACTTACATTCTTGTCTCACATCCACAAAAATGCACTTTATTCCTACTGCAATATTTTCTCCTTATTCTGATATCAGGAGAGTTCCAGCAATCTCTATTTTTACCATGTTTTTCCCCAAACTCTTGAAGGGCTTTGTCATATGCTCCAAGAAACATTGTGGGCTTGAGGCAGATGTAGAACTGGGTAAGCTGATGAGTTTCCTCAGATCAGAAATAAGATGAGAGATTCTCCTTCTGCAAGCATCCCTTAGTCTTCCCAAACATTTTATTGCTGCCATGTTCAGTACCCAGCTCTCGCATGTGGTTTGGTAAGTAGGAGGGAAGCATCCTCCATCCCTATTAGGAAGAGGAAATACTGATTCACTCATTAAAAAGCCAAAACCCCTTAATATAAAGAAATTCTCATATATAGGCTAGAGTTGGGGGATGACTAAGGGTCACAGGCCAATTTTGTTCCCTCTCAAAGTCATGTGCAGTTGTATCTAAGACCTCTCTTTAAAACTTTTAGAATGTTTGGGCACTTATCACTCACCATGCTCACCTTTGTGCCTTGGCCTACTCTGAGAGTACAGGGACAATCCCATTTAATATCCTGTTACCTAAAAATTTGTACTTGATTATATGAACATGGGAAAAAATAACAACCAGATTCTTAATATTGATTTTTCTCTATGGAAGATGAAGGGGTGAAAGAAAAGAAAAAAAGAGAAAAAATGCATCTAAAGTAAAGACTGTTTTGGAATGATTTCTAAGTATACATTTTAATTTTATGGATATATAGACATGAAGAGATGAAAAAAAGGAAGGTCAGTGGCAAAATATGGTAATTATCTCAGAATGTTGGTATTTCAGATGATTTATTACTCACCTCTTTATACTATTTTTCATGACAGTATTTCAAATGCATTTTTATATGACCATGAAAAACTGTAGAGCTACATTCAAGTGGCAAACTTAAAGAAAATAAAGCAGACATCCTATTCTTCAGAGCCTTCAATTTTGTAACATATATTGGTAATCTTCAAGAGTATTTGTCCATGTGATACAACCACACTATTCCCCTTGTTAAATAGGGAGACATCTTTAAGAAATGCTTCCTCAGTATGAGGCGGGTTAGTACAGGAAACCATAGGGAAGGCTGCTGATCAGAACAAACCATAAAATAACATCACAGCTGAGACTGACCCCGTCCAGAAACCCCCTGACGAAAGGCAGCTGCTTGAAAACAAAGCTGTAACCCTTACAGCCCCAAAGCCTGCCAAGACCCTGGTCACAGGGTCCTATTTGAAGCTCAGCAGAAGCCCTGGATAATGCCAAACAGAAAGGCCTCCCCACTAGTTCCCTGAAAGCTACCAGGTGCAACCTGAGTGGCCCATAGTATAAACCGATAGAAAGGCAGAAAGGCAACCAGACAGGACAGCAAATAGCTAAGATCCCTCCTTAACATGGGGAAGTAGGGGAAGGAAAGACCAGCCTTAAAAGGACCCAGTCCCAGCCACGTGGCACGTCTCTTACCTGTAGCTCACCCACAACCATGTCTTAGGCATGCACTTCCCCTTTCTCTCCTTTCTCAATAAGCCCTTTTACTAGCCCCGTTCACCTGGTGCATCTTTGAATTCTTTCTCTCAATGAAGCCAAGAACCAAGTCCCCATCTCCAGAAACAAATAGATGTGTCTAATAAAGATTCTTTAAAAATTATACCTAAGCCATTGGTGTTCTGTGGCTTCTGAAATTTCTGTTTTCTTTCCTATGTATCTTTTACATAATATATTCAGAAATTTCAATGATGTTAGTATTTCATTGGTCATTTGAGATTTTTAAAATTTTTTCCTGTCATTTACCTCTTAGTTGGCTGGTGTATGCCTTCAACTAATAGTTATAGGAAAAATACCTAATATTCTGAACAATAGCATTCAGAGAATTTCTTTCATTTGCCTTCACACATGACCCACAGTTTGGCTGTACATCAAAATCTTGGGTTATAGATATTTTCTCTAAAAACTCTGTAAATGTTGTTTCATTTCATTCTAGCATTTAATATTTGGGTAAAAAGTGCTGATGCCACCTTGATTTCGATCCCCCTCCTTCCTTCTGTAACCTTGATGATTAAGGGAAGTCTTTATTTTGAAATTTAAAAATGCCATTGTCATATAATCATGTACTTTTCTCTGTATTAATTTTCCTGATTTTCAGCGAGCTCATGAGATATGTAGATTCAGGTATTTCTGTAGGTCAGACAAGATTTTTAAAAATATTATTAATCTGTATTTCTATTCAGATATTTTTCTCATCTTTTCTTTAGTAACAACACATAGATGTCTATTGGATACCGATTTTCTAGACTTCTTGCCTGTTTGACCTTCCTCTGAATGAATGGATATTTTCTCCCATTTGTCCTTCACATAATGAATGCAAATCCTCTGTAGCGTCAAATCTTACTATTTATTGCTTCTAGTGCATACTTCAATTCTGCAGCTGCATTTCTTCAATTTCCCTTACCTTACTGTGCTTTTTTTATCTTTTTCTTCTCAGCCTGTTTTACCATTTTATTCTTCCTCTCTGGTTTCAGAATCCATTTATTTTTACTTGAATTTTATTGTGAGCACAAAACTGATAAATTTGTAATTTTTAATTTTGTTTCTAATGGTAAATTATTTTGGTGGAAGTATATCTTTCTTTATCTTGAGGTATAATATATATATCTATATATAAACATACATATATATGTTTATATAGAGACATATTTTTAAAATTATTCTTGAGCAGGAGAAGTGTATTCAAAGCTTACTAATTGCCCATACAATGCTAAATGGTTTGATTTGGTGGGTTCTCATTGTCTAAACAGTTGCAGGAAAAATTATTTATCATTGAGATTGTTGGCTGATGGATATAAATTTACATAACAGTGTTCCAGTAGCTTAAGTTGAACTGGGAGGAAACTAAAGTTATAGAAAGTCCAAACAAGGAAACTTCATTGTTGAGGAACTTCTTTATGAATGACACTGATACATTGGGAACTGTTTTTCTGATAACCTATCTCCTTTTGGCTTGTAGCTCTATACCCTGGTAAACCTTCCTGGTACTTGCTGCAGCACAACTCATGCCGATGATTATAGCAACCCTGCAGCCTTCAGGGCCACTAATTTCCCCATGACAAACACAAGTCTAAATGGAGTGCTCCACAGGTTTTCATGGGCTGTCCTTGATGCCAGTGTTCACTCTTCAAAGTATTCATAGGTTTCTTCCAGATTTTCCCTCCTTCCCTGGTGATTGTGGGCTTTCTCAGCAGGGGAATTTCCTGTGCTCAATCTGATCCCATCTGTACTATTTTTGTATAATTTACAAAAAAAAAAAACATTGTCATTTGGTAATTTTCTCTCTTTGTTTTCATTGTTGATCAGAGTTGATAGATTGCTCCCTTTTTTTTTTCCTTTTTACATTTTATGGGTCATTTCGATATCAGTCTAGAGCAATGCAAGTCAAATGCCTGCATTTTTGTCAATATGTCACCAGAAATTTTCTTTCTATAATCTAGATAGCTGCAATTTTCTTCTGCAGTTTCTGATAGTAATTTCTTACCATCCTGATTAACCTCTTCTGGAATCATGACAGTTGGTTAATGAGTCTTTCATTCCTCAAACACTGAACACCTATTATATTTCAGGCACTCAGGATACCAAGATGGTTTTTTTTAATCCTTTCTTCAAGACAATCGTGGTCTAGATCAGGGGTTCTTAACCTTTTTTGTCCCGTGGACCCTTTTGCCAGTCAGGTGAAAACCACGAACCCCTTACTAAGTCCACACTATACTGTATATTATTTAATAAATATATCACACCCACACCAACACATCTCCACAAGAATAATGTTTTTTTTTTAATTTAAATTCAAGCTCATTGACCCCTTGTTAAGAACCCTTGTCTAGATGACTAAATAGCAAGTAAATAACTAGTTTACAGCACAATGTGATTAGTTCAGTCACTCAGATATGAGAAAAATATTCCTGCAGCTCATTGGGGAAGGCATCCAAGAGGATATAACTTTAGGCCAAACAGATTTGGTGGAAATCTAGAAGCTTTTCTGTAAGACAAATCAAGGAGGGTAGGGGATGGTCATTGTAGGCAGAAGCAACAGCATGTGCAGAAGCCTGAAGTATGAAAGTGAAAGAGCTTTAAGTAGTCCATGCTGTTTGGACTTAAGGATATAAGTGTGGAAATGACTGAAGATAAATGTGGAATAAAGGGTAGAAAGGATATCATAAGTGGTCTTTTATCTTATGCTATCTTATGCTAAGGGATTTAGACACTCTATCGTGGTTAAAAGTACCACTGAAGCATTTTTAGCATGGAAGTGAAATTTGTTTTAGAAAGTTCATTCTGGCAGTGGCATGAAAGATAGGTTGGAATATGTCTAGATGGAAAATGGGAGAACAATTAGGGAACAATTGTGGTGGTCCACTTGAGAAATCAGCAGATAAGCTAAGGCAATAACAGTAGGGTTAAAGAGAAGAGAACAGAGTCAAGCAATGCTTTAAAAGTCCATTATATTAAGATTTGGTCACCAATTTTATGGAAAGCTTTTGAGAAAGGGAAGAAGTGACGATTCCTGTTTAACTGGGGGGGGGGGGCATTAAAATTGTTTTCTGTGGGGAAGGTCTGTTTAGCTTTTTACTGTTGAATTGTAACATTTAAATTTGAAGTTATAAATCTAGAGCATAGGAGAAAGATCTAAACTAGAGCCAAAGCTATATGAGTTATCAGGGTACAATTCCATAGGTATGAGTTATACTGTCTAGAGGAGGTACATAAAGTAAGAAGGCAATAAAACAGGGGACAGATTTTTGGCCAAAATAAACATTTAAAGTTCTTTCATTTAACATATATTAGTTAAGTCCCTACAATATATCAGGCACACACATGGGGAAGTCTGAAAATAAGACTGAGAAGGAGCTCTCAGGAACCTAGAAGAATCAAGGGTAGTGTAATAAAACCTAAGGAAGGGAGATTTAAGAAAGAGGGAGTGGTGAAAGAAGCAATCCATAGTGTCCACAAGTGATGTGTTGACTGGTAGTTCTATCGGTTATGGATGTAAAGATAATAGAAAGGGAGGTCACAGAGTAGAGAAAGTGGTCGGAGTTCAAGTGAAGGAAAGAAGAGAGATGGCGTTTGTTAGATAACTCAGGGTCTGTTCAACTGAAGCCAGAAAAAAAGGAAAGCCTTATGATATAGAAGAGAAGGGGTAAGTGAAGGGGGAATTCAAAAGCAAATAGATCCCAAGTGCTGATGACTTGAGGAGAACAGTAATGATGGATGTGAATAATGTGGTTAAAGGGGAACAGGGCATAGACAAAGTTCAAATTATAGTACCTTTATTTTCTTCTGTGTCTGCTTTGATACGGGAACAGTGGTAGGGGCTGAGTATTTACAAAGAGAAATAAAACATTGTCCCTTTCCTCAAGGGGCTCACGGTAGTTTATTTATGCATCAGTTTTGGCAACCCTACATGGCTGCCTTATGTATTCTTTTAGAAAACAACCATCGTTATTTCACAGGCCCCTCCAAACTGGCTCCTGGTTATTTTCCCTTAAACTGTGTTGTTGGTTATCACCCGAAAGTCTTTTTTTAAAATTCTGATTATGGTATTGCATTTATTCTTGTAGATTTTATCTTAATGGCTCTACGTCAGTAAGTTCCAAGCCATGAAATAATTTTAAATCTTTATTCTGTAATTCATGGATTACTTTTCTTACAAAATTTTTGTCTTCTAAAAGTTGATAATCATGACTCTGCGTCTTCTTTTGAGTTACTGAGAAACGATATCACCAATGGAAAGAAACCAGTGGCCTATGACAGCATAGCACTCCAGGTTGATATCAATTCATTGTTCTATTTCTTTCCACATTATCTACCATAATACCATGTGATTTTATTGAATACATTAATGAAATCAGGGCCTTGCATGTCTGGGTTGTTCTCCTCTTCTAATGGAGAAACAGTATTTTTTTTTTTAAGAAATTAATATTGATTTGATTTGAATATTCTTATTGACCCCAACTGGACTCCTCTGATTCCTACCTCCTCCCAATAATATATAAGCCATTTGCTTAAACACCTATTCCATATTTTTCTCCTGAGATTGATTTCCACATTTCTGTGGTTTCTGGAACTTTTAAAACAAAAGGAATAAGAACATCTTTTGCCTATCTCAGTCTTCTGATACCTTTTCAAGTTTTTATGACTTCTAATTCAAGTTGATTGTGTGTTCATATATTAAAATGCTTTTAGCCATCTCAGATTCAGTCATCTGGGTCTGAATGTTGAACTCTTTTCATACACCTAATTGTTCTTTTAATTTCATCTCAATTATCTTGAGCTTCAACTCGCTATGCCTAACAGAAGATCATTCTTGCCCCTTCCTACATGAATACAGAGATTGCTTATATTATCCAAAAGATACTGACTTAAACCTGCAGGTCGTTTGGCACTTTGCTGGCTTAAGTCATAACTAATCATGCAAACTTCTAAAAGGGCAAAATTAAAGCTTTCACTTCGCAGTGATATCTCTCTTTATTGGTAATTGAGATCTTTCTCATTTATCATGTCCTTAATTCTCTCTCTTTCTTTACTTTTCAAATACTGGAAGAAAGGGTTTGGAAGCAAAAATTTTTAACCAAATAGTATTTGAACAAAGTAGGAGCTCACTAACTGGTGTTCATAAAAATTACTTTTTACCCGAGAGTGTTTGGAAGGTCTACTAAGTTTCGAAGGGCTGTTGCTTTGTGTCAGCTGAGAGAGAGCTGTGTCTTCTCAGGATGGAGTGAGTTAGTGAACTTGTTGAGTAAGGGTCAGACAGAAGAACTTGCATCATCTTCAGGCTATTTCTGAGGCATTCTCCCCACCAACTTGAGCATTGGAATAAAAATCACACCCCAAAGTAAATATAACTGACTGTCCATTATTTTGGGGAAACTACATTACCTTTTTTTTCATTACTGTGGATTATGGAGGTTAGAAATCTTGAATTTATTTCTAAGCTACCTTAATTAGCATCATAATATTGTAACATAAAGTTTGGATTTTTTTTTATCATGTCTTTTAAGAGCTTTCATTTCTTGCCTATGGCATATACAGCTGTTATTTTAGATAATAAATAAGGGCCATTTCTATGTAAAAAAAAAAAAATCTTGTGGCAATTTTTGCTTTGCTGAGATAAGCTGTTAGTCATCTGTCTCCAAAGGGTAATCAGCTAGATTTTAAATATTGCTGTGCCTTTCTGTTTTTACAATATATTTGATTAGTGCAATAAATATAGGTTCAGTATCTTTCCAAATTAGAATTATTATGTTTGCATTCTCCTTTTTAAAGGCAAATTATATTTTTTCTAATATTTTGATGAAAAATATTGCTTCCTTGAGAAAATTAAAGAATGATAAAACTGTGCTGATTGTACATTTATGTTCCTAGGAAAAGTAGCAGGTGTATGTACGTGTGTGTTTATTTTTAACATAAAGAGTAATACATGATCATCATATAAGCAGAATTTGCACCTAACATTTCTGGTTCTCTGCAAAACATTACCTCTTCCCCCATTCTACTTCCCAGGAACCAGGCATTGTGTTTGTGTTTTAGGAACTTTGGAAGAATTGAATATGTGCTTTTCTATGCTCATTTAAACAAATAAATTATGGTCTCAAACTTCATAACCAGCTCAGTATCACTTCTGAAAGCTCTTCTTGCAATATCCAACTTTGCTGGTAAGCACAACAGTTTGAGCTTGGTGGGAGACCTCTATTTTGTTTTTTTTCTTCCTTTATTCAGTACCTTCAAATGTGTTCCTTTTCTGTCCTTTAACAACTTCTCAGACATGTCCATTGCTTTCTTGTCCATTCGTGTATTAAAAGAAGAGCAACTGGGAAAAAATAAAAAAAGAAGGAACAGAAGTCCAGTACAGTTTATTGCAATGCAAAACTTCTATTTTGGCTTTTGGTAGAAACCTGGGTGGGAACTGAGCATATCCTGTGCTTTTCTTCTCTCCTCCTAGCTGTGCCTGCACCACCTCTTCTGCTTCTCTCTTCTATCTCCAGAGATGAAGATATTGTGCCCTTGTGGTCCACCGCAGAGCCTCTCGCATTCCCTTACCCAGCAGGTTGCCTTCTTGGTTGAATACCTGCGAGGCAGCCCAAGTCAGATCAAGTATACCTGATCTGCCGGAAACATGGAATCCTTGCCACACCAAATAGTGGAAGTGGTGGCATTTCCCACTGTTGATTCCTCTCCCATTCTCCTGCTACTTTCCCCAATTCCTTTTCTTTTGGTCCAATAGTCACAGAGCAAGTCTGCTGCGTGAACAACTATCTAACTGGGAGATGGAATATCCTCTCCCCTCCTTGCAGCCCCACCTGATTTTTATTATCACTTGGCTTTTTATCATCATTTGGCTTTAGGTGGGGTGGATCATATTTCTCCTTTCTCTTGGGGGAGCAGAGGATAAAATCACATTACTTTCTCTGTGGACCACTGATTCACTGCTCCAAATATTCTTTTATGTTCCTAGTTTCTGCTTAAATAGGTGGGTAGACCTGGAGCAGGGAAGGGGAATGGTGGCGGGGCCAGTTCTAACTTCTTGTAGGAAGTTTCCCAAGGAGAGGTCTGGGGTTCTCTTTAGAATGTGATGTTTAATTGCACTCATGACATTATATTTGGGCCGTTAGTCACAACTTTGGAACAGCAGAACATAACCCATTCAATATCATGTACAAATAACATTTAGACTTGTGGATTAATAAAAGAAAAGAATGGAAAAAATATAAATCAGAGGCCACAAACAAACTTGCAATTGAAAGAAACACATAGGGAATTTTACTTTATAAAAAAAGCAAAATAGAATTTCAGCATTATTTTTTAACTTGAAAAACTTTTGGGAAAATGTGACATTTCCCCACTAATATCTGGCCTTCTGGGTAGGAAATAAAAGATTGAATTTTGTGGAGTGTACCAGGCCTGAAAACCCTAAGGCTTCTCTGTTGTTTGGCATGAGAGTCCTTCTCTGGCTTAGACCCTTCCTGAGGTTCCTCTCCCTCCTCAGGATCTAGCTATGGAGGCCGGTAGCAGCCATGACTCACAGTTTTGACTTTTGGCATTCTATTCTTTGAAAGACTGAGGAATGGGATACACTTTCTATTATCCCCCTATTTTTGCAACTCCCTAGGAAAATTTCTTAGTGTTTTCCAACTCAGAATTTTATAGTTATTCTCTCACAAAAAAGGAAAGACAAAGGGGAAAGATGCCATGAAGTCTTTCTGTACACACCCCCCTCCCCACAATGGAATGACTCTGCCTTTCTTTGTCTACCCTCCCCTCCCCCCATCACCCTAAGTTATCAATTAAAACATCTTATTGCACTTACTTGTTTTCTGTCCCCTTCACTAGACAGTGAGCTTTTGGGGAGCAAGGGCCTTTCCCTGTTTGCCGTTATATTTTTATTATCAAAAGAAGTCTTGGCAAGCTGTGAAGCTTGATAAAAATGAATGAAGGGATGAATTAATATTGAACAAAAGAACAGTAAAAATAATAAAATGGGCAAGTTACAGAAAGTACAGGCTGTTGCAGGGCTCTTAAATAGGCTTTTTTGCTCATAATTCCCAATCCCATCAAGGGTAAGTGAGAATCACTTTGGGCTTGTGCTAGATTCCTGGGGCTAGGAGTTGCCAACACTCTCCCACTCTTGCCCTCCCCCTTCTGACTCTCCTTTTAGGGAATACTTTGCTGGCCATTCCTCAAAGGCATTTCCACATCCCCATACCAAAGGCTTTCATGGAAGCTACCAGGTCACAGGGCATCACATACCTGTTCTATTTGCTTAATCTCAAGTAGCTAAATATCTTCTCTTCCTCTGAGATAGTGGAAAACTCTATATTCTGGGACCATGTTAAGTGATTAGCTATCAGGTTCTCATTAATACTAAAATTAACCAGATAAGTCACTCTACCAACTTAGACATTTGTTTTTAGTGTCAATTGTTTTTGAAAAATCATGTCTTAGGCAGATTATACTTGGTAAGTAATTTCTCAAGCTTTCCTTGGATTGTCTAACCTAGGTGCCTTTGCTTATGCTTCCCATTATGCCAAGCAACCCCACACCACTCCCCTTTTCTGTAAAAACCTTGTCTAATTATGAAGGCTCATCTTCTTCACTGCCCTCTTCAAATGGCTTCTCCATATTCTC
Organism: Tolypeutes matacus; assembly: GCA_026826555.1. Taxonomy (NCBI): domain Eukaryota; kingdom Metazoa; phylum Chordata; class Mammalia; order Cingulata; family Chlamyphoridae; genus Tolypeutes; species Tolypeutes matacus. The sequence goes on along the minus strand of JAKSZT010054458.1, from coordinate 24,016,979 downwards.
ATATCCCTAGGGTTGGAATCAAGCTTCTGTTCTCATCCTATGGCACTTCTCTTATGTATGCACCTACCATAGAACTTTCAGAGAGTATGTGTTTGTTTTCAAAAGTGTGTGCACACACTCACACACATACAAACATAAATGTTTTTAAAATAGTATGGTGAAAATGGCTAAGACCATAGATTTTGTAGCCAATTTGCCTCAGTTTTGAATCCCGGGTCTAACACTTACCAGCTGGGTGACTGGGCTAGTCGCTATACTTCTTATTTGGGTCCTGATTTTCTTACCTATATAATGGTGGTGGCTGTTTTTGTTTATTTGTTTGTTTGTGGGTTTTTTTTGAGGATTAAATGAGTAAAGCTTTTAGACTCATACTTAATAAATTCTATGTATGCATTAGCTACTATTTTCCAGTGATTGCTTATGCATTTGTCTCATTGTCACAGTGGATGATAAGCTGTTAAAGGGCAATGGTAATTCTTCATTATGACATACATCATGGTATAGAGTACAGAATTCTTGGGCCAGAGCAGAAACCTGAAAGTTGTTGAACTGAATTCTGTCTAAGCTTTTATTCTTTCTCTTTTCCTTGTATTCCTTGTCTCTGTGAATGGCATCATCATTCTCCCATCAGCCAGGTCCCAAACTTGGGAGTCATTCTTTATCATTTGCTTTTCCTTACTTCCTCCTCTAATACCGCTCATTGATCTGTTTCATCCTTTCTGCCTATAGCCCCAGTCCTACCCCTGTGGACCAAACATCCTACTACAATAGCTCCTGCATGGTTTCCTATGTTTCACTCATGCCCAATACAATCAATTCTCCAACCAGCAGACAAAGTAACCTATAAAAAACATAAATCAGATTGTGTTGCTTGCTTAAAACCCTCCCATATCTTCATAACATTTAGAATAAAATCTATGCCCCTTATCCTGTCCTGCCAAGCTCTCCATAACCTGGTCACTGTCTACTTCTTTGACCTCATCTTGTTCCCCCCTCCCCTTAACCCCTCTGTTCCAGCCCCACTGGCATTCTATCTGCACTTCATGCCTCTCAAGCTTCTTCCCATCTTAGGGTCATTGTTCTTTGGTGGTGGAATGCTAAAAGCTTGCCCTGTTTATTCCTGGACTGGGGTATTATCATTTCTTTCTGTTATGGAAATGATACGATCACCCAAGTACCTAGGTTCTCTCTGGTGTCTTTGGCACAAACATGAAAATGAAAGTCTTGGTTTCCATTTTTGTTTCCTAATCAGGGTTCTTATTTTTGGCAGTGAAAATACGAGCTCATTAGTAACTTTGGGGAACTGAAATTATTAGAGGCAACAAAAAGCTCAGAGCTTTGAATGACATTCATACCCATGCAGTTGTATTGAGACTTATTTCCCAGCTTGTTGCTGGTTATTTTTCTTTATTTTCCTTTATTTGTTGCAGAAACTTGTTGCAATTGTTGTAAATGTTTATATCTACTTATTAGAGTGATTACTTTGCATTTATGTATCAGCAGTGTGCATACTGTAATTCACAAGAAATGTTAGCTGTTAAAAACAACTGCTGGGCCTGAGTTAATTAAAAATACAGTGGAGGCTGATTCTTATCGTGGGTTTAGTATCAGACTCTGTTTGGACAGAAGTGGAAAGTGCAAAGCAAAAAACCCACAAAAAACAAAAAGCAAAAAATAAAAGCATTATATGGATAGATCCACATGCTTGAATTGCGGTTGCTAATTTTTATACAAAATGGATGGTTTGTGTTTGATTATGACTCCCCTTTTCAGAAATGTATATGCGTGCAAGCTCTAGCAGAATGTAGGGATTTGTGCCTTTTCCAAATTTCCCTCCCTGTGATCCTCCACATAACCTGCACCCACTTAGTTCATTTTCTTCTCAGTGAACGGCAATGTTAGCAGCTCCCACAGCACTTGAATTGATTTATTTTTCTGTGTGTTTGCAGAATGGTTCAAGGTCCATAGCAAGGTGAATCCTTCTCAGACTTTGCACGCAGTGTCTAACTGCAGAGATCACCCATGGGTGAAAGTACTGATTGCTAGGAGCCATTAGGAACCCCTCTTCTCTTCCTTTAGAAAGATAGGCTAGTCATATGATCACTTAATGCAAGAAATATGAGATTTCTCCCTGACCATATGATTAGAGGTTATTTCAACATATATGTTTTGGGGAGTTAATATGTAATAACAGGTCTTTCTATATAGTAGTTTAATGAATACTATTTAATTAATATTGGTTATAGTCAGCTGGTGACACATTTTCCAGCAATGGTAAAATTATGCTGTTCAGATTAAAGTATTATTTTAAAAACCCTGGTGTTCTCTCTTAATTGATCTAAAATAGTTATTAAGGTAAATTAAAGTTCATTGAAGTTTTTGTTGTGAGAAAATTATTTTTTTCTTCTATACTCCCTCCTCAGTGAGACAAAAAGCTGAAGGAATTGAGGATGACAAGAAAGAAATAAAAATTTTAAAGTATTTATAGTTTGTCCAATTGGATATCAGATTTCTGTATGTCCTGCTTGGGTGGTTGACCTGATAGTATTACCATTAACTGAGGCATGGAATTTAAGAGGAGGGAGACATTCTGCAGACCAATGCCAAGTTAGTATTCTGTGGATCATTTAGTTGGAAATGCCCAACAGGCAATTAGATATTTGTGTTTAATAAATGAGAGTCATCTCCCATTTGTGTCAGAGTTCATCTACTTTGCTACATAAGAGTCTTTCCTTCTCTTTCCACTTGGCATTCTCTATCCCATCCAAAGTTAGGCAAAAAAGTGAACTCTCCAGATATAAGAGACGTTTTCTTTGGTCAAAGACCTATTAAAAGGTTATAGTCACCAATTAGAATCTCAAGCATGAATCTGGAGTTCAAATGTCATAGCTGGCAATTTAGGGGTAGGCACAATTCCACAAGGTGGTGGATGGCAAAAGAGAAACTTGCAGACCACAATCAGTTCTACTCCCACACTTTAGTAGCATAAGAAGTTATGAGAGCAGCATAGGAAAAGATACATCTAAGCCAATGCTTCCTCCTAGGGTTTTCCTTATGTTTCCTCATGGGCCATTGCCATGGTGGAAGCCATGGTGAGCAGTCCACTTGTGATGAGAAACCATCTAGGTGACAGAATAAATACTGTAATGATAAATACATCTCTCACCTGCATTATTGCAAGAAGGTAACATTTAATTAAGGAACAAAGTTTATATGGGCTGGCTGAGAGTAGGAAAAGAAGCACTTTCCAGATACATTTTGGGAGATGCTACAATATGAGACCTCAAAAATATTGTTGGAATTTTGGAAAAATGTATTTGAATGCAGGGAAAGGATTGGTAGAAGATGAATGGGAAATATATTTATTCAGTTAAAATAGACTAATGGTGTAAAAGGATAAAGAGTAGCCAGGGATAAATTATTAATATGATTCCAGAACATTTTTCCAGTCTTGCTGATTGAGCTCATGGGATATTTCTTATTTTCTCTAGAAGTTCTATCTTAAAAATAGAAATCCATTTTTGAGGAAATCTCAAACCATTAGGGTTGGCAATAAACCATATTTGAGGCATATTGGTGTCATCATTTTGAAAACAGTTCTAAGTATAACCCATTTAAATTGTCTATGTAATAATAGAAGGTTGTTATTGTTATTGTTTTTGATGTTTAATAAAGTGTGCCACTTGGTTTCATGATGCTTACCAATATGTATGTACCTCAATACATAAATCTTCTATTATGTGTGTAGTTAAATATTATATATATATTTATATATTGATAATTAAAATTCAGAGTATTTTAAGAATCACAGCTGAGTCTTTTTAGAACCATCAGCTTAGGATTTTGACCTTTTTCCATTGATTATGCAACCTATTTTTCCAAATTATTATAGTAATATTTCACACTTTGGCAATCTGTTCATTTTCTGGGACTGTTTTTAGAGTTCATAGAGCAAACACCAGTAAAATTCAAAACTGAGGATATTTATCTCCCTAATATTGGATCTTTTTAACACAAATATGGCTGTTTGTATTTAACAAAGATAAAAAAAGCATACATTTTAAATTCTAGACAATTCTTCATCAATGTATTTATTACATTTAAAAGGATTTCAATAAAATGATTAAAACTCTATTATATGTATATATTTATACACACATTTAATTATAGAGATATCCTTAAGCCCATAATGCATGACAGCAAAGCAGGTCAATTTCTTAAACAACAGTATTTCATTCAGTACCTTGGTGGTTGTAATTAACGTTTCTGTTTAGTTCTAATTATAGTTTTTGTATCACAGCCATTATGCTAATGGTGTTATTCAGTAGTATGTGAGATTGCATTCATTATCACTGGTGAATTAAACCTTTATTAAAGAAAAATTCCCGCAGGCCTCATTCTGAAGTTAAGTAATTATTCATTTGGCTTTATCCTAGCAATTAGCTTATATACTCTAGCACTCATTATTGAGTTTCTATACCTCACTGAATGAGATTAACCCACCATGGTAAATAAATGCCTAACAGCTCCCAAGCTCACAATGTGTTGCTTTTTAAGCATATTATTATGTAACAAAATAAGGGATCAAAATGTATTGAAGTGGCATTCTGACTTCCAACAAAAAATGAACTTGCTGGGAGAACTATGCTGGACATTTTGTGTTTAATTTAGAATTTTTTAAAAAAAGCAGCTGAAGCCTTCCAACACTAAATTCACCTTTGTGGGTGTATGTTTTCCTTTGTTTAATTCCACTCCATTACTTGCTTGTTGTGTTACCATGCCCATTTGATGTTGATAAAAGCCTATTTTCGATAGCACAGCCTCAAAATAGAACATCCAATTAGATCCCCATTCCAAATGTATTTGAAGAGGGCTGGATCATAGGAATTTTTTAGCTGAATGGGCTCTTGGAGCATTCATTATAAATCACGAGAATTTGTTTGATCTATAGTTTAGTTAAAATATTTTAAATTATTGCTCTCTTTTCACTTAGGCATTTCATGCCATCAAAAGTTCTACCTTCTCACTGTCTTTTATATAGACCATCCAACTTTTTGTTTCAAAATTCAATATCAGCTGATGTTACCTGTTTAGTAGATAAAGTGTCTGATATTGCCTTTTCTCATCTTGAGAATAATTTACCTTACTCTGCCTCTTCTATTTTCTCTGGAATCTACTTGGTTAGCAAAACACTCCAAATTAAAATGCAGAACAGAGCCCTTTGGGCTTATACCTGCCTCTTTTCAGTCATTAAGGAGAAACCTGTCACCTTCCTCTTTACACTTTTTAATGCAATCTGCTTTCTATATATTAAGGGACAGCCTAAAAAGTAACAGTGTAGACTTTGTCATTAGCAATGATATACCTGGAAAAATATTATTAACAACTTTCCATAATGTATTTATGTTCTTGACTGGAAATGAAATTGATATGAAAATGAACTTAGAGGTTTCAAAATTTGGTTATATCCAATTCCTGTCCCAAATCTGTTTTTGAAAAGTGAACTGTATTTTCAGAGAAAATTTTTTTAACATCTTGAAATTCATTCTCTTACTTTAGCATAACAATTGTTTTTCTAATTCCTCTTTTACAATCAGGGTATTCCTTATAATACTGGATTTACTGGTAAATATTTGTAAGGCAAAACAATATACTTATTTCTGAATGCTTTATTTTTCTTTGTAGTAGATAAATATTGCATGGTAAGCCTATTTTTCACCTGTAAATTCAGATATTGAAAAACTTAACAGCATAGTAATACTTCCTATAAACTCTTACAGTTTTATATGTTAAGAGAATCAAATGTTAAAATATCTTTTAAAACATCTTCCTACCTTTCTATCATCTACCTATCTTTCTATGTAAATCTTTAGAAATACACTGTTGTTAAATCACAGTGATTAAAGGTGCATCTACTAATGTCATACTAACCATGCTTGTGGTGTTTGAACAGAAGGCTTTTTAAATATCAGAAGTCATATAAAAACTATCTTTTAATTCCTGACAATGGCCTTTAATGACAGCTATTTCCCTTGTATGTTATACATTATCTAAGTGTTTACTAATATTTTATTTTGCTTGGTATCATCTTGTTCTATCGGTGGCAATTATTTTTACAAGAAGTCTAGGCATGGAGCACACTATTTGATACTGGGCATCAGTACAATTTCTTGAGCCCTATCTCGGGCCTCCCTGTGCATAGATTCCTGGGATTTAGCAACCTGCACCAGGCTGGCCTTTGTGGGGACACCCTCCTCATCCCACTCAGGGTCTGGACTCCATTATCCTCCCTCTCCTGCACCGTCCCCACCCCCCAACCCCTTGGCCATGGCTCCTGCCTTCCCTGATCACCAGGCTCAGTCTCATCTCACAGCTTTAGGACTGACTTGTCTGGGAAGGGAAGGGAGGAAAAAGAAGAGGGGACTCCCTGAATTCTTATTTTGCCTCTGCCACTTAAAATTGATGTGATCTTGTGACTGTAACTTTATCCATCTGTTTCCCAGGATGGTCTTCCTTAAGTGAGAATAATAAGAGTGCCTATCTCTTAGAGCTGTTAGGAAGATGAAAGGAGCTGATACGTGTCAACCTTTAGAACAGTGACTGGTATATAATAAAACAAAACAAAACAAATGAGATTCTTTTGTGGTTCATAAGCATGATGAATGGGTATTCATGATTTGTTTGAGATGTGCCTCCCTCAAACCTTGTTACAATGTTAGCATATTACCTGTCTGATGTGAGAAAAAAAAAAACCCCACACTTTAGGTGTTTGTAATTATTATCATTATTATTTTTTCAAAATATCATAACTTAGGCCATGTGCCAGAATCAGAACCTAGAACTCCTACCCATGAAGTAGCCTTTTCCTTCTATATCCCATGGCATTTGGATCATGTCCATCAAGTTGCATTTCCTTCTCATACTCAAGCTAATAAAGTCAATGTGACCAGTTATTGGCATTAAGTGATTCAAATATGAAATTTTCCTGTTACACTCTAAAGAGTTTTTTAATCCTATTGTGATATTTTCTCTCCAGCAACACTGGTCCTTATTTTGATGCTTAGGGAAACCAAAGGGTTCTTGAGTTCTAAGATCTAGAATTCTTGCCACCATTGATTCCATTGAAACCTGGACTTACCTTCATCATCATCAACTAATATTTATTAAATGACTTTTTTTTTTTTTTTTAGTAATTTAGGGGTCACAATCCCTACACTCTAACCACTTGCATTTGATTTGGGGAAATAATAAGAATATATATCCCAAATGTCCACCATCATCATCAGCATGGAGGTACAAATGAAATCCCAGTGTTAATATTCAAATTTTCCCTAATTATAGCCTGAAACTGAGGATTCTCAGGCACAAGACTACCCATGCCCTCCTTCTGTTCTCAAACCATTTGAGGTTGGCTCAGGGCTATTATGATGCTCCATGAAATTACTCTTGGATGTGTTTCCTGGTGATTCAAAGTGGCAGAACTTTATCAGTACCAATCATGATGTGCTCCCTGCAGGCCTTGCAAAGCCAGAACCTTGTCATGTTTGGTTCTTAAATTGGAAAATGGCCCTCTCGCTAATAATATATCATGACATCCTTATGCCCTGGAACTAAAATACAGAATTTGTTTCCCTTGTATCAGAATGCTCTGCAACATAGGGGTCCACCAAGCCTTGTGCCAGGTGGTAGAATAGATCTAGGCTGTCAGATCATAATCTCCAGGGCCCATATCCAACAATTTCATGTATGTACACTCTTTGGCCTGCCATTCCCCAAACAAGAAAGACAAGACCTCTGGACACCAGGCCCAGTGCCCATCTCCCTCTCAAGACCGTTGAAATTAAATCCATCGGCCATACTCCTCTTAGGGCTCTCCATCTTGGTCACTCACTTCCAGTCACACTGGCCTTTTTCCTGTTCTGTGAATGTGCTTCCAGGTGTTTGCACATGCTTTCCCCTGTATTTGAAATGATAATAGCAATAATAATAGCCAATACTTATTGAACTATAACTGTATTTCTGGCACTGTTCCAAGTAACTTAAAGGTGTTAACTTGCCTAATTCCTCAGAACAGCCCCATAGGATAAGTACTATTATCATTATCCTCATTTTAGAGATGAATAAATGGAGATGCATAGCTTAAGAAATTTGCCCAAGATCACTTACTTGAAAATGAAGAGGCAGGGTCTGAACCTGGGCAGTCAGGCAGCAGAGCACTCAACTCTTCAACACCACATTAAACTAACCATGGCTCTTTGCATGCTGACTCCATATCTCTCTAACTCCTTCACAACATGGCGACTATCTGGGATTATCTTGTTTGTTTACCATTTTTTGTTGTTTCCCTTAAGAATGTAAGCCTCTTAATAATACTAGCTAACATGTATGTAGTACTTACCATGTTCAAAGTGCTTTACATAGACTAATTCATATAATCCTTTCTAGAGCTTATTAGGAGGTTTATTATTTTTTGTAAGTGAGGCAATCAAAGCTCAGAAACATCGAGAAACTTGCCCAAGGTCCCACAGCTAATAACTATGGTAGCTAGAATTTAAACCTATGAAATCTGGCTCTAGTGTCAGTGCTACTAACCACTTTACTTCTGTATCTTCTTTAGTACTTTTTAGTCCGCTGTATCTTCAGCTTTGGAACCTATTGATGTTTAATATTTGTTAAATTGTTAAATAAGTGAGTAAATTCATCTTGTACATGGACAATACCCAAACCACAAGCCCGCATCCCAGTATTATTTTATTTCTCTTTCCTTTACCTATCCCCTCTAACTTTATGAAAGTATTGTTAGTCCACTGTGCCTGTGGAAATGCTGACAGCCTAACATCCAGTTCGCCACTGTCCTCACTCTTGTATCTGGCTCCCTGTAGCTCTTGGTCTTAATGCAAACATTAAGACCTGAAGCAGGTCTCTTGAAGCCCTCTGAAGTATTCTTAGGATCCACAGACCTCAGGGCAGGAGTTGATATGTTTCTGATTTCTCAGTTTTGCTTCCAGACCATAAATACTTCTTGTAAAAGACCTTATTTTAAGAGGTCTGTGCCATTTGACTATACCACCTGTAGCAGTTTGGCATTATTTATGAATCCCCAAAATAGATATTGGATTATGTTTGTAAACTGGTCTGTACCTAGGTATGATTAAATTATGATTAGGGCTTTGATTGGGCCATGTCAGTAGGAGAAAACTACGAGGCTGAGAAGAGAGTTGGAGTTTTGATGCAGAGCCTGGAGAAGTAAAGACATGGAGAAGGAGAATGCAAGGGAGTTTTGAGCTGGAGCCCAGGAAGTAAGCACACAGAGTAGCAGAGCAGCTGAGCTGGGAGAGGAACAAGCCCAGGGAAGAGAGGAACCCAGGAAGCCAGAACTCTTGGCAGACGTTGGCAGCCACCTTGCTCCAAGACGTGGCAACAGACTTTGGTGAGGGAAGTGAGTTATGCTTTATGGCCTGGTAACTGTAAGCTTCTACCCCAAATAAATACCCTTTATAAAAGCCAACAGATTTCTGGTATTTTACATCAGTACCCCTTTGGCTGACTAATACACCACCCCTGTCCCCACAACATATATCTATATTGTATATCTATATCATATATTTATATCTATAGCTACATCTACATCTATATCTATATCTACATCTACTTCTATTTCTACTTCTATTTCTATATCATCTATCTATATCTATCTACCAACATTTTCCCTCATCCTCTGAAGTCTTTGATACTTCAGTAATTGCCAGTTACACCAGACTAGGCAATTTCAACATCCAACACACAGGACAGACCATTTCATTTACAATAACCTCACTTTGGCCACCCAACTCAAAAATCCTGACTTATCCCTTGCCATTACTCATACTATTCCATTATTGTTTGCATTTGTCTTTGAGAACATTTGATTTAATGTCTTTATCCACCAAGTCCTACCTGAAAGTAAGTCCTATGAGGGCAAGAACAACATCTGTTCTTGCTTCCTTTATCCCAAGTGCTTAGCACAGTGCATGGTACAAAGTAAATATCCACCTGCTTATTCACATTTCTTCCCCATCACACCAAAAGGGAATTTCTCCTCTACAGAATCCCTTCCCCTTCTGCACATCAGCTCTTGTTAAAAGGCTTCTTGGGGGAAGCGGATGTGGCTCAATCAACAGGGCTCCCGTTTACCATGTGGGAGGCCCCGGGTTCGATTCCCGGGGCCTCCTGGTGAAGGCAAGCCAGCCTGCACGGTGAGGTGAGCTGACGCAGCAGGATGGCCCAACAAAGGGAGACAAGCAGACACAGAAAATTGCACAGCAAATGGACACAGCAAGCACAAACAGCAAAGAGGGGATAAATAAATAAATAAATAAGTAAATAAATAAATAAATAAAGGCTTCTGGGAGGATCACAGCCTGTCGGATCATCAAAAAATGCCTAATGTCAGTTGTGGTTTAGGTTCAGCTGAGACAGGAAAAAATAACTTCAGCAAAAGGTAGCCCAAGATGAGCCCCAAGTGAACACCAACAATTGATTGATCAACGACAGCAGGAAGAGCATACAGATTTTAGTTTTAACTTTATGAACACAGGCATATTTCACAAAAACAATGTCTTTTGATAGATGTAAAATGTATTGCTGTTTCTTTTCCCCTGAAATTTCTTTTCTTTGATATGTGGTTAAATAAAAGTGAAGAGAATACAGGGCAATGCTGATGACCTATAAAGTTCTTTGTATCCAGCTGCTTTCAAAGAGATCGGATTTGCCTCTCCTTAATTTGTGAAGTTCCTTTCAATTTGATTTTCACTTAATGTATGTAAAAAGCTTTGTAAATTGTAAAACACTATTCAAATGAAAGGTTGCTGTTATTGTACTAATAGTAATGATATTATATATAGCAATGGGATGGTCTGCCACTGATTGGAAAGGGAGAAGACTTTCCCTTTTCCTTGGGTCTGATGAGCAGGGAAGCACACCCTCTTGACTTGCTTTTTTCCCCTCTCATACTGGCTCTTAAGGTTTCTTACAAATGATTTAAAGTAAAAAAATTAAGGACGTTTCTTTCCCTAAAGCTTAGAATGAATCTAGTCCTATAGGAGATATCTAGGAGCTGACTTCTTCTTTTTCTTGACTGATGTCTTTTTCTTTTTCTTTTTTTTTTTTTTTTTTTGGATTTTTAAAGATAATTAAAAATTCATTCTTTCTCCAAACTACAACACACTAATACAAATGTGATTAGTGTTACAGGACTGTAGCCCCAAACTCTTATTGTCTTGAGTAGACTCAGTAGCCACATTGGCATCCACACAGCCCAATCTTACTGCTTGTCAATTAAGCCTTAGAAATATTTTGACTTCAGGATGTAATCAATTTACCTAAATTGAATCGAATTAAATATCATAATATGAATCCTCATTCATAATAGAGAACCTATGCTCCTCCTGCCATACTGGGTAGTTTAATAGAGGAAGCTAAGAGTGACTTTGAATTTTGTTTTTACCATTAGGAATATTGGCTGATAAATCTTGTCCCACAAAAAATAGGAATGTCTGTACTTTTGTTACTTCCCTCAATTTCTCTACCTTCCTCTATTTTTTTCAGTTAACACTTTGAATTGGTGTGATACTTTTGTTATAACTGAAGAAACAGTATTATTATAATTATACTATTAACTCTAGTCCATATTTTATATTAGAGTTCACTGTGTTGTACAGTTCTATGTTTGTTTTTTAATGCTTTTAACTTTATTTTTAAAGAAGTTTTAGACTACAGAAAAGTTACATCCAAAATATAGGGTATTCCAATATACTCCAGCCCCTCCCTTTCTCACATTTTTCCCTATTAATAACATCTTATATTAGTGTGGTACATTTGGTACGACTGATGAACAAATATTGAATCATTGCTACTAACCATAGTCAATGGTTTACATTATGGTTTATATTTTGCACCATATACTTTTATAGGTTTTGACAAGATATATAATGGCTTGTATCCGTCATTGCAAAATCATGCAGAACAACCCCAGTTCCTTAAAAATGCCCTATGTTCTACCTATTCTTCTCTACTCCACCCCTCAGAACCTATGGTAACCACTAAGTTTCCATTTTACAAGAATAAAATTTAAAGTTACATGCATTAATATTGAGGGCTTGACATATTTGTCTGTTTTCTTTTATTTGGCATTGCCTATGTACTGGAGAAATTCTTGCCCCTTTATTTGAGAACATAGCAGGACCCCCTAGAATGGGAGTTTAATATTTTGTTGTTTATTGTGTGTATCTCCACCCACTGAGATAACACCCTATGACAAGATAAACACATTCATATTCCACAGAAGCATGCCCCAGGTGCACCCTTTTCCACACATCTCCCCACCGCCAACACCCTGAACCAGTGACCCTTCGCTGCCATATTTGCCAAAAGAACATTCTCACAATTGTATTTTCAACCACAGACCTCTACCTCCCCAGAGTTCACCTGTTCCCCCAGCACTGCCCCCAGTCCATAGATAGTCCAACCTATCCATCCAACCCTGCTCACACTCAAACTCCAGCACTGTCAACCCCACTCATATCGCTGCCCCACCATCACCCCTGTACACTGCCAAACCTCCCCACCCACCTTATCATAGGTTCTGCCCGGAGTATCTGCTCACCATTCTCTACTCCTTCTGTCTCCTGATAACCTGTCTTCCAGACTCTATCTCTGTGAGTCTGCTCAATATGCTTAGGTCATATCTGCCTTCGTCTTGGTAACATAAATGTACCAATCTATATGTGCTCCTATCTGAAATTAATCTCTTCACTCACACCCTAGACCCTGACCCATCTCACCTCCCCAAGAACATTGTTCCAGCAAACCCACCTCTCCAAATCATCATTTGTTCTCTTTTTACTGGATTATTCCCATCAAAACACAAACATGCTATTATCCCTTCCATCTTAAGAAAAAAATCTTTCTTCCCTTATCAGTTACCATTCTTTTGCAGCAAAACTTTCTTAAAAGAGTTGCTTATACTCAGTATTCTCAATTCCTCTCCTCTTCTTTCACCTTCCATGACTACACCAAAATTGCTAGTATTAGAGTTCTCTAGGGAAACAGAACCAGCAGGAGATATCTGTAAATATTAAGAGAGTTTTTAAATAAGAATTGTCTCATGCAACTATGGGGATGGGCAAGTCCAATTCCGTAGGACAGACACAAGCTGGGAGAACTCCGGTGATGGTTTTCCATGAATTCCTAAGAAGAAACTGGCTGGCTGAAGGAGAGGTGGAAATTCTCTCCTCTGATTGCTGAAATCACCAGTTCTCCTTTTTTTATTAATATTTATGATTATTATTTCTTTAAAGAAGGTTTAGGTTACATAAATGAGTTCTTTTTAAAGCTTTCAAATGATCAGATGAGATGTCTCTCATTGCTGAAGGCAGTCTCCTCATTTGATTGTAGATATAATCAGCCATAGAAGCAATCAACCTACTGATGATTCAAGTCCATGAAATAACATCACAGTAACAATTAAGCCAGTGCTTACTTGACTAAACAACTAGACACCAAAACTGGCCAAGTTGACACATGATCTTAACCATCACACTGCTCTTGTCAGAGTCACCACTAACCTTCAATTTGCAAAATCCAGTGGTCAGTTCTCTGTTGTCCTCTTACTTGGCTTATCAGCAGCATTTTCCACAGTTGATCTCTTTGATACACTTTTTGTTGTTGTTGTTGTTATTATTATTCAAAGACATCCCACTCCCCTTGTTTTCCTCCTCCCTCACTGTTGTGTCCTTCTCAGTCTCTTTGCTGATTCTTCATCTTATTTCCATCATCTTAGTGTTGTGAGTCCCCCAGCCTCAGTACTTGGTTCTTTTCCCTTCTCTATTCGTACTCACTCACTTGGTGAGCTCTTTCATCTCATGACTTTAAATATCATATATATGTTGATCACTCCCAAATGTATGCTTCTAGCCCAGACATCTCTCTCCCAACTCCAGGCTTATACATGTAGCTGCCTATTCAATATCTCTGCTTTGGATTCTAATAGATTCTCCAGATTCAACATGTTCAAACTCGGCTCCTAATCTCCGGTCCAAATCAGCCTCACCAACATTCTTACCAATCTAGTTAATGGCAATCCCATCCTTCCCATTGCTCTACGACCCAGAATCTAAGAACATCCTCGACTCTTCTCTTTGTCTTATTCCTTATATTTCATGTCCTATCAGCTCAATCTTCAAATATATTCAAAATCTGACTAATAACTTACCTCTGCTGCCAAACCATAGTCAGAGCCATCATCTCACCTGGATGACTGTAGTAACCCACTCACAGGTGGCCCTGTGCCATCCTTCATCTGACCCCACCCCCCGCATCACCACTCCTAGTACATTTCCAACACAGCAGCCAGAATGATTATTTTAAAATATGTCAGGTTATGTCTTTACTCTTCTCACAATCTTCCTTTGGTTTCCACTTCAGCTCAGTAAGAACCAAGGCCCTTTCAATAGCCTTCAAAACCCTGCATTATCTGGAACCCTGATACTGTTCTGACCCCTCTCTTACTACTTTACTCCTCACTAACTCTGTGCTGTCACGCTGACTTCCTTGTGGTTTTGTTGTTTAGGACCTCGCAGCCATGCAACAACTATTCCTTCTTTCTGGAATCTTCTCTACTCAGAAATTCACCTACCTAACTTCCTTATCTCCTTCAAGTCTTAGCTCAAAGACTTAAAGTATATAATCTCACCACTTTATTTTGCAATACCTCCTTCCTACCCTGAACTCCTTAACCCCTTTCCTTATTCTATCATTATTTTCTATACTTAATACTTTCTAAGATACCATACTGGGTATTTTTCATTTGCCCCTTCAGAGTCATTCTCCACCATTCTTCATCCTGCTCTGTGTCCTGGAAGGGTGAAGTGTCTGGACACATCTGAAGGCTCCATTGTTCTTTGACTTCTTATTGGTTTGGCCAGTGGTTAGTAGTAACAGTAGATCAGATGGCAGGAGAGTGAAGTAAGGGTGTTTATTTCCCCAGCTCCCTCCCTGTTGTGTACTGAAAACCACAGCTCTGACAGGTGACCCTTTCCATACAGTTATTCTTTCTGGACTCTTAATAACTATGCCCTTCTCCTGTTCTATCAAGCCTAGGATGTAACAACTCCCTGAAACTGCTAGCCCTGGAATTCTGAACCAGCCCTTGTTGGTTTCTGAAACCTGCCCTGACCTTCTTAAAGTTGTTTCTTTATTGTCATGTTTCCTACTGAGATCTTAATTGAAAAAGTTACTGAATATTGTACTTATATGTTATTATCACTATTTATTATCTATATTCCACAAAAGTGATTGTTGTTTGTTTTATTCACTGATTCCCCGAAACCTAGAATAGTACCTGGCACATAGTACACACTGAATACACATTTATTATTTGTACAAATAAGCACAAGGTTTTCATCATGACTCTACTCTTTCTCCCAATAACATAGTTCTTGATATTCTAATTTATTCAGATATTCTCCCAAATTTAAGATCATAGCATTTCAGCATTGACATGGATTTTTTTATGGGCATCTCCTCTCCTATTCAGCATTCCTGTAAAGTGTTGTCTGGCCACATATCCAGTGACAGCACACGATTGGCTGTGGGTGTGTATTTTTACTTTAAGACATTCACTGAGGATTAAATGATATGGCATTAAATTGATGAACACATATCTATGAAACTCACATCCTTTGTTCCTAATTTTGCTTATGGAGTTACAGAGGGCAAATTTCACCTATCTTCCCTAGGGGACTTATGCTCACATTTGTAGACAGAGACATGGCCTTCTGCATTTTTCCTTTTCTTGAAGGTATGCATTCCCAACTCTTTTCACAGATGTGAGAAGATATGGCCTGATTCGTGCAGAAGAGAACAGAATGGTTGTTTCCTTTGATTGGACTATTGTATTTCTATTACTGTAAACTTAACTACTGCTAATTGAACATTGTTATTATTATTAAACAATATCAACCATGAGCCAAACATGATGAAAAGTTCTCAAGCTCTATCATACATGTGGCATAGTTCCTTCATTCAAGGAGCTTGCAGACTAGTTAGAGGGGGATAGACAAATAAATGAGGGTAATGAGATGATCTAGCTGATATGATAAATGTGTGCATATTAACATTGTTTACAGTCATATCATCACACTGTTTATTCATTGAAGTAATATTTATGGTAGTGAAATGGATGTGAGTCAGCTGGGCTTTAATATTAGTTCATTTAATACTATCAGTGGCTTTACTTTATGGAAATTTGATGGGTGAAAGTATATTTCAATTGTTACAATGTGTACTTCTTTGGTTATGTAGAGTGATATCTAGTCAAATGTTGGTTAGCCATTTAAATTCTTCTTTTCTTGCTAAATGTTTTATTACACCAGTTTTCTATTTGTGAGTTGGTCTTTCTATTTATTTTTTAGAGCTCTTGGTATCTTCTATAGATGAATCATTTGTTACATAGGTTGCAAATGTTTTCTCCCTATTATTTGTGTATGTATGCTTTGATATGCCATATTTGTGTTATCTTTCAGTTAAAATATTTTCCAATTTCCATTGTGATAGATATGTGTATAAATGTCTCTCTCTATACATTCATATATATACCTATACTTATATGTATATATAATATGTAATATTTATAGTTTTCTCAGATACCCTTTTGTTATTGATTTCTAACTTAATTTCACTGTGATCAGAAAACATACTTTTGAATTATTTAACCTTCTAACAGCTCTTGAAATTTGTATCAGTTATTGAGATATATTTTGCCATCCATTTTAGTTGTGGATTTGTCTGTTTCTCTTTGTATTTCTCTAATGTTCTGCATTATATATTTTGAGTTTATTATTAGTAGCAAAAAATAAACTTAGAATTGTTATGTCCTGCTTGGGCCTTGACACTTTTAGCATTATTAAGTCTCCCACCATAAATGCTCCTTGCCAAAGGTTAACTTTGTCTGATATTAGTGTATTTACAATATCTTTCATTTTATTTTATTTTCTGCTTATTGTGTACATGGTAGGCATGTGTCTTTCCATCTATTTTCTTCCAAGATTTATATGTCTTTATATTTATGGTGTGTCTTTTGTGAGCAACTTAAAATTTGATTTTGTTTTTACCCAGTCTAAACATCTTTATTAATTGCATCATTTATTCTTTTTACATTTAATACAGCTTCTCATGTTTTTGGATTTATATCCACCATCTCATTGTTTTCTATGTGTTAGATTGTTCTGTGTTCCTTTTATTGTTCTTTTCCTGAATTATTTTTGATTAAATATTTTTATTTTTTGCTTTTTCACTCTCTATTATGTGTTAGTAATATAATTTATTACCATTCTAATAATGGTTACCATACATGATTTATTGCTTTGTTAAAGTTTAATGTAAATTAATATTTTACCACTTCTCAGAATGTAAGAGCTTTAGAACTCTTAACTCCATTTTATGTCTCCATCTGTCCTTTTGTGCTATTGTGGCAATTTAAAAACAATTCTACAAATGTCATATTATTATTTTTATGCAGTCAATAGTCATTTATATTCACCCATATATTTAACATTTGCATTTGATTTTTATTTTTTCTCATATCTTCTGGGATCATTTCTTCTGAGATCATTTTTTTCTGCATAAAGAATTCCTTTATTTCAGATCAGCTGGTAAATAATTTTCTCATTTTTTGTCTGTTTAGATAGATTATTAATTTTTATTAACTTTTGAAGGCTAATTTAGCTGGGTATAAAATTTTGAAATTTTAGCTTACCATTCATTTTATTTTTCAGTTATTGATGATACATTTCCATTATTTTTAGGCTTCTGTTATATTATTGAGAACTCAAGTCAGTTTTATTGCTTCTTTCTTGAAGTAATTGTGTCCTTTTTTGACATCTTGGAGATGGTTTATTAAAAACTTTACTATCTATGCCATGTATGGTTTTCTTTGTATTTATACTATTTGGGTTTTCTGATGCTTCATGATTTCTTTCATCACTTTTAAAAAAGTCTTATTTTCTCTCATTTCCTCTTCTCTAATATTGTGGTTTCATTATATATGTGTTAGAGCTTTGCATTATCCCCTCTATATTTTTCTTGAATTCTACCCTATTTTTCTCACATTGCTATTCGGGCATATATTTTCTATGATATTTAAATATACATGTACATATGCTCTTTTTTTTTTTTTTTTTGTGATTCAGCTATAGGGAGTTACATAGGCATGTCATCTCATTTGGGAGTAACAAATAATTTTGTTTTTTCTAAACAACCTCCAGCTATCTTGTATCAACCAATATGGTCCCTTTATTTGCTACGAATTGATTTCTTTTAATGACATCTCAGTATAATTCAATAACTTTTCTGCTATTTCCAGTTACCATACCACCCTCCTTGTTTGGTAAGATTCTGACAAACTAATTTTAAATTTTCAATCTCAGAAATCTCTTCTTGCAAAATCTTGATTGTGATTCCAGCACCTTTTAATGAATGTTGGTAAAAACGAATGATCTGTTCTTCTACTCCTCCATTCCATCTCCTGGGCAATTACTGTTCTAATGTTTGGACAGGATTAAGGCTACAAAAGACAGTTATATTTTTATTTGACTATCTGTGTGAAGAATGGTTTTATATGCTGTTTTAACTTATTGTATAAAGACTCAGTGTTTATGCTGAGATCGTCAAAGAGCTGTGCTGAAAAAAGGCTCATACCCACAAACCCTCATAGGCATTGATGCCCTTTGCAAGGATGACCACATCTTCTGGAATTCTCCCAGTTCTTACCGTCTTGATATATTCTTCAAATACTCACATCTCTTTATATGATTCTGTCAAGGTCTATGTCAAAACTGTGACCAACATATCAATTTATCTACACTTTTGATCTCTTGAAAACTGATGATGTAAGACAGTCCTTCCTTTCCTACCTGGTAGTTCTCTACCATGTGATTTTTCATCTTTTCCCATTTTATTTTTCCCTGATCCAGTAGCAGAGCCAGGTATATAGGTACAGTGTCTAAAGAGATGCCTAACTAGGAACCATAAAGCCAATTTCCCTTCTTGAAGAAATATCCATTATTTACAAAAATTCCTTGGAGTCTTTCTCGCAAGGCTTTGGGCAGGTTCCCATAAGGAGGTGAGGACAAGGAACAATGCTGGCCTCCTTCAAAGGCATTCTTGAGGCAGGTGAGCATTGAGTGGAGTTAGAACTGTTTCCACAGTATTCATCTCTCAGCAAGCCTCTGGGATAATCATCTCAACGGCTTGTAGCTTTCTGAACTTAGAATGTGGTTTATCAGACTCTTGTATTCATTTGGGAGTATTAGTTACCATTTTTTCCCTTGGCTCTTAGTATCATCCCAATATAGAGAGAAGCACTATGTTTTTAGTTACCTTGTCACAAGTACTTATAGTAGAGCTTGAGAACCAATTTAAAGCTTGTGTGTTATTTATATAAATTGTGCTTGTCAAGCGATATATCTCACTCTTGTGTTATGTATTTGATTAAAAAACCAAAATGTAAAACTATCTTGTTGTACATTGAAATTTATATTATTTATATCCAATACCATATGAAAAAATATCTTGCATCTAAATATCCTCTCTTTCTCATTGTGGCAGTTTGAGATTATTTATGAATCCCAAAAAGAGAAGGATTATTTTTGTAAACTAGTCTGTTCCTCTCAGTGTCATGACTTTTGATTGTATTAGATTTGGTGAGGGGCCTCTGACTAAGTTTACCTGATAAAATCAATTTAGGGCTTCTGATTGGGCTACTCAGTAAGGTATAGCAGTCCCCACCCCCTTAGGCTTATATAAATGGACTCTCACTCAAGAAGACACACAGAAGAAAATACGGGAAGAGAGAGAGAGCTCTATCATGTTTGATCCTGGGGCCTGGGAGAGAGATGAGCCATTCTCCTGATAGTTTACAGCTAGTGAAAAGACCAGAGCGGCTGAGCAGCTGAGAAGGCCCGGAAAGAAACAAGCCCTATGCCAGCCTGAAGCTGAGAGATAGGAAGGCTGAACCCTTGCAGAGATTGGCAAACATCTTGCTTCAACACATAGCAACTGACTAGGAGAAAGCAACGTTGAGTTGGACTCTTTAGGGTCTTGTAATGGTAAGTTTTTACCCCAAATACATACCCTTTATAAAAGCCAACAGATTTCTGGTACTTTGCATCAGCACCCCTTTGGCTGACTAATACAGTATCCCTTATATCATCTTGAATACATTATTTTTGATATTATGTTTTTGTTTTTTTTCTTTTTTACTTCTGCAGGCTTGTTAGTGTCACAGGTAAAATGAAATCGAAAGTATGGTAGAAAAAGTAGTTATGGTTTTCTTCTATCTGTATCTCTGTGTACATACCCTCATTTTAGACTTCATAACTATTCTTATATAATGTTATATCTTGATTTTAATTTATAAAGAGGTTAGGGTAGGATATGAACTTGTACTTTCCAGTATAGTAGCCAACTAATTAAAATTAACTAAAATTAAAATTAATTTCCTTAGTCATTGTTTTAGTTTGCCAAAGGGCTGCTGATGCAAAGTACCAGAAATCTGGTGGCTTTTATAAAGGAGATTTATTTGGGGTAAAAGCTTACAGTTCCAAGGGCATGGAAAGTCCAAAATGAAGCACCATCAGCAATGCTTTCTCAGCAAAGTCAGCTACTGTTGATCCTGATGTGTTGCACGTGGTGAAGTAAGATGGCTGCTGATATCTGCCCAGGTTTAAGCCCTCCACTCTGGGCTCACCCTTTCCTCTTGAACTTTGTGCTTAAGTGATCCTGTATTCTTATTTCTCCTGGCATAGGAATTGTTTCTTTCTGGGCCTCCTGTATTAGTCTCACCTGATCCACTCTTCCCAAGTTCGGCTGTAAGCTATCAGCAAACGGCTCATCTCTCCCTGGTGCCACAGCAGTTTGAGCCTCTCCTTTCTGTCTCATGGCAGAGCTGGGTTACTACTCCAGAGAACTCTGGCAAGGTAAAAGCAATGTAGACTCTCATCCCAGATGGGACTAGAAACATACAAGGTACTCTGTTGAAAATTTAGTTTGAGAGACAGGAGATATCTGGGTCCTGGATTTGGAGAGAATTTAGGATGGAACTTGGGGGTTATTTATGAGAACCAAGTCTAGAAAACAGTTAATAGAATCAGATTATAATATCAAAATAAGGTGAATGCTAAGAGCAATCTAAGCGTCTCATGAACGAGAATGTGAGGCAAAGCAGAACTATCAGGTGGGGTTAAGTGTCCTTTCTGTGGGGACTGGAGGTATGAAGAGTCTTAGAGCAATAATACATTTTAATTAATTGAGTAGAAGTATTGTTTATATAAAATAAAATATATAAAGGATGAATGCCATAAAGCATTGTAATTCTACTTTTGTATCTAACCTAGAAAGAAATATGAAGCCACTCTAATTTTTTATCTGAAGAGCTACTCTTAGAGATTCAAGAAAGATTTCTACTTTCTGGTCTACTGAGGTCATTTTCATGTTTTACTTCTGAAAATTTTTTACGCTAAAGTTATGTTATTTTTCCAGAAATACTGAACATCTGGTTTGACAATTATTAGCATTCTTTTATAGTCATTATGATTTAAATTATGATTCTCAGCCATCATATTTGAAATACCAGATTTGCTTTCGGTTATCTAATCAAAATGTTATAGGCATCTAATAAAGAACATTGAGTTTATTTTAAAGGGAAACAAAATAAAGCCCATATGCTTCGTATTGAGATAGCAGTTAAAATAATGCACTATTCAGGGACTTGTAATTTAGCTATCACAATTTCATAACCAATTGTTCCTCAGTCCTCAGGGATTAAGACTATGGTTTCCATGGTAATTCTGGATTCTGAAAATGCTCATCTTTGCCCTAAATGGAGAGTAAATAGTTTGATTAGAAAACGACCTGTTAGCCAGGATTATACTTAGTGCTTTAAGAAGGAGAAATACACTATCTGTGTAAAAATAGACTAGTTTCAGGGCACTATAATAGGTTCAAAGTCTGTAAAATCACAACCTCTTGATTGCCAGCATTAACAAAAGCTTGTTCCTTAATTACCTGTGTTGCATTTGGCTTCTGTTTCCTTCCAAAACCCAATTATGGCTAATAGCAGGGGTAAGCTGTACTCTTGTTGCTTATGGTAGTTCATTTTAAAGTGCTCTGTTTGATTGTCATTGGTCTTCATGACTTAATGAATCAGGTTTGGATTTTCATTGGACACCTCCAGCCTTAGTAATCTTCACCTTGCCTGTGTGTATAAATGGAATTCTTATATCATGTGGGTGTCTTTTTAAATTTTTCCTAACTAGGGACTATTCCCTAAATGGTAGAAATAATGCTATTTTCCTAAGATTCTTACTAACAGATTCTTCAATGCAGTACTCCCAGAACCTCATACCAAATGGTTACTTAAAATTTGTAGAAAAGAGACAGTACTTTTATTTTTCCATTTTTCCCTTCCTCCTCCAAATCCATTTTCTCCCAGTGCATTGTTCATTGCCTAATCATTCTCTGCAGCTCTGATTCTTATGTTCTCCTGCAGAGCTTAGCAGCCTGACTTTTAGAGTTGAATCCAGAATAATTCAACATTCTAATTTCTGATTTAATTTTGCTGCTCTCCAACTGTGGTGTAAACCCTGCTCTGAGAATTGAATGCAACTTTTGGCACCTTGCCTCAGCTGAAAATACTTACGTCACTCTTCCTCATACACACCAGAGTCATTGTTTGCATAATAACTAATGGACTTAGTGGAAAAGGGAGGAAAAGACACATGGCAGATGAAGAAGAAATGACAGAAATTCAAACCATGGAAAGGAGTCCTATTGCTTTACTGAAAATTAATTTCATTGTACTGTAGGTGATTGGTGCAGTTGTGGAAATGGGAAAAGATGAGGAGTTTTTCATTTACATCTATCCCTGTAACATAGTGATAGGAGAGCAGTCTCCTTCCCTTCTCTTTAGATGGTCATGGTAAACACATGGGCAGGAAGACAGCTGGGCTGGCCTGCCATTCTTGGCTATTATTTCTAGTTGATTTTACAGAGTCATTTTCCTTCTGAAGAATAAGTCATTTTATTTATGAAGAAGTATCATTATTCTGCTCTGGATCCCCCTCTGGAGCAGACCATCCCACTGCATTGGCCAGCCACCCTCGTAGACCCTCTGAGTCAATGTATGGCATGAGGCCCAGCAGCACTGACATCCCTTGGGAGTAGGTTAGAATGAAGAATCTCAGGCACCACCCCAGACCTACCAATTCATGATCTGGATTTGGGCAGCATGATTGCAGAAAATTACCATTATCATTTAAAAGATCCTCAAATATTTCCTAGATCATGTAATAGATATTACATATAAAATTCTTTAAGGCACAATTTCTCTATGGAGAATCATAATATGTATGCAATGGACAAAGCCGGTAAAAGCAACTGACTTTTATAGTATAGGATCCTCACTTTCACATTTTCTAATATTTTATTTTAAAAAGAAGGCTGTTGCATAATAGAAGTTTGTCTCCCAACAGTTCTCAGTATTCTGTACTTTTCCTTTAACCTAGATTTGGGTTTCTTTCAGGAGTTTTAAAGGAATTCATAATTATCTTCTTTTATCCATGCTGTATTAGTCAGCCAAAGGGGTGCTGATGCAAAATACCAGAAGTCAGTTGGTCTTTATAAAGGGTATTTATTTGGGGTAGAAGTCCACAGTTACCAGGCCATAAAGCATAAGTTTCTTCCCTCACCAAAGTCCATTACCACGTGTTGGAGCAAGAAGCTGCCGACATTTGCCAGGGTTCAGGCTTCTTGGGTTCCTCTCTTCCTGGGGCTGTGTTTTTCTCCGGGCTTAGCTCCTGTTTCCTCCACAAGGTCAGCTGTAGACTATAAGGCTCTCTAGGCTTTGCTTCTCTCCACAAGGCCAGCAGCGAACTCTCAGGTGAATGGGTCGTCTCTATCCTGGGGCCTTCTCTCCTTCCTCACCTGAAATCCAACATCAAAACTGCTCCAACACTGTTCTTTGTCATGCCTTTCATATTTAATTCCCACCCCACCAATGGGTGGGGCTCAATTCCCTACTGATGTTCCCCAGTTAACACCCTAGTCATAACTTAATCATGCCCAGATTAGCATACCAGTTTACAAGCATGATCCAATATCTATTTTTGGAATTCACAATTACACCAAACTGCCAAACTGCTACACATGCCATAAATGGTTTTGACCATTTCTATTCTGGGCATATGGTTTCTCCAAAATCTCTTCAGTCTTCAGTCCTGTGTCACATCTTTTCCTTGATAGTATAATAAGCAACCTTACAAGATACTGCAAGACAAGAAAGTTCTATTGGGCCTAATCGAAGTTTTGATAAAATTCAGTCTTTTTAAATGGAAATTAATTTTTTTTTAAATAATCCACACTGCCTAGTACAGTTTTAGGATGGACATTTGTAAGTTTTTCCTTCAGTTTTATTAGCTTCATGTTGTCATTGGCAAGAAACTTGCCATACCTAGGAGCTTTCTTTTTTTTTTTCAATTTCAATATTGAAAATAAAACCAAGGGTTTGATATTTTCTTCATATTTCCATTATTTGATATTTTCCAACCTTGGCTAATATAAATAAAGACAGAATTTCATAGGTTTGACAGTAGGAAGCTGGGTGGGCCCCAGAAAATGCTGTTCTTAAAGCTAATCCATTCCTGTGCATGTAAACCTATTGTAGGTGGGACCTGTTGTTTAAATCACTTTAGTGAAGGGCCTTTGATTAGATTGTGTAACCCAGGGTGGGTCGTAATCCTATTATTGGAGTCCTTTATAAATGGGAGAAACATGCAAAGACTTGGAGAAAAACCTCCTAGAAGCTGAGAGAGAAGGCATCAGGAGCCAGAAGCTGAAATCAACAGAACACAGAAACTGAGAGAAGCCACTGAAGCCAGAAGCTGAAAGCAACGAGGCCTGGAGGAGAGGGAAGAGACAAGTGGATGCCACCATGTGCCTGATTGCCCATAGCAGCAGTTCAGGGAGAAAGCATCTCCTGATGATGCCTTGATTTTGACACTTTCACAGTCTCAGAACTGTAAGCTTATAAGTTAATAAATCCCCATTGTAAAAGTCAGCTCCTTTCTGGTATATTGCTTTGTCAGTCTTCAGTAAACTAAAACAATAAGTGTAAAGGGTATTTTTAAAATTCCTAAGAAAAGAAAATGATTTTTGATGTCTTAACATGGTGAAGTGACCATAGATGTTACCTTATGATGGACAATAGCATTCCATGGGACCCGTTACTTCTTTGGAGTGATACATTTCCTGAGTTACTTATTTTGACCTTGACTTTATTAAGAGAAAAATTTCAATCTAGTATAACACTAGTATATCTGACGGTGCCAGCAGGACTTTTGAAAATTAGTACTTGATTTTTTTAATAGCAGATATCTTCTGTCCACTAGAAATAAACATATTCTAATGATTATCAGTATCTTTTTTTTTTTTATTTTTTTTTTTTTTTTTTTATTATGGGTAAAAATCAAAATTCTCACAATACATACAAACATTTGTAAAATGATATATAAATATATATGCATATATGTGTATTTGCTTACAAAAATGTTATTTTTTATATATATATATACATATATTTTAAGAGGTGCTTAGATTACCTAAAATATTATACGGAACCCACTCGTCTATGGTTGGTGGCAAGGCTCCAGGAGGTGTAAGTTCATTGAGGTTGGTGGGCCACACTATGGGAGATGTTTGTATCAGTATCTTTTGATCCACATGGCAGCAGTAGGAGTTAGGAAAAACAAGCAGTGTATCCAGTTTTTAGTTTGTTAGTTATTTGATCTTTTTTTTCCTTACTGCCCCCCTTCCATCCCTCCTTCCCATCTTCCCTCTCTTCCCCCTTTTCTCCTTTCTCCCTTATTTTCTTCCTTTTGTTTCTTGTTTTCCTTCTTTCAGTATATGACTATTGATCCTCTATTTATTTGACACTTTGCCTGATTAAAAAAGAAAAATCCCATCTTTGAACCCAGAGATCTTTAACCCCTTCCCCATTCCTAAAACCTTGAAACCAAGTTAAAAATTAGATTGTGAAATGAAAAGTAGTTTGGGGGTCTTTTTAAGATTTTGTTTTTGCAATTACTTCTTCATAGCTCCCTCTTCAGTTAGTCCAGTTAGAACTTACTGAATTCCTACTAAGTGCCAGACACTGCCAAGATGGGTAAGTAGCTGAGAGTGAGACAACATCTGACCTTAGGGGAGGCAATATAAGTGCTTCAATACAAAGAATCCTTTGTTTCATACTGTGACTGTTTTATTCCATTGAAAGAAAAGCAGCAATTATTTTATATTCTCTTGAACACATGAACACATATAGTCTTTTTGAATAGAAACTTAATGTTTCTTGAGTTATTCTGAAGTTTTTGTTTTATCATAGTCAAAGCTGCTCTGTGAAGTGTATGGTAATATTTTCAAGGCATCAGGCAGGGATTCAGACTCCCACTGCTCTATAGTCTTGTGCTGCTCAGAGTAAAACAACAGAAACCCTACATCTAGTTTTATTATTATGACGTACATTAGCCATTTACTAACTGGATGACTGCCTAGGGCAACCAAACAATAAACTATTTAATCAATCCCCAAAACCTAGTACTTTGTAGAGGATAATGGAAACAGAATAGTTTTTATGGGTTGGATTTGTCTGTTTGCAACCTATAAATCAGTTTTTAAATTTCTCTCTTCCTCACCAGTTCTAGGAAAGATTTTGCAACTAAAATATTAAATTCTAAATTATCTTTCAAAATGTTTATGGC
Source organism: Tolypeutes matacus (assembly GCA_026826555.1). Lineage (NCBI taxonomy): Eukaryota > Metazoa > Chordata > Mammalia > Cingulata > Chlamyphoridae > Tolypeutes > Tolypeutes matacus. The sequence continues at coordinate 23,990,133 of JAKSZT010054458.1, read as the reverse complement.
ACCAAACTAATTTGTCTATAAGAAGAACATTGATTAAAATAGTCTGAATCTCTCTTTTCTAGTATTTTCTAGATGAAGAATAACTCATAGATTGTTGTTTTTCTGTCTTGCAAATTGGATAGCAACAAATTAAAACCCACCACACAGCAGGGTTACTTAATTTTAAAAGGTTGACACTTAAAAAGGCAAAAAAAAAAAAAAAAAAAACCCACAAGAGAATTAGAGAATAATCTTAGACTTTTGAACTAAATGCTCCCAGTATTTTCACTCATTATTGCCTTTCATTAATCTTGGCCCCTAAAATTACTTACTATTTATATTTCCTTATAAACCTTAGATAAGAGATTTCATTATCCTTTTTTTCCCGAACTTATTTTGTTCATGTATTCAAAATTAAAAATAACCTGTTTATTGCTTAAGGAATTTTCTGTTATGTTATTAGCAGTTCTTATTTTTATGTAATGGAATTATATTATTTCTCAGATGGCCAGCTTACATTAAGTAGCCTAGTTAGGTAATTCACAACGTGGTAAAGTGGTCAGAGATGTTATGTTACCATGGATAGTAGCATTCCATGGGACCCTTTACTTGTTTGGCATGAAACACTACCTAAATGGCCCATTTTGGCATTGATTTTTTTTTTAACAGAAAAAATTTTAAACTGTTATAACACTATGATTTCTGAGGATGCCACCAGGAATTTTGAAAATCAAACTTGATTTATTTTAAAGCAAACATTTTTATTCCACTAGAAAGAAATATTTTCTATTGACTATCAGTATCTTTAATTTCTCTCAGAAATGTTTTATAGCTTTTATTGTTTCAGTCTTACATGTCCTCTGACTGTTTATCCTTAAGTATTTAATATATTATTTATAAGTATATATTATATAGCATACCCAACCATATTATTTTCTCTCACATCACTATGACATTCTGCTTTGTAACATGAGTAATAATTTGTAATTATGTATGTATTTGTTCATTTACTTCATCTATCTCATATCCCAGACTGTCAGATCCATGGGGGAAGGACCACTTTGTTCTCTCTCTGTCCCTATTGCCTAACAGTGTCTAGCAAATATGGATTGCTAAATAAACATTGCTCAATAAATAAATTTTTGATTTCTTCTCTTTTAACATCATCATAGATTAAAATTGGGGGGGGGGCGGCTTAATCTTCTTGGCAACATTTGAATTTCAGTGTAATAAATTTGAAATATAAGCCATTTTCTAGCTTCATAATTCTGATTCTGTGAAACTATTACCAATTATCCCGAGTTTGTTTTAAGGGAATTTAAACTAGTGTATTTTTCCCTGTATTTCTCTATTAAATAATCTACTAAAATGAATGTTTCAGAAAAATATTTCATATGTACAATTTGGAAGAATGCCTGTCTTTAATTTGAATTCTTAACATCAATTCTACACTTACTTGTATAGTTAGTAAACGAATAAATGTAAGGCCCATTATGTCCATCAATTTTACTTCCAGAGATGATTAAAATTAAGGTCTAGTGTCCTGTAAGAAATTCTAAGTTTTGGCTTGCTAAAACAATTTCTCAAGGATTTCCCCGTGCCTTTGCAATTCACTGTCCAGTAAAATTCCACTTTGCCCCTTAGAAAATTAAAAAAAAATTAATCATGCCATTGACACAGATTTCTATTATTGTTCAAAGGTTTACATATTATTTATATTTGAGCCAGCTACCTTTTTTGAGTGGAGAATATTGTAAAGACCTAATATCATGAATTCAATTATCTTATGGGCTAGTTAGCTTGACACAAAGAATCCATTGTGTTTCATTGCACAGGAATGAATTCCTTTTTTTAGGCAGCTTTCTTATTAATATATCTCAGGGTTCATATGGGTGAGCATGAATGGCTCTTTCCAAATTCCTCATGACTACTAATAAAAGAAACAAAGCTTTAAACTGTATTTTTAGTATTTTAAGTCAGTAACATGATAATTTTATCCAAAATATTATATATAAGAATATAGTAACACTTGCATATTTGTGTTTAGTATATATATAAGAATATAGTAATGCTTGCATATTTGTGTTTAGTCCTTGGTGATTTTTCTGAAATTTAGATAAAGTAATGTCAAAGGTTATCTTTTTGGGGGGAGGGGGATGCTTACATGCTAGCACTATTGAGAAATATAAGAATAGTCTTTAGTTTGTAACACTGATTTAAATCTCATTGGAGTAAATATGGAGGAAATTTTTTTATGAGTAATAGATTATATGACAACAAAAATGAATGGGCACCAGATTTCTCAGGGAAAAAAAAAAGATATTTCCTTTCCTACCAAATGCAATTCTATGTAATACATGTTGATGCTGCTTGAAACATAAATCTCTCCTTATATGGGCTATAGTTAGTAGTAAGATTTTGACAATATTCTTGCATAATTTGTAACAAATGTCCCACAATGCAAGGTGTTAGTGGTGGGTTGATTATGGCACCCCTGTATGATGTTATGCATGTTTGGTTTGTAAATTCAGAACTTTTACTACAAACTTATTGTTTATGTATGTTCATGTATAAATAATATAAATAATAATAATATGGTGGGTTGGGGGAAAACACACCAAATGTAAGATACTTTGTTTAGTGGTAATACTTTGAGGATGCTCTTTAATCATTAGTTAAAAATGTTTCACAACAATAGAAGATTTTGGTGGTAGGGTGAAGTATGAGAGCCCTGAATGATGTTATGTATGTTTGTTTTGGAAATTCACAACTATTACTATATATATTTCTTTATTTCTGTTTATGCATAGTGATATTCTTCAATAAATTAAAAAAAAAAAAAAAAACAGAAAAAAAATTGAATCAGGATCCCAGATTTTAGGGTAAATCATGAGAGGAACAACTATTGGCCTATTATGAAAGAAAAGCATAGAGTAACAATACCAATGACAACTTTTGTGTTTATATGCAATGCTAGTAACAATTACTATAAGCACAGACAGCATTCAGCAGAGCCATTAAATTGGTTCCCTATGTACTGTCATTTTGCCCAGAACGTAAGGCTGTATATTGATGTTATAATTTGTCTTTTAGGATCATATTTTTAACCACTAGGTGGCTGGTTTATTATATTGACTTCATCCTGTTCTTGAAATCAGGTACCTGGAGCATCAAATGTGTAGCAACTAAGAAGCACGATTGTGTTAGAAATTTCTATGCACATATCTTATGTCTTCTGTTAAATAGTCTAAAACCCAGAGATTTACACAAATACGCATATCCAAACACACACCAGTTACATGACCTTTTTCAGGAATTCAGTTACCCTACTATGATGGTTAATTTTATGTAATAACTTGCATAGGTTATGGTGTCCAGTTGTTTGGTTAGATGCTGGCCTAGTTATTGCTGTGGAGGTATTTCATAGATGGGTGTGACATTGAAGTTCTTGAATCTCCCCCCCCGCCCCCGCCCAAAGATTATATTTTTGAACTAATCCATTCCTGTGACGATGGACTACGTCAGTGAGGTGTGACTCAGGATAAGTCGCTGCCCTCTTGCTGGGTCTCATATAAATGGAGACATAGAGAGAGATACACAGGAAAAGGGAGCTCTGCCATTTTTGATTGTGCCATGTGAGAGAAGACTTGAGGATTGCTAGCAACCAAAGCTTAACCATGAATCCCCTGTGAGGCTGGCCCCACGGAGCACCTCAATGCTGAGGAAACAAGCCACATGCCTGATAGCCCACAGCTGAACTCAGGAAGAGAACAGAGGAGCCAAGACTGAGAAAGGAGGCTGAGAAAGAGACAAGCCCTATGCCTGGTTGCCCACAGCTGAGCTCCGGGAGATAATAGATTCTGGAGGCAAAGGCAGGGACCTTGGAAGAGATGGGTCATGAACTTGCTGCACTACGTGGCAGGCCCCAGGATTACTAGTAGCTGACTTTGATGAAAAAGCATCTCTGCTGATGCCTTGACTTGGACATTTGGTAGCCTGAGGACTGTAAGCTTTTACCTTAAATAAAATCCCTCTTATAAAAGCCAGCCCATTTCTGGTACTTTGCATTAGCAGCCCTGTGGCAAACTAAGACAATGGGACTAACATCCAGTTGACCTGAAATAAAGGAATTACCTGAAGTCTTAAAAGCAAGAACAGAGGTTTCCAGGGATTAGAGGGAATTCTGCCCCAACGTGACACTCTCCACTTATTTCTGAGTTTCCAACCTAAGGAATTCTCACTCAAGGATTCAGCATCACCCTTACCAAATTTCCAGCCTCCAGCCTACCCTACAAAGTCAAATTTGCCAGCCTCCACAATGCTGTGAACCAATTCCTTACAATAAATCTCTTAATTTATGATTATTATACACACACTTGCATGTACACACACGTATGTATCCACACACACATATATCCTGTTGCATCTGTTTCTTTGAAGATCCCTGACTGATATACCTGCCTTGACAGCCTTGTTGACCCATTAGCCAGGATTCCCTTAGCCACTTACGTTTAGTTAATACTAATTTTTGAACATGATGATGACTGCATTGATGTGCAGAAAAGAAATGTTCCTGTAGACCTATCTATGGGTTATATTATTCATAAGGAGGCACTGGTTGACAACAAAATGTTTCCTGATTGTACACAGGGTTAAAGGGACAAAACTGAACATTGTGACTGTAATCAAATCACTGTGCATTATACATGATTTTAACATGTAGGGCTTAAAAGAGTATTTGCAACTCAAAAAGGAATGGAAATATGGTCTTTTGATAAGCGTAGCTCTTAATTTGAACATAGTCAAATCCATCTACCTTTTTTCCCCTCTACTTTGTACTACTTCTTGAGATTATTTAAATGTATTTTCTAAACTACATTATATTAACCTTTTACCTTTTTCTACAAGACAATACAATATATTAGGCTCATATTTGTTATCAATTTAACTAATATCTCCTGTCAGTTTGCCATAGACCACTAAAAACAACCTGTTTATTATTTCTATTAATCCATTTTACCTTAGTACCTGCTAATCTGTTTTTCTTAAGTTTTCATATGATTTTTCACAAAATCTCCTTCAAAGTCCCATTAAAATAGAGAGATAGCAGGTCTCTATCTTTATCCTTTAAGCTTGTTATCCTATGAAAGCACAGTGGACCACATATACATTTATAAATTATGCAAGCCTATCTTTATTCAAGTAATTCATCTTGCTCTTCTGGAAAGAGCCCCAAAGGGAAATACCCCAAATTGTCTTATATTTCCAAGAAATAGCTTACACAAAACACTGGAATTTTGCTTCTTACCTTATCTCAAATGTCAGAAATATTTCACCCAAACAACACTTTTCTCCTAAATGGTATTGTTAGATAATCTGGTTGACAAATGTTTTCTTAGATGTAGAAGTCAGCATAAAGTAATATATTTATAGGAAAAGTGTGCTACTTATATATTTATAGAACATGTGTGCTATGAGAATTAAAGAAACAGATTTTTTTTTAAACAGGAGTAAAACACCTTTATTTGGAGAGTGGGGAAAGACACATATAAACACATATGTAGCCTTTCCCCCTTTTTCATTGGTAACCAAGCCATTAATTTATTGGCAGCAACAATATATCTATCTAATATACTACATTACCTACTGGGAGTTTAGCTTTATCAGGGATTAGTCTGTATTTTGGATACTTTTAATGAATATTTTTAGAACTTTAAATATTAAATTATTTCCTAATTTGTCAAAACCTCTACTGTTACACTACTAACAAAAGAAGAAAATTATCACATTTAAACTTCCTTCTACCTCTTCTCCCAAACATCTCCCAAGTAAAAAAAAAACCTTATGATTTTTAAAGTATTTTCTAGTTTCAAGAATTTGTACCTTTTTCTCTTAAGCCTATAATTTTTTTCTTTTCTTTTCTTCCCACCTTCTCTCCCTCCCTCCCTTCCCTCCTTCCTTCCTTCCCTCCTTTCCGTTCTCCCTTAGCATGGGCTTCTTGAGTTATTTATTTTTATACAACTCTGTTTGGCTTTAATTTTTTACATTGTAGTATCATGTTTTCTTTTCTTCCAAGAATAGGTTTACATGCTTTATTTCCTGAGAATGTTTTTTGCTGCCTTTATTCATGTATTTGGCTTCCATAAAACTCCTAGATTAAATTTTCTCACCAAATTTTCTTCTTTAGTCAAATGTTATTTTGGAAAATCTGAAGCCAGTTTATCATATCTTAGAAATGATTTGGGTTCCCAAATGCACTTTCTATATTCTTAAATTACTTAGGCTTGTCATGGTTTTTGATATGTCAGTTTGGTGTGGCTTCAGATCCCAGATTTTCAATCAAACATTAACCTAAGTGTGGCTGTGAAGGTATTTTGTAGTTATGACCAAAACCCATAATCAATTGACTTTAAGTAAGGGAGATTATCCTAGATAATCTGGGTGGGCCTGATTCAACCAGTTGAAAGGCCTTTAAAGCAGAACTAAGGCTTACCTGAAGAAGAAGAAATTCTGCCTGTGAGCAACAGCTTTAGCTCATGCTCTAGAGATTGCCCTTCCTGCCTAGCCAGACCCTACGATTGCATAAGCCAATTTTTTGCAATAAGTCTCTTAATATAGCTCTCCTACTGGTTCTGCTTCTCTAGTTGAACCCTGACTGATACAGATTTTGGTACTGAGAGTGGGTTCTGGTGTAACAAATACCTAAACATATGGAATTAGGCAGTGGATAGAAGCTGGAAGAATTTTGAGGAGCATAATAGAAAAAGCCCAGATTATCTTGAATAGACTGTTAGAGAAGAAATATGGATGTTAATGACTCTTCCAGAAAGGATTCAGAGGGCAGGGAGAAGCATGGCAGAGAATTCCTAAATCACTTGAGAGAATATGTCAGTTGAGATACGTATGTGCTCCTAGTGAGGACTGCTCATTGCTGGCTCCTCAAAAGGTGGTGAGGAACATGTCAGGAACTGGAGGGGAAAGGATCCTTGTTATATAGTGGCAGAAGGCTTAGTAGAATTATGCCGTACAGTTATGTAATAGAAAGCAGAGTGTGTAAACTTTGGACTTGGACATTTAGCTGAAGAGATTTCCAAGCAAAGTATTGAAGATGTAGCCAGGTTTTTTTATTTTTATTTTTTTTTATTTGTTTCTTTTCACTGCTTATAGTAAAATATAAGAGGTATAGCAGTTTGGCATTATTTATGAATTCCAAAAATAGATATTGGATTATGTTTGTAAACTGGTTTGTTCCTCCTTGATTAAATAATGACTAAGGCTTTGATTGTGCCATGTCAGTAGGACATTGAGTCCCCACCTCCTTGGCTGGAGTTTTGAGCTGGAGTCCTGGGAATTAAACACCCAGGAGAATAACACAGAGGAATAGAGACAACTCCAAAGAAATGGCAGAGGCCCCAGAAAGAAAAAGAAGCCATTCACCTGATAGTCTACAACTGACCTTTTGGAGAGAACAGAGCAGCTGAGCCCAGAGAGGACGAACTCCAGGAGAGAGATGAAACTTACCCCAACCTATAGCTGATGTTGGTAGAAGCCAGGACCATGGAGCCAAGAGAGGAAGAGAGAGCCTGAACTCTTGCAGACATCAGCAGCCATCTTGCTCCAACATGTGGCAATGGACTTTTGTAAGGGAAATAATTTACGCTTTATGGCCTGGTAACAGTAAGCTTATACCCCATATAAATGCCCTTTTTAAAAGCCAACAGATTTCTGGTACTTTGCATCAGCACTAATACAGAATTGGTACCAGAGAGTAGGGTCATGCTTTTGTAATTACCACAATGCTAGAACAGTTTTATAAATCAATAAGGGGTAGTTTTTGGAACAATTGTGAGATACTTGATAGAAAAAGCCTAAATTGCTTTGAAGAGACTGTTGATAGGAATATGAATGCTAAAGAGACTTTTTATGATGCCTTAGAATTAAATGATGAAACTATTATTAGAAACTGGAGTAAAGGTGACTCGTGTTTTAAAGTTGCAGAGAACTTAGCAAGATTAACTCCTGATGTTTTATGGCAGGCAGAATTTGAGCCTGAGTATTTAGCTCAAGAACTTTCCAAAGTAAACTTGAAGAATGCAGCTCAGTTTTTCCTTGAAGCTTATTGTAAAATGGTAGATGAGAGAGATAAGCTGAGGACTGAACTGTTGGGCACAAAGGAAACAGAAACTGATTTTGGAAATTCCACGCCTCTGGAAATCAAGCTCCCAGGTGATAATGCCCCATTTGAGGACCTAACTAAACTTGGAACTTGTAAATCAGGATTGAAGATGCAGTTATCTAGGAAAGACTTGTGAAAAATCTTACTGTCTGATGACTTGGACCCCTGCTTCTTGCATGCTAAACCAACAAGTGTTTTGAGAGAGCTGTATAAACAAAACCACTGTCAACTTGGAATGAAAGGGACATGGAAAGGAAAGTTTGAAGGAGAAACAGCTTTAAGAGGAAAACCATGGAAACAAAGATCTGGAATAAAGACATTGCCTTGGGCCAAGAAATGGACCCCACTCATGTACAGAGAAGGTGAGTTTGCCCCAGCAGTTGAAGAGGGTTGATGCTCCCACCTGATATTCAGGGAAAGTTTTGCCCACCCCAGGGTACAGAGAGGGTGGAGCACATTCTCCAGGGATTTGGGAGGTTGAGGTTGACACCCCATAGGTATGAGAGGGGTGGACCTGCCCCCCATGGATTACGGAAGGCCAGGTTGCCAACTCGTTGGTCTGAGAGGGTTGGGCCTGTATTCCAAAGGTTAGGGAGGATGTTGTCACTTCACTGTATTAGGGGGGTTAAGACTCTAACCCAAAGATTGGGTAAAGTGTGGCAATTACCCCAACACTCTTGGAGGGTGAGGTCTGGAGCTTGGTATACACCCAGATGCTTGATGAGGGTGGAACCAAGAAAATGGCCATTGGGTAAGCCTGTGGAAAAGGTGAGTCCCCATGTGGCCCCAGGGATAAGAAACTGTCTTCTTGAAACTGACTTTGAAATCGAATGGAGGATGCCCTGCAGGTTTACTGAACTGTAGAGGACCCATGACTCATGTTTCCCTCCCAATTTCTCCTTATTGTAATGCAAGTGTTTATCCTTTGTCTGTACATTTGTATAATGAAAGCAGATAAATGGTTGTGTAAGTATCAGAGGTCTACAGCCAAACTGGATTTTGCCCCAAGACAAACTGTATTTTTTTAAAACTGATTATGATATGCTTTTGTACTTAGCATTGTACTGATTTAAGGTTTTTTTTGTTTTTGTTTTTGTTTTCTAATATTGCAATGTCTTTTTGGAATTCAGATGGTGGAGTATGGCTGTTTGATATTGTTTATTTATTCCAAAAATAGATATTGGATTATGTTTGTGAATTGGTCTGGGCATATTAGATTGTATTAGATTCAGCAGTTTCACTTTTACTTTATTAAATAATTATTAAGGCTTTGATTGGGCCATGTCAGTAGGACTTGAGTCTCCACCCCCTTGTTTGGAGTTTTGAGCTGGAGCCCCGGAAAGTAAACACATAGAGAAGCAGATATGTTAGACATGGCAGAGGCCCTGGGAAGAGAGATGAGCACTTCGCCTGATAGACTACAGCTGGCCTTGCGGAGAAAGCAGAGCAGCTGAGCCCAGAGTGAGCCGCAGGAGAGAGATGAAGCTTATCCCAGCCTATAGCTGATATTGAAAGATGCTGAGACCATAGAGTCAAGAGAGCAAGAGGGAGCCTGAACCCTTGTAGACATGGGCAGCCATCTTGCTCCAACATGTGGCAACAGAGTTTGGTAAGGGAAGTAACTTATGCTTTAAGGCCTGGTAACTGTAAGCTTCTACCCCAAATAAATACCCTTTATTAAAGCCAACAGATTTCTGGTACTTTGCATCAGCACTCCTTTAGCTGACTAATACAAGAGGGTACTTTGTGAGAAGACCTGTTAAACAAAAAAGAACCAGGACTTGATGATTTGGGAAATTCTCAACCTATCCAGGTTGTGAAAGAAGCTGACATTAGAGGTCCACTGTCAGGAAAGTATGCTCTAGAGGAAAAGTTGAGTATGTGGCTGGACAACCTTTTGCTAATAGTTCAGAAAGGTTAAAATGTCCATGTGTTCAATCCCACAAGGCTCTTTGAGGAGATATGTGTGTAACTGATAGATCCCCTCAGTCATCTCAGCATTAACAAGGAAGAGAGCTAGTATTATCCAGGATAAACCTGTGCAGCAGCCTCTAAGGGAGTGAATCCCAATGACATGTGTGGGGGAACCACGAGTTTCCTGAGAATTTTATAACAGCAGAACATTGCCAGCTTGGACTAAAAGGGATAGAGGCACTATGAAATGAAAGAAGTTTACTAGGCACCCAAAGTATACAAGTAGGAAACAGACTGATGAAATTACTCAGCTGCAAACATGTGCTACTTTCCACGAAATGGAAGAATGGCTCAGTGGGTGGAGCTGAGAACCACAGAGGATTATTCCCAGGCCTTGGAACCTAACAGAGTAAGGATTTCAGAATTGTTTGGAACCAGTGACTCCTTATTTTCCTTTCTATTTCCTCTTTTTTTTTTTTGAAAAGGAATGCCTATAACTGTTATTTTATGCCTATTCCACCACTGTGTTTTGGGAGCAGATAGCTTTTCTTGAATTTCACTGGTCCACATATGGAGATGAATTGTGCCCCAGAATGGATTATACCTAAAGCCTCTCCGATACCAAATTTAGATGACTTAGATGATGAGATTGGAGATGTTGGAGAAAACAAGATTTGGATGAGATTTTGGACTTTAAATTGATGCTATTGGGATTGAGAACTTGGGCATATTGGGATAGGGAGAGTGTATTTTATATGTGTGATGGACATGAATCTTTCTTCCATCAGTTCCATCTCAACTGTCATTCTGAAGTGTTGTATAGATTGGGCTCCTTTCTTAAGTTATCTGCTTCTCCCTTGGTCCATCCACATCCAGGTCTTGCCATTCCTTGCCATAAGGGTCTCTGGGGGGTTCCTTCAGGAATTTAACTCTTCCTTTCAGAGATATCTCTATCTTGTCAAGCTACAAGGAGTTTTGTGCCAGCTCTAGGCATTCTCTCTCATTTAGGTCTAAATTTGACTATTTCTATCATATATTCTTTTTTAATTTTTAATTTTTTAAAAGGTATTTAGATTACATAAATGTTACGTAAAAAATATAGGGGATTCCCATATGCCCTGTTCCCCACACTTCCCACATTTACCCCCATTAACAACATCCTTCATTAATGTGGTACATTCATTACAATTGATTAACACATCTTGGAGCATTGCCACTAAGCATGGATTATAGTTTACATTGTAGTTTACATTCTCTCCCACACAATTCTGTAGGTTATGGCAAGATATATAATGACCTGTATCTGTAATTACAATGTCATTCAGGACAATTCCCAAGTCCCCAAAATGCCCCCATATTACACTTGTTTTCCCTCTCCCTGACCTCAGAACTGCTAGTGGCCACTGCATCCACACCAATAATATACATTCTTCCATTGGTAGAATCACAATAAATCTATACCAGAAAACCAGTAAGTCTACTATAGTCCATAGTTCATTCCCAATCCTGAGGATTCTGGGATCATGATGCCCACTCCACCTCTAATTGAGAGGGGGATTCAGTCCCATATGGCCAATGGATGGGACTCTCTTGCTTGCAGTTGTAGATTCTCTATGGTGGTTTTCCATCATCACCTCGTTATTTGTCCTGTGTGAGTCCAATAAATTGGAGAGTAGGTATAGCAACTCTGTTGAGGCTCGGCCCAGCTGGCACATGGGCAGTTCAAATTTTCAAGTCTCTTGGATGTACAGCTACAAACTCCAGAACTAACTATAGGTTCAAATAGAAGGGACCAAAGAGCCATGTGTAGGGAAACCACAATGGAGTCAAATTCTGTCACACTGGGGAACACAAACACCAAAGTAGGGTCCACTGGCAAGGCACCAAACTCATGAGATATCTGCTCTTACCATAGTGCCTGGGTGTCTCCAGAACCCTCAGGAGCCCCATTATTTGGGGTACTGTCTAATTTGGTAGTCAATGAGATCTTGCTGAGACATGCATAAGCTTAACCTCTGGAATGACCTACAGACTCACTTTGAAGTTTGCCTTTGTACTTGGGGGATTCTTGCTGTTCCATCAGAGAATGTGGCAGAGCTCCCCAGGATGGGAATTCAATATTCTTTCAGTTATTGTGTGAATCTTCACCCACAGTGACAATGCCCCATGAGTATTTGAACACATTTATATGTCTTATATGTATGCTCAGGTGAAACACCTCCCATGTATCCCTCATCACTGACACCCCACACAAGTGGTCCTTCCCTGCTACAGTTGTAACTCTTCTGTGATCCAAAACTTCTTAAAAAATGTAGCCAATAAAATAGCCAAATACAATTAGTAAGAATATGAAATAATAATAATTGTTATAAAAATAGGAAATAAAATATAAGTAAATAAATAAATTTGGGATAATAAAAAATAATGGGAAAAAATAAAATTTTTTTTTACATGTTACCTTTCATCACTGTAAGATCTGTTGTCCTGTATGTATAGTGACATTTTCTTCCATTTATTCCCCAATGTCTTTTTCATTTTGTCTTCAAATAAGTTTTAGGTCACAGCAAAGTCACATACAAAATATAGGGGACTTCCATATATCCAACATCCTCCCCCTTTTTCCCCTTCCCCTATTAATAACGTTTTATATGTAGATGGTACATTTGTTACAACTGATGTACAAATATTGAAACATATCTACCACCCATGGTCAGTGGTTTACATTATGGTTTATATTTTGGACCATATACTTTTATAAATTTTAATGAAACTTAACATGGCCTGTATCCACTGCAAGATCATATACAACACTTCTTTCATCCTCTAAATGCCTCCTGTGCCATCTATACTATTCCTCTCTCTCCATCTCCTCAGGACCCACAGCAACCACCAGGCTTCACTCTTTGCACGACCAGATACATAGTTACTTGCAGCAACAATGAGGGCTTAACACATTGGTCTGTCCTCCCCTATTGGGCACCACTAATGCTCTTGAGAGACTCCTGTCCCTCTATTTGAGAACATAGCAGGCCTCCCCAGGATAGGAGTCCAACCCCTTCCCGTTCATTATGTGGGTCTCTACCCATTGATATAACATACTATGTCAAGATGAACATTCACACACTCCCTAGAAGCCTGTCCCAGGTGTGCCTTGTTCCGACTGCCCCCCACATCCAATGCCCTAAACTATAACCCTACCTTGCCCTATTGCCAAAAGAGCATTCCCAACATTGTAGTTTCAACCCCGCACCCACCAATCCCCAGTGTTCACCTGCTCTCTCCGTCAACACTCCCTTCAGTTCCATGGACAGGCCAAACCTCCCTCCACAACCCACTCCCCTGACATACCTGCACTGCCTAACCCAATAGTATCCCTGCACCACTGTTATGTCCCTCCACTGCATAACTACACACTTCCACCTTATAGATTTTTCCCAAATAGGCATTGGTTCACAGCCTTCTTCTCCCTTTCTATTTCCTGTAAACCTGTCTTCCAGAATCTAGCCCTGTAAGTCTGCTCAATTTGTTTAATTCATATCAGTGAGGTCATGTAATATTTGTCCTTCAGTGCCTGGCATGCTTCACTCAACATAAGGTCCTCAAGATTCATCCATGTTATCCCGTGTGTGAATAGTGTATTCCTTCTTACAGCTGAGTAATATTCCATTGTATGTATATACCACAATTTGTTTATCCATTCACCTGTTGAAGGGCATTTGGGTTGATTCCAACTTCTGGCAATAGTGAATAATGCCGCTATGAACATTGGTGTGCATATATCTGTTTGTGTCCTTGATCAATTCTTCTGGGGATATACCCAGCAGTGGAATTTCTGGATCATATGGCAGTTCTATAATTAGTTTTCTGAGGAAGCACTATACTGTCCTCCACAATGGTTGCACCATTCTACATTCCCAGCAGTGGATGAGGGTTCCTATACCTCTGCATCCTCTCCAACACTTGTATCCCTAAGTTTTCTCTTTTTTAATTTTTAAATATTTATTTATTTATTTACTTTTCTCCATTTTTACCACCCCTCCTCATTTTTGTGTTTTTGTGTCCATTTGCCGGGCAACTCTCTGTGTCCATTTCCTGCCCTCTTTTCTCATCCTTCTCCTGCCTTCACTGGGATTTGATCCTTGGAAACTCCGATGTGGGAGAGAGGCGTCCTGCCACCTGTGCCACCTTAGTTCCTGTTTTTTTGGCATGTATCGTCTTGGCACTTCCTTATGTCACTCTCCTGTTACATCATCATCTTGCTGCGTGGCTTGCAGGGCCTGATGGCACACCTGCTCGTGGAGCCTTGCGGTGCACCTGTACACAGGGCCTGGGGGTGCTTACCTGCTTGTGAGTCCTGGCTGCGCACCCACTCACAGAGCCTGATGGCGCACCCGCTCATGAGACTGGGCAATTCACCCATGTACAGGGCCTGGGGGGCTCACCCACTCACAGGGCCTGGTGGTGCACCTGCACGTGGGGCCTGTGTGCCTCACCCACTCGTGGGGCAGGGGGGCTCATCCGCTCATGGGGCCTGGCGGCACACCCACGCACAGGGCGTGGGGGCTTACCTGCTCATGGGACCTCCTAAGTTTGTTTGTTTGTTTGTTTTTAAAGATTTTATTTATTTATTCATTCATCCCCCCCTTGCTGCTTGTGCTCGCTGGGTCAGCTAACCACGCCGTGCGGGCGGGCCTGCCTTCACCAGGAGGCCCCGGGAACCGAACCCGGGGCCTCACATATGGTAAACGGGAGCCCTACTGATTGAGCCACAGCCGCTTCCCTGTTTGTTTTTTTTAATTGAACTTTAATGTGTTTTTTCTTAATTTTAAAAGAATATTTAAATTACACAAATGTTACATAGAAAATGTAGGGGATTCCCATATACCCCAACCCCTCGCCCTCCCACACTTTCCCCCATTAACAACATCCTTCATTAGTGTGGTACATTTGTTACAATTGATGAACACATTGAAGAATTGCTACTAACCCTGGTCAATATTTTACATTATAGTTTACACTTCACACTGCACATTTTTATAGGTTTTGACAAAATGTATAATGGTCCATATCTGTGAAGTTAGGTTTTTGATTTTAACTCTTTCTTCTTTTTTAAATATAAGCATTTGTGGCTATAATTTTCTCTCTCAGCACTGCTTCTATGCATCCCATAGGTTTTGAAATGTGATCACATTTTCCTTCATTTCAAGGTAGTTACTGATTTCTTTCCCAATTTCCTCCTTGGCCCACTCATTCTTTAAGTGTGTGTTGTTTAACTTCCATATATTTGAGCCAATTCTGGTTCTCTGCACCTTATTAATTTCCAGCTTAATTGTGGTCAGAGAAATTAGTCTATATAATTTCAATCTTTCTGAATTTGTTGAGGGTTGTTCTGTGACCTAGCATGTGGTCTTTTTTTTTTTTTAATTATGGGTAAAAATCAAATTTTTCACAATACAAACCAATATTTGTAAAATGATATATAAATATATATATGCACATATGTGCATTTGCTTACATAAATGTTATTTTATATATATATATATCTATTAAAAGATGCTTAGATTATATAAATATTACACAAATGTTACACAAAAATTACAGGGATTCCCATGTTCCCCACCTCCCACACCTCCCATAACATCCTACATAAACATCTTTCATTAGTGTGGCACATCACCTGCAATGGATATACACATCCTGGGACTTTGCCACTAAGCATGGACCATAGTTCACATTGTAGACCACACTCTCTCCCACACAGTTCTGCATGGTATATGCTGATGTAAAATGGCCTGTATCTGTCATTGTAATGTCACTCAGGATAATTCCCAAGTCCTGAAAAAGCCTGAAAAAGGGAAATTGCTTTTCCCTTCCCTGGTCCAAAAGCATCTAATTGCCACTGGCTCCACCTCACTGTTATAATTTCTTCCATTGGTTGAATCACAATATGTCTACAACAGAATACCATTAAGACCACTCTAGTCCATAGCTCTTCCCCCAATCCTGAGGAGTCTGCGATGGTGATGTCCACTCCACCTCGAAGTGAGAGTGGGCTTATATCCCAGGGATACACTGGATGGGATTGTCCTGCCTGCAGCTGCAGGCTCTCTCCCTTCCCTGGGATGGCTGTTGTCCACCATCGTCTCCTCACCAGGTGACTTGGGTGAGTCCATTGAGCTGTAGAGTAGGAGTTGCAGCTCCACCGAGATTCCAGGCACAGCTGGCACATGGGCAGGCCAGAGGCTCCAGTCACTGGAAGTACACCTACAAACTCCAGCATCACATATAGGTTTGAATAGAAGGGACTGATGGACCATGTGCAGGGAGGACTTATTTGAGTTCAACTCTGTCACTCTCAGGAGCACAGACTCCAAAGTAGAGCACACTGATAAGGCATCAATCTCTGGAGATATTCCCCCTTATATAAGACCTGGGTGTCTCCAGAGCCTTCAGGAGCCCCTCTGTGTGGGGTGATATCCACTTCAGTGTTCTATAAGATCCTACTGAGGTGTGAGTAAGTGTTACCTCTGGCATGACCTCCCGACTCTCTTTGAAGTCTCTTAGCCACATGAACTCATTTCTCTTTACCTTTTCCCCCTTTTATTCAAGGTATTTTCCAGTCGAATTGCCAGTTGGCACTTGGTATTAATCTCTCATTGCCAGGAAGGCTCATCCCCGGGAGTCATGTCCCACTGGGGGGAAGGTAATACATTCATATGCTGAGTTTGGGTTAGAGAGAGGCCACATTTGAGTAACAAGGAGGCTCTCAGGTGACAACCCTTAGGCACCCCATAACAGTAGGCTAAGTTTCAATTACAAGAGCAAAGACTCATAAGGCTAGTCATCAATAACAAGAACCCATCAGTGGACCATCCTCATTTTGCCAGACACTGCCCCTGCACTTGGAGGACTGTTGCTGCTCCCTTGGAGAATGTGGCAGAGCTCTTCAGGCTGGGAATTCAGTATGCCCTCATTTATTGAATGATTGTCTACCCACTGTGACCATGCCCCACCCCTTGATCATTTGAACAATATTATATATCTTTCATGTATATTCAGATGAACTTCCTCCCATGAATCCCCCACCCCAGACACCCACCACCAATGATCCTCTGCAGCCCCCATTGTAACTCTTCTGTGATCTAAAACTTCCTTGAAGATGAAGCCCGTATAATAACCAAATACAATTAATAGGAAAATGAAATAATAATGATAAGCTTAAATGCAAGAGCTAAAATACATGGAAACTCAGAAAAAAAAACTAAAAATAAAATATAATTAACGGATTGGGACATTAAAAAAATGGGAAAAAACAACAAAAAATTTTTTTTAAATTATTTTTTTTCCTTTTATCCCTGCATTATTGGGTGTCCAGTCTGTACCATGGCACCTTCCCCTTCTCATTTCCCAGTGTCTCCCAATTTTTCATTTAATTTTCAAAGAAATTCTAGGTCACAGCAAAGTCACTCACAGAATAGTAGAGACTCTCATATACTCAACCTCCTTCCCCTTTCCTCACCCCATATTAAAACCTTTTTTTTTTTTTTTTTTTTTTTGTGGATAGTAGCATTGTTATAACTGTTATACAGATAGTGAAACATAGTTACAAAACATTGTCAATGGTTTACAGTATAGTTTACAATTTAGGTGGTACATTTAATAATTTTTTATGATATTCACCATGTCCTGTGTCCATTACTGTAAGGTAATGAGAAACATTTCCCATGACCACTAAATACCTCCTGTTTGATCTTTTCTGTTCCTTCCTCCCCATCCCTCTGGGGCATAAGACACTCCCCTATCTTAACTCATTGGATGACAAGATTTATAGTTACACGCCCTGGGTATTCTAACATGCCCTTCCTAATCTACCCACCTGTCAACCCTGCACCACCAAACCCAGTAATATCACTACCCACCTGTCCTATCCTTCAATATGCAACTATACTCTATCACTTTACCATAGATTATGTCCATATGGGTGATGGCTCACAACCTACTCTTCTCTTTCTATCCCTTGTTAACCTATCTTTCAGACAAAGGTTCTCAGAGACTGCTCACTTTCCTCAATTCAAATCAGTGAGGTCATATACTGTTCATCCTTCAATGCCTGGCTTGCTTCACTCAACATAAGGTCTTCAAGATTCATCCATGTTATTCCGTGTGTTAGCACTTTATTCCTTCTTACAGCTGAGTAATATTCCATTGTATGTATGTACCACATTTTGTTTATCCATTCATCTGTTGATGGGCACTGGGGCTGATTCCAACTTTTGGCAATTGTGAACAATGCCACTATGAACATTGCTGTGCATATATCTGTTCGTGTCTTTGCTTTCAATTCTTCTTGGTATATACCCAGCAATGAAATCGCTGGATCATACGGAAGATCTATTGTTAGTTTTCTGAGGAACCGACAAACTGTCCTCCACAGTGGCTGGACCTTTCCACAATCCCACCAGCAGTGGATGAGGGTTCCTATTGCTCCACATCCTCTCCAACACTTATATTCTGCTGTTGTTGTTTTTTTAATAGCTGCCATTCTGATGGTTGTAAGATGGTATCTCATTGTTGTTTTGATTTGCATTTCCCTAATAGCTAGCGATGTTGAGCATTTTTTTCATGTGCTTTTTAGCCATTTGTGTTTCTTCCTTGGAGAAGTGTCTTTTTAGGTCACTTGCCCATTTTTTAAATAGGTTGTTTGTCTTTTTATTTTCAAGGGGTAGGATTTCTTTATATATGCAGGATATTAGGCTCATATCAGATATATGGTTGCCGAATATTTTCTCCCATTGGGTAGGCTGCCTTTTTATTTTCTTAATAACGTCCATTGAGTTGTAGAAGTTTTTAATTTTGAGGAGATCCCATTTATCTATTTTTTCTCTTGCTGCTCATGCTTTGGGAAGTTCATGAAACCATTTCCTATTACAAGGTCATGTAGATGCTTCCCTACATTATCTTCCAAGGTCTTTGTGGTTTTGGGTCTTATATTTAGATCTTTGATCCATCTTGAGTTGATTTTTGTATAAGGTGTGAGATGGTATTCTTCTCTCATTCTTTTGGATATGGATATCCAGTTCTCCAAGCACCACTTGTTAAAGAGGCCATTCTCTCCCAACTGAGTGGGCTTGGTGGCCTTGTCAAATATCAGATGACTGTATATGTGAGGATCTATATCAGAACTCTCAATTTGGTTCCATTGGACAGTAGGTCTATCCTTGTGCCAATACCATGCAGTTTTGGTCACTGTAGCTTTGTAGTATGTTTTAAAGTCAGGTAATGTGATACCTCCAACTTCATTTTTCTTTTTCAATATGTCTTTGGCAATCCAGGGCCTCTTACCTTTCCAAATATATTTTGTAGTTTTTCCAGTTCCTTAAAAAATACAGTGTTGATTTTTATTGGGATTGCATTAATTCTGTAGATTAGTTTGGGTAGGATAGACATCTTGATGATGCTTAGTCTTCCTATCCATGAACAGGGAATATTCTTCCATTTATTTGTCTTCTTTGATTTCCTTTAACAGTGTTGTGTAGTTTTCTGTATATTAGTCCTTTACATCTTTAGTTAAATTTATTCCTAGGTATTTGATTCTTTTAGTTACTATTGTAAATGGTATTTTTTTCTTAATTTCCTCCTCAGATTGCTCATTATTGGTATACAGAAATGCTACTGATTTTTGAGCATTGATCTTATAGCCTGTGACATTACTGAACTACTTTATAAGTTCTAGAAGCTTTCTTGTAGATTTCTCAGGGCTTTCTATGTTTAGGATCATGTCCTCTGCAAATAATGAAATTTTTACTTCTTTTCCAATCTGGATGCCTTTTATATCCTTTTCTTGTCTCAGTGCTTGAGCAAGTACTTCTAAGACAATGTTAAATAGGAGTGGTGTAGTGGGCATCCTTGTCTTGTTCCCAATCTCCGAGGGAAGGCTTTCAGGATTTCACCATTGAAAATGAAGTTAGCTTTGGGTTTTTCATATATACTCTTTATCGTATTCAGAAAGTTTCCTTCTATTCCTATCTTTTGCAGTGTTTTTATCAGGAAAGAGTGCTGTATTTTGTTGAATGCTTTTTCTGCATCTACAGAGATGATCATGTGATTTTTTTCTTTCAATCGGTTTATGTGGTGTATTATATTGTTTGATTTTCTTATATTGAACCATCCTTGCATACCCAAGGATGAAACCCACTTGATCATGGTGTATAATCCTTTTGATATGTTGTTGAATGCATTTAGCAAGTATTTTGTTGAGGGTTTTAGTATCTAGGTTCATTAGAAAAATTGGTCTGTAATTTTCCTTTCTTGTGGTATCTTTGTTTGGTTTTGGTATTAGAGTAATGTTGGCATCATAGAATGAGTTAGGCAATATTCCTTCTACTTCTATTCTTCGGAAGAGTTTAAGCAGGATTGGTCTTAGCTCTTTCCGGAATGTTTGGTAGAATTCAGCTGTGAAGCCATCTGGTCCTGGGTTGTTCTTAATTGGGAGGTTTTTGATGACTGAATCTATATCTTTACTTGTAAATGGACTGTTGAGTTCATCAATTTCTTCTTTCATGAATGTCGGCTGTTTGTGAGTTTCTAGACACTTGTCCATTTCCTCTAAATTATCATTCTTATTGGAATATAATTTTTCAAAGTATCCTCTTACGATACTCTTTATTTCTGTGGGGTCATTAGTGATATCCCTTTGCTCATTCCTTATTTTGTGTAAGGAATTTTGCTCATTTCCTTATTTGCATCTGTTCTCTCTTTTTCTTTGTTAGTCTGGCTAAGGGTTTGTCAATTTTATTGATCTTCGCGAAGAACCAGCTTTCGGTTTTGTTTATTTTTTCTAGTGCTTTCTTATTCTCTATTTCATTTAGTTCTGCTCTAATCTTTATTTCCTTCTTTCTACTTCCTTTAGGTTTAGTTTGTTGTTTTTCCAATTCCTCCAAGTGTGCAGTTAGGTCTTCAATTTTAGCTCTTTCTTCTTTTTTAATATATGTATTTATGGCTATGAACTTCCCTCTCAGGACAGTTTTCACTGCGTCCCATAGGTTTTGATATGTTGTGTTGTCGTTTTCATTAGTTTCAAGGTAGTTACTGATTTCTTTTGAAATTTCCTCCTTGACCCACTGTTTGTCTAAGAGTGTTTGTTTAACTTCCATATCTTTGTGCCTAACTTGTTTCTCTGGTCCTTAGTAATTTCCAATTTCATTCCATTGTGTTCAGAGAAATTACTTTGTATAATCTCAATCTTTCTGAATTCATTGAGAGTTGTTCTGTGGCCTAGCATGTGGTCTATCTTGGAGTATGATCCATGTGCACTTGAGAAGAATGTAAATCTTGCTGTATTTGGGTATAGTGTTCGGTATATGTCTATTAAGTCCAGGTCCTCTAATGTATTGTTCAGAGCCTTTGTTTCTTTATTGATTCTCTGTGTAGATGTTCTGTCTTATGATGATAATGGTACATTAAAGTCCCCAGCTATAATTGTAGAGTCATTTATTTCTCCACTTAGTTTTTCCAGAGTTTGCCTCATGTATTTTGAGGCACCCCGATTAGGTGCATAAATCTTTATGATTGTTCTCTCTTCTTGATAGATTACCCCTTTTACTAATCTATAGTGTCCATCTTTGTCTCTTACACTAGTTTTGCATTTAAAGTCTATTTTGTCTGATATTAGAATAGCTACTCCTGTCCTTTTTTGGCTATTGTTAGCTTGTAAAATTGTTTTCCAGCCATTCACTTTCAGCCTCCTTGAATCCCTGGGTCGAAGGTGGGTTTCTTGTAGATAACATAAAGATGGATCATATTTCCTTATCCATTCTGCCAATATGTGTCTCTTGAGTGGTGAATTTAATCCATTAACATTCAGTGTTATTATTTGCAAGAATTTCTTACTTCAGCCATATTTTCTTTGAGTTAATGTATGTCATATGTTGTTTTGTTTCTGTTTTTGTCTTTTTAGTTGTTATTAAACTGTCCTACAACTCTCTCTCCCTTGATTTTTCCTTTCAACTTGTAGAACTTCCTTTAGTATTTTTTGAAGTGCAGGTTTCTTATTGACATACTCTCTTAATTTCTGTTTATCTGTGAATATTTTGAACTCTCCATCATTTTAAATGCCAGTTTTGCTGGATAGAGAATTCGTGGCTGGAAGTTTTTTTCTTTTAGTACTTTGACTGTGTCATACCACTATCTTCTTGCCTCCATGGTTTCAGATGAGAAATCAGCACTTAATTTTATTGTGCTTCCCTTGTATGTGATGGTTGTCTTTTCTCTTGCTGCCTTGAGTATTTTCTCTTGAGCATTGGATATTTTGACAAGTATATGTCTTGGAGTTGGCCTGTTGTGATTTATACTGTTTGGGGTACGCTGTGCTTCCTATATCTGCATATCCATCACTCTCAATAGGGTTGGGAAGTTTTCAGCCATTATTTCCTCCAATACTCCTTCTGTTCCCTTTCCCTTCTCTTCTCCTTCTGGAATGCCCATAATGTGTATGTTTGTGCGTTTTGTGTTATCAGTTAAATCCCCGAGTCGCTGCTGGATTTTTTTCTATCTTTTTGTCTTTCTGTTCTACTATCTGTTTGATTTCAGACAAGATGTATTGTCTTCCACAGCACTAATTCTTTCCTCTGCCTGTTCAAATCTGCTGTTATGTGACTCCAGTGTCTTTTTGATTTCTTGGATTGTGCCATTGATCACCATCATATCCGTTATCATTTTGCATATATTTACAATTTCTTCAGTATATTCTCCCAGTGTCTTCTTTATATCCTTAATCTCTTCCTTCACTTCATTAAGTTGGTCCATGATATTTGTTTGGAAAGCTTTTATTAGTTGTTCGATATTCTGCATCTCTTCCTGGTTTTTAGTTTGTTCATTGGACTGGTCCATGTCTTCCTGTTTCTCAGTGTGGTTTGTAATTTTTTGTTGCCCTCTAGTCATCATTTTATCTTGATGGGTTTATTCAGTTGATTAGTTTCTCTCTCTGCTCTAGAGTTTTATTTATCTGGTGGTTCTCTGTGTGTTAATTTTTCTCTTTGACACTTTTTCTTCTTATTTTATTTCCTTCTTTCTATATTACCTTGAAGGCAAAAGATTAGGGCCAGAGGAATTGAAAGATGTGAGGAAGGAAGAAGGATAATAGTAATATTGATAAAAGTTAGAAGAGGGGCCAAATAAGACTTAGTGAAATGAATATTTAACTCATGTAGGCAGTGTAGAATAATAGAAAAAAAAAGTGGAGTACCTACAATGGACTGGGAAACCAAATAGAGGAATGTGTATATAATGATTTAGAACACTAGAAAGATGAGGAGGGAAAGAAAGAGTGAAAAAAAGGGCTGAAATTAAAAAGTTAATATTAATTTAAAAAAAGAGAAGAAATCAGAATAGATAGAATAGACATTGATATCCTTAAGTTGTGGGATAATGAAAAAACATGGTGTGTAAGAACTACAACAGAAAGTAGAAGGCAGAAAGATGAAGGAATGGGAAGAGATAGCTTGGGAAGCAAAATCAATACAGACAGAGAATGGGAAATCACTGAAGAAGAAGCCCATCAAAGAGACAAGCTAGCAGCACCTAATTAAAAAAAAAAAAAAAAAAAAAAAAGAAGAAGGAAAAAAGCAGGGGTGGAGGAAAGAGGGAAAAAAGCAAGAGACAACAAATAAACAGAGAAAAACCAAACAACCACACAAGCAAGCAGTCAAACAAAGCTAAGGTGGAAAAGTGTTCTTTCTAGGGTCCTTATGGAACCTCTCCGCCTTCTTGTGTTTATCAATCAATTTCCCTGCAGGGTTCTATCTGCAGGTTTTGAGGCAGATTTTAGCTATTAAACTAAATTAAAAAGAAGAATTCATTTTCCATTTATTAAAGTGACTATTTTC
This sequence comes from Tolypeutes matacus, assembly GCA_026826555.1. Classification (NCBI taxonomy): domain Eukaryota; kingdom Metazoa; phylum Chordata; class Mammalia; order Cingulata; family Chlamyphoridae; genus Tolypeutes; species Tolypeutes matacus. The sequence goes on along the minus strand of JAKSZT010054458.1, from coordinate 23,966,181 downwards.
TTTTTTTTTGGCAAAATAAGGGACCCAAAAGAAGTCCTCTTCTAGACCACCCCCTTCACTGAGGGGACCCTAACTAGGCTTGTGGAAACTAATCAAGCACTTCCCACTTCCTGGCCTCCCCAGGGGAGCTGAAGCTCTGATGCTTGTCAGTGCAGAATGATAAAATTGCTGACTCCACCCCCTCTCGAGCCAAGCTTGTCACAGGGCTTCTGGGTAAATCAGGCTTCCTCAGTAGATTCACCTCTCCCCTCAGCCTGGTGCTGCTTCAAGCCGGCTTATCTGCTCCCTAAAACTATGAGGGAATCCAGGCAGCCAAATCCACAGAAGGGAAACCCCTCTCCACCTTCTGTCAGAACCCTCTCTCTCTCAGAGAATGCTCCTTCTCACTGGGTTGGCAGGGTTTGGGGCTTATCCCTGGGCAGCTAGGTAAATCAAACTTCCTCAGCAGATTTGCCCCTCCCCTCTGCCTGGTGTTGATTCAATCCAGTTATTTTGTTTGCCCAAGCTGCAAGGGGTTCCAGGCAGCCAAGTCCACAGAAAGGAAACCCCCTTAACCCTTCGCCAGAACCCTCCTACTCTTCGGAGAATGCTCCCTCTCACTGGGTTGCTGGGTGGGAGTTGCGGCTCAAACCAGCCTTTTTACCTGAGGGTGGGGCTCAGCTGTCTGTGTTAACCACCAAAGGCAGGCTTAAAACTCACGAATCTCTACTGATCAATCCACGCCGTCGATCTGCCTGCAGATAGATGTCCCAAGCTTCTCGCTCCATGCACCCACAGCACATAACCCCGGGCAGGACCCTGTCCACAATTGTCCATCCTCAGAGAGCTAGTCAGTGAGTGCCCTCCTAAACCAATGCCATCTTCTCTCTTCTCCCTAAGTTTTTTTAAATAGTTGCCAGTCTAATGGGTGTAAAATAATATCTTGTTGTATTTTTTATTTTCATTTCCCTAATAGCTAGTGATGTTGAGCATTGTTTCATGTGCTTTTTAGCTATTTGTATTTCTTCTTTGGAGAAGTGTCTGTTCAAATCACTTGCCTATTTTTTAAAGAGGTTGTTTGTCTTTTTATTTTTGAGGTATAAGATTTCTTTATATATGCAGGATATTAGGCCCCTGTCAGATATATGGTACCAAATATTTTCTCCCATTGAATAGGCTGCCTTTTCACTTTCTTGACAAACTCCTTTGAGGTGCAAAAGTTTGAATTTTGAGGAGGTCCCATTTATCTATTTTATATTTTGCTGCTCATGCTTTGGGTGTGAAGTTCATGAAACCATTTCCTAATACAAGATTCTGTAGATGCTTCCCTACCTTATCTTCCAAGGTCTTTATGATCTTGGATCTTATATTTATATATTTTATACATCTTGAGTTAATTTTTGTATAAGGTGTGAGATGGTGTTCCTCTCTCATTCTTTTGGATATAGATATCCAGTTCTCCAAGCAACATTTATTGAAGAGGCCATTCTCTCCCAGTTGACTGGGCTTGTCAAATATCAGTTGAGTGTATATACGAGGTTCTATATCAGAACTCTCAATTCAGTTCCATTCGTCAGTATATTTATCCTTGTGCCAATACCATGCAGTTTTGATCACTGTAGCTTTGCAGTATGTTTTAAAGTGAGGTAGTGTGGTTCCTCTGATTTTGTTTTCTTTTTCAATATGTCTTTAACTATTTTGGGCCCCTGTCCCTTCCAGGTAAATTACATAGTTAGTTTTCCAACTGAATTAAAAATGCTGTGGTGATAGTTATTGGGATGGTGTTAAATCTGTAGATCAGTTTGGTTAGGATAGACATCTTAAGCATGTTTAGTCTTCCTATCCATAAACAAGGAATATTCTTCCATTTATTTAAGTCTTCTCTGATTTCCTATAACAGTATTGTGTAGTTTTCTGTATATAAGTCATTTACATCTTTAGTTAAATTTATTCCTAGGTATCTGACTCTTTTAGTTGGTATTGTAAATGGGATTTTTTTTTTTTTGATTTCCTCTTCAGATTGCTCATTGTTGGTGTACAGAAATGGTTTTTGCACATTGATCTTATAACCTGCCACTTTACTGAACTCATTTATAAGCTCTAGAAGCTTTGTTGTAGATTTCTCAGGGATTTCTATGTGTAGGATCAAATAGTGAAATTTTTGCATCTTCCTTTCCAATTTGGATGCTGTATTCGTCAGCCAAAGGGGTGCTGATGCAAAATACCAGAAATTGGTTGGTTTTTATAAAGGGTATTTATTTGGGGTAGTTACCAGGACTTAAAGCATAAGTTATTTCCCTCACCAAAGTCTATTGCCACGTGTTGGAGCAAGACAGCTGCTGATGTCTGTGAGGGTTCAGACTTCTTGGGTCCTCTCTTCCTGGGGCTTCTTTTCTCTCTGGGCTCAGCTCTTCTGTATCCTCCACAAGGTCAGCTGTAGACTATGAGGCTCCCTAGGCTTTGCCTCTCTCTACAAGGCCAGCTGTAGACCATCAGGCTAATGGCTCATCTGTACCTGGGGCCTTCTCTCCTCCTTCAGGACCAAGCTCCTCCATCTGCTTGCCTCCCCAGGCTCCAGTATCAAAACTCCAACATCCAAACTCCAACTCAAAAACTACTCCAACTCTGTCCTTTGCAATGTCTTTTATCTTTGAGACCCCATTCACCAAGGGGTGGGGCTCAACGCTCTATTGACATGGCCCAGTAAATACCCTAATCATAACTTAATCTGCCCAGATTAGCAGACCAGTTTACAAGAATAATCCAATATCTATTTTTGGAATTCATAACTACATCAAACTGCCAAACTGCTACAGATGCCTTTTATATCTATTTCTTCTCTAAGTACTTGAGCAAGTACTTCTAACACAATGTTAAATAGGAGCAGTGAAAGTGAGTTTCCTTGTCTTCTTCCATATTTTCTAGGGAAAGCTTTTAGTATTTCTCCATTGCATATGATGTTAGCTGTGGGTTTTTCACATATACCTTTTATCATGTGGAGGAAGTTTCCTTCCTATTCCTATCTTTTGTAGTATTTTTGTCAGGAAAGGGTGTTGTATTTTTTCAACTGCTTTTTCTGCATTTATAGAGATGATCATTTGATTTTTTTCTTTTGATCTGTTTATATGGTATTACATTGATTGATTTTCTTAGGTTGAGCCATCCTTGCATACCAGAGATGAAACCCACTTGTTTATGGTGTATAATTCATTTCATGTGTTGTTGAATATGATTAGCAAGTTTTTTGTTGAGGATTTTAGTATCTAGGTTCATTAGAGAGATTGGTCTATAGTTTTCTTTTCATTCATCATCCTTGTTTGGCTTTAGTATTAGAGTGGTTTTGGCATCATAGAATGAGTTAGGCAATGTTCCCTCCTCTTATATTTTTTGGAAGAGTTTAAGCAGGATTGGTGTTATTTCTTTCAGAATGTTTGGTAGAATTCACCTGTGAAGCCACCTGGTCCTGAGTTCTTCTTAGTTGGGGGGTCTTGATGACTAATCCTATCTCGTTACTTGTGATTGGTCAGTTGAGTTCATCAATTTCTTCTTTCATCAATGCAGGCTGCTTGTGTGTTTCTAGGAATTTTTCATTTCCTCTAAATTATCCATCTTGTTGTCATGTAATTATTCAAAGTATCCTCTTCTGATACTTTTTATTTCTGTGGGGTCAGTGATAATATCTCCTTCCTCATTTCTTATTTTATGTATTTGCATCTTCTCTCTTTTTTTCTTTGTTAGTCTAGCTAACAATTTGTCAATTTTATTGATCTTCTCGAAGAACAAGCTTTTGATTTTGTTTATTTTTTTCTAGTGCTTTATTATTTTCAATTTCATTTGGTTCTGCTCTAATCTTTGTTGTTTCCTTCATCCTACTTCCTTTGGGGTTGGTTTGTTGTTCTTTTTCCTCCAAGTGTGCTGTTAGGTCTTTGATTTTAGCTCTTTCTTCTTTTTTAATATAGGCTTTTTTTTTTTGGCTATGAATTTTCCTGTCAGTACAGCTTTTGCTACATCCTATAGGTTTTGATATGTTGTGTTGTCATTTTCATTTGTTTCAAGGTAGTTATTGATTTCTTTTGCAATTTCCTCTTTGACCCACTGTTTGTCCAAGAGTGTGTTGTTCAACTTCCATGTCTTTGTGCTTAATCTGGTTTTCAGCCTCTTACTGATTTCCAGCTTCATTCTATTGTGTTCAGAGAAATTACTGTATAATTTCAATCTTTCTGAATTCATTGGGAATTGTTCTGTGGTCTAGCATGTGGTCTCTCCTAGAGGGTGATCCATGTGTATTTGAGAAGAATGTATATCCCACTGTATTTGGGTGTAATATCTATACATGTCTATTAGGTCCAGGTCCTCTAATGTATTCTTCAAAGGCTTTGTTTATTTATTGATTCTCTGTTGAGGTGTTCTGTCTAATGGTGATAGTGGTGTTTTAAAGTCCTCCACTATACTTGTAGAAGCATCTATTTCTCAAACACTTAGTTTTACCAGTGTTTGCCTCATGTATTTTGAGGCGCCTTGGTTAAGTGCATAAATGTTTATGATTGTTCTTTCTTCTTGAAAGATTACCCCTTTGATTAATATATAGTGACCATTTTTGTCTCTTACAATAGTTTTGCATTTAAAGTCTGTTTTTTCCAATATTAGTATAGCTACTTCCACCCTTTTTTTGGTTATTGTTTGCTTGTAGAATTGTTTTCCAACCATTCACTTTCAGCCTCCTTGCATCCCTGGGTCAAAGGTGGGTTTCTTGTAGATAGCATATTGATGGGTCATACTTCCTTATCCATTCTGCCAATCTATGTCTCTTGTCTGGTGAATTTAATCCATTAACATTAATGTTATTACTGTCAAGGAATTACTTATATTAGCCGTATTTTCCTTAGTTTTTTGTATGGCCTATGTTGTTTTTATTTCTCTTCTTATCTTCTTAGTTGTTCTTACACTCTCCTCCAACTCCCTCTCACCTGATTTTTCCTTTCAACCTGCAGAACTCCCTTTAGTATTTCTTGAAGTACAGTTTTCTTATTGACATATTCTCTTGATTTCTGTTTTTCTGTGAATATTTTGAACTCTCCATCATTTTAAATGCCAGTTTTGCTGGATAGAGAATTCTTGACTTGAATATTTTTTCTTTTAGCACCTTGACTATGTCATACCACTGCCTTCTTGCCTCCATGGTTTTAGATGAGAAATCAGTACTTAATCTTATCAAACTTCCCTTGTATGTGATGGTTCTCTTCTCTTGCTTTTTTCAGTATTCTCTTTTTGTCTTGAGCATTGGACAATTTGACAAGTGTATGTCTTGGAGTAGGCCTGTTAGGAGTTATACTGTTTGGGATGTGCTGTGCTTCCTGGACATGTACTTCCATGTCCTCCAATTGGGTTTGGAAGTTTCAGCCATTATTTCCTCCAACACACCTTCTGTCCCCTTTCCCTTCTTTTCTCCCTCTGGGTGCCTTTAATGCATATGTTTGTGTGTTTTGTGCTGTCATTGAAATCCCTGAGTCCCTGCTTGATTTTTTTTCTATGTTGTTATCTATCTGCTCTCCTATCTGTTTGATTTCATATGTACCATCTCCCGTATCACTGAATCTTTCCTCTACATGTTCAAATCTGCTTCTATGTGCTTCCAGTGTATTTTTATTTCTTGTATTGTGCCAGTCATCACCATCATAGCTGTTATCTTTTTCTGTATGTTTATAATTTCTTCAGTGTGTTCTCCCAGTGTCTTCTTAATGTCCTTAATCTCTTCCTTCACTTCATTAAGTTGATTCATGATATTTGTTTGGACATCTCTGATTAGTTGTTCTATGTCCTGCATCTCCTTCCTGTTTCTTAGTATAGGTTGTAAATTTTTTTGGTGTCTAGGCATAAGTTTATCTTGATGGGTTTGTATAGTTGATTACCTTCTCTTTGTAATGCAGGGCACTATTTTGTTGTTGTTTTTGTGTGTGTGGTAAGTTTTAACTTTGACACTTTGTTCCTCTTATTCTATTTCCTTGCTCTTGTCTATGTTTGGTTTTCCCTTGGGCTCTTTATCTCTTTGTCCACCTCCCTCCAGATCAATGCCCTGAAGCCTCCTGCTCTATGGGTTCCCAGAACAGCTCACTTGGGTAGGATTTTGCCCCTTCTCAGCCATTTTTTGTAGAAGTGCTGGGGAATGCATCCCTAAGCCAACACCATCTTGCCGGAATCTCTCTGTCATATATTCTTCAAAGTTATTTGAGGTTGTTGAATTTCCATGTTTAACTAAATTATTTGTATTTTTGGTAGATTAAAAAATGATTTTATTGGCTACCATGGGAGAATTTGCTTTTTCTTTGCCACCTTTAGCCAGGGATATTATTACTTATTGTTTTAGTTTGCCATGCTGCTATGGAAATTATCACAATGTGTTGGTTTAAACAATGGGAACTTATTTTCTCATGGTTTTGGAAGCTAGAAGTCCAAAATCCAGGTATTGACAAAACCATGCTCTCACCAAAGTCTATAGCATTCTTGTGGTGGCTTGCCACAAACCTTGCAGTTCTTTGGCTTGTTTCTCTGCCTCCGATCATATGGCAGTCTCTCTCCTTGTGTCTTCTCTTCTGGTGTTCCTGTGTGGAATTCTCTCTATCCTGGGTTCCAGTTTCTTCTCAAGACTTCCGGTAATGTGAATTATGACCAACCCAGATTCAATTGGCAACACCCTAAGTAATAAAAATATCTTCAAAAGATCCTATTTACAAATAAATCTACACTCAATGACTGAGAATTAAGTTTAAGAACATGTACTGTGAAGTGATACATAATTAAAACTACCAGAATACCTATAAATAAGAGTCAGTAAATTGAACATTTGTTAAACAAGTAATTTCATCCATTTATTAACTGGCTTGTAACCAACTTTGTATCAGAAAGAATTTTGGGTAATCTTATACTTTTCAGTAATCAATAAACAGGCCTCAAATTATCGACCTCTTTTTCAGTTTTTAGAAATCTTTATCATCTAGCTAATGAGGTCCATAAAGATAGAGTGTGGTTCAGTTTTTAATGATAGCATTTATTGTTTAACAAATTAATACAAATAAAAAATCATATGATGGTATTTACTTGGAAAAATCCATCAGGAAATATTACTGCTTATTTGGAGTTCATTTATAGTATAGTATAGTATAGTATAGTATAGTATAGTATAGTATAGTA
>JAKSZT010054458.1:23800267-23959004 GCA_026826555.1 Tolypeutes matacus | reverse complement strand
TATAGTATAGTATAGTATAGTATAGTATAGTATAGTATAGTATAGTATAATTTCCCAGCTGCTAAAACAAATACCACACAATGAGTTGGTTTACAAACTGGAATTTATGGTCTCCTAGTTTAGAGGCTAGGACCTGTCCACAATCAAAGTGTCAGTGTGGTGATGCTTCCTCCTCAAAGACTATGGGGTCCTGGGGCTGACTGCTAGCATCCATGGATCCTTGGACTTTTTTTCACATAGCAATGCACTTGGGGATGTCTTATTCTTCCTCTTCCTGGTTCCATGGACTTCCAGCTTCTACTCTTCCCTGACAATTTTCTTCCAGTGGCTTTCTTTGTAAGACCTTTGGTAATAGGATTAAAACCCATCCTAATTCAGTTGGCCACACCTTTACTAAAAATAACATCTTCAAAAGGTCCTATTTTCAATAGATTCATAATCACAGGAATGTATTAAGATTAGGAACATGTTTTTCTGAGACACATAATTCAACCTACCACCAGTATTATTTTGTCTCCTGAATCTAGAAAAAGTCCTAAGTAGAAAGGGCAGGGTAAAGATTCACTTTTCTTAACATTTTTGCATGCAAAGCTGATATAATTGTGATTAAAGGGTATAGAGTTAAACCTGCTATAGTCAACTGCCAATTATTGCAGTTTTTTCCTAAGGGACTGAAATAGGTTGGGAAAAAATATTTAACATATTGAACATGTTTAATTACTCCAACTTTCTCCACAAAGCACATTTTAAAAGTGATATTACTCATGAATTGGTTGGATTTCACCCCTCCTTGCCTTTAAAGATATGCACACATTTAGGAAAATGACAAAACAATGGCAATCTGTGGCAAGATAAACAAGAGGAATGGATAATTCAAAATTTAATTAACAATTAATAATACCTATATTTATTAACTGGAATTTTAATGCTGCTTACCTAGGAGGTAAATTGCTTTGTTAAAATACTCTTTAAAAAAAACAAAATAAAAATAAATACATTGTGAACTGTGTATGGAGAACCCAATAAAATTTGCCACTGTGTTCTCAAGTTCTAAGAATTTTTTGTTACTCTATTATTCTCACACATGAGAGCATTTAAATTAAATTGGGAGGAGTATTTTCCCTAGATTTTCAGATTAAAGCCATGTTGCTGGATTTAATGTGTCCATCTTGAGACTCATACCTTCAGAAAAAAAAATGGAGGACATATGTTTTAAAAGAGTATTTAAAATTAATTGTAACACGCCAGTCGCTTATAAGACAGTATTTGTATAACCTCCAGTACACACAGACACAAAGAGTCTTTTAGAAGAAAGAATATGCCCCTCAGAAGGAATCTTTAAATTATGAACCAATAATTATTTTAGCATTTTGGGCAAGCTATATGATTTATTTACGTATAGTAATCTTATCTGTTTCTACCTAAATTTCATGAAGAAGGAAAAGGGAAAAATTCTTTTAGCTTTTGCTATCCAATGCTTGGAAATATATTTAATTTACTTGTAAGATTAAAAAGTAAAAATTAAAAAAACAGCATAGAAATAAAATTATAATGTTAGGATATTTATGAACTCTGTACTAAAGACGCAGACCTTTTAAAATAACTGTACTTTGATACAATCAAATCATATCGCTGTGACCCCCTAATTTTCTGTTTTATGATAGTGTTTTGAATGGATTTATAAAGGGATGTATCAAGTGCTTGATTTTCACAAATTTAATCTTTGAATTAGTGAAAAACTTTCTGGTGAAATTTACAATATGTGCCTGTTTTCATGAACTGAGGGTATTTAAAAGTAGTACTATATGCTATACTTCAACCTTTTTAAATTAATTTACATCCTCATTTTGATCCTTTACTCTTAGTCAAGAGTTAATGAACATTTTTGCTCTCTTTTAAATTAAGTACTGTCAGTACTTAATTGTAATGTAAGAGATCAATTGTTCTTGCATTTATTTTACAGGTTATATCATTCAGTGACATATTGTTAAACTGCCTTCTTAACCATTTTGCCCTTTGGTTCTGAATATTAATGTTTTACTCCTTCATCAGTGATCTTTGAGATCTTATATTTCAGCTTAAAAGAAATTAAATGTCAGAAAGTTTCATTAATTTAGGAATTGGGCTGTCTTTAGAGTCACTTTCGCTTCTTGAAGACATATATAATTTTTCATATTGATAAATTGGTATCCTTCTTTTTACATTTGGTAATGAATAGAAAAAGCTTAGAAAAAATTGCATGCCAAAAAAATATGACATTCACTTATTTCAAATAGAAGAAAATGAATGCAACATAAAGTGATTTAACTGAGTGGCGACATGATATTTAAAGTGTAAAATTTAGAAATTGGTCATTTATAATGGGTTGTACATTATTTGACAACTAGTTCAAGCTCAGATATAATTCCATACTGAAAATCTCAGGTGTTCAATGGCCCTTAGGAGATATATTAGCATTTTGAATGCATAATATTCACGATTGGATAAAACCTCCATTACCTGTTGTCATTGTTTTTATCCTGTGAACATTGTGTTAGGATGAAGCCTGTAAAGCTGATTTTTCCCTAGATTAGTGTAAATTTAGTTACACAAGAGGTCTGGTTCTGGGTAAAGGTAAAGGATTAGGTTATTTCTACCCATACTTCTAAATAGTTATTAAAATAGAGTTCAATAATTAGGTTTGCTATTCTGGTTCAATAACTTAGGGTCACTAGGAAAACTTTGTTAGCCAACTAACTTTCCATGATGTACTTAGGACTGGTCTTGAACTTAATAATTTATATATTTGCCCTTTGTTTTGTTTTCATTTTTTTTATTAGAGCAGTTAAAGGTTTACAGAAGAACATGCAGAAAACAGAGTTCCCATATATCCCTCCACACACACCCACACACAGTTTTCCCTAATAACATTGTATATTTGTGTGGTAACTTATTATAATTGACGAAACAATATTAGTAAAATTATACTATTAACTATAGTCCATAGTTTACATTAGGGTTCACTCTTTGTTTTGTATAGTTCTATGCTTTATTTTGTTTTGTTTTAAATTTTATTCTGGTAACAAATATCTAACCTAAAATTTTCTGCTGCAGCCACTCCACTTCAGCACTAATTAGACTCACAATGCTGTAGCACCAGCACCCCAACCCATTACCAAAATTTTTCCATCACCCCAGACAAAAACTCTGACCAATTAAGCATTTAACTCCCCATTTCTCCCCACCCACATCCCCCAACCCCCAATTCCTGGGCCCCTAGTAACTAGTATTCTGGTTTCTGACTCTGAAGTTGCATATTCTAATTATTCCATACCAGTGAGGTCAAACTATATTTCATCTTTTGTGCTTGGCTTATTTCACTCAACATGATGTCTTCAAAGTTCATCCATGTTGTAGCATGTATCAGAACTTTATTCCTTTTTACAGCTGAATAATATTCCACTGCATGTATATACACATTTTATTTATCCATTCATCTATCAGTGAACACTTGGATTGCTGCCAAAATTGTGCAACTATCTGTTCAAGTCCCTGTTTTCAGTTCTTTGGGGTGTATATATAGAAGTGGGATTGCCTGTTCACACCATAAGTTTATACTTAACCTTCTGAGGAACTGTCAAACTGTCTTCCACAGTGGCTGTACCATTTTACATGCTGTCCCACAATACACAAGTGTTCCTCTTTCTCCACATCCTCTCCATTACTTATTTTCTGGTTTTCTTTTTTTTTTAATTTTTATGGTAGCTATTCTAGTGGGTGTGAAATGGTCTCTCATTGTGGTTTTGATTTGCATTTTCTTAATGGCTTTTTTTTTTTAAGACAATTTTATTTATTTTTTAGGAGGTACTGGGGATTGAACCCTGGACCTTGTACATTCAAAGCAGGTGCTCCTCCATTATGCTACACCACCACCACCCCTTTATGGCTTTTGATGTTGAGCATCTTTTTATATGCCTTTTGGCCATCTGTATATCCTCTTAGGAGAAATGTCTATTCGAGTCTTTTGCCTATTTTTAAGTTGGGTTGATTATCTTTTCATTGTCACATGCCCTTTTTACATATTATGTTTATGTTGGAATTTGTATTGCGGGTCAGGCATGTTAGGAAGAAGTTGACCCTCTTAAAAATTCTGTAAGGTCAAGATTCTCACCATCCAACATTAAGTGCTATTCTTTCATCCGAGATTTTGTTGCTCATTGGTGATTTGGTGTTAAAATAGTCTTAAAAATAAGAAGATTTATGAAAATGGTCATTCTTTTTTGTTCATCTTTCCTTAGCAGAATGTATAGCTAGAAGTTTTTAATGTCAATTCCCTAATTTTTAACTTTTATAATTAATTTTTAAAATCTTTGTGATCCTTGAAGTACCTGTCTAGGAGCCACTGTCTTAAATGTTCAAATTCAGACTCTGCAGGAGGGAGGTAATAAACTTTCAGTAATATAGTACCTTGTTTGGAAGAGCTTGGGTAAGTCATCTTTGGGTTTTCTGAAAAGTCACCACCTGGAACATTAAGCATGGTGAGCCTCATTATCTGAGAGGCAGGAGGAACTAGAGGTGGTTAAAGAGGTCACACTGTAGAATTTTATACTGGCTTATATTCTTAGCAAACTTACAGGATTTTAATCAGTCTGTGATAGTGGTTTGGACTTGAGGGCTCTGCAATGGTCCCTATAAAATAAGATCTGGTAGAGAAGATCAAAACCAGAAAACTCCCTGGGAAGAGCTATAACCTGCTGCTCTGTGAGAGAAACGTGGTGCTGGGCTAGCAGACTATGTTTTACAGAGACAGCAGAAGGATTTGATGGGATTTGAAAGATTTGGAAGGTTGGAGACAACACTAGCTGACTGGCAACCTATGAAACCACTAACAGTCCCATGATATTGGTAACTGTTTGTAAAAGAGTAAGGTGTCCTGGTTAAAAGAGCAGGCTTTAAAGTTAGACAGAATAGGATTTTGATCCTGATTCCACCACTGATTAGCTGAGAGGTCTTGAAAATGCTCTCTAACCTCTCTGTGCCTCCATATCTTGAGCTTTGACATGAGTATGATAATATTGAACCCATAGGATTGTCAGAAAATTAAAACTATGTGATTTTAGGACTAAATGAGATAATACATATAATCTACATAGCCACTGCCTTCCTGCATATACTAAGCCCTCAATAAATCCTATTTATTGTATTCAGGAATTAATTAAAAGGGCTTTTATTTACCCTTTCTAAGCATCAGGCATAGGGCTTATGCTAAGAGATATAATGGTTAGCAAAGAGAGATGGACCTTGCCCTCCTGGAGCTTATAATCTTGTCAGTAAGACAGTTGTAAATCAAATAATAGGGTGAAAAATATAGTTACAGTCTGCAATAAGTATAATGGAGAAAAAGTACTGAGAGCAATGACCTTTAGATCTTATGATTTGTAGACTTGATCTAGTTTAGTTGGGAGTCATAGGAAGCTTTGGGGAGTGATGCGAAGTGTTGACGAAGTTAATAAGGCAATAGAGGGAAGGGTTTGGGAGGACATGTTAGATAGAGAGATCATCTTTTGAAAAGGTCCTGAATCTAGAGGAAGCATGATATATTTAAGAAACTTAAAGAAAACACAGTAGCTAGAGTATAGATGGAGGTTGAGGCAGGGGCCAGATTGTTCAGAGGCTGTTAGGCCATTGTAAGGAGCCATCAAGAAACCATTGATTAGGAAAATGTAAGCTTGGGTTTACATTTTTAAAATATTATTCTGGCTGCTGTTTAGAGACAAGAAAAATGGAAAGGGGCCCAGAGTGATCTCATGAAGACCACTTAGGAGTCGAATGCATCTGAATAATGTTAAATAGTTTTTCTAGGATGGTGGCAGTAGGGAGTGAAACAAATCTCAAGGATGTCTCCACATTTTCCAGGTTATACTATTAGTTGGATGTTATTTACTGAGAAAGGGAACTCTGGTACAGGACAGCTTTGGCATGTAGAGTTTGAGACTTTTAGTTAGGCAAGTGTATTTGTCAATTAGGCAATTAGAGATCTTGCTTTTACTATATTTGTAATTCTAAGGTGTATATTTCATACTTGTCTCTAAAGTTGAGCTGTCTTAAAATCATACTTAAATGGAAAGGCTTTTATATTTCTTAGAGAAAAACAAAGAGATGGGGTCATCATAATCTGGAATGTCTTAGATTCAATCAAATTTGATAACTACTGCTGTTATTACTACTAATAATAAAAGGAAGATAGCCACAATGCCAATTAGTAGCCCAAGAGCAAGGATGAGCCAAAAACCTTCTGAAAATGGCAGAAACTGCCAGGACACTGATCAGTATCCAACCAGAACCATTGACCACTAAAGCACCCAAAATATTGTGAAGGCTAAAGGACAGTGACTTCAGGATGACAGTACTTCTGCCACTCACCCACCAGAGCACAAGCAAGAGGGAGAGAAGACTGGAAGCTGTTATTGTGATATAAATAGGATATATTCTGTACCAGCATCTAATGAATGGAGAGAATTATAATAGTAGTTATAAATAATATTTAAATAATGCTGTTTTTCTAAAGATTTTTATATTTGTCAGGGTTTTCTAGGAAAACATAACCAATAGGAGATATCTGTAAATATAAGATTTTATAAAATTGTCTCACACTACTGGAGGAATGTATGAGTCCAAATTCCATAGGGCAGGCTGCAAGCTGGGAACTCTGATGAAGGTTTTCTATGCATACTCCTGGAGAAGTTGGCTGACTGAAGTCGAGATGGAAATTCTCTCTTCTGACTGCTGAAATAATCACTTTTCCTTTTAAGGCCTTCAACTGGTTGGATGAGATGTATCTCATTGTTGATGGCAATCTCCTCAGTTGAGTATAGATATAACCAGCCATAGACACAATCAACTTACTGTTGATTTAAGTCCACGAAATAGCCTCGCAGTAACAATTAGGCCAGTGCTTTCTTGATCAAACAACTGGCTACCATTACCTGGCCAAGTTGACACATGAACCTAACCATCACAACTTTACTTATACTTATCTGCTTAGTCCTCATGACAACCCTATGATGTGGAGAGCTTTACTCTGATGCTAGGGAAAGAGAAGTTGACTGGCTTGCTTCAGGTCACACAACTAGTAAGTGGCAGATCCAAGATTCACACCCAAGCACTGTATCTCCAGGGCCACTATTCTCAACCACTGCCACTACCTCTCAGGGAAATTAATGAAACACCTGGTGACCTGGCTGATACAGAGAGTTATGGAAATTCCACATGGGCTTTTGCCCCAGTACTAGGTCTACAAGATTTATGATTTTCAGATTTTACTACATATATAATCTGGTAAAGAAGGGGTAAGGAAGGGCTCTTATTCTTTTGAATTCTGAATACTGTTACCACCCACATTTAAATCCTATGCAGAAATATTGACTTAGAAGTGTATTAAAGAAAAGGTGCTCCATAAATAGCAAACATTTTCAGGAGCAACAACAAAAATTCCTGTTTTGCTCTTGAGATGTCATATGTAATAAAACAAAGAGAACATGTTTTATTTTTAGTACATGATATATTTTTTAATGAAAAAAAAATGTTTATTTGTAATCAAATTTTGTAATGCAAAATCATTAAAAAATTCATGGTGCCTTATTTATATATGCCTTAAGACTTCAATTGCAGTATGCAATAGCAAATGGTGGCATTAGTAAGACAGAGATAAAAGCCTTCAACACGTATTAGATGATATGCTTATCACTCTATCATGTTATCCTTGCAAGTTCAACACATGTTTTTTCTATGTAGTCTTCAATCAGGATAAGGTAGTAATAGAAAATAGTTCTAAATTTACTGCTACTTATATTTTAGAATAGGCATTTTATTTTGCTTGAAATTGAAGCATTTGCCATTATGGAAAATAAAATGCTGTATTAAAACTGATAAACATAATCTCATGAAATAATGTTATGAAACATCTTTAAAAAAAAAAACTAAATGAATTAGAAAGATATGAGGGAGATGGGACACCTTAAGTGCAATTTGATCCTTTTCCTCTAAACAGCTATTATTCCTAGTTTTTCCTACTTCGTTTTATTTTTCTTTATGGTGTGAAAGAGAGAAGCTCTGATCAATTTTGTTTGTTATGGAAAACTTGAGGGTTATCTTAGGTTGAACTAAATCATTTCCTGTAGATTTAATACTCCATTTTTAGCTTCCTTCACAACTGGAAAAGACATCAACTGCCTGAGTATCTCCTCTGCTCAACATCTTGAAGAAGTATTACTTGGGTCAAAAAGTAAAGCAGGATTTATACTTAAGCACTATTTTATAATAGTTCTAGCTTGCTTTCTTCTCTTGACAGATTAGAGAGAGAGATTTAGAATTATATAGGAGATATATATAATGTCTGTTCACACATCTGAACATATGTGTGAATATCCTTTTTTTTTTTTTTTTTTGATGGGAGTGATTTTGAATTTTCCGCTTTAAAAAGAGACAGACCTAAGTTAAACCATGGACTATAGTTAATAGAACAATTATAAAAACGTGCTTTCATCAAATGAAACAAATATACCACACCAATGCAATGATTTAATAACAGGATGGTGTATGGGAATCCTGTATTTTATGAATGATTATTCTGTAAATGTACAACTTCTCTGATTTAAAAAAAAAAATCAGAATCTGATGAAGAAAAACTAGAGGCAGAGACATCCCCCTGTAGGATGTTTATAAATAAAAGGTGCAACAACATGTTATTTATTAAATATTTCCTGACTCTTATAATTTTTATTATTATTGAAATAATGCATGATGAATGATAATTATGCATTCATCCAGTACTTACAGACATGGTGCTATAAATATTTTATATTCCTTTTCTCATTTAATCCTAATAATAACCAGGTCAATATTATCACCTTGGGATATAATGATTTGTCTAATATTTCATAGCCTGGTGGTTCTACCAGGCCCAGGTTTGTCTGTATCACTCAGATTCTAATCAGGGGACCAAAACTACACAGGAATTTGAGTAGGAAAAATTAAATTTAAAGATTATTAACCCTGATAGGGAATTGGTGTAACTGGAATCAGACTACTTAGAGGTAAAAAGGACTCTAAAGAAGAGTAGACATAGGGAGTGGCCACTACCCCTAGGACTGAGGCAAAGTATCCAAGAAAGGAACTAAATTTAAAAGATGCCACCCTCGCCCCAGGGCTGAGATCCAGACTTTTTGGGAGAGAGGATGGTCGTGGCCCAGTGAATGGCAAAATTCATTGAGATGGTGTGCTATTGAACCTTGCTGGGAAGAAACTTTCTGAGGTTCTAGAACAAACTGTCCCTAGGGAGGTGTCACACTCACTGGGACCTCACTAGGAGCCTGTTCATGGGTAGGAAGCTCCCAGTGGACGGGTACTTTATGGAGTGCCAGAAGGTGCTACGCCTGCTGGCTGCTGAGCCTGTAGAAGCCTGCCAAGAGAAGCCTGCCTCAGGACCAGGGAAAGCCCCTTCATCCCTCAGTTCTCTCCATTTCCCTCTACTTATGATGCTTAAAAACTTCATATGGTAAGGGAGAAATGTTCTAGCCTCACAAGAAGGAAAATGAAGGCTGGATTTAGAGCTGAAAGGCAATTGATTGATAACCAACACACTCTCCACTAATAACCCATTTTCTTAATCACTATGTCATACTGTCTTATACTTAATATATCAGAGTATATGACATATACCAAAAAAAGGTGGAAGGGAAGCAGAAGGGAGGGAAGGGGAGGGACAGGGAGGGGAGGAGAGGGGAGGAAAAAGGAGTAAGGGTTATATAAATGGAGATTTGTGTCACTGTATATTTTTAATGTTCTACATAGAGTCATTTGAGTTAGTTGCTTCAGTAGATTGCTTTATTGAATTTTAGGACAAAAGTTTATCAGTCAATAAATGGAATATATCGGGATTACAAACTGGAGACCTAAGGTCCATAATCAGAGATTTTTTTTATTCTTAATTCAAATTATTTTTTTAATTTCAGGTTTTCCCATCCACTAGTTAATGCAGGTCATATTCAGTTGACAAAGATTTGTTTTAAATAAGAGCTTCCTTAAATATCCTGAATTCTAGTTATATCACATGGACTATGAAATTTGGGCAAGTTGCTTAACTTCTCTGAGACTCAGTTTCTTCATGTAAAATGGAAATAATAATAGAACCTACCTCATATGTGTTATGAAAATTAAATGAGTTAATATTTTAAAGCACTTGGAACAATTCCTTGCACATAGTGAGTGTTATGTAGTGTTTGTCAGAAAAAGTCACAGAATATGTATAATATTTTCTTCAAAACTAAGAATATAAATTTTTTCAGTAATTCTAGGTTTGGGAACCTTACATTTACTCAACTTTTTGCCATATTAATCTAATTTCATTTTTTAATGGCTACTAAAAAATAAAATATATGGCTATGGTTATGTAATGTTATGTAAAATGTGAATGCTGTTCATTGGTTATTTTAATATTTTCCCCACAGCTATTCACAACACTGCCTTAAACAGAGTGCTTGAAGATGATAGTAGTAAGGCCCTTACTCCTTAAATTTTGCTAGGAATTATCTGAACAGTAAAATTTTGGCGATGTATCTTTGGCTAAAAAAAACCTATGTTTTCAAGATAACAATTAGCATTCAAATTATTTAATAGTTTTAAGTTTATATCCCATAAAAGAAACACATGTGGAGCGGATGTAGCTCAGTGGTTGAGTACCTGCTTCCCACGCATGAGGTCCTGAGTTCAATCCCTAGCACCTTCTAAAAAACAAACAACAACAACAAAAACCACATATTGTAAAATGTCTAAAATTGTTTTTTGACTTTTAGTATTTTTTTTTTTTTTTTACAGGAGATCATGAAAGATATTCTGAACTAATCACGAAGTTCAAAGCAGTTGAAATGCTATTTACTCTCTATCCTCCTCAAGGTGCCCACATCCCTGATAGTGCACGACTTAAATCAACTTGGCTGAGACCCATAGTAAATGGGGAAGAAGGATATAAATATATAGGTAAGATGCTGGATCTTATTATTTCTTTGTAAATAAAGAAAAAAATTACATTTTAAGGTATACAGCTCTTATTCGTAAGTTAGATGATGGAGGATGATACATAGGCCCTATAGAATAGTCTCATTAATTTTAATATATTATGCCTGGAATTTAAAAAGTGGCCATTTTACATTGTGTGCCTCCACTAGAATATAATTTAAGCATAATTGTTTTGTTCTCCTGTATCTCAAGTGTCTTGAAAAGTGCCTGGCTGATAATACTAGGGCTTTTAATAAATATTTGTTGAAACAATAAATGAATGCCCTTGGCATTTGCTCAGATGTTGAAACTACTCCTTTTATAAATATCTAAGACCTCAAAAGCAAAAGCTTAAACATTCAGGTAAAATTTCTCCTAAGTATATATATAGCTCTATTTTAAAATAACAGTACAAATTAGTTTTATACTATCAGAAATGAACCATGATATACAATCTATACCAAGATAAAAAGGATTAGAAAACTTCAAGAATTTATTAGTTATTATTATAATATAATTGATTCTATGTTGTACTGCCCCCCAAAGCAATGTATGCGAGTTCCAATTACTCTATATCCTTAATAAGACTGGATTTTGCCAGTCTTTCAAATTTATTCACTTTTGTTGGTATGCAATGCTGTAGTATTGTGATTTTTATTTCTGTGATTAGTGTGGCCGTTTGATATTATTTATGAATTCCAAAAAGAGAGATTATGTTTGTAAACTGTTCTGTTCCTCTGGGCGTGATAATCCTTTGATTGTATTAGATTCAGCTGAGATGTCTGATTAAATTATGTTAAGTTTAGGGCTTTGGTTCAACCATGTCATTAGAGTGAGTCCTAGCCCCCTTGGTGGCCTGATAAAACAGACTCTCAAATGGAAGTAGATACACAGAGGAAGAGAGACAGCTCATTAGACATGGCAGAGGCCCAGGGAAGAGAGATGAGCCTGATAGTCTACAGCTGACCTTATGAAGAGAGCAGAGCAGCTGAGCCTGGAAAGAGACAAGCCCTGGGAAGAGAGACAAGCCTTATGCCAACCTACAGCTGAGATTGGAAGAAGCTTGGACCATGGAGCCTTAAGAGGAAGAAGGAAGGCTGAACCCTCGCAGATGGCACCTGCCATCTTGCATCAACACCTGGCATCAGACTGTGAGTGAGAAAGTACCTCTTATGGTATCTTGAACTGGACTGTTTAAGGCCTTGTGACTATAAGCTTCTACCCCAAATAAACACCCTTTATAAAAACGGATTTCTAGTACTTTGTATCAGTACCCCTTTTGGCTGACTACTACAATAACTTATGATTTTGAGAATGTTTTCATGTACCAAATGGCCATTTGTATGCATTCTTTTATAAAATACTTATAAAAGGTAGAAGAAGTTATGATTTTATAATTGAATTGTAGGAGTGCTTTATATATTCTGGATATACACCATTTGTCAGATCTATGTATTGTGAATATTTCTCCCAGTTGTGGCTTGACTATTCATGTACTTCATAGTATGCTTTTTAACAGCTTTACTGCAATATAATTGAAACACATGTAATAGCACATATTTAAAGTATATATTTTGACAAATGTATATACCCATGAGACCATAACCAAATCAAGATAAAGAACATATCCATCACATCCAAAAAGATACCTTGTACCTCTTTGTAGTACTTCTCTCTCACATGCCGCCCTCATGCCCATGTAAATATTGATCTGCTTTTTGTCACTATAGATTAGTTTGAATTTTATAGAATTTCATGTATATGAAATGATATCATATGTACTCTTATTTTCTGTCTTCTTTCACCATCAAAGGGAAGTACAGGACAGTAGTTAAAGGGGCAGGACATAAAAACAGCTGGTCTCAATTCTTATTAGCACAGAGGTAGCTGGAATTTTTTTAAGGGTGTGAAGGGAAGGGAAATAGACAACTGGGAAATTACTGTGAGGGGTCTGCAGGAAGTCTTAGGGGGTCTGGATGGACTTACAGAAGAGGGTCATATATTTGTGCAGTCTTTCCAAGAACAGTAGAGTTGTGCAATCCTTCTGGCTACAGTTCATTCTGTGGTTTAGCAGTATTGCACTGGCTGGGGTCAGAGCTAAGCATGGTATCAGGAATCTACCCACAGGCATGGCCTAGCATTAGAGAAGTCCACACTAAATTTTTGACTAAAGTTTGGACAGTCTCTGCTACAAAGTTAGGAAGAGAAGGTAGGGCCAAGCAGAGTCTCTTGTAAGAATTCACAAGGTATAATTATTTGAGATATATGTTGCAATATGTATCAGTAATTCATTCCTTTTTATTACTCCGTAGTATTTTATTGTATACATATCCCACATTATATTTATCCATTCACCTATTGATGGACATTTGAGTTGTTACCACTTTTTGGCTACTGCAAGTAAATCTGCTATGAATATTAATTTATAGGGCTTTATATAGGCATATGCTTACATTTCTTTGGGGAAAATAACTAGGGGTTGAAAGCCTGAATCACAGAGTATATGCATGTATTACATGTTAAGAAATGGTGAAGCTGTTTTCCAAAGTAGTTACACCATTTCATATAGCCCACCAGCAAAAATATGAGGATTATATTATTGCATATCTCTACCAACAGTTGGTATAGTTAGCTTTTCTAATTTTAGCCATTCCCATAGGTATTTATTGTTATCCAATTGTGATTTTATTTTTGTATTTTTTATTAGAAAAGTTGTAGGTTTACAAAAAGTCATGCATGAAATACAGAGTTCCCATATAATACCCTGTTATTAACACCTTGCATTAGTGTGGTTTATTTGATACAACTCATGAAAGAACATTTTTATAATTGTACAATTAAGTATAATTGTACTATTCTATAGTTCAACATTCACAATAGTGTTCACTGTGTTCTACAGTCCTATGTTGTTTTTGTTAAAATTTTTATTCTAGTAAAATAAACACAACCTAAAATTCGCCCCCTTAACCACATTTACATATGTAATTCAGTGCTGTTAATTACATTTACAATGGTGTGCTACCCTCAACACCATTCGTTACCAAAACTTTACCATCAACCCAAGTAGAAGCTGTACAACTCAAGAATTAACTCTACATTCCCTACACCCAACCTGGCCCCCGCTAACCCACACTCCAGCATCTGAATCTATGAGTTTGCCTATTCTAATTATTTCATACCAGTGAATATTTGTCCTTTTGTGTCTGGCTTATTTCACTCAACATGATGACTTCAAGTTCCATCCAAGTTGTTGCATGAATCCGAACTTCATTTCTTTTTAATGATGAATATTATTCTATCATATCTATATGCAATATTTTATCTATTCAGCGGTTCATAGACACTTGGGTTGCTTCCATTTTTTGGCAATTGTGAATAATGTCACTCTGAATTTTGGTGTGGAAATATCTGTTTGAGTTCCTGCTTTCAATTGTCTTGGGTATATACCTAGAAGTGGGATTTCCAGGTCACATGGTA
This sequence comes from Tolypeutes matacus, assembly GCA_026826555.1. NCBI lineage: Eukaryota > Metazoa > Chordata > Mammalia > Cingulata > Chlamyphoridae > Tolypeutes > Tolypeutes matacus. The sequence goes on along the minus strand of JAKSZT010054458.1, from coordinate 23,944,493 downwards.
ATTCTATGCTTAAATTTCTGAGAAACTGCCACACTGTTTTACATTCCAACCAACAATGAATAAGCGCTCCTATTTTTCCCCATCCTCTCCAACACTTGTAATTTTCTGCTTTTTTAATAGTAGCCATTCTAATAGGTGTGAAATGGTATCTTATTGTGGTTTTGATTTGCATTTACTGAATAGTTAATGATGTTGAGAATCTTTTTAACCATTTGAATATCCTCTTTGGAGAAATGTCCATTCAAGTCTTTTGCCCATTCTTTTAATTGGGTTGTTTGTCTTTTTATTGTTGAGTTGTAGGATTTCATTATGTAGTAATCCCTTATTGAATATGTGGTTTCCAAATATATTCTCCCATTGAGGAAGTTGTCTTTTCACTTTCATTATAAAGTCCTTTGAGGTGCACATGTTTTTAATTTTGATGAGGTCCCATTTTTATAGTTTTTCTTTCATTGCTTATGAATTGGGTGTAAACAATGTAAACATTGTGTAACACAAGACCCAGAAGATGCTTCCCTACATTTTCTTCCAGGAGTTTTATGGTACTGGTTCTTATATTTAGGTTTTTGATCCATTTTAAGTTAATTTTTGTATATGGGGTGAGATAGGGGTCCATCTTCATTCTTTTGCATACGGATAGTGAATACTTCCAGTACCATTTCTTGAAGAGACTATTCTTTTTCATTCAAGTGCACATAGTGGCCTTGTCAAAAATCAATCATTCATACATGTAAGGTTTATTTCTGAACTCTCAATTCAATTCCATTGGTCTGTATATCTACTCTTGTTCTAGTACCATGCAATTTTGACTACTGTAGCTTTGTCATAAGTTTTGTGTTAACAAATCAATTTTATTGATACATATTAATAAAGCATAAATCCATTCAAAGCTTACAATCAATGGTATTTGGTATAATCATATAGTTGTACCTTCATCACTCCAATCATTTTTAGAGCATTTTCATTATTCTGGTAATAATAATATTAAAAAACAAAAACAACCAACCAAACAGACAAAACTCATCTCTTCTCAATCTCTCTATGCTTATGTTTCCCCTCCCATACATAGTTGCTATTCTGTTTCTATCTCTCTAGCATAGTTGTAATTATGTTTTATAAAAACAGTCATATATGCAATAGCACCCATATTCATATTTTACATGAGGTTTCACTATGTTTTCCAGTCCCATGTTATATTTTTTAGCTTAACTTCTAGTAATATAAATGTCTTTTAAGCTTTTCCTTTCAATCACTATTATACTGATATAATAGCTCTGCTAGTCACAAGCACCATAATGTGCTCTCACCATTTCCATTCATTCCCAAAGATTTACAAACAACCATTTTATCAATTCTGCACAGATTAACCCTCAGCTTTCCATTTTCTACTCTCCTTCTATATTCTGGTGACCTATATCTAATTATTAATTCTATGAGTTTGCATAATATATTTAATTCATAATAGTGCAGTCATACAGTATTTGTTCTTTTGTGTCTGGCTTGCTTCACTCAACATAATGTCGTCTAGGTTCATCCATGTTGTCATATGCTTCAAAATTTCATTTCTTCTTACTGCTGCATATTATCCCATCATGTGTATACACTACAATTTGTTTATTCATTAGTCAGTTGATAGACACCTGGGTTGTTTCCAACATTTGGCAATCGTGAATAACACCACTATGAACATTGGTATGTAAATGTCTGTTCGTATCACTGCTCTCAGTTCTTCTGGTTATATACCTAGCAATGGTATTGCCGGGTCCCATGGCAAGTCTATGTTCAATTTCCTTAGGAACTGCAGTCTTCCACAGTGGCTGTACCATTCTACCTTCCTACCAGCAGTGAATAAATGTTTTTATCTCTCCACATCCTCTCCAACATTTACAGTTTTCTGACTTTTTAATAGCAGATAGTCTAATTAGTGTGAAATGATATCTCATTGCAGTTTTGATTTGAATTTCCCTAATCTCTAGTGATGTTGAACATGTTTTCATGTCTTTCTTTACCATTTGTATTTTTTCTTTGGACAATTATCTTTTCAAGTCTTTTGCCCAGTTTCTAACTGGATAATTTGTCTTTTTCTTGTTGAGTTGTATGGTTTCTTAATATATCATGGATATTAAACCCTTATCAAATATGTACTTGCCAAATATTTTCTCCCTTTGAGTTGGCTGCCTTATCTCCCTTTTGGCAAAGTCCTTTGAGGTATAAAGGTAATAAATTTTGAGGAGGTCCCATTTATCTATTTTTTCTTTTGTTGCTCACGCTTTGACTGTAAGGTTTAAGAAACTTCTGCCTACCACAAGATCTTGAGGATGTTTTCCTACATTTTCTTCTAGGAGTTTTATGGTTGTTGTTTTTATATTTAGGTCCTCGATCCATTTTGAGTTATTTTTTGTATAAGGTGTGAGATAGGGGTCTTCTTTCTTTCTTTTGGATGTGGCTATCCAGCTCTCCCAGTGTCATTTGTTGAATAGACTGGTCTGGCCCAGCTGGGTGGCCTTAATTAACAGCCTTGTGAAAAAAAATCACTTGACTGTAGACGTGAAGGTCTATTTCTGAGTTCATGATTTGGTTTCATTGGTCAATCTGCCTATCTTTATGCCAGCACTATGCTGTCTTTATCACTTTAGCTAAGTAATTTGCTTTAAAGTCAGGAAAGGAAATGAGAGTCCTCTAATCTCTTCTCTTTTAAGACATTTTTGGCTATTTGGGGCTCCTTATCCTTCCAAATTATATTCATTATTGCCTTTTTTTTATTTCTGCAAAAAAAGGCTGTTGGAATTTTTTACTGAGACTGCATTGAATCTGTAAATCAGTTTGGGTAGAATTGACATCATAATGATATTTAGTCTTCAATCCATGATCACAGAATATCCTTCCATTTATTTAACTCTTCTTCAGTTTCTTTTAGCAATGTTTTGTAGTTTTCTGAATACAGGTCCTTTATTTCCTCCATTAGGTTTATTCCAAATATTTGATTGTTTTAGTAGCTATTATAAATGGAATTTGTTTTCTGATTTCCTCCTCAGATTGCACATCAATTGTGTATAGAAACGCTATTGACTTTGCGTATTGATCTTGAATCCTGCCACTTTCCTGAACGCTTCTATCATTGTGGTGGCTGTGTTGTAGATTTTTCAGGATATTCTCGATATACAATCATATCATCTGCGAATAGTGAACGTTTTACTTCTTCCTTTCCTATATGGGTGCCGTTTATTTTTTTATCTAGCCTAATTGCTCTAGCTAGAACTTCTAGCACAATATTGAATAATAATGGTGACAGGGGCATCCCTGTCTTGTTCCTGATCTCAGCAGGAAAGGTTTCAGTCTTTCACCTTTGAGTAATGCTAGCTATAGATTTTTCATATGTGAAATTTACCATATTGAGAAAACTTTCCTCTATTCTTATATTTTGGAGTGTTTTTATCAAGAAAGGGTGCTGCATTTTGTCAAATACCCTTTCTGCATCAATTTTGAGGATCATATGATTTTTCTTCTTCAATTTATCAGTGTGGTTTATCACACTAATTGATTTTCTTGTGTTGAATCACCTTTGCATACCTGGGATAAAATCCACTTGATCATGATGTATAATTCTTTTAATGTGCTTTTGGATGTGGTTTGCAAATATTTTGTTGAGGATTTTTACATCTATATTCATAAAAAATAAAATCTTCTTATTTCATATATCTTTATCTGGTTTTAGTATTAAGGTGGCATTGGCTTCATAGAGTGAGTTTGGTAGCATTCCTTCCTGTTGAATTTTTGGAAGGGCTTGAAAAAGATTGGCATTAGATCGTCTTTAAATGATTGGTAGAATTCACGTGTAAAGCCATCTGGTCCCAGGCTTTTCATCTTTGGGAGGCTTTTGATGATTATTTCAATCTCTTCACTTGTGGTTGGTTTGTTGAGGTCCTCTATTTCTTCTAGGATCAGTATAGTTGGTTCATGTTTCTAGGAATTTGTTCATCTTATCTAAATTGTCTAGATTTTTTTTTTCTTCCCATACAGTTGTTCATGGTATCCTATTATGATCTCCCATATTTCTGCAGGATCAGGAGTAAAGTACCCCCTCATTTCTGATTTTATTAATTTGCATCTTCTCTCTTTTTTAGTAGATCCCATTTATCTATTTTTCTTTTGTTGCTTGTTCTTTTGGTATAATGTTTAAGAAACTACCACTTACCACAAAATCTTGAAGGTACTTCTTCACATTTTCTTGTGGGAGTTTTATGTTTGTAGTTTTATATTTAAGTCCTTGATCCATTTTTAAAATTTTTGTGTAAGGTGTGAGATAGGGGTCCTCTTTCTTTCTTTTGGATATGGATATCCAGTTCTCCCAGCACCAATTGTTGAATAGACTTTTCTGGCTGAGCTGGGTGGGCTTGACAGCCTAGTCAAAAATCACTTGACTGTAAATGTGAGAGTCTGTTTCTGAGTTCTCAAATCAATTCCATTGGTCAATCTGTCTATCTTTATGCCAGTACCATGCTCTTTTTTTTTTTTTTTTTTTTTTAACACTGTAGCTAAGTAATATGAATTAAAGTCAGGAAGTGAGATTCCTCCAACTTCGTTTTTCTTTTTTAAGAGATTTTTGGCTATTTGGGGCCTCTTAACCTCCCAAATAAATTTGGCTTTTCCATTTCTACAGAAAAGGCTGATGGGGTTTTATTAGGATTGCACTGAATCTGTAAATCAGTTTGGGTAGAATTAACATCTTAATGAAATGTAGTCTTCCAGTCAATAAACAGGGAATGTTCTTCCACTTATTTAGGTCTTTTTAGGTTTCTTTTAGCAATGTTTTGTAGTTTTTCTGAATACAGGTCATTTATGTACTTGGTTAAGTGTATTCCTTAATATTAGATTCTTTTATTTGCTATTAAAATGGATTGTTTTTTAAGACTTCCTCCTCAGGTTGCCCTTCAGTAGTGTGTAAAAATGCTAATGATTTGTGCATATTAATCTTATAGCCTGCTGCTTTGCTGAAATAATCTATCAGTTCTAGTAGCTTTGTTTTAGATTTTTCAGGACTTTCTAGATATAAGATCATATCATCAGCAAATAATTCAAGTTTTACTTTGTCCTTTCCTATTTAGGAGACCCATATTTATTTTTCTTGCCTAATTACTCTGGCTAGAAAATCTAGCACAATATTGAATATCAGTGGTGATAGTGGGCATCTTTATCTTGTTCCAGATCTCAGCAGGAAAGCTTTCAGTCTTTCACCCTTGGGTACAAGCTAGCTGTAAGTTTTTCATATATGCAATTTACCATATTAAGAAAGCTTCCTTCTATTCCTACACTTTGGAAGGTTTTTATCAAGCAAGTATGCTATATTTTGTCAAATGCCTTTCTGCGTCAATGGAGAGGGTAATGTGATTTTTCTTCAATCTATTTATTTATTTATTTATTTATTTATTTATTTATTTTTAAAAGATTTTATTTATTTATTCATTTATCCCCCCCTTGCTGCTTGTGCTCACTGGGTCAGCTAACCACGCCGTGCGGGCGGGCCTGCCTTCACCAGGAGGCCCCGGGAACCGAACCCGGGGCCTCCCATATGGTAAATGGGAGCCCTACTGATTGAGCCACAGCTGCTTCCCTTTTTTTCAATTTATTAATGTGGTTTATTACACTGATTAATGTTCTTTTGTCAAAAAACCCTTGCATAACTAGGATAAAATCCACTTGATTGTGAAATATAATTAATGTGCTTTTGGATTTGGTTTGCAAGTATTTTGAGGGGAGGGGATTGCATCTATATTCCCTAGAGAAATTGGTCTGTAATTTTTTTTTTAGTAGTACCTTTCTCTGACTTTGATATTAGGGTGATGTTCCCTTCTAGAATAAGCTTGCTAGCAATCCTTCCTGTTAAATATTTTTGAATCAGCTTGAACAAGATTGGTATTAGATCATCTTTGAATGATTGGTAGAATTCACCTCTGAAGCCATCTGATACTGGGCTTTTCATTATTGGGAGGATTTTGATGTTTGTTTCAAACTCTCTACTTGTGATTGGTTTGTTGAAGTCATCTATTTCTTCTAGAGTCAGAGTGGTTCATGTGTTTCTAGACATTTCTCCATTTCATCTCCATTGTCTAGTATGTTGGCATACAGTTGTTCACAGTATCCTCTTATGATCTCTCTTATTTCTGTGGGGTCAATAGTAACATCCCCATTTTCATTTCTGATTTTATTTATTTGCATCTTCTCTCTTTTTTCTTTGTCAGTCTGGCTAATGATTTGTCAATTTTGTTGATCTTTTTGAAGAACCAACTTTTGGTTTTGTTAGCTCTATTTATTTATTTTTTCCTCAACTTCGTTTATTTCTGCTTTGATCTTTATTTCCTTCCTTCAGCTTGGTTTGGAATTAGTTTGCTGTTCTTTTTCTAGTTGCTCCAGATGTGGCAGTTATGTCTTCACATTTAGTTCTTTATTCTTTCCTAATGTAAGCACTGAGGGTATAAATTTCCCTCTCAGCACTGCCTTTGCGATATCCCATAGGTTTTTATATGTTGTGTTCTCATTTTCATTCATCTCAAGTTATTTACTGATTTCTCTTGAAATTTCTTCTTTGACCCACTGATTATTTAAGAGTATGTTGTCTAATCTCCATATATTTGTGAATTTTCCCTTTTTTCATCTGTTATTGATTTCCAGCTTCATTCTGTTATGATCAAAGAAAATGCTGTGTATAATTTCAATCTTTTTAAATTTATCAAGACCTGTCTTGTAACCCAACATATGGTCTATCCTAGATAAAAATCCAAAAGCACTTGAAAAGAATGTATGTCCTGCTGTTTTGGGGTGTATAGCTCTACAAATTTCTGTTAGGTTATTATTCAATCTCTCTGTTTCCTTATTTATCCTCTGTCCAGATGTTTAGCCCATGCTGAGAATGGTATCTTGAAATATCCACCTCTTACTATGGAAACATCTACTTCTCCCTTCAGTTTTTCCAATGTGTGCCTCATGTATATTGGGCTACCCAGGTTTTTTTTTTTTTTTTTATGTCTAGGCATCTGAATATGTTACTGAATTTACTCTGATGGACAAATTCTCTCTCTTGCCTATAGCATTTTTTTTTAACAACTCTTCTTTGATATTTGGTTCAACTTATTCTAAGTCTTTAAAATTGCCCAGCTTAAGTTCTCAAAATTGGGGCACGGACTCACTTACAGGTTGCAGATTTTCTTCCAGGAGTTAGAGAACAGAGAAACACAAAAGCAGGTACATAAATATTTATAATAGTTATTTCTTCTTGGTCAACCATTCCTTTTATTAATATATAATGACCTTCTTAAGCTCTTATAAAATTTTTGCATTTAAAATCTATTTTGATTGATATTAGTACTGTTACTCCAGTATAGGGGAGTGTATTAGTCAGCCAAAGGGGTGCTAATGCGAAATACCAGAGACTGGTTGGTCTTTATAAAGGGTATTTATTTGGGGTAGAAGTCCACAGTTACCAAGCCATAAAGCATAAGCTTCTTTCCTCACCAAAGTCCATTGCCACGTGTTGGAGCAAGACAGCTGCCGACATTTGCCACAGTTCAGGCTTCTTGGGTTCCTCTCTTCCCGGTACTGCGTTTCTCTCCAGGCTTAGCTCCTCCTTTTCCTCCACAAGGTCAGCTGTAGACTATTAGGCTCTCTAGGCTTTGCTTCTCTCCACAAGGCCAGCTGTGAACTCTCAGGTGAATGGCTCATCTCTATCCTGGGGCCTTCTCTCCAACATCAAAACTCCAATATCAAAACTGCTACTCAAAACTGCTGCAGCTCTGTTCTTTGTGATGCCTTTTATATTTTATTCCCCACCCACCAAGGGGTGGGCTCAACACCCTACTAATGTGGCCCAGTCAACGCCCTAATCATAACATAATCATGCCCAGATGAGCAGATCAGTTTACAAGCATAATCCAATATGTATTTTTGGAATTCATAATTACATCAAATTGCCCAGCGGCTGCACATACTCTCTCAATTTTGTTTGTCTGTGAAGACTTTAAACTCACCCTGCTTTTTGCATGATAAAGAATGTTTGGCTGGCAGTTTTTCTCTTTTAGTACATTAAATACATCATACCACTTCTCACCTCCTTGGTTTCTGATGAGAGATCGGCACTTAGTCTTATTGAAGTTCCTTTGGGTGGGATACATTGCTCTCTCTTGATGTTTTCAGAATTGTCTCTTTGTTTCTGGCATTTGTCATTCTGAATATTAGGTGTCTCAGAGTAGGTCTCTTTAGATTTATTCCATTTGGGGTGTGTAGTCTTCTTTGATATTAATACTTATATCTTTTACAAGGGTTTGGAAGTTTTCAGTCATTATTTCCTCAAATGTTCTTTCTGCCTCTTTCCATTCTCTTCTCCTTCTGAGAAACTGATACTGTATATATTTGTGCATTTCATATTGTCATTCAGTTCCCTGAGACCTGGTTTACTTTATTCCACTCTTTTTTCTGTCTGTTCTGTCTTTTCAACTTCAGGTGTTTTCTCCTTGATTTCACTTGTTCAGTCTTCTGCCATTTCAAAACTATCTCTAATACATTTTTAATCTCATTCATATTGCCTTTCATTCCATAAGCTCTTTTTCTATTCTTTGTAGGCTTTCAAATTATTCTTTATGTTTGTCCAGTGTCGTCTTAATATCCTTTACCTCTTTAGTCATATTTTCCTTCACTTCCTTGAATTAATTTAGAATATTTGTGTGATTATCATTTATTAATTGTCTTAAATCCTGTGTCTCCTCAGGAATTTTGCTTTATTCCTTTGGCTGGGCCATCTCTTCCTGTTTCCTAGTATGGCTTGTAATTTTTTTTAAGCATCTGAATATGTTGGTAAATTTACTCATTTACTCTGATGGCTAAAATCTCTCTCTTGCCTATTGTTTTTTTTTTTAAACAACTCTTCTTTGATATTTGGTTCAACTTATTCTAAGTCTTTAAAATTGCCCAGCTTAAATTAACAAAATCAGGGCAGGCACTCATAGGTGGAAGATATTCTCCCAGGAATTAGAAAACAGAGAGACCCAAAGACAGTTTATGTCCATGTAATTCCCATGCAGGCCACCACATAATGCTCATCCGTGCACCTTTCCATGGAAAGGCAATATCTGTTTTCATTTGTTTTGAACTTGACGGAGCCAAGATTCAAAGCAGGCTCCACTGGCCAAATTGACTGAAGTTAAGCACCTCCAAGACTCCTCCCTTTTCCTTTTTAACAGCGATAGAGGGGAAGATATCTGTTCCCCTTTCAGTCAGCTGCAGTGAACTAGGGGTTTTTCCCCAGCTTAATATCTTGGGGGTGGGAACCTTTACCAGCTGTCATGGGTAACTCATGTTTGTTGTTTCAGGTTTTTCATCTCTCTGTCTTTCACCTTCCTGGGAATTGTGAAGCACTGTTCTGGGCTGCCCACCCCCAAAGCAGTTCTGTCAGACAGCTTTTGGCTCTTTCTCCATTGTTTTTGTGAGAGAGCTGAGCCCTGCTTGCCTAATCCGATGCCATCTTCCCAGAAACCTGTAATAAGTTTTAAAGTCATAAAGTTTGAGTCCTCCAACTTTGTTCTTCTTTTTCAAGAATATTTGAGCTATTTGGGACCCCTTATCCTTCCAAATAAAATTGATGATTGGCTTTTCATTTCTGCAAAGAATGCTGTTGGTATTTTGTTTGGTATTGCATTGAATCTGTTGATCATTTTGGGTAAATTTGACATCTTAACAATATTTAGTTTTCTAATCCATTTTGTGATTTTTTTTTAGCAAAGTTTTCGTGTATTCCAGGTATATGTTCTTTAAATCCTTGGTTAAATTTATTTCTAGATATTTGATTCTTTTAGTTTGTACTATAAATCAATTTTTTCTTGATTTTATGCTCAGATTGCTCATGTATAGAAACACTATTGGTTTTTGCATGTTGATCTTGTACCCTGATACTTTGCTGAATTCATTTATTAGCTCTAGTAGCTGTGTTGTAGATTTTTCTGGACAGTCTATATATAGGATCATGTCATTTGCTAATAGTGAATATTGTTTTTTCCTTCTTTAGTCTCTGTTGTCATGCAGAGTTCCAAGTTAGTGGGATTGATCCTTTAATTAGTTGTTTCTGTGGGGAGATTTTTCCACAGGATATCTTATGTCACCATGGTGAGGACATCACTTCTCCCCATTGTGGTTTTAATTTGCATTTACCTAACAGCTAATGATGTTGAGCAGGTTTTCATGTGCTTATTTGTTATTCATATGATACCTAGGTGTATGGCACTAGCACTCACTTTTTTGAATGGTGAACATGAAATAAAAAATCAGACCATACTAAGTCTGGCAAGGATTTAGAGCAGTTGGAACACTCATGCATTGCTGGTTGAAATGAAAAATGGTTCAATAACTTAGGAAATATTTTGACATTTTCTTATAAAGTTAAATAAATGCTAACCAGAAAATCCATACTCCTTTTTCTTTACCCACGAGTAATGAAAACTTTGGTTTTCATGAAAATCTATACATAGATGCATATCACAGCTCTATTCATAATTATCCAAAACTTGAAGGACACACAAATATTCTTCAACTGGTGAATGGATAAAACATTGGGACTTCCATAAAATAGAATGCTATTTAGCAATGAAAAATAATAAACTGTTGATACTAACAACAACTTTGATGGATCTCAAATGTATCATGCTAAATGAAAGAAGCCATATTTACAGCCTATATATTATATGATTTCATTTAAATGACTCAGTGGAAAAGGCAAAACTATAGGGAAAGAGATCAGAACTGTGGTTGCCAGGACTTAAGACTGGTGGGAGGATTTGAATACAAGAAAGTAGCATGAGGGAGTAGGGTGCTGAGACTATTCTCTATCTTGATAGTCATAGTGGTTGTGAACTGTACGTAATCCAGAAAAATATCTTCTTAAATTAATTCATTTCTGTGGGTGTGAACCAGTGTAAATAGGATCTTTTGAAGAGGTTACTTTAGTCTTTGTCCCACCCCAGTCAGGATGGTTCTTAATCTTATTACTAGAGTTCTTTATATGAGTGAAATTCAGACAGAGATGGAGAAAAAGCCACAGAGACCAGTGAGAATCTGAAATTCAATGGAACCCAAAAGAGAATGGAAAGGCCAAGAGAGGTTGCCATGTGCAATGTCAGGTGACAGAGGAGCCAGGGACCAAGGATCTCTGACAGCCATCTCCAAAATACCAGTCTTCAGGAAAAAAGTATCACCTTGATGATGCCTTGATTTGAAATTTCTTATAGCCTCAAACCATGAGCAAATAAATTCCCATTGTTTAACCGGGCCCATTTCATGCTACTTGCTTGAGCAACCCAAGAAAATAAAACAGTAGTTAATTGACTCTATGAATTAGTCAAGACTCGCAGAACTGTGATTTTGGTGGCAGATGAAGATTGTGGTTAACAATATGAATTTAAGAATGCTCTTCTTTTACAAAGTGCTAAGAATATGGTGATACACAGGAAAAATTACAACAAATATAACTTGTGGCTAATAGTTAACAGTAATAATTTGATATTTTGAAGCAATGGCAGGAAGATATTTCAGTACTAAGGTGCTATGGGATTTTTCTTTTTGGAGTAATGAAATGTTCTAAAATTGACTAAGGTGATGACAGCACAACTCTGTCTTGAAAATGAAAGCCACTGAGTATACCCTTTGAATGGATTGTACAAAGCATTGGACTGCATAACACAGGGAATCTAGTTTTGGATGATGGACAGTGGTTAACAGGACAAATGAGACAGTTCCCTGATGAACAATAATAAATAATATGGGGTATTAATAATTGGGTGGGTTGGGGGAAAATACTCCAAATGTAAGTTATGGACTATAATTAGTAGTAATAGTTTGACAATGTTCTTTCATAGTTTGTAACAAATAAACACAACAATGCAAGGTGGTGGTTGTGGGAAGATAAATGGGAACCTTTTATGATGATGTGGATGTTTGTTTTGTAAATTCACAAATTTTACTCTACACCTTATTGTTTAAGTATGTTCATTATGAATGATATACTTCAATAAAATTTTATTTTAAAAAAGACACTCAGAACTGTACACCGAAATGAGTGAATTTTGCTGTAAGTAAATAAATAAATAAATAAACAATATAAAAGAATAATTTATATGAATTACAAACAAGGACATAAAAAACGGACACCATCATTAGTTATTAAGGTGATGTAAATGGAAACAACAATGTGATATTACTATACGCCTACTGACCTGTCTAAAATTAAAAAGATGACCATAACAGATGTTGGCAGAGATGTACAGAAACTGCAACTCCAGTATTCTGCTGGTGCAAATGTAAAATATTAAATGTAAAATATGTAAAATATTTTGCAAAATAGTTTGGAACTTTATTAAAAAGTTAAACATTCACCTACTTTGTGACCCAACTATTCAACTCCTAAATATTTACCCAAGAGAAATAAAGACCTATATCCTTATGCAGACTTATACACAGAGACTTATACACATAGAGCCTTTTTTTTTTTGTAATAGTCCCCAATTGGAAACAATTCAAATGCCCATCTACAGTTGAATGGATAAGCAAATTGTGATATATCCATACAGTATAAAACTACTTAGCAATATAAAAGAATGAACTATTGCTAGTATTGGTGCGTGTAATATCATGGATGAATCACAGCATAATTTTGCTAAGTGAAAGAAACCAGAAAAAAATATATACTGGATGATTCCATTTATGTAAAATTCTAGAAAATGAAAATTAACTCATAGTAACAGAAGCAGATCTGTCATTACCTGAGGATGTTGGGGGGTAGGAGTAAGAGGTGATGGATTACAAAGTGCCCTAGGAAACTTTGGGGGTTGGAAATTTTTATTAGCTTGACTGTGGTAGTGATTTCATGGATGTAAACATATGTCAAAATTCATCAAATTGTATTCTTTCAGTATTTGCAGTTTTTATCATTTATACTTTAATAAAATTATAAAAAGAAAGTTGAAACATATTTTGGTAATATTTTTGAAAGATGATTTTTCTTTAAGTTTTAAGTAGTATTTTAGAACTTCATACAGATGATCACAAATGCAATGCAATTCAATTGTGCTAAGGAATTTAAAAGTATATTTAAGTTCCCAGTTCTGAGGTAAATAGCCTAAAGGAAGAAGTGGGAAAGAAAGAGTAAAGAAATTATTAAAAAAGAATATATTAAGGTGAAGACTTTAGGTTCTATAAAATGAATCAAAACCCTGGTTGCTGTTTTTTTAGTTATTTTTGCAATTTTCCACCTGAAAGTCCCTAGAATGTTACCCATATCATTCTAAAGATTTGTTTATTTTCAGAACTATTTGTGAGCAATTGGTTGAAATAAGACAAAAATCAAAGGACATATGCAAGTGGCATTATTTTGTAAGTTAAGGACTTCATTTTTCAAGTTTTTATGTTGATCTTTTTCTTTTTCCTTTGAATAAGTACCCTGGGCCTTGCTTCTTTTGAATTACAGTTTTTATTAAATTTACTGACAAGAGAGTCATAGCATTTGCCTTGAAAAAGATTAGTCTATTACGGAGGTGCTTTTTGAAACTCGGTTAACTTCTCCACTGTAAACATTTTAGGGAAGATAGCTCTGAGAATTTATGTGTTCCAGCATGCAGACCTAGACTAATCCTCGGCAATGCAGGCACTCCTGTCCATTGATCTTGCTCTGCAGAATCAGAGATGTATAAGAGGGAGAACTCAGGAATAATTAAGAGAGTTACTGAATGCTGTGCTCTGTAAATGGCATGGTTTCTGTATAATCTCTCTAGTATCAGAACTATACGTGCTCTAAAAATATCCAGTATATCCATATTTTTATATACCATAATCCTTGCACAGTAGCTAAAATTTTACTGAAAGGTTGCATGTCATAGTTTTAAATTGCTTAATTTGTACAGAACGCTTCTTCTTGATCATAACTTTATAGTTTTAGAACATCAATGAAGTACAAGTCTTGATGAAATGCAATGAAATATAAGTACAAGCAAAAACCTAGTACAAATTTTTTCCCAGGAATATATGTCTTGTCAAATTTCTTTTCATAAAGGCTATTTTGGAAGGTCAGTTTTTAAACATGTCTTATTTTTCTTTCCTTACAAGCTGTCTGTGCTAGTTAGAGATCCTCTGCCCCACCAGCCTATCACAAATACACAGGACAATTTCTCCATTAAGCTTTTGTGACCTTGGTTAATTTTCAACCTGGAAGCTGTAAATTATATTAAGAAACATCTTCTCCCTATAGCTCTTGTAATTCTAATGGGAATACCTTGCAGGGGTAGATTAGCTATTATCTTTCAAGGAAATCATGTAGGGAATACAAATGAATGATTATTTTCTGAAGCCAATGGTAATTCTTAACTGAAACAAATTCTTGTATTAATATAAAATTTCTAATTAGTTAAGCTTTTGAATAATGAGCAAATACCTCTAGTTTTACTGCTTCTTTTTCATATATCATTTCTAGCCCTTCATATAATAAATTCTACTTACTCATAGCATATGGTTATTAAAGTCATGTAATTAAGGCTAGAGCCTGATTTCTTGGCCTAATCACTGTTTTGTTATCCATTACAAATTTACAAGATGTCTTTTTATGTCATTCAATTATAAACCCTACCTTTAGGCAATACCTGACTTATATTAGTCAAAAGAGAATCTATCTGATCTTCAAAGATTTGAGCAATTACACAATCGTACTTGACAGTCAAGACTGATTTTTTAAAAATATATTTTTTATTGAAGCATATCATTCGTACATGAACATGCATAAACAATAAGTGTATAGTAAAGATCGTGAACTTACAAAATAAACATACATAACATCATACAGGGGTTGCATACATCATCCCTCCACCAACACGTTGCATTGTTGTGAAACATTTGTTACAAACTAAGAGCATCATCAAAATATTACTACTAACTATATAGTCCCTATCTTACATTTGTGTACTATTCCCCCAACCCATCCTATTTTTTAAAAATATTTTTTTATTACAGAAATTGTGAACTTGCAAAACAATCATACATATGTGTATAATCCCATACAACACCCTTCACCAACACACCACATCGTGCCGGAACATTTCTTACAGATTATAAGATAATATCAGACTGTTACCACTAACCATGGTCCATAGCATACGTTTGGCACTCTTTTTCCATACACCCCCATTATCAACACAGTAGATCTTTGGCATTGATGCAAGAATATTATAGTATTGCTGTTAACCACAGTCTATAGGTCACACTAACTATAGTTTTCCCATGCTTCTCCACATTTCCACCACCCTGTAATAGTGATGTACATCTGCTCTAGCTCACAGAAGGACACTCTTGCATCTGTACCATCAACCACAATTCTCATCCACCTCTGGGTTCACTGTGTTATTCAGTCCCTAGATTATTCTTTAGCTTTCTTTCAATTGACATTTACTTCCTCAGACTACCTTTTCAGCCACAATCCCATTTATAAACCAATTGCTACTCACTATAATGTGTTACCATCAACTCTATCCATTTCCACACTTTTACAGTAAAGTTAATTAAAACTTCTCCATACATTAAGTATCAATAGTTCTTCTCAACGCTCCTCTTATCTCCTAAGAACCTATACTCTAGGTTTTAATTCCATGTGTTTATTCTTTGTATTTTGTTCATATTAATAGGACCATGCAATATTTGTCCTTTTGTATCTGGCTTACTTTGCTTAGTATAATGCCTTCAAGATTCATCCATGTTATCACATGTATCCCAATTTCATTTCTTCTTACTGCAGCATATATTCCATCATATGTATATACCACATTTTGTTTATCCATTCATTGGTTGATGGACACTTGGGTTGTTTCCATCTTTTGGCAATTGTGAATAATGTTGCTATGAACATCGGTGTGCAGATGTCTGTTTGTGTCATAGTTTTTAGTAGAGGATATATTCCTAGTAGAGGAATTGCTGCATCATATGGCAGTTCTATATTTAGCTTCCTGAGGAACTACCAAACTATCTTCCACAGAGGCTGAACCATTTTACACTCCCACCAACAGTGAACGAGTGTTCCTCATTTCTCCACACCCTACCTTCTCCGGCACTTATTGTCATCTGTTTTTTCTAAATAATGACCATTCTATGCGGTGTTAGATGATATCTCATTGTTGTTTTAATTTGCATTTCCCTAATAGCTAGTGATATGGAACATTTTGTTCATGTGCTTTTTGGCCATTTGTATTTCCTCTTTGGAGAAATGTCTATTTAAATCTTTTGCCCATTTTTTAATTGGATCGCTTGCTCTTTTATTGTTGAGTTGTATGATCTCTTTATATAGAATGGAAATCAAACCCTTATCAGATATGTAGTTTCCAAATATTTTCTCCCATTGAGTGGGCTGCCTTTTCATCTCCTTAATGAAGTCCTTTGAATCACAGAAGTGTTTAAGTTTGAGGAGGTCCCATTTATCCATGTTTTCTTTCGTTGCTCGTGCTTTTGGTGTAAGTTTTAAGAATTCACCGCCTACCACCAGGTCTTGAAGATGTTTCCCTACATTTTTTTCTAGGAGTTTTATTGTACTTGCTTTTATATTTAGGCCTTTGATCCATTTTGAGTTAACTTGTATAAGGTGTGCGATAGGGGTCTTCTTTCTTTCTTTTGGCTATGGATATCCAGTTCTCCCAACACCATTTGTTGAATAAACTATTCTTTCCCAGCTGGGTGGGTTTGACAGGCTTGTCAAAAATCACTTGGCCATAGATGTAAGGGTCTGTTTCTGAATCATCAATTCTGTTCCATTGGTCTATGTGTCTATCTTTATGCCAATACCATGCTCTTTTTTACCACTGTAGCTAGGTAATATAATTTAAAGTCTGAAAGTGAGAGTCCTCCAACTTCACTTTTCCTCTTTAAGATGTTTCTGGCTATTTGGGGCCTCTTACCATTCCAAATAAATTTGATAATTGTGTTTTACATTTGTTTAAAAAATGCTGGTGGAATTTTTATTGGGATTGCATTGAATCTGTATATCAATTTGGGTAGAATTGACATCTTAATGATATTTACTCTTCCAATTCATGAGCATGGAATGTTCTTCCAATTATTTAGGTCTTTTTCAATTTCTTTTAGCAATGCATTATAGTTTTCTGAATACAAGTGCTTTTCATCCTTGGCTAAGTTTATACCTAAATATTTGATTCCTTTAGTTGCTATTGTTAATGCAATTTTTTTCCTGCCTTCCTCCTCAGATTGCACATTACTAGTGTATAGAAACACCACTGATTTTTGCATATTGATCTTGTATCCTGACACTCTACTGAAATCATTTATTATTAGCTCTAGCAGCTTTTTTGTTGTAGATTTTTCAGGACTTTCTAGATATACAATCATATCATCTGTGAATAGTGAAAGTTTTAATTCTACCTCTCCAATTTAGGTGCCTTTTATTTCTTTTTCTTGCTGATTGCTCTAGCTAGAACCTCTAGCACTATATTGAACAACAGTGGTGACAATGGGCTTCCTTGTCTTGTCCCTGATCTCAGTGGGAAAGCTTTCAGTCTTTCGCCATTGAGTACAATGTTAGCTGTGTTTTTTTCATATATGGCCTTTATCATGTAGAGAAAGTTTCCTTCAATTCTTATTTTTTGTTGTATTTTTATCTAGAAAGGATGCTGTATTTTGTCAAATGCCTTTTCTGCATCAATCAATAAGATCATGTGATTTTTCTTCGTTGATTTATTAATGTGGTGTATTACGCTGATTTATTTTCTTGTGTTGAACCAGGCTTGTATGCCTGTTATAAAACCTACTTGATCATGATGAATAATTCTTTTAATGTGTTGTTGGATTCTATTAGCAAGTATTTTATTGAGGATTTTTGCATCTGTATTCATTAGAGAAATGGGTCTGAATTTTCTTTTTTCATAATATCTTTATCTGGCTTTGGTATTAGAGTGATATTAGCTTTGTAGAATGAGTTTGATACCGTTACTTCTTGTTCAATTTTTTGGAAGAGCTTGAGTAAGATTGGTATTAAATCTTCTTTGAATGCTTGGTAGAACTCAACTGTGAAACAGTCTGGTACTGAACTTTTCATTTTGGGGAGCTGTTTGAAGACTGTTTCAATATCTTTACTTGTGATTGGTTTGTTGAGGTCTTCTATTTCTTCCAGGGTCAGTGTAGGTTGTTTGTACATTCCTAGGAATTTTTCCATTTCATCTACATTGTCTAGTTTTTTGGCATAAAGTTGTTCACAGTATCCTCTTATGATCTCTCTTATTTCTGTGGGGTCAGTAGTAATGTTCCCATTTTCATTTTTTATTTCATTCATTTGCATCTACTCTCTTTTTTTCTTAGTCTAGGTAAGGGTTTGTTGATTTTGTTAATCTTCTTGAAGAACCAACTTTTGGTTTTGTTAATTCTCTCTATTGTTTTTTTGTTGTTGTTGTTCTCAATTTCATTTATTTCTGCTCTGATCTTTGTTATTTAATTCTTTCTACTTGCTTTGGGATTAGTTTGCTGTTCTTTTTATAGTTCCTCCAGCTGTGTAGTTAGGTCATTGATTTTAGTTCTTTCTCCTCTTTTAATGTAAGCATTGAGGGCTATAAATTTTCCTCTCTACAATGCCTTCGCAGCCTTCCATAGGTTCTGATATGTTGTATTCTCATTGTCATTTGTCTCGAAATATTTATTGATTTCCCTTGAAATTTCTTCTTTGACCCACTGATTATTTAAGAATGTTGTTTAATCTCCATACATATGTGAATTTCCCATTTTTCTGCTGCTTTTTGATTTCCAACTTTATTCCATTATGATCAGAGAAAGTGCTTTGTATAATTTAGATTTTGATGAATTTATTGAGATCTGCTTTGTGACCCAACATATGGTCTATCCTGGAGAAAGATCCATGAGCACTTGAAAAGAATCTATATTCTGTATATTCTGTGCAATGTTCTGTATATGTCTATTAGGTTTAGTCCATTTATCATATTATTCAAGCTTTCTGTTTCTTTATTGATCCCCTTCCCAGATGTTCTCTCCAATGCTGAGAGTGGTGTATTGAAATCTCCAACTATTATTGTAGAGATGTCTATTTCTCCCTTCAGTTTTGCCAGTGTTTGCCTCATGTATCTTGGGGCATCCTGGTTAGGTGTATAAACATTTATGATTGTTATATCATCCTGATGAATCATCCCTTTTATTAATATGTAATGTCCTTCCTTGTCTCTAATAACAGTTTTGCTTTTAAAGTCTGTATCATCTGATATAAGTATAGCTACCCCAGCTTATTTTAAGACTGATTTTTGATGATCTTCTAAGAATTTTCTATTTTTGCAACATAAGACTTTATTTTCTTATACAGCCTTTATTACAATTGAACTTATCCACAAAATAAAAGCTATACATAGATAATTAAAATTCTCTTTCTATTCGAAAATAGGCCATTTAAAATATTATTCCTTATAAATCCTCCTCCTAGTCCTTTATGTCTTTTGAAATTTCCATTTTAACATTTCCCAAATTTTCTATTTCTTCTAAGCCATGGAGCTCAGAATAAGACATGGTAATCCAGTACATGTCTCATTTCTTGTGAATATTATCTTTGTTGCTGCATATTCTGCTTATATTTTTATACTATATTTTCAGGTTAAAAAATATATGATCCAGCATTTGCTTGGATTTCTATCCACAATTTTTATCTCATTATTTTTTGGGCATATTTTTATGTAAACATCTAATATGTGAATAATTTATTTTGCTTATTTAAATTTGCTATTCTGAATTGCCCTGATTTTTCTGCACTTGTTTAGGATATAGACATTTATTACTTTAGTCAGAACTCAGTTGAATTTGAACTCATTCTTTTAGGTGTTCTGTATGATGAATTATTACAAAATGAAAAAGTCAAATAAATCCTGGTTTGAAATGAGCTCTCTATATTTTATATCATTTATATCTGCTCAAATGTAGAGGAATGTCTGTTATGAATTAGATAGGTTTAAATGTATTATAGCTAGTTCAATGTCATGCTTTTCCTATAGAATATCTGCATTTTTTGAAGAGAATAATGTCATTTGCTGAAAACTATATTTTATACCCAATGGGATTTGAAAAAGTTGTTTGGGTATATACCTGTTCATCTCTCTTTTTACCACCTATTTACTGCCAGAATCCTCTACTTTCAAGATTGGTTAAAGGAGTTTAAAAACAAGTTCTAGTGTTAAGTCATTACCTTGGCTTTTCTTAGGAGTGCAGGGAAATTTTATTCTCAATAAAGAGGCACATGAAGAAAAACTAGAGCTTTCATTGCTAATTGAGATAACAGAAGCAATTAAATATAATTGTGAGCCTAGGAAAAGAGAGAGACTACATCTGGGAGTATAAGGGATGATTTTATAAAGATGTTATATGAGTTTGTTCTTACAGAATAGGCTGCAGCTCACTAGGTAGAAAAGAGAAGAAAGTGTTGGGAAAGTCACAAATGTGGGGAAAACTTTGTTTTATGAATTTTTAAAAATTCATAAAAATTTATACCGCACAACCTAGTACAGGACCTTTTTGAAGACTGTGGTTTTACAAAGGCTGAAAAACTGGTAACATAATATATATAATGGCAAATAAAATTATTATTTGGAAATGTATGCCTTTACTCTAGTCATGTATTTTTCATATACTTTATGATAAGTTGTATATATATGTATATTTATTTCTTTTTAACTAGAGTAATTCCTCATATGTTAAGGAGTATCTTTCCTAAAAAATTCAAGTTTTCGCAACACAAGCAAAGAATTTGGAAGTTTTCATAAAACTAAAATATAAAACACAAAAGTGTCTCATCTAGTCAAAATTGATATAAAAAAATGGAACATTTTGAAACTCACATGAAATAGCTCACTCAAGGCCCGTTTACTCTCTCTTTTTTTTTTTTTTAGTTAGGGCAGTAAAAAGATTTTATTGGAAAATGGCGGATAAGAACAGCTTGCTGAGAAATGGGAGAGAAAGATGGAAATACACACCAAAATTTGGTGTAGGCTCCTCCATGCAGAGAGAGATAGCTCTCCCTTGTGTGGTTACCTTTTAAACTGTTAATTATTCTTCCCCCTTGCTAAAACTAAAGGGAGGGGCCCCAGCTGTTATTGGTTACCCCACCAATGATGGGGGCCAATAGTGAAGACTGTTTGGAATATCCAGGGCCAAGAGGAGGTCCTGGAAAGAGAAACTGGGACCTCAAGGTTAAACTCAAGGTTTCATTAAGGTCTTGCAGCTATGTTGTCTGTCAGCCATGTTGTCTGTTGCCCATTTACCCTTTAGACACTGGAGTAAGCATATTCCTGTTTGAGAAATGTTGATCTGAGTGTAATGGTTTTCAAATTTATTAGATCCAATGCCCACTTCATTTGGCAAATACTTTGAAATTTGTCTTTTGCCTTCCTGAAATGAAATACATAGATAATATTAATTACCTCCAGACATAATGTATATCTGTGCGCATGTGTATTAGAAAAGCTAAATAAAAGGAAAGGTGATGTGTAAAAATATGTACTTTATCATATGAATGCTTTGGCATGACTACACTAGAAGACGTAATAGTCAGATGCTTGCAGCAATACATAGACCTACCTTGACTGTGACGGCTTCAAAATTAGACTATTAAAGGCATTTTGTATTGTTGGCTCAAATACTCTCTGCAGTGTTGCTTTTGGAGAGTAATTTTCATTATAATGAACAATGAACAACTCTTGGTAAAGTTCTGATTAAGACAGAGTGCAGTTTTCTTGTGTTTTACATTGTGTTTTTATTCCTGGAACACTTTTTATATATAAACACAGTGCAGAAAACAAAAAAACTTTGAATTTACATGTAAAATGAAGATGAGTCCTATGCTCAAATAATATAAGTAGTATTTTTACACTCAAAGGTATAGAAGGATATTTAAAATTTGTTCAGGATATGGGATATTTCTTTGTTGCACAAGACTGTTTCATTTATTACAGAATCTAGTGCATCCTAGGCTCCCTCCTGCCCACTAAAAGCCATTCAATCTCCCCCAGGCATTAGGACAACCTGATAAGAGTCTCTGGGTCCAAAATAAATACTTTTAATAGTGTAATAACTTTACAATTATAAAAGAAAAAATAGTGTGTTTTTAAATTGGCATTCAATTTTAGTTTGAGTTTGTTGAGAGAAGGGTAAATAGGTTTGAAAAATTTAGCAGTTTATGTTATCTACTATAATTGTTATGATTACAAAATGGAGTAGTTCATGAAATGTTTAATATTTATTCCCTTCATACTCTTATCAGACTCAGGGCTATGCATTTTACATGCATTTCCATCTTCATAATCTATGTGAAATGTGTTATTATCAGTTTCATTTTATAAATGAAGATAATATGTCCTAGGGAGGCAAAATAACTTGCCTGAGGTCACTGAGGATTTCAGCTCAGACATTCTGACTCTAGAGCAAGCACTTACCACCTTACTCATTTATTTATTTATTTATTTATTTATTTTTTACCACCTTATTCTTCATTGCAACAAATATGGTGCTTTATTTGATGGAAAGAATATTGAATCATCAAGAAGAGTTTAAATGATGATCAGTTTACTTTTCAGAATTCAGTGAAATGTGTATAATAATCTAAAAATGCATATATTTATAAATATAAAAATGCAAATGTTGAAACTATGTAAGTGCCCATTAATAGGGGAATGGTTAAATAATTGTATATTCTCAAAATTAAAAGAATAAAAATAGTTTTATACATTTTGCATTTTTCTCTGTTGATAAGTTTACCATGATCCTATTTATTTTGATTATGCCTTGCTAAACTATAGTGAAAAGGAGTTTTAATATCAAAATAAAAGATACCCTTTCAAAAAATAAAACAGGACTATATGAAGCTGTTTTTTAATTTCATGCATCAAAACTATTTGAAAATGCTTTTGCATTTAAAACTATATTAAGATATGTAAAAATGTAATATTTATTTGGATTCCTTCTTTCTCTCATAGTTCTAAAAATTTTGAGAATACCTATTTATATTTAATTATCGTTATTCCTCACTATAATTCTTAGCATATAGTAGGCATTTATGCATTAACTATTTGTTACATAAATGAGTACATGAAATATTGTTAAACAGTTTTGCCATTTTTTTCTTATTAAGGATAAATGCTTTTTATCCATTATTAAAATATTGAAACTAATTTTATTTGTTCTCTCAGGATTCCTTCAAAGATTACTGCAACATAATATGCCTCAGTGCTTTAATATATTTTAAAATTTTAATTGAATAAAAAATATAAATTAACCATAATGGAGGCAAAAATCCAAGGGGAGACTAGAACATTATTCAGTCACTCTGCAAATCTTATTGAGTGCCTTATGTGCAAGACTGTGATGGGCATGATAAGATAAATAAAGATAAATAAAACAGACTCCCCCTCATGTATTTATGATTAAGACATAGACATAATAACGAGAATAAAAGATATAAAATGATGAGTACTGTAAAGCAAGTCCAAACGGAGTGCCCAGTTGCTGTACTAAGCAGTCTTGACAGGGAAACAAGGGAAAGGTTTTGCAAGTGAGAGCAGTGTGAGCCAAATCCTGAGAGAACACAAATGCTTCCTGACATTATTCTATGCTCAGGGAAAAAGAGTTTTGTCAACTGAAATATCCAGTATACGCTTAACAAGTCCTTCCAATGAAATAATACTTTAAAATAGTGCCCTGTTTACTAAGGAGTAAATACTACTTCATTATATGGATACCAACTATAATGCCCTATACATTGATATTTTTATTTATAAACAATATAAATATGAATTGCTGAAAATTTGTTTAAAAAGGGAAAATATTGCCAAAAGCTTCCTCTAACCATTTTTTAAAAATTATTTTGGCTTATTTTTTTCTGGCATTTTATACAACTATTTGTAATTAGAGAATGTTAAGCCCTGGAAGGGGCATTATATGGCATTTTGTCCTACCCCCTTTTTATTACAGGGAGCCAGTTAGGAGGTATTAGAAAAGTATCATTGAATTAAGGCTCTGAGATAACAGAGGCTAAGTGGCTTCTTCAAGTTCACGTCCTTGATTAAAACCGGGATGGTGTTTCAAGTTCAGGTCCTATCATGCCCATACCTTGCTTCATTTGTTCATTTTGTTTCCCCCCTCTATATGCACATGCTCCCCAAACTATGCTGGCTTTTTAGGAAAAGTGATTTTTCTGGACAAAATAAGCACCATGTCTGTCTATGTACTAGTCTTTGTTTTGTTTTACTCAAACTTCAAAATTGGCTGCTGAATCTTGTCCTTTGAATATTTTATTGAAGTAAAAACAAAGAAGTACTAATACTACTGGAGCCCCCTTTTGGTCTGACTTAGGAATGGAGATGAGACGAAGGTCTGAGCGGGGCATTCTGGCACGGCAAAATTGCCTGTGGACAGATAGTGTTCTGTACTCTTTGAAAAGGTCTGGTTATGCATTTTTTTGGTCCTACAAATCTTGCTTTGCAAGACTTGTTTAAGCCCAATGTTAAATAGTAGGAAATAGTACATCATCTTGAAACCTCACATAAAACAACAACAAAAATGATTCTCATTAGATATAAACTTTGTTTAAACTGAAGATCATTTAATAGCATTAGGGGAGAATAATGGGTTCTTCCCCTGGGATTGCAGTATAATGAGGTAAAAATGTTTTCACAATACTTTGGAATTTTTTTATAATTGTCCTTTGTATTGTTTGACTTGTCAGTTAAATTAGAACATTTGATAATTGTAGGGAGCTGATAAGGCTTCTATTAAAGGTATGTCATTATGTTAATCTTGGTTCAAATATAGTTTGCCTGAATCCTATTTTGATTATATAATATTAGAATAAATTAACTTGTTAAATAAGCTTACCTGGAGGGCATAGAACATTCTAAATGCCTTTAAAGCTAAAGTTAACATTAGTTTAAAGAAGTATGTAAATCCTGTGCTAAAACACATGATTGTTTTTCTTCCTCAAAGCCTTTTAAAATTTGGAGCATAGATATTTCTATATAAATGTAGATATTTTAGACTTAAAATCAACTGATAAGTGATTTACTCAGCTCTTGTTTGCACATTGTTTGCATATTGTGGGAAGACAATGAGTGTTCAAAAGTAGAGGCTCCCAGGTTTCGTTTTATTCAACTACCTGGATGCTGGAGCTATTAAATAAATGCATTGACAGCTGCTTGTACAAATCACCTATAATTTTATAAAAAATTTATCTTTTTTGTAAATAAGGGATGTTGTAAATAGAGGTCCTCCAACAATTTTATCCATACTTCCTTTATTCATGGATTGGAAGGGCTCAGTGATCTTGACTATCACATATGCATTCACATCACAGTCACATACTGTCCAGCCTTGGTGGTGGGAGGGGTATGCCCCCCCCCCCCTTTTAACAGAATACTTTTTTTGTTGTTATACTTTATTTTTTATTTTTTAATTCTTCCCCCAAGATGGCTCCCTTGTCTGTTTGCTTGTTGTTTTGTGCTCATTATCTGCTTGTTATTTTTGCTTGTTGTTTTTGCTCATTGTCTGTTTTTTTTTTCTTTAGGAGGCACTGGGAACCAAACCCAGGACCTCCAATGTGGGAGGCAGGCGCTGAACTGCTTGAGCCACATCCACTCCCTGCTCATTTTTGTTTTTGCTTGTTGTCTTGCTCATTGTTTTTGTTTATTGTCTACTCCTTGTTTTTGCTCCTTTTCTGCTTGTTGTTTTAGCTCATTGTCTGCTCATTGTTCTTGTTTGTCTTCTATAGGAGGCACTGGGAAGGGAACCCAGGACCTCCCATGTGGAAGGCAGGCACTCAACTGCTCGAGCCACATCCTCTCCCTATGGCCCTTTTTTTTTTAAAGAGTTAATTTGACAAATATCTATGCCAAAAAAAATAAACTCTGCAACCTTAATTTATTTAAAGAAAAAGTTCAAACCTTCATTTATTTATATATTCATTCATTCAGGGAATACTCTGACATATACACTATGTACCAAGAACTTCTGGGAATTTAAACATAAAAAAATCATAAAGCAGATTGGACAATGAGTAGATTTCTTTCTAGCCAATATGGGAGGTAGATTCCCATGAACCCTGAACTGAAAAAAAAAATTCAAATCATATAATGTTTTGTTACATTGAGAAATTGTCATTTTAATGTGACACTTTCGTGTTTCTCAATCTGTATTAACCTCCATTGATGGTCTGTGTAGTGGGCACCTGTTAGAGATTTTAAGAATAAAAATTAAGGCAGGGGAGAGGAAAATAAAGAAGAGATGGATGGGAATGGAATTTTTATTATACATGCTGGTGCCAAATTATTTGCAAAACAACACTAGACATTGACATAGGTACTGGCAGAAGGCAAAATAACTATTTTTATCCTTTAACTGGAATTGCATTTGCTTATATAATATACAGTCTATGTTATTAGTAAAACAGTTCTGAAGTGTAGCACACACTCAACTGTGCCTTCCAATACATACTCTCTGTAGAAGAAAAATCTTTATGCTATCGGTTTCACTTTTTTAGGTTTGAGGTTAGTTGGAATCTTTTAAAGTCAAAGCAAATCAACATTTAGAGAACACATAACTGTGCTCCAGGTGCTATGATATTAAGAAATAAAAAGAAAATAATTATATCTCACATCTTGAATGCTTATTATATGCCAAGCACTGTGCTAAATGATTTATATGAATTTATTTAAGTAATCTTATTTAATCCTCATAAAAGTCCAATAGGCTAGGTACAATAAGATCACTGGGTCATAAAGAGGTAGCATACCTAAAATCCATAGCTATTAATAGAAAGTGGTAGAGTTATGTTCTTTTTTTTTTTACATTATGGTAATTATATTATATATAAAATATTATATGCACACATGGATTTTAAATCAATTTTTCTGGTTTTAAAAGTAATACTTGTAATTATAGAAAATTTTAAAATGCAAAGTAAATTAAAGAAAATATTTGGAAAGTCCACCTCCTAGAAATAATCTCTGTTAATATTTGAGCATATTCATTGTATAATAAATTATACAATATTTCATTAACTATATGTTAATGAAGTTAAACTCATTTGTATGTATTGATTTTTATCATAGCTGGCCAAGGAATATTTACAAATCTGGATAGAAGAGGATAATTAAGAAAATGATAGATACTTTAGCTATGGTGAGGTTTAGTAATCTTTCTGTATTGAATAATTGAGTGACTCAGGTCATTCCACATGAATATAAGAGATGCAGAACAGCCTCAATCATAATTCTCTTTCTCTATGCACTTCTGTTTAGTTTCAAGAAAAAAAAAACATTTAGTAGTGCTCCCAGCAGTTTCCAACTGTATAAATAATTTGACTATCTTAAAGGCATTCTATAAGATAAAATAACCAAACATTGCTTTTGCTATGACTGAGTGTATATAGGTAATGACCCTCACTCATGCCATGAACCTAATTTCCTTTGGCTTATTCCCAAGTCTTCAAGTTGCTATTTCTAGAAACTTCAACATTCCTTCAATAAAAAATAAAGTTAAATGGGAAATAAGGAATGCTTTATTAGCATCTAGCATCTGAACATATAACCACGAGCTTGGAAAATTCAAGCCTGAAGGGTCAATCATGGGAGAGAAGGCAATAAAGTGTACCTTTCTCTTGTATAGAGGAGAGGAGTTGAGTTGATTGTAATACTTTAAATATTAGATTGTGGACTTTGAGTCTAGCAGGCTTTATGTACTAATCTGTGACATACTCATCAAGTGTCCACTCCGAATTACAATGAATTATGATTCTAATTTATTCACATCAGAAGATTGCTTAATTAAATGCCAGTGAACTTTAGCTCTGGAATCAGGCAACACTCAGAAATATCTTCAGGCAGGACTAGTTCCACTGGAAGCAAAGTGGTCTCAGAACAACTAGTCTGCAGAATGTTGAGTCCCAATGAAATGTAAGCTGCATCATACTTCTGACCTGCATGGGGCAATAGAGAACCATGCTCAAAGAGAGACACAATGAGATAGGTGGAACTTCAGGGTCCATCCTACAAGTTTTAGGGAAATCTTAGCAGTCATCAACCTGGTAGGAAGTTCCATCTGAACTGTGGAATAAAAGATGTGGCACAAAAGACACATTTCCTGAGACTGAGAAAGCAACAAAAGTAGGAACACTGCTAAAAGAAATACTGCAGGACAAAGTTAGAACAGGATGCACAAATGTTATGGCAACATGTATTCCAATATGATCTTTGAGTTTGGGCTCAAAACTGAATACAATCATACTTCCTGATTTCAAGTTTACTACAAAGCCTCAGTGATCAAAACAATGTGGTACTGGCATATGGATAGTCATAAAGACCAGTGCAATGGAATTGAGAGACCTGAAATGAACTCACACATCTATGGCCAAATGATTTTTGGCAAGGGTGACAGGTACATCAAATGGGAAAAGAATAGTGTCTCCAACAAATGGTGCTGGTTAAACTATATTCGTGTGCAAAAGAATGAAGTTGGAC
The DNA here is from genome assembly GCA_026826555.1 of Tolypeutes matacus. NCBI lineage: Eukaryota > Metazoa > Chordata > Mammalia > Cingulata > Chlamyphoridae > Tolypeutes > Tolypeutes matacus. The sequence goes on along the minus strand of JAKSZT010054458.1, from coordinate 23,915,928 downwards.
CCCTACCTCACACCATATACAGAAATTAACAAATGGATCAAGGATCTAAATCTAAGAGCCAAAACCATGAAAATATTGGCAGAAAACATAGGAGAAAACCTTTTTGACCTTGGATTTGGCATTGATTTTTCAGATACAACACTAAAAGCACAAGCAACAAAAGAAAAATTAGATAAACTGTACTTCATTAAAATAAACAAGATTTGTGCATTAAAGGACATTATTAAGAAAGTAAAAAGGCAACCTAATGAATGGGAGAAAATAGTTGCAAGTCATATATCTGATAAGGTTTTAATATCCAGAATATATATAAGAACTGCTACAACTCAGCACCTAAAAGACAAACAACTCCATTAAAAAAATGGGAAATGGGCGTGACTAGACATTTCACCAAAGAAAATATATAAATGGCCAATAAACACATGAAAATATATCAACATCATTAGTCATTAGAGAAATGCAAATCAAAACCACAGGAAGATACCTCTTCATGCCCACTAGAATAGCTATAATTAAATTTTAAACAGTGGAAATTAACAAGTTTTGGAGAGGATGTGAAGAAATAGTAACCCTTTTACATTGTTGGTGGGAATAAAAAATGTTGTCACCAAGTGTAAAACATTTTGGCAGTTCCTTAGAAAGTTATGACCTAGCAATTCCACTCCTAGGTATATACCCCCCAAAAAGTGAAAACAGGGACTCAAACAAATTTTGTACCTCAATGTTCATGGCAGCATTATTCATAACAGCCAATAGTGGAACAACCCAAGTGCCCATCAACAAATTAATGAGTAAATAAAATATAGACATAAACACAATATAATAACATTCTGCTATAAGAAGTCATTAAGTTCTGAGACAAGCTACAACATGGATGAACCTTGAAAACATTATGCTATGTGAATAAGCCAGACCTAAAAGGACAAATATTGTATGATTCCACTTGTATGAAATATCTAGAATAACAAATTCATAGAGACAGGAAGTAAATAAGAGGTTACTAAGGGCTAGGGATAAAGGGAATTGGGAGGTGTATTAGTCAGCCAAAGAGGTACTGATGCAAAGTACCAGAAATCTGTTTGCTTTTATAAAGGGTATTTATTTGGGGTAGAAGCTTACAGTCACAAGGCCCTAAAGAGTCCAACTCAAGGTACCATAAGAGGTACTTTCTCACCCAAAGTCTGTTGCCACGTGTTGATGCAAGATAGCTGGAGATGTCTGCCAGGATTCAGCCTTCCTCCTTCCTCTTAAGACTCCGTGGTCCCAGCTTCTTCCGATCTCAGCTGTAGGCTGGCATAAGGCTCATCTCTCTTCCTGGGGCTTGTCTCTTTCTGGGCCCAGCTTTCTACTCTCTCCACAAGGCCAGCTGTGAACTATCAGGCAAAGGGCTTGCCTGTCTCCCCTGATGTTCCAGCGTCAAAAACTCAACTCTCTGTGTTCTCCTTCTCTGTGTGTTTACTTCCGTATGAGAGTCTGTTTTATCCCCACCAAGGGGCTGGGGACTCAACCCTGCATGCCCTAATGATGTGGTCAAGCCCTAATCTTGATTTAATAAAGTAAAAGTGAAACCTCTGAATCTAATACAATCTAATACGCCCAGAGGAACAGACCAGTTTACAAACACAATCCAATATCTATTTTTGGAATGCATAAACAATACCAAACTGCCACAGGAGGTTTTGTCTAATAGGTATAGAGTTTCTGTTTCTCATCATGAAGAATAGGTAAAGAGTTTCTGTTTGGGTTAATGGATAGTGTAGATGGTAGCACAACATTGTGAATGTAATTAAGGCCACTGATATCTACACTTAAAATGGTTAAAATGGGAAAATTTTTGTTATATGTAATACCACAAAAAGAAAACAATAAGAAAAGACCTATCATACACATTTCTATTCTTGAGTTTTAATTTTGATTAATCTCTCCATGTGTTAACGTATGCCTAAAATAGTTCGAAATTGCTATATTAAATCCATATATATATGTGAAATTCTTTCTCTTCCATTTATAAAACTAGAAAGGGTATGAAATTACTGGGTAAAAATCTTTTCCTCAAAAAGCCTATAGCAATTCCTCAGTTATCTTACATATTTAGACAACTTTTGAATACAGAAGTTTTCAACGTACCCTGTAGAAGAGAGAAGACTGTAATGAACCTCATTACCCAGGTTCACCAGTTATCAGCAGTTTTTTCCGTTTTCAAAACATACCTTGCTGTCTCTAATGCTTCCGTAGTAGTCTTTCTGTTTGTACTCTTGCCACATATAGCTTATTTTTCACATAAAGTCAGAATGATCTATAACCATGCCATTCCCCTGCCCAAAACCCTGCTATGGCCTTCTCATTAAATTTTAAAATCCAGGATTCTGACCTTGCTCTACGAGACCTTCCTGGTCTGTCTGCTGTCTTCCTCTCTCATTGCTCTCACAATTTTCACTCCCATGTTCTCTGGCCACCTCTCTGTTGCTCAGCTTCATCTAGAGAACATCAAGTAAGGCCTGCAAATAAAATGTGTCCTACCCCATGCCTTCCAGGCCATTTCTCAAGTACACAAGTGTTTTGTTCTCACTATGGCTTTTATCACCATCTAAAAATTATGTTACTTCACTGTTCATGGCCCAGCTCTTACCCCAGGAACCATAACTCCATGTCAGCCAGAATTTTGTGGGTATATTCACAGCTGTATCCTCAACCACTAGCCTTGAGTGGGTCTCAGCCCTGGCTACACGTTAGAATCACCTGGGCAGCACTGAATAAGACTGAGTTGGTCTGCCGTGGGGCGAGCTTCCAGGTGATTTTAATGTATACCAAGGCTGGAAAAACAATGCCTTATGAAAATTTCCAACATGGGAGGTGCTCAGTATTTTTTTCTTTAACGAATTAGTGTGTGCTTTGAATTCCTAGACACCGTGTACCAGAATTTCAAATATTTTATTTTAACTCCACCAGTTGATAATATATCAGGAATATGCTGTTTCTTTGAATGTTCAGGATCACTCTGCCTCTACAGTATTTTTTTAACTCCATATTGTTAGTGTGTGTGTGTACATGAGTGTGTTTCCTGTCCTTCATCCCTGAACGAAGAAAACTGGAGCTGGTGTTTACCATCTGATTATAAGACATAGTCACATACTCTTGATAAATTGCTAGGGGCTTCTAAACTAACTCAACTATCAGGTTTTATGCAGTCTAGTTCTTCTGGACTAAATGAGATCTAACTGTCCGGCTTTCTGACTGAATAGATGAGCTCATGAAAAGCTACCCTTGCAGAGTTCACTGCTACTTTGTTATCTTCCACCTCCCTGAACGGAATATGCCACCATTAGTCCCTGCCCTGACCCACTTTTCCCTAGCTTGGTTGCAGTCTATGAATAGATGTAAGATGAACATTGCTATTAGGTTGGGAAATTTTAAAAATCACTGAGGCTGTTGTAAAAATCAGGAGTCTCGAAGAAGAGTTACAGCCATCAAGTTTTCTGGTAAGGCTGTTGCCTTTCTTGAGAATATTTGCATTTGCTGTGTGCTTTACACAAAGCATTATAAAACATTAATTTCTGTAATCATTTCAATGATACTGAGGCAAGATATATATATGTGTATTTATATATATGTGCATACACTTGTGCATGTATGTATGCATGTATTTATGTATATAATATCAGAGTGGAAAACTGAGATTTAAAGAAATATCTCTTGCCCTAGATTTCACAGTCATTTTATGGTAGACTCCTTTTAAGATGATGGTATCATCAATTACAAAGAATGATAAGCAGGAAATGATGATTGAGCTTTCTTCACAAACCAATGACTTCTATATAATTTTTCTAGGTTACTTCAAAACTTCAAGTGTTCAAGGCTGCATTTTTAAATAATGATGAAAATGTGACATTATGGCATTTTAATCGAAGTATCCATTTTTTTTTCCAACATAATTTTTTCAAAGTCATATAAAATGAGTTTATTTTCAACTATATAGAAGTACTGTGGAATATAAATGGAAAAATTAGAATTATAAGAGAAACATACATATAGTTGGGTCCATATTATAAAATATCTTGTTGTTAGATTTGATGTATATCATTTTCCTCAATGAATTTACAAAACATAGGGTATTTTCCTCCTTTAGTAGTTCTGATATTTGCAGTTTTTTTTTTCCTGTGTGACTTCTTATCCTATAAGAATCAATTAACATTTTAAATCTATTATTATGTTCTATATTTGAAATTTCTGATTGTTGTTCTATAAATGTGAAAGTAAAATTGCTAAATAGGACCATTGATGCTAGAAGTATTCAGTTTGCTAATATTTTTGGATTGTGATTTTTCACCTGTAAAGAGTAATGAAATAAATATTAAGTATATAATTGAAAAGCATAAAATATAGACAGTTCTCATGGGGACTCTTAAAAACGGATGGAGATGAGTGGATGTGGTTCAAGCAGTTGAGCATCTGCCTCCCACATGGGAGGTCCCAGGTTCAGATCCTGATGGCTCCTGAAAAAACAAAAAAACAAACAACAAGCAAAACAAAAAAAAACAAACTACAAGCAAAACAAAAGAAAAAAACAACTCAGGGAAGCTGCTCTGGCTCAGTGGTTGAGTGCTGGCTTCCCACATAAGAGGTCCCAGGTTCAATCCCCGGCACCTGGTACCTCAAAATATAAAATCAAATAAAAATTAAATAAATAATACATTTTTTAAAAGGTTTGGAAAAGATAAAATAAAGGATTAAAGTTTTCTTATGAGGAGCATGAGGGACAAACTTGAAGTGCATCAATGATTGTTTATATTGTGACTATATGACTCTATGCACTTTCACAGGCTCAGATCTCACCTTTCCAACACTACTTTTCCCTTTTTCTGAGATTAAAGTGAATGTATTATGAATCAGAGACTGGAATTCAGACCCCCAACATTATTATATAATAGGATAAGCTATCAAAATGAAAGCAAATCCCTTACTCCTGAGATAATTTGAAGTATATTGGTTCTGGACTAAATCATCCTTTATGAAGAAGACAGTTGTATGATTGAATACTTTGGTGATATTTGGAATTTTTTGGAGTTCTGATTCTTAAGTAGTCAGGTGAAATGAACAGAGTGCTCTGAATTTAATCATTAATTTTTCCTTAAACTTCCCTTAGGAAAACATCCATTATAAGTCCGTTGATAAGGTAAGACAGGGGTTTTACTATATGAGAAAAATCAAAAGAATTTTTTTGTGTGGCATTCATCTTCAAAATGTGCATATTTTATATCATTGGACCTCAAACAAGGCTTTGCATTTAAACTAGAACTAGAAATGTTTTTAAAATATGCCTAAAGGAAAAATTTTTATTATGGCTTCACTGAACACTCATTAATTTTCTAACAGAAGAGGAGAGTTGATAGCAATTTTGCACCTACCTGCCGATGTATGAAATGTTTAGTCATTTTAAGGTAAGAAATTCTCACATGTCAACATTTCACTGAATTTAAGAAAACTTCTTCAGTTTCTGTAAGGAAATATTAATGTCTTATAATCATTCATATCTAGTTTCTCTGTGAGTTCATAAAGCTGATTAAAATTGTAAGCATGTAAATAAGCTATATTTTTGTTTTTATTATAATATATTTTAAAAATATAGAGAAATATAGTGACTAATATAATGAAAACCTATATACTCACTGGCCACATATAACTGCTAAAATTTTGTTTATATGTTTCTTTTTATTTTTAATTTCTATGTCATTTCTTCATCTTCTCTTAACAAAGTCTTGATATAATGCATGCAAAGAAAAGAACAGTCCCCTCAGGAATTGTATTTATTATGCTTCTGAGTAGCCGTGGCAGATGGATGGCTAGAAATCTCAGCATGGTCCTGGCACTCAAACTTCCTACCCGCCATATCCAATCAGTCATAGCTCTGCTGTACGCTACAGGTTTTATGGTTCCCGCCGTCTCTCTTGGCTGATTGCTTTAGGCACCACCTTATCTCCCTGCCTTCAGTTTCCCGCTTTCAATCCATTCTCTTCACTTCTCTCTGAGTTAGTCAGAAAAAATCAAAGTGGATCACAGCTTGCCTTTGTTTTCAAATCACCTGGATTGCCATTGCCTAAAGGAGTAGTTTCTGGAGTGGGGTGCACGGACAAAGAATGGTCCATGGGGAAAGAAGAAGAAAATATCAACACCGCTATTTAGTTTATCTTGCAATTTTGAAATTTGTACTTTCAACGAATGTTTTATAATGTGCATATATGTTCATAAATACATAAATAAATAAACCTGTACTGGGGATTCATGCTAATAGAGGTGCACAACAAAACAATTTTAGAGACCACTGGTTTCAAGAACAAAATTCAACCTCCTCCACAGTCTGGCCCCAACACTTTTCTCTCCACTCTCCATCCCATCACCTGCTGCTCTCCTACCTCTTTGCCAGTCTGAACTTTTTAACATTCCCTGTACATGACTCAGTACAGGTTACCTCTTATTAAAAAAAACCCTTCCCTTCCCCTTGGTTGGAAATCCAGATTCTACTGTGAGTTACATAAGGTGGGAAGCATTTTTTATTAGTTCTTACATCTATAATACCTCGTACATTATCTGGTACATCATGGATGCTCAATAAATGTTTTTGAAAAATGAATAGAAATGTGAGATTATATTATGGAGACCCTATACTGCTTACAACACCAAACTAAGGAAAATTAATACATGATTTTAAATGTGGTTGACTCAAAGATGTTAGAAAGAAAATGTAACAGTGACATACTATTTTGGAGGGCTCTAGGTATCCTTAATGAACTTTTCAGTGGTCAAAATATATTGCAATTTAAGTACCCTCAAAAAGAAAACTTCCCTGGACTTATTAAGTCTCAATGCAGGTCTTAGGTCCAGGGTGACCTGGGCTTGCAACTCTTTTGTGCCAGAGATCTCAAAGACATAACTGTTTGACTATCATATCCACATATATATGAAGATATATATATAAATATATATGAAGATATATAAAGTATATATGAACATATCTATTTTACATAATATGTAATAATTAACTATATATAAAAAAACAGCTAAATTTTATAAATGTGAACATATAAAAATATATATGAAGATAATATATATAATACATAAATTATATATAATTATTTATAAATTTTCCTTAGTTTTTTAGAACTTGTCTTCAGGAATAGAGCCATAGAACAACTGGGTTCAATGCCATCTCCATCATTAATAGTTGTATATCTTTACTTACCCCTAGTTTTCATGTATTTAATAAGAAAATTTTGAAAACAATATTGTGTGAATTAAATAATGTAGGACATCTAAATAACAAAGCATAATGACTGATAAGAAAAATCTAATAACTATAAGTCATTCTTATTTTTCTATTCCCTAGTCAACCTAACAAAGTGGCTCTCGAGGTGAACTAGAAATGTACTAACCTAATGAAAAATGTGTGAGAGATTCCTTTCATTTGCTTTTATTTTTATTTCTCTGTGTAGAATATTTAACAAATATGTTTCATTTTCTACATATTAAAAGTGCTTCACTTATTGTCATTAAAAATGACAAATAAATTTCTAGCCTAAAATACAAGCTAATGAATATAAATAAATCATTTTAAAGAAGCCCTGACACATAGTAAACACTCTAAAAATGCTAGCTGCTATTGGCTTTTTAATTGAAAGATTTTTTAACCTATTTTCCATGACCACAATATGTGTAAAACTACAAACATATTTTGAACTGTTAAACAATTATGTTTTCTGCAACAGATCTGTAATGAAAAGAAATCTGTATTTTGTTTAAAAATACTGTAAAATATTAATCATTTAAAATGACATTTGAAAAACATATTGTAGGAAAAACTGCTACTAAAGACTCACTGGAAGTGAAATACTGAGTATACATAAATTTTATGGGATATTGCAGTAGAAGCACTACTTTGTAATTGGTTATTTTAATGATCTTCAATGTCTTTGAAAAGACCAAGATTATAAACAGGACACTCATATCCATGGCAACAGGGAAGACAACTCTCAGCTTTTCATAACATACTAAGATAATTAATTAAGTATTTTTCCATAACTTAAAACAGCAATAAAATAAAATTTTGCTCATTTTTTCACTGGTTTATTATGCACAGTTCCAATATTAAAAAATCTCACAAGGTGAAATGAAACAAAAGCCGCCTCTGTTGAGGGGTTGGGAATAGGTCCTTGATCTATAAAAACTTGCATAGCTTCTTTAAAACAGTTAGTTAAAGCCACAAATTTTTTTTTCATCAGATATCACTAGACAAAGATAGAAGTCTGACTCTCACTGATATTTGTCTAGATGTCATTGAAAATAGCTTTTCTTAAGGCAAAGGTACATGGGCAATTTGCTTGCTAAAAAATAATTGTGACAATGTAAATGCTACTGTTAATTTCCTTTGGTCTTGAATTCAAGTATATAGAAATAAAAATTTTCCATGACAAAGCAGTGATTTGTAAATTTCAAAATGAAAGTACTGTACATGCATATATATATAGCATATCTATATGTATGTTTGTAGAACAACCAACCCTTAAGTTTAAGAAATAGAGGCAAAGCTTAGTTTAATGTTTGAGCACCACATTGTATGCTATATAAAATAGTACTTTAAAGTGTAATAGTTGAAATGGGGATCTCAAGGAGAGCTAGGGTGCAAACGTGAGCAGTTTTGTGTCTTTGAGGTCTGGAGCATTAGTTCTTTTGGATGCAGTATGGGTAGGGCCTGCCCCTGGGAAGTTGTAACCTTAATAAAAGGTGTCGCTAATGTCTGCTTACCATCTATGTGTTACTGCTCCACTACACTTATGTGTACTGCTTATAGGGAGACAGAGAAGGTGTGGAGGGTGACCATAAAAAGGGGGAGGAGCTACCCAGACCAGAACAGAAGCATTTTCAGGAGCCCAGATCGTAAGCAATAATCAGAGCTGTTCACAAGCTACTCCACATGCTACTGCTACTCTCTTCCTTTTATTTATAAAAACATTTATATTCTTTGCTACCACGCAAATTTCTAATGGACTTCATAAAACGATTTGGTGAAGAAAAATGAAAGAAAAAGCTCCTGCCATCTTTTGTTCAGTTTTTTGTCAGTTAGTTTGGCGCTCACAATATAGAACAAAAGCAAACCCATGAGTTTTACTTTGTGAAATGCCAGAGCAATAATTGCTGGACTATTTGCCACATCCTATGACTCAGTGTGAGCTGAAGGGAGTGCCAGAATGTCTGAGTGGAGACCGTTCTGGTGTGGGCCATGGACGTCTGGGCTTGCGGACTACTGGCATGGATGACAGTCTGACTCCTGCCAGTCATTTCAATACTTCAATTCACACACGCCTCGTTGGACCCGCATTTGTAATGTCTTTGGAGGCCTCATCTTGACTGACCTTTTGCAAATTTTTTCAGTGAATATTTTCTGATCCTGCTTCTCACCTGTTGGATGAGTTTCCAAAGACCCTTATTTGACTCAGGGCCTCTGCTGGTATGGGAACCCACGCTTGTATTCCAGACTGACAGAGAACGGAACCTCATTTGGAAAACAGAATTAGACTCAAATAAGTCCTCCCTGCACATGGTTCACCAGTCCCTTCTATTCAAACGTATATGCGATGCTGGAGTTTTTAGGTATACTTCCAGAGACTGGAGCCTCCCGCCTACCTATGAGACAGGTGTGCATGAAATCTAGGTGGAGCTGCAACTCCTACCCTACAGCTCAATGGACTCATCCAAGTCACCTGGTGAGGAGACAACGATGGGAAATGGCCATCCCAGGGAATGGAGAGGGCCTGCATCTGCAGGCAGGATCATCCCACCCACCATATCCATGGGATATAAGCCCTCTCTCACTTGGAGTTGGAGTGTACATCACCATCCCAGTCCCCTCAGGATTGGGGGAAGAACTATGGACTAGAGTGGACTTGATGGTATTCTCTTGTTCACATATGGTGATTCTAGCAATGCAAGAAATTATAACAATGAGGTGGAGCCAGTGGCCACTTGACACTTTTGGGGTAGGGAGGGGACGAGCAGTTGAAATACAGTGGCTTCTTTGGGAGTTGGAGGTTGTCCTGAGTACTGTTGTGGCAACGGATGTAGGCCATTTTAAATCAGCACACACCACTCAGAACTGAGTGGGAGAGAGTGTGGTCTACAGTGTGAACTGTGGTCTATGGTTGGTGGCAAGGCTCCAGGATGTGTAAGTTCATTGAGGGTGGTGGGCCACACTGTGGGAGATGTTTGTGGGGGATGTGATGGGAGGTGTGGGAGGTGGGCAACATGGGAATCCCAGTGGGTTCCGTGTAATATTTTGAGTAATCTAAGCACCTCTTAAAATATATGTATATATATATATATATAAACAACATTTTTGTAAGCAAATACACATATATGCATATATATTTATATATCATTTTGCAAATGTTTGTATGTATTGTGAGAATTTTGATTTTTACCCATAATAAATAAATAAATAAATAAATAAACAAACAAACAAATAAATAAATAAAAGAAGTGCAGGAAGTAATTTTGTCAAAGGTTGGGTTGCATGCACATATCTGATCAAAATGTTGAACAGGTAAGTTGGAGCAAGGTGAGATTTTCCTTGAATGGCATGAAGAAGAACAAGAAAAAAGAAAAGCAAACCTTCTAGAAACCCCTCCTTTTTCTTTCATATCATGTTCTTCCCAGTTAGCCTGAGAACATCAATTTTGTAAGCACAGTATGCTCTTAACAAGGAAAAATTGTGTTTCTATTCTATTGGTATTAACTGAAATAAAACAATAAAATTAATTAAAAATAGCAAAGCCTCAAAGGGTATTTTTTGATATTTATAACCGAACATTAAGTGATACTAGACTACTGATTTTGAGTTTTCTTGTGGTTTATTCAACTTTTATTTTCCATCCCCTCCTCAGTGGCTGAATGTCAGCCATTATTTGTTCTTATCTTGTTCCTTGTCTCTATGTAGAATCTCTTGTGGGCTGAGAAAATAGATGGCAATGCTAGAAAAGCTTCTAAAATAAAAGTTAAATGGCTGTGGAAGAAAGGCCTGAGAAATTTCTTTTTGACTAATTCATTGATCAACAACAGGCACTATACTCGGAACCGTTTGGTGAGTGTATAGAGACTTTACACAGACTCTTCTGGCCTTTTAGAAGACTTCTTCTTTTTTGTTCTAATTTTCCTCCTGTTCTGAATCTTCAGATGTACTAGGCAGGAGAACTCTAACTAAATGAGGTATCTTTTTATTCCAAGACATACTTTTCTGTTTCAAGGTGGAATTCTTTAAAATATGTTTTCTGAATTATTCCTTCTTCATACTGGGAAACTTTAACAAAGAATTTCAATTTCTTACATTATTCAAATTATTTTTTGCTACCCATTTCTCACAATGTAGGTTGATGTCTGTATCCCTCTGGTAAATACGTTCCTCTGCTTTCTCTACAGAATGACACTTTGCCGTTAACAGGTTAATTCATCTTTTTCCATAGAAATCTGCTTTGAAAAAACCCATGTTTGTATATATCTTTCAGTACTGTTCTTTTCCCTCACCCCTGGAGACTATATTCTTTTATTTCTTTTATATAATCCAACACTTGCCTATCTATGGTCTAAAACTGCGCTGCCTTTTGTTCCATATCTGATTTGATTTTTTTCCTTGAGCTTTCACCAGCTGTTTGACTTCTTTATTCTGCACCCCAAGAAATAACCAACACCTTCTCTGAGTGCATGTCTTAAATTTGCTCCGACCTCTATATTCATAAATTGAAACTTTTCATAACATCTCTGATTCCCGTGTTTTCATTTGTTCTTAGTAATGATTATTCAAACTTATGTTTGTATTCATGGGGTATCTTTTCATATGAAAAACTGTCAAGAGCCTAGGAACTCATCTCTAAGCTTCTATCTGGTTAATATTTCCTAGCACAGTTTAGACATAAAGGTCAAATATTCAGAATATGGGAAGATCTAACTAAGTCCATGCATGGATGGTGGCCCTTTGCATTACCACTGATCGTTTTCTCATGCTGGCTGGGTTGATAGACAAGTGAAGCTAACACTGTAACTGGAGAGATGTCTCAGCACACTCAGTTGTAGATCCATAACTCCAGGTAAACTTCTGAGTGAATTAAAGCATGGTGCAGGCTGTTTTAAAGGAAGAGGGTCTCTTCATGACTCTCAAGAGATGTGAGCACTTGGAGGGAAGAAATTGTGTCTCACTTTCTGCATTCATCTTCACATTCATTTTGTTTGTCAGAGTGTCTAGCAAATATTAGGCACTTAATAAATGTTTGTTGAATACGTGATGATTTGAAAAATACTCATTTGACTATTTGTCCAGACTCAAGTCATTTCTCTCCTTCATGAGCACCATTTAATTCCTAATTCACTCATCTTTAATTCTTCTCTCGTGTTGTGAATATTTAAAAAATGAAAAAATTGAAAACATTTAATTACTTTTCCACAATGTATTATCTGTGACATCAACTACCTAATCAATATTTTACCTCTAATTGAATTTGCACACATAAGGACATTATAAATGATGTCTTATGCACTCAGTTTTGACTTCTGGCTTCTCAAAGCTCTTCCTTTCTCTTCCAAATATCCCTTTATACCTCTGATGTGATGATGATGCTACTGTCCATAATGACACACACATTCATAGGCTGAGTGAAAAGACCTGTGCAGGAACTGATTGCTAATTAGCAATGCATTTCCCATAGCGAAATTGACCTAAAGTTTCAAGAAAAAAAAAATAGATTTGCTGAGGCTGAAAATTAGTCTGCCAGTTCAGATCCATAGCAAATTGTTATTGCTCTCAAATTTAGGGTCTTTACAATGGATAATTGAAGATTCTTTTAACTAAAACATTGTAAATGGCCTAACTATGATGATCCTATTTGGAATTCAGCCCTTGTTTTCAGGGATTTACTGTTTTGAAAATTTTTTGTTAAATTTATAGCAGAAGAGAAAATACTTCTGCCAACTACGTAAGTGCTTTGGACATAATTTGTATTCTGCTGTTACATGCAGAACGTGTGCCAAAGAGAAAAAAGTAAAAAAGAAATTTTGATTGGAAAGAAACCAGCAGTCTGGAAAGGTAATTTTAATCTATAAATATCTCTCTTAAGGAGAATTTAACACCAACTAAATTCAGTCTCAAGAAATAAAATGCTTAAAATACTCAAAGTATTCCTTTCACTTAAAAATGTTTATACTGAATATATTTTTATGAATTTTCAAATAATGGCATCTGAGGATTATGATAAATTATTTTATAAATGAAAAATGTTAAAACAAGTGCATTTTCTGTATCATAAAATGCAAGTAACCATGTCGAAATGGAAACAAGATAGAATTGAAAGACCTTGAATAACATCTTGGCTTGACTATTTACTAGGCATATGTTATAGAGAAACCTAGGTTTCCTCCTTTAAAAATTGGAGTAAACTACTCAAAAGGTTATGAGGTTTAAATAAACTATTTTCTGGTGAAAATGCTTTGTAAAGTGTGACACACAATACAAATGAAGGCACACGCGTTTAAAATATTAATATGATGTAGGAAACTCCAAATAGAGAAAAATTCCTAATACATAGCTAATAAATATGTTATAATTATATAGTTCCATTTGTTGATTAAAGCATTGTTAGACAATTTCCAGTTTTGGTTTATGTATATGGATCCATATATGGTTATTTTATAATGAGTAACAGTGTTTATTGAATGTGAATAAATGTTTGTCATCATCAGGGGTTCTCTCTTCTCTACTTTGCCCCATCTCATGAAGGCCAAGACTATCCTCCTTTCCCTTTAATAGACAGAAGGAATCAATGATGGCCCAGAGTTTGATGTTGGCTATATATTTGAAAAGCTGTTTTCAGATCCAATAGAAGGCCACCAAGATGTCATTATTGGCCCTCAAATGCAAATTTCTGAAACACTTATTTTTGGCTAACACACCTCAGCCTATGTGTTGTGCTTTTTCACCTCATTCCCTGCTTCTTCTCCCTTGAATTTCTTCAGTGGTGAAGGTGGAAGATCATGAGGAATAATTATGGTCCCGGAAACCCACCATTGAACTGGTCATCATTAAAGATCACGAAGTATGTCATTGCATCAACCCTCTCCCCCACACAGTATTTTGAGTCCATCTACACATGATATAATTGCACATTTATAGTTTTGCATTAAAAATATGATTAAATGAATTTCAATTAAAACCGCATGGACAAAATGCTCTCAATATACTGGAAACTATCAAATATTTATAAGATAAAATCATCTTTAAATTGTGCTGTATTTTCACAAAGTAATTGTTAAAAAAAACAAGTCATTTTCACTAACTATCCTGAAAAATAATCATTTTTTTTAAAAACAATCATTTAGAAATAGTTTCATCACTCTATAATTATACTCTATCAACCTGTTTTGCAAGAAAAACATCTACCTAACCATACAAATGTGATGTTTGATACCAGCATTAAAAAATATACTTTCATTGGAAAGTCTTGAATCTGCAGCTTTGTTCCTGATCTATTAAAAAGAAAATCTCAATATATTTCTACAAGATGTTTGCTAGTCTATATTTAGGGCACAATTAAATTTTTATTGCACAAATATTGATAAAAGCTTGACTACAAATATCTGTATCAAGGATCTTAAGTGGGGGTTCAGGGCCCAACTTCAGGGGACTCCATGAATCTCCCAAAATTGTGTGCAAAATTTTTGTCTTGGTATGTATAGGTATTTATTGGTAGGGGTTGGATTCTCCAAGTACAATAGACTTATTTGACAAAATATAAACATTTACCTCTGTCTTCTTCAACTACATTCAAATATTGTAAATTCACAGAATACTTTACTGGCTCCCACCTTAAGAGATTTGTAACATTCAACTTGTATTATTGCTTTGTATTTAGGTTTTTGAAAGTGGATGTCTTATTCATGAAATATAGCACAGCTAGAATCATTTAAAGAGATATGCATTAACTTATTTATTGTTTATTGTTGAACACACAGGTACTGTTTTAGGAGCTGGAGAGCCAACACTCAATATTTCTGCAAAGTGTTAGAAGTATGCAAATGATGCAGTGATAGCACAGGAAAGGGCATATTAGTTTCTCTTTAGAAGTAGCATATCATAAGGATTAATTTATAAACCTTTACATGAGAGGATTTGGGAGCAAACAACTCAATCTATTTTCCAAATTGATGATTTTTATTTTCAATATTCAAGTACTTCTTTCTTTCTCCATCATTTGGTCATGTCTGATTTATCATGAACTATACTTTTTAGATATTTATTGACTTTAATAATCCTCCATTAATTTATCATTTGCTTGTGACCCCATAATATACGAATTTAATTAGTTTTGCTTCATAATGTATCTTAATATACAGAAGTGCTGACAGTATTAGTGCTCACTGTCATTCTTTTTCCATATAGTCTTTGATATTCACAACTACTAATTCACCAAAAAATGAAACTTAAAATAAGAGAATCATATTTTAAGAAAAATTACGTTGGGATTTTGATTTTGATTTTTGTCAGGAATGCTTTTGTTGGAAATAAAAATAGAAACTAGACAAAGAGGCAGCTTATTACAAATAGAAATTTGTCTCATGCAATGTGAAATCTGCAGGTAGGCAAGTAGAGTTGGTGTAGGAGCTCAGTGGTGCCATCAGGGACTCTATTTTCCATTTTTCTATCAGTTTTTTTTTTTTTTTTTTCATTCTTCCTTAAACTTGTAAAGCTTTACCTTCAAGTGTCTTGAATTATGGTCTTAAGATAGCTCAAGTACACCAGATATCAGGTCTGAGTTCCAGAAAGAAAGCTGAAAGGAGGAACAAAAAATTGGCCTATTGCCTCTTTATGAAATGAGAAACTCAGGAACTCTCACCTACCCTCACTGACATTAATAGTATTCCATGACATCACTAGCTGCAATGGAGGCTAGAACGTTGTGCATTAGAGGTTTCCAGGCTCTAAAGTTAAATACTATAAGCAATAAAGATAATGCTACTGTTTTTAATAATCAATCCAGAGTCTACAATCATATTGCACTAAATTAGTAAATAATCTTGAAGTAAAACTGCATATGTGTGTGTGTGTGTGTATGAAAAACTGGTTTTCTCCATAAATTCAAGTCTTCTTTTATATCTCTCTAAAAGAACAAGAATTAACATTTCTTGAGAGGTCACTATGTAATAGGCATTGTCCTAAGCACTTTCCATATATTAACCCACACTCACAGTAACCCTATAAAATAAGATAAATTATTATTTCCATTCTATAAATTGGGAAACTCAGGTACAGGTTGATGAAGCAACATGCCCAAGGTCATTGTCAAAGAGTGGAAGAGATAGGATTTAAGTCCAGGCAATATGACTTCAGAGCACATGTACCTAATCGTTACTTGAAGCTGCCCATTTTAAGAAGGTGAGATGAGTAGAGAGAAATGGTGGTGTTTCTTTATGCAGTAACAAATGTCTTTTATCTACTTTTAAATATTTTGTGTATTACTGTTATTTGAGACAAAGGTCTATAATCACCCTTCCTTCCTCCCTTTCCTCCCCTTCCCTCCCCTCCCCTCCTCTCCCCTCCCCTCCTCTCCCCTCTCCTCCCCTCTGCTCCCCTTCCTGTGGGAGGTGAAAAAGTGCTGGGTATAAGGTCCTCATTTTAAATGGGGTGGTATGGGAAGGCTGCACTAAGAAGGTGGTATTTGAGCAAAAACCCGAAGGACATGAAGGAAAACACTCTGTGACTGTCTCAGAGAAGAGAATCCCTAGATCTTTTATGAATGTTGCTAGATTCATAAAGATGAAATATGTGCATAAGGTTATTTGCTGTGTTATTGTAGCAGCAAAAGATTGGAAACAAGCTAAATATCCAACCAAGGGAGTGGTTGAATAAAATGTAGTATATCTACACATGAAGCATTATTCTGCCAGAAGAAAGAATGAAGATGTCTCCTATATAAGATATAATTTTAAATGAACAAAGCAAAGTGTGGAACTCTTAGACTGTACTACTTTTGTATAAGAAAAAATATATATGTATACTTATTTTTCAAAAAACTAGATAAACCATAAACTAATTAAAATTATGACATAGACTGTGGTAAGACATTTGGGGGACCATTATGACAGTTTCATTATGGAGTGAGCATTGCATGAGATGAGGAAATTGCTATATTTTTGTGAGATAATGGTACCATTATTTTGTAGGAGAATTACATTTGCAACTTTCAAGTAATTTGGTAAATTTCTGTGTGTGATAGATAAGCAAATATGACAAAAAGTTAATAATTATTGAATCAAATTGATCGCCTGGTAATGCAGGTATTCTTTGTAGTATTCTTTCAATTTTCTGTATGTTACAATATTCATAATAACTTGTAAAAAGTTAAAATGTAAATATTAGACATGATTGACTTGAATGAGATATCAACTTTATCTGCTAAAAATATTAAGAATATAAAAATTTAATAAACATCAACCCAGTTTTTGCTAATTGTCTTGTTTTAAAGGTGGGGCATGCTAAAATTGGCAATTATTCAACAGGGAGAAAGAAATCAGGTGAGAAAAAGGGCTGAATGGAAAAAGGAATATTTGAGTATTATTTGTATAGAGAAAACTGATGACTATCACATTGTTTCAGGGTGAACAAGGATTTTTATAAGATGCAAAATGTGTAGTCATTTCCCCCTTCTGGGAATAGTGAACATGTCTTAATACTAATTAAAACAACTAGCATTTGCATAGCACTTTATTGTTACCAAAATACTTTTGTCTCCTGACAGGAATTGTTGTAGGAAATTGAAGTGTGCTACCTAGAATAATTTAATATTCACCCCCATTATTTGGCAAAGAACAGACAACCCCATGATAGGTGGGTTGTACAATTCTCCAGTGGTTATAGAGAAGTAATATAAAACCCCTTGCGATCTTTTCAGTTTATCCTTTTATATTTCCCGTCCTTTGTTATATAAAACAAACTAGATTTAAATAACACAATAAACCCAGTCTACTCATATGTAAACCATTCTCAAAAGAGTATCACTTAATTATACCTACAATCTATCAAATCACATACTGTTTTTTCTTGCCTGAAAGCCATATTCAGCAAATGATATTTCTATAATAGAAACACTCAACGTTATTGCAAAAATGAGTCCCAACCATTTGTGTAAAATGACACTGAGTTTTAAAACATACACAACACCCCTAATACTTTGGATTCCAAGACAGGTTAGCCCTTTAACTGCTGGCAAGGAAAATAGGATTTTCTTCCTAGTTGCCATGTGCTTCCTAGAGGAACGTGTGATCAAAACAAATGTTAGCTATAGATATGTTTATATGTTTTGCTTTGTGACATCTTTCCCATTTGAATTGGCCTCTTTTAAATTCTTAAGATTCACTGGGACAGCTTAAGAAACCTATTTGTGGACATATGCTCTTCCTATTCCTAGAACTAGGTTTTTATTTCATTGGGTTTCCTTCTAAGATATTTTCTGAGTCAGTAAAATTTTAGGCCACTAAAAAAAAAACAAAATAAAATTGTGTAGAGTCAGTGATGTGGACCTCAGAACAATGTAATTGATTAATCAAGAAAATCCTCTAGAAGCAGTTTGATTTAAGTCCCTTTCTTTGACATAAGTAATGACCAACTGGGTAAAAATATTGAAATTAATACTTTCTAAAGATAAGGATGTTAGATAATACAAAACTATTTAGAATATATCTTCCAGATTAACTTTTCACAGTGTGTAATGTAATTGCTATTGTCGAAGCCAATCCAATGAGCCTCCTGTGAGTTTGGAATTGGTGGGATTGGATTTGGTTGGGTGGGATGTGGGCATCCAACTTGACTCCAATACTCAAGTTAATTTGCTATTCCCTACTCTACCATCATGGATACTCTTCTGTTTTTTTTTTGTTTGTTTGTTTGTTTTGTTTTTTTTTTTAAATAATGGCCATTTTCTGAGCTGTGAAATGATATCTCATAGTTTTGATCTGCAAAACCCTCGTTGCTAGTTATGTTGAATATTTATTCATGAATTTTTTGGCCATTTGTATTTTCTCTTTGGAAAAATGTTTATTCTGGTCTTTTACCAGTTTTTTAATTGGGTTGCTTGTCTTTTTTATTGTTGAGTTGTATGATCTCTTTATATAACATGAATATCATACCCCTATCAGATATGAGGTTTCCAAATAATTTCTCCTGTTGGGTAACCTGTATTTTTACTTTCTTGACAAAATATTTTGAAGAACAAAAGTTTAATTTACAGTAGGTCCCATATAATCTATTTTTCTTTCATTGCTCATGCTTTGGGTATAATATTTAAGAAACTACCAACTACCACAAAATCTTGAAGATGTTTCCTTACAATTCTTGTAGGAGTTTTATGGTTGTAGATTTTATATTTTAGGTCTTTGATCCATTTTTTAAATTTTAGTATAAGGTGTGAGATAGTGGTCCTCTTTCTTTCTTTTGCATATGTATATCCAGTTCTCCCAGCAGCATTTGTTGAATAGACTTTTCTAGCTGAGCTGGGTGGGCTTGACAGCCAAATCAAAAATCACTTGACTGTAAATGTGAGAGTCTATTTCTGAGTTCTCATTTCAGTTCCATTGGTCACTTTGTCTATCTTTATGCCAGTACCATACTATTTCTAACACTGTAGCTAAGTAATATGAATTAAAGCCAGGATGTGAGAATCCTCCAACTTTGTTCTTTATTTAAAGATATATTTGGCTATTTGGGGCCTCTTACCTTTCCAAATAAATTTGGGTTCTCCATTTCTGCAAAAAAGGCTGATGGGGTTTTATTTGGATTGTATTGAATCTGTATATCAGTTTGGGTACAATTAACATCTTAATGAAATGTAGTTTTCCAATCCATGAACATGGAATGTTCTTCCATTTATTTAGTTCTTCTTTGGTTTCTTTTAGCAATGTTTTGTAGTTTTTCTGAATACAGGTCATTTATGTACTTGGTTAAGTGTATTCCTTAATATTAGATTCTTTTAGTTGCTATTAAAATGGATTGTTTTTCAGACTTCCTCCTCAGGTTGGCTTTCAGTAGTGTATAAAAGCGCTACTGATTTTTTTGTATTAATCTTGTAACCTGCCACTTTGCTGATCTCATCTATTAGTTCTAGTAGCTTGGTTGTGGATTTTTCAGGATTTTTTAGATATAGGCTCATGTCATCAGCAAATACTGAAAGTTTTACTTCTTCCTTTACTATTTAGGGGAACCTTATTTCTTTTTCTTGCCTAGTTGCTCTAGCTAGAAATTCTAGCATAACATTGAATAACAGTGGTGATAGTATGCATCCTTGTCTTGTTCCTGATCTCAGCAGGAAAATTTTAATTCTTTCACCCTTGAGGAAAATGCTAGCTGTAGGTTTTTCCTATATGCATTTTACCATAATAAGAAAACTTTCTTCTATTCCTATAGTTTGGAGTGTTTTTCTCAAGAAAGGATGTGGTATTTTGTCAAATGCCTTTTCTGCATCAATGGAGAGGATTGTGTGATTTTTCTTCTTCAATTTATTAATGTGGTTTTTTACACTAATCGATGTTCTTATATTGAAAAATCCTTGGTAACTAGTATAAAACTCACTTGATTCTGGTACATAATTAATGTGTTTTGGATTTGGTTTGCAAGTATTTTGGCATCTATATTCCTAGAGAAATTGGTCTGTAATTTTCTTTTTTCATAGTATCTTTATCTGGCTTTGGTATTGGGGGAATATTCACTTCATAGAATGAGTTTTATAGCCTTCCTTCCTGCTAAATATTTTTGGAACAGCTTGAACAGGATTGGTATTAAATCATTTTGAATGATTGGTGGAATTCACCTGTGAAGCCATCTGGTACTGGGCTTTTCATTTTGGGGAGGGTTTTAATGACTGTTTCAAACTCTTTACTTGTGATTAGTTTGTTTAGGCCATCACTTTCTTCTAGAGTCAGTGTAGGTTGTTCATGGGTTTCTAGAAATATCTCCATTTCACCTCCTTTGTCTAGCATAATGACATACTGTTGTTCGTAGTATCCCCTTATGATCTCTCTTATTTCTGTGGGGTCAGTAGTAATGTCCCCATTTTCATTTCTGATTTTATTTATTTGCATCTTCTCTTTTTTTCTTTGCAGTCTAGCTAAGGGTTTGTTGATTTTGTTGATCTTCTTGAAGAACCAACTTTTGTTTTTGTCAATTCTCTATTTTTTAAACCTCAAATCCATTTATATTTGCTTTAATCTTTATTTCCTTCTTTCTGCTTGGTTTGGGAAAAGTTTGCTGTTCTTTTTCTAGTTCCTCCAGATGTAGCAGTTAAGTCTTCAACTTCAGCTCTTTCTTTTTTTCTAATGTAAGCATTAAGCACTATAAATTTCTCTCTCAGTACTGCCTTTGCAGTATCCCGTAGGTTCTGATATGATGTGTTCTCATTTTCATTCATCTCAAGATATCTACTGATTTCTCTTGCAGTTTCTTCACTGACCCAGTAATTATTTGAGTATGTTGTTTGATCTCCATATATTTATAAACTTTCCCTTTTTCCACCCATTATTGATTTCCAGCTTCATTCTATTATGATCAGAGAAAATGCTGCATATAATTTCAATATTTTTAAATTTATTGAGACCAGTCTTGTGACCCATGATAGGGTGTATCCTAGAGGAAGTTCCAAAAGCACTTGAAAAGAATGTGTATCCTGATGTTTTGGGGTGTAATGCTCTAGAAATGTCTGTTAGGTCTATTATTCCATCTCTCTGTTATCCTCTGTTCAGATGTTTTATCCAATGCTGAGAGTGGTATCTTGAAATATCAAACTCTTATTGTAGAAACACCTATTTTTCCCTTCAGTTTTACCAGTGTGTGTCTCATGTATCTTGTGGCCTCCAGGTTAGGTGCATAAATAATTATTATAATTATTTCTTCTTGGTCAATTGACCCTTCTATTAATATCTAATGACCTTCTTAATCTCTTATAACAGTTTTGCATTTAAAATCTATTTTGATTGATAGTATTGCTACTCCAGATTTTTTTTCTGTACTATTTGCTTGGCATATCTTTTGCAACCATTCACTTTAACCTGATTGTATGCTTATATCTGAGGTGAGTCTCTTTCAGAAAGCATATAGATGGCTCATTTTTTAAAACATTCATTCTGTCAGTCTATGTCTTTTGATTGGCAAGTTCAACCCATTAACTTTCAATGTTATTACTATAAAGGCATTATTACTAAGACCATTTTATCACTAGGCTTTCTTGTGCCATATATTTCATTGTCTATCTTTTTACCCTTTTAATTACCCTTACTAATAATCTTCATTTCTACACTCTCCTCAAGTGTCTTACCCTTCTCTTTTCTTTTCAGTCTGCAGCACTCCCTTTAGTATCTCTTGTAAATCTGGTCTTTTGGTAACATACTCTCTCAGGCTTGATTGTCTGTGAAGATTTTAAACTCACTCTGCTTTTTGAAGGACAATTTTGCTTGATAAAGAATTCTTGGCTGGCAGTTTTTCTCTTTCAGTGCCTTAAGTACATCATACCACTTTCTTCTCACCTCCTTGGTTTCTGATGAGAGATTGGCACTTAGTGTTACTGAAGTTCCTTTATATGGGAGCATTACTTTCTCTTGTTTTCAGAATCCTCTCTTTATCTCTGGCATTTGTCATTCTGAATAGTAGGAATCTTGGAGTAGGTCTCTTTGGATTTATTCTGTTTGGTATGCATTGTCCTTCTTGGATATTGATATTTATAATTTCATTAGGGTTGGGAAGTTTTCAGTCATTATTTCCTCAAATATTCTTTCTGTCCCTTTCCTTTCTCTTCTCCTTCTGGGACACTGATACTGAAAATGTTTGTGTATTTCATATATTATTCAAATCCCTCAGACCCAGTTCAATTTATTCCATTCTTTTTTCTTGTCTGTTCTGTCTTTTCAAGTTCAGATGTTCTCTCCTTAATTTCACTTATTCATTCTTCTGCCATTCAAATCTGTCTCTAATGTATTTATAATCTTATTCTTTGTGCTTTTCATTCCCATAAGTGCTTTTACTTTTCTATGTAGGCTTTCAAATGGTTCTTTATGCTCACCCAGTGTCTTCTTAATATCCTTTATCTCTTCAGTGATATTTTCCTTTAGTTCCTAAAATTGATTTAGGAGATTTGTGTGATTATCATTGATTAGTTGTCTTAACTCTTGTATTATTTAGGATTTTTGCTTTGTTATTTTGGCTGGATCATATCTTCTTGTTTCTTAATATGGCTTGTAATTTTTTGCTGATGTCTCGGCATCTGATTACGTTGGTGAATTCACTCTGATGGTCAATTTCTCCCTGTTGCTTAGTGGTTTTTTGTTTCACAGGTATTCTTTGATTTGTTGTTCAACTTATTCTAAGTCTTTAAGTTGCCTAGCTTAAGTTATTGAAATTGGGCCAGTACCCACTAATGGGGCGCATAATCCAATCCAAGGGATCTTGGACAAGAGACTCCAAAATGTGTTTTTACTCCTTGCATATTCCTGGCAGGACAGCAGATGGTGCTTGTTGGTGAATCTTTCCACAGAGGTGTCTCTTTCAACCTTCACTTGCCCATGATTCTGACCAGAACTGAGATTTAAAGTATGCTCTGCTGACCAAACTTACTGAAGAGAAATCACTCTCCACCCTCTGCCACAACCTCCCTTTTCCCAAGGAGGAACATGCTGGTTCCCCTTTCAGTTGGCTGCAGTGTGTCATGAGTTTTAACCAGGCTGTTTGCCTTGAGGGTGGGGGATGGGTGCATTCCTCACTAAAGTGTCTAGTAACTCACAGTTTTCATTTTGGCTTCTCTGTCTCTCTGTCTCTTCGCTTCTCGGGCCTCCGAGGATACACAGCATTCTCAAGGACTGTAGATCCCCAGAGCAGCTCCCTCAGACAGCTTTTTGCCCTTCCTCCATTGTTTTTGTGAGAGAGTTGAGCCCTGCCTACCTATTTTGATGCCATCTTCCCATAAGTCCCCCTGTGTTGTTGTTTTTAATTTCTATGTTAGTAATATATATACATACTACCTAAATTTCCCTCTTTTAACAACATTAATATGTATATTATATATATATAATTCAGTGGTGTTAATTACATTTACATGCCTGTATTATCATCATTATACATTACCAAAACTTTTCCATCACTGCAAATAGAAACTCTGTACCAATTAAGACTTAACTCCTCACCCCATACTTCCAGCCCAGGCCCTGGTTACCTGTATTCTAGTTTCTGACTCTATAAATTTGCTTATTCTAATTATTTCCTATCAGTCTTTTTGTGTCCAGCTTATTTCACTCCTCATGATGTCTTCATGATGTGTCACATGTATCAGAATTCCATTCCTTTTCATAGCTGCATATGATTCCATTGTATGCATATATCACATTTTGCTTATCCATCCATTTGGTGATGGATACTTGGATTAATTCCATCTTTTGGCAAGTGTGAATAATGCCACTATGAACATTGTTGTACAAATATCTGTTTGAGTCCCTGCTTTCAATTCTTTATTGTATATATCTATAAGTGGGTTTGATAGGTCATATAATAATTCTATACTCAACTTTTTGAGGAACTGTGAAACTCTTTTCCACAGTGGCTACATCATTTAACCCTCCCAACAACAATGAACAAATGTTCCTATTTCTCCACATCCTCTCAACACTTGTTATTTTTTTAATAGTTATTTAATTGGGTGTGAAATGGTAGCTCATTGTGGTTTTCCTTTGCATTTCCCTAATTGCTAATGACACTGAACATTTTTTTCATGTGCTTTTCGGCCATTTGTATATCTTCATATAAAGAAATGTCTATAATAGTGTTTTGCCCATTTTGTAATTAGGTTGTTTGTTTTTTTGAGGTTGAGTTGTAAGATCTCTTTTTAAATTCTGGATAATAAACCCTTATAAGATAAATGGTTTCTAAATATTTTATCCCATTCTGTAAGTTGTTTTAATTCCATAATGAAGTCCTTTGATGCACAAAATTTTAAAATTTTGATGAAGTTTCATTTATCTATTTTTCTTTTGTTGTTCATGCTTTGGGTGTAAAGTATAAGAAACCATTGCTTTGGTGTTAATTTCACTTACACAAGCCATTTCAATTTAAGTTTCCTTATTCTGTATTGCATTCTTCTCAAGTTGATCTTTGTCATGTGTGAATTCTTCTAACACTGAGTCTTTACTGTAAGAATGTATGATGTGCTACAAATATGAATCATAATAAACTGTTATTGCCTCATGTAAACTATGAAACATTTCTTGTAAATTACCTAATTTATTTTTTCATTTATGTACAATTTCTTATGTAAATTTTTAAGATACTTGTGGCCTGTTCTATAAACATTCCTGTATTCTTCCTTAATGCTTATATGCATGAAAGAAACTTGGATTTTATTCGCTTGTATGTATAATATGGCCACTAAGCCAATTTCTCTTTTCTGTAGTTCAGTTTTTTTCTAGTTTTGTTTATATTCTAAATGAATGTTAAAATCATGCTTTTTTCCCCTACTTTCCAAATAAATTCTCTAAATTGTAAAAAAAAAAAAAAAAAAAAAAGAAAAGAAACCATTGCTTAACACAAATTCCTGAAGATGCGTCCCTATGTTTTCTTCCAGAAGTTTTATAGTTTTGGTTCTTATATGTAGGTCTTTGGCCATTTTGAATTAATTTTTGTATATGGAATAATGTAGGGCTCCATCTTAATTCTTTTGCATATGCATATTCAGTTTTCCAGCACCATGATGTTAGAGACTATTCTTTCCCTATTGAGTAGACTTCTCACCCTTCTTAAAAATCAATTGGGCATAAATGTAAGGGTCTATTTCTGAATTTTCAATTCAATTCCATAGGTCTATAAATCTGTCCTTGTGTAGTACCATGCTGGTTTGACCACTGTAGCTTTGTAGTAAATTTTAAAATTGAGAAGTGTGAGTCCTCCAACTTTGTTCTTTTTAAAGATGTTTTTGGCTATTCAGGACCCTTACTCTTCCATATAAATTTGATATTGTGTTTTCCATTTCTGCAATGAAGGGGTTGGAATTTTTATTGGGATCATATTGAATCAGTACATCGTTTTGGAGTAGAATTGGCATCTTGACAATATTAAGTCTTCCCATCCATAAGCATGGAATATATTTTCATTTATTTTGGTCTTTGATTTCTTTTAGCACTGGTTTGTATTTTCTATGTATAAGCCCTTTACATCTTGGTTAACTTTATTCCTAGATATTTGATTCTTTAGTTGCTAATTTTCTCTTCAGATTGTTCATTACTAGTCTATGAAAACTTACCACATTGCTGAATTTATTAGTTCTAGTAGGTTTGTTGGTAGATTTTTTTCAGGATTTTCTATATATAGGATCATGTCATTTGCAAATAGAGAAAGTTTTACTTCTTGTTTTTCAATCTGGATGCCTTTTATTTCTTTTTCTTGTCTAATTGGTCTGGCTAAAATTTCCAGTATAATGTTGAATCACAGTGATGACAGTGGGCATCCTTGTCTTGATCATGATCTTGGAAGGTAAACTTTCACTTTTTTATCATTGAGTATGATGTTAGCAGTGGGTTTTTCAGATATGCCTTTTATCATGTTGAGGAAGTTTCTTTCTATCCTAGTTTTGTAAGTGTCCAGTGCTGGATTTTGTCAAATGACTTTCTGTGTCAATTGAGATGATCAAGTCTTTTTTCCCCCTTTGTTCTCTTAATGTGGTGATATTAGAGATTTCCTTAAGTGTAAGGAGCTAACAAAAGCAAGCAAACCAACACAAAAAACACCTTTTACACTCTTCAAATTGGCTATGTGTTGACTGAGGCCAATGTGAAGTGCAGGGTCCTCTGCGTTTCTTCTTAGCCTGCATTTTGTCCTGGGCTTGTTCTTGCTCCTGACCTTAGCAGTTCCACAGTTTACATGAATTTGAATGTACACTCTTCTCCTAATGAAATAGACTTTCTCTCTCTCTCTGGGATGCTCTACTGTATGTCTTAATGCAAGTAATACTTTGCCCCAGGCTTCTTTGATTTAATTGGTTCTTATATTGTTTGGGCGGTCCACAAGTTGCTTCTGCATGCAGGACAAGTCCTGAGAGGGAAAGCCAGAAATGAGTTTTCTATTTCATTCTTCCAAGCTGCCACCCAATAGATGGGCCCCAACCTACAGGCATCCCAGTTTGTGTATAGGGGTTACTCTGCTCCTTTCAGAACAGTGCCAGGGACCCACAATGGGAGGTCAGACTGGCTCCACATAGCTCAGGGTGAGGATTTTGGCAGCCAGCAAGTGTGCCTACACTTTTTAAAGCATGTTTTCTTAATTTGGCATTCTCTCGGCCACTGTAACTCTTTCACTGTCTTCTGGAGTCTTGAGGAAGATGACTATGCCAGGTTTTGCTAGTTGTTAAAAGATTCTGTGGGGTCATGGCATCCTGTATTGTCTTACTCTGCCATCTTGGTTGACCAGAATCTCTGGAGAAATTTTTTTTGAAATTATTTTCCCCAACTTGGAGACTGTTCTTAGTATTTTCAGGTCCACCCTGTTTATTATTTTATTTGTTTAGGCTTTGTTTTTGTTTTTTACCAATTTCTTTGTTCAGCATTTCTTAAATCTTAGACTTTCCTCCTGGAATCTTTTTCCCAAAAAAAACATACCCTTCAGAAATTTTTAAAAGAGCCTGTTCATGCTAAACTTTCTCATTTTCATTTTTCTGAAATTATCTTTTTTAAAATTTTCAGTCAGGAATGATTGTTTTTCTGGACACTAATTCTTGGTCAATGGTAATTTTCTCTCAGTTCCTTAAAGATAGTATGATGGGACTATTGTGCTTTTGAAGGGTCTGCCAACATTTTTATTATGTCTTTTTTATGTAATCCTGCTTTTCTCTCTGCATACTATTATTATAATTGTATTATATAATTCCCTAAATAGTATTATATGATTCCCTAAAGTTTCATTAAAAAGTGTCTCATTGTGGATATGTTTTTATTTATCCTGCTTGGGATTCCAGAATCTTGGATTTCTATATTTCATTATGTCCTTAAAAATTCTCATCCATTATCTTTTAGAATAATTAATCTTTTCCATTATACCTTTTCTTTCTAAAATTCCCATTAATTTTATACTGTAACCTCCCCTTTTCTTCATATCTCATAACTTATCTTTCATATTTTCTACCACTTTATTCTAATTTACTTATTTGTCTTTAGC
Organism: Tolypeutes matacus; assembly: GCA_026826555.1. Taxonomy (NCBI): domain Eukaryota; kingdom Metazoa; phylum Chordata; class Mammalia; order Cingulata; family Chlamyphoridae; genus Tolypeutes; species Tolypeutes matacus. The sequence continues at coordinate 23,887,670 of JAKSZT010054458.1, read as the reverse complement.
TGTATCTATTTTAATATTTAATCAATATGGAAGTTTATAATTTTAATTATTATATTTCTCATTTCTAGCTTTCTAGCAATCTATTTAGCTATTTTCTACATTTACTGAGATTTTTATAGTATGTTGTAAATTTTTCATGTTTTTGATCCACACATTTTCTCAAATTTTAATTTATTTAATGTTTTGAAGTTCCAACATATTTCATTTTTAAAATTTTGAATTTCTTGGAGTTCTAAGTCTGTTGTGTGTTTTCTCTACTTTCACTGATAGTTTCCTTTTTTCTGGTGCACTATGTAAATTTCAGATCTTGAGTCTATAAATTCCTGTGAAGATTTGTCTTGGCTTCGTTAAAGGTGTTCTGGAACACTTCTAACAGGGATCAAGTATAAGTTAATTTCTCAGTTTGAAGTTTCTGGAACCATATAGTTTGAATTTTAAGCCTAAATGCATGAAGGAAGAACTGTTATTATATATTCTCAGTGACATTTTTTTCCATGCCAATTTTTAAATTCAATCATACATGTTTTCATGATATTTCCCTTCTCTCAAGGCTAGATTTTTGTCTAGTTGATTCTTTCAATGAGGTTGTAACATTCAGGAATATTATATGAAGATAGTAGTTCCAACTCCTCACCTTATGTTCACTCAAGGCTTGTCTTGTGTCCTCTGTTTACAGCTGTGGTTGTTTGTGAGAGATGACAGAGATTAACAAATGACCCCTGAGTAGCAATAGCTTTATCTTGAGGCACACTCCTGTTTATATCTCTCTATTCATTTTACTCCATGTGCATTTTCCTTACATTAGTAGGTGAGTCATAGAGTCAAGATTTGCAATGGACATGAGCTATCCACCTTCTCCCTCCAATTTTCCATGATTTCAGTATTTAAACATAACATCCTTACAAAGTTTTCTCAGAGCCCATGCATGAATCAGTTATCAGGCATGAAATTATTTTAATGGTGTTCCATCCCTCATTTTATGATCACTTTTTTACTACATTTAATATTTGCATGTTTTTCCCAGATTTATGTTTATATTTGATAAGTTTTAAATATTCGTTCCACTGACCCATTTCTCAATTTTTAAAATCATAATAGTGGTTTGTATTTACATACTAAAGTGATTGTTTTAAGGAATCTATTTTGAAAGAAAAAGCATGAATTGAACTATAGTATCATATTTTTTAGGAATTGGCTTATTTTCACACATATACTACTGAAAACTATTTCATTGGGATATGGAAATTTTAAATGTGTATTAAAACCTCATTTATTTTGATGAATTGGGAGAACATGAGCTATATAAAAAAAATATATGAACAGAATCTCTTACAGGCATTTCAGAGTCATGCTCTTAAATTATTGTGGTTTGGAGCTGTATGTAACCAGGAAAGCATATCCTTAAATCTAATCCATTGCTTTGGGTGTGAACCTATTGTATATAGGAACTTTTGATGTGATTACTTCAGTTAAGTGCATCCCACATCAATCAGGATGGGTCTAAATCCTATTACTAGAATCCTTTATAAGAGAATGAAATTTAGATATATAGAGAGAAAGCCACAGAAGCAAGAAGCTGAAATCAACAAAACCCTAAAGAAAGGAGAGACCAGCAGATGCTGCCATGTGCCTTGCCGTGTGAAAGAGGAACGAAGGATCCCAATAGCCAGTCTTCATGAAGAAAGCATGACCTTGATGATGCTTTTATTTAGACATTTTCCTGGCCTCAAAATTATGAGTGAATAAATTCACATTGTTTAATCTGACCCATTTTATGATATTTGCTTTGAGCAGCCAAGGAAACTAAATTAGTCAGTAAAACAAACTAATAGCTAATGAAGTTTTGCCAAGAAGAATACCTCCCAAACTTCTACAAGAAAAGGATTATAAACATATATTTGCCTGCTAACAGAGCCCCAAATTACACGAAACAAAAATTTATACAAAGGAAGTAACAGACAATTCAATAATAATAATTGCAGCTTTTAATGTCCAACCTTCAATAATGAGTAGAACAGCTCAGCAGATCAACAAGGATATAGAAAATTTGAATACCACTAGAAACCAACTAGACTTTACAAATGTCTATAGAACACACCACCCAAAAACAGGAAAATACACATTCTTCTCAAGCACACATAGAACATTCTCCAGGATAGACCGTATGCTAGGCCATAACATAAGTCTCAATTAATATAAAATGATTTAAATTATACAAAGTGTGTTTTCTGACAACAATGTAATTAAATTAGAAGTTAACAAGAAAATTTGAGAAAATTACAATATGTAGAAAGTAAAGAAACGTACTCCAAAATAGCCAATGTGTCAAAGAAGAAATTACAAGGGATATTAGAAAATACTTTGACGTAAATGAAAACAGAAATCCCACATACAAAAACTTACCAAACACAGTTAAAATAGTGTTTAGAGCTGCAAATGCCAAAATCTAAAAAAGAAGAAAGATCTCAAATTAACAGTCTTAACTTCCATCTGAAGAAATGAAAATGTAAGAGCTAACTATGTTCAAAGCATGAAGAAGGAAGGAAATAATAAAGTTTAGAACAGAAATAAATAAAATACAGTGTTAAAGAAACTATAGAAAATCAATGAAACCAAATTTGGTTCTATGAAAATATTAACAAAAGTGACAAATCTTTAGGTAAACTGACCAAGAGAAAAAGAATGAAACTCAAATTAGTAAATTAAAAAGTGAAAGAGGGAACATCATTACTGAGCTTACAGAAATAAAAAGTTAAAGAGAAAATAAAATGAACTCTATGCCAAAAATAAAAAACTTAGATGAAATGGAAAGATTCATAGGAACACGCAAACTACCAAAATTGACTCAAGAAAATAGAAAGTATGAATAAACCTATAACATGTAGAAACCTTGAAATTAATAGTCAAAAAAACCTTCTCACAAAGTAAACCCTAGGTTCAGATGGCTTCATTGTTCAATTCTATCAAACATCTAAAGAAGAATTAACACGAATTCTTCTTCAATTCTTCTAAAAATTATTGAAAATGAGGGAATACTTCTCAAATTATTCTTTGAGGCCAGTATTAACAAACCAGACAAAAATATTGCAAGAAAAGAAAACTACACATGATATCCCTTATGAAATATAAATGTAAAAGTCCTCCACAAAATGCTATCAAACTGATTACAGCAACATATAAAAAATATACAGTGGAACCAAGTAAGCTTTATCCCAGGAATGCAAGATCAGTTAATTTCCAAAAATCAATCAATATAATACACCATATTGATAGAACAAAGGATAAAGGAAACCACATAATAATCTCAATAGATGCAGGAAAAGCACATGATAAAATCCAACAGTTTCATGATAAAAATCACTAAACAAACTGGGAATAGTACTAATAAATGAGTTCTACAATGTGACAAGACCAATCAATATACAAAAATCAATTATATTTGTATATACTAGCAATGGGCAATCATATAATGAAATTAAGGAAAAAATTCAATTTAAAATAGCAGCACAAAGAATAAAATTAGTAGGGATAATTTTAACTTTTTAAATTCAAGACTTGTATGCTGAAAACATTAATGCATTGTTTAAAGAAATTAAATAAAAGCTAATAAATAGAAAAAAACATTCATTATCAGAATAATTAACATTTTTAAGATGGCAGTACTCCCCAAATAGACCTACATTTTCAACAGAAACCCTATCAAACGCCAAGCTGTATTTTTTTTTTTTTTTTTTTGGAAGAAATTGTTAAGTTGATCTTAAAATTCATATGGAATTGTAAGGGGCCCAGATTAGTCAAAATAATCTTGAAAAGAAAGACAAAATTGGAGGACTCATGATTCTTGATTTCAAAATTTAATACCAAGCAACTACAATTAAGACATTGTGCTACTGGCATAAGGATAGACCTACAGATCAGTGGATAACATTCAAAGTCCAGAAATAAGCCCTCACATTATAATCACTTGATTTTTTACAAGAATGCCAAGACAATTAAATGGGGAAAGAATAATCTTTTCAACAAATGATGCTGGAACAACTAGATACCCACTTAGAAAAGAATGAATTTGGACCCTACTTCATACATAAAAATTAACTGAAAATGAATCATAAACCTAAATGCAAGAATGTAAGAACTTAAACTATAAAAATCCTAGAAGAAAACATTGGTTTAATCTTCATGACCTTGTATTAGACAGTAGTTTTTATTTTTTATTAGATAAATTGTGAATTTATAGAAAAATCATGTATTAAATACAGGATTCCCATATACCAACCAATTTTAATACCTTGCTTTGGTGTGGTACATTTGTCACATTGATTAAAGCACATTTTTATCATTGTACTATTAACTATAGTCCATGATTTAACTTAGGGTTTACTGTGTTGTACACTTCCATGGATTTTTAAAAAAAATTATTCTAGTAATGTATATACAACCTAAAATTTCCCCTTTTAACCACATTCATATATGTATTTCATTTTTGTTAATTACATTCACAATGTTGTGCTACCATCACCACCATCCATCACCAAAGTATTTCAATTGTTCCCCATAGGGACTCTGTACTTTTTAAACCTTAACTTAATATTCCCTATCCCCAAACTTTCACCTAACCTATATTTCAGTTTTTGACTCTATGAGTTTGCTTATTCTGTAAACAACAACCTACACAGTGAGAAAAATATTTGAAAATCATATATCCAATAAAAATTTAATATCCAGAATATATAAAGAAAGTCTTCAATTTAACAACAAAAAGACAAACAGCCCAATTACAAAATGGGCAAAAGACTTGAATAGACATCTCTCCAAAGAAGATATGCATATGACCAATAAGTACAATAAAAGATGCTCAACATCATTAGCCATTAGGGAAATGCAAATCAAAACCATAATGAGATATCATTTCATATTTACTAGAATGACTATTCTGAAGGAAAAAAAAAAAGGAAAATAACAAATGTTGGAGAGGATTTAGAAAAATAGGAACACTCATTCATTGCCGGTAGGAATGTAAAGTGGTGCAGCCACTGTGGAAAAGAGTTTGGTAGTTCCTCATAAGTTAAGTATAACATTACCATATGGACCAGCTAACCTACTGCTAGGTATATACCTAAAAGAATTGACAGCAGTAATTAGAACACTGATATTTGCACACTGATGTTCATAGTAGCATTATTCACAATTGCCAAAAGATGGAAGCAATCCAAGTGTCCATCAACTAATGAGTGGTTAAGAAAAAATGTGGTTTATACATACAATGGAATATTATTCAGCCATAAAAAGGAATGAAGTTCTGATACATGTGAAAATATCGATGATTCTTATCGGAAGTGCAGTGGTTTCTTAGATACAACCCCAAAAGCACAAGTAGTGAAACAAACAAACAAAAAAATGCATGAATTGTACTTCATCAAAATAAAAAGCTTTGTGCTTCAAAGGGCACCACTAAGAAAATGAAAAGACAACACACAGCTTGGGAGAAAAATATCTGAAAATCATATTTATAATAACAGACTTGTATCCAGAATATATAAAAACTCTTACAACTTAATAATAGAAGGACAAATGACCCAATCAAAATATTAGCAAAGAATTTGAATAAACCTTTCTCCAAAGAAGATATACACATGCCTAATAAGGTTATGTTTAACATTTTTAGTTTTTAAGGAAAGAAAAATCAAAAGCACAATGAGAAACACACTAGAATGACTAAAATCAAAATGATGGACAATAACAAGACTTGATGGAAGTATGGAGAAATTGGAGCACTCATATTTCTGATGGGAATGTAAAATGGTATAGCTGCTTTACAAAACAGTTTAGCAGTTCCTCAAAAGGCTAAACATAGAGTCACCATATGACCCAGTAATTCCACTCCTAGGTATCTACCCCAGAGAAATGAATAGGCAAATTCATAGGGACAGAAATTGTATTAGAGGTTGTTTAGGACTGGAGAGTGGGAGAAATGGGGAGTGACTACTAATAGGTATGGGTTTCTTTTTGGAGTGTTGAAAGTCTAGTTTTTCAGACAATTAGATTTTGTTGATGGTTTTGCAACTCTGTGAATATAATAAAGACCATTGAAATGTATACTTTACATGGGTGTATTTTATGGCATTTGAACTATATCTCACTAGGCTGCAAAAAAAATATTGTGCCTTAGACCAGCTTCTATTGTTAATTAAAGGGAAATAATGAAGAATAATCTTGCCATATCTACATAAACTATATGTTAGGATAAGCAAGGAGTCTTAGTTGATAAGGGAAATTTTTTCTTATGGGGAAATTCCATCAAATAAATATAGAGGAATCAGAAAATCATTTTGTAACTATTAAAAATAAAATCAAACTAAGATCATCAAAGAATGAAGCTCCTGGGTAAAAGTCTGGTTGGAAATTTTATAATGGAGGGATCAGTCTATTACCATCTGAACCCATATCGATCTTAGCATCAATAAGAGGTAGACAACTAGGTATTATATGCCTCCTCTGTGATGCTGTATGAATTGATGGTGGGGAGGGAGATAAGAGGAGACATTAAACCTGAATCTATTCAAGGCTTTTGAGCTAACTTTCAATTTGCAGAAAATACGGATTGCTAGTGAAACAGTTAAATGAGACCACAAAGGAATCAAACAGAAAAATCAGAATATAGGACATTTTATAGGACAACTGACCCAGTTTCTTCAACAAGTCTATGGAATGAAATTTTTAAAAGGTGGGGAGAGTATTGTTTCAGATTAACAGACTTAGAAGATATAACAACAAAACGCAAAGTGGACCTTATTTGGATCCTGATTCTAAGAATATTTCTTTTGAGACAATTGAAAAAATTTGAAAATGGCTTTATTTTTACATGATACCGAAGAATTCTTATTATTTTTGTTAGAATGGTGATGACATTGTGGTTTGTGAGAAATTGTGCATATTTTAAATGAACATTAAGATATGGTTAAATGCCTAAAATGCTTGAACTAAATATTGATAAGCCTCGGATACAGTAGAATACAAAATATTGATAATTATTACATGTATGTGATGAGAGTATATGGAGTTTGTTATAGATTTTCTCTATTTAGTTTGTGTTTGGAAATTTTTAAAATAAAAATTTATTTTAAAAAATGTGTTCCCTGTGGGACCATTGCCTTTCCCCACTCTTCTCTCTCCTCTTGCATCCACTGAAGGGTGGCACACTCAGAGTTTCCAGTTATTCAATCTTGAGGTGACATCACAGAACAAATCCTATATGGTGGTAATAAATTGCAGGTGCACGGACTCACATTTCTCATCTTGTTTTGTATAAGACAGAGCATTAACCAACCCATTCATGCAGGACCTTCTAAGTCTTACTATTTTTTTTTTAAGTAGTAGGAAGCTGATGAAGAGTTTTAAATAGGAGAATGACAAGATCTCATTAAAGAACTGAAAATATCAGTATGACTGCCCCCCCCCCCAGAAAATGAATTAGAGGGTAAACAAAGGAGATGGAAGTGATCCAGTTCAGTCAGTAATTTATTCATTCAAAACTATTTATTCAACATTTAGTATGTCCTAGGCATGCTTCTAGGTGATAAACTAATATAACTGTAGAGGCAGTAGATGGTCATAATTTGAATTAAGGTAATAATGCAGAATGTTGAAAGAATTGGACCCATTTGAAAAAATATTTGGTGGGTAAAATTAGGAAAAGACTTGGCAATGGCCTGGTAAAATGACTTGAGAAACAGAATGGAATATCTATAATTTAAAAAGACCAGGTTTGTAAGGAAAGATCCTAAGTTCTGTTCTGAACATGCTGAGCTTTATGGATTTATCAAAAAAGTTGATTGGATACATGGGTCTGTATCTTGGGTGAGAGAGAGAAATCTGTGCTATATCAATATATAAGTGGCATATCTTAGGACACTCCTCTTAACAAGCACATTTTCATCATCTCATGGGTCACCTTCTCTATTAATTTTTGTAAGCCCATCCTGAGTTTAAGTTGTCTACTCCTGCCTTGATGCCATGTGCTCTGCAACGTTCTGCTCTGATGGCATCTGTCCTCTCTTCATTGCACTCACTTGGTTTTCAGCTGTCTCCACATGTTAGAGTTCAAGGCTTTTGAGGATAATTTTGTGTCCATAGTTTAGCAAGTGTCTGATACTTTGTAGGCACTAATTGTGTTAAAGGTACCTTTAAAGAGGCAGATTAAGATCACTTAACAACTAAGCCCTGGGATATAGCTAGTGTCCAACATGAAAAAGTAGGCTCCCTCTATTACCTTTCTAAAGCTGCTTATTAGGATGAATGGCAATCAGAATCCTCCCACGCTCCCAACCCCTCACACAACCCCTTCACATTTCCCCCAGTACCTACTTAGAAGATGTGTAGTAAATAGAGGAGTGTAGCTCTAAAGTAGATAGTGTGGAAAATTGTAAGGATGTATAAAAAATACATTTTCAAGTAATGTAGTTAAATCATCAACAGCTGGATTACAAAACTATCACAGAAGGGGATGTTTCTGAGGAAATTCTTAATTCTAGCTCTTTATTCAAGTGGCAGTACTATCCAGTGTGTGACATAATGCAATTATAACTAATAGTATGGCTCAACGTCACTTTACTGGGCTTCAGTTTCTTCTCTGTAAGATGAAGAAATTGAATGAAGATGATCTCGAGTATTCTCAGATCTCAAATTACATTAGAAGACATACTTATCAACTTCACATGCATAGCAACTATCCTTTTACTAGAACTTCTAATCAAGGACATACTCCAGAATGTTCTGTAAAGAATATGAGGATTAATAATGGAGTTTAACCCATCCCTTTGGTAAACATAGTTTACCAAGACAGATCCAGCTGCTCAAATTTAATTCTCAATTTTACAGCCAAAGATTTAAAAATTTCTGAAATCAGCTACTTGGTTTGTGACATAACTTTAATTGTACCATAAAAGAAGAATTGTGTCAAATATGGTTTATTGGATATTCCAAAATGCTGTCCATTTCATCTCAGTATCACATTCATGTGGTATAAAATTCTAGAGCCTAAATTAGAATCTGCATTATCCTTAGAGGGCCAAAGAGGAATTTATAATTCACATGTCTTTTCAGACATTATTTAATGACTAGAGATTTTCTAAATTTTCTAGATTTATGAGAAAGTCAAAATGTATTGAATATGCATTTTGTCCCCAGTTTATGTCACCTGTATCATTATTTAAAGTGTTCACATTTGAGAATGGAAGCAATTACCAATAGAACCAGGCTTCAGAGTCTTATAGTATTAGAACACAAGAAAGAGAGAATCACATCATTTTTATGTTGGTATTTTCTTTTTAGGATACATATTTTTGTATGTTTCAGGGTATTGGTGCCTCAATATAATTTTTCTTTATTTCAGCTCAAGATTGTGTTCAGTAATGTAAAAATAAGAGTAAAACAAAACTCAAGTCTCATTTTTCACATTGCTGATCTAAACTAGATTCACCAACCATTAGCAAAATTGATGAGCTTAAATCTGTGTCATTGTTCTAATGTATCCAAGGCTCAGGATGATTTTGCCTTTGGCATCACTGGAACTTATTATGAACAACATCACTCAAAACAGTCACGTAATAGGGCCTTTATTCTTGGTTCATTAGCATCCAGAGACAGCTTTGCAAGGGATTATTCCCTTTCTTTTTGCAGGAGATTTTTCCTTTCTTCTTCTTCTCACTCATATTATGTTTTTATCTGAGAAGATTGCTATAAGCAATTACATGCCAAATACAACATGAACTTTTTATCTAAGTCTGTAGGAAAAAAAACTGAGAAAGTACTCATTCTGCCATTGCAAAAACTTTATAGTAGATACTAGAATTATACTATGTCATAGTGTCACATTAAAACTGGGACCCAGTGCCAATTTCATTGTAGTCAGTTTACGAGGCATCCATGGAAACTTTTTTTTCACTGACTAAATTACTATACATCCCCAGATTTTGGAAATGAAACCTACACAGATGCAGAATCTAAATAGAACAAAGCAGAGTAAAGACTTGGCAATATTCCACTGAATTAGGGCAGTGAAGAGAAATAGTTTGTGTTAGTTCAACCATTTCCCAACCCCACCCCCACAAGAATTTTTAGTTGTTATCTCAATTCCCTCATTCATTTGTTCAAGGGTTTATTGAGCATCTACTACATGCCAGTCATCTTTCTAGTACATGGAGATGCAGCTGCAAACTAAATAGTCAAAAGTCCCTGCTGTTAAAGAGCTTATATTTTAATGGAGAGAAACAACAACAAAAAACAAAATGAATAAAATATATCCCTTGTAATAGCCTTGTAAATACTATGGGGGAAAGAATCAGAAAGATGATAGGAAGCCATGCAAGTATGTGGTGCTTCAATTTAAATTTAATGATCAGGAAAAGTTGCACTCAGATGGCCATATTTGAGCAAAGACATGGGGATGTAAGGAACTGAGCCAAGTGGCTAATTGAGGAGAAATTCTAAGAAACAGAGAATGGTAAATACAAAGAGCCTGAAGGAAGAGTGTCCATGTTTCAGGAACAGTAGGGGAGCCAATGTAGTTGGAAAGGAAGGCATGAGGAAGTGAATAGTTAGTGGAGAAGGCAGATAGCTAAATGGCCAGAGCCATTATAAGGTCTTTGGCTTTTGTTCTGAGGGAAAATGGGAAACTTAATGGAGATTGACCAGGAGAATGACATTATTTAGAAAACAAACTGTAGGGGCCTCAGGGACAGAAGCAGAGACCATTAAGAATTATTGCAATAACTCAGGCAGGAGATAATAATGGTTTGCCAGAAGTTGGTGGTAATGGAGACGGTGAAAAGTGAGCAGATTCTAATTATTCTGAAGATAGGGCCAGCAGGACAGGCTATGGGGTTGGATGTGATTATTTCAGAGTAAAGGAGTCAAAGATCCATCTGCTGATTTTACCCTGAGAAACTGAAAGATGGAGAGATTTTTCTGGAGAACTAGAAGAAATGTGAATGAAGTAGCTTTGGGGGAAACTCAGGAGTTCACTTTCAGATATGTTAACTTTACAATGACTATTACACAGCTAAGCAAAGACAAGGGGTCAATTGAATACTGAATCTGGATAATAAAGAAATATCCAAATTTTTGGAACTAAATCTTAAATAGCAATTGTTAATACTAAAAACTTTTATTACACAAATTAATTAAATTATATAAATTAATAAACAAAGAGTGTATTTATTTAAAGAACAAATGGAAGCGCATGAAACCCAATTGCAGGGAGTACAACCGTGCTGTAGGGGATTTCAGGTCATACAATGTCATGATCACCTTCTCTCCCTCTCTGACCTGGACCACAGGATCTCCTAGCACTTTTTATGTTTGCACATTTCTCCTTCACTGCTGATTTCCTCTGCCCTATTACACATGGCTCTTCACAGCAGCAACATCAGAGACGGTATACACATGACTTTCTAACTTGGCTACCAATCAGCTACTGACCTACAAGTTCCAGAAGAGAGAGCATGATTGAGCCAGCTTCAGTTAAAAGTCCCCTCCCTGATGTAAATATCTGAATTGGGGAGAGGTTAGAGCTATCAGTGTCATAGGATTCTTAGTCTAGATAATAATTTTTAGTTAAATTTCCTTAAAGTCATTTTTCTCTCCCCTGACTTCACATATTTCCATAAACTTGTAATTCCATCTGAATGAATAGGTTAAATAGCTCATGGTCACCAAATCTAGCTGCTGATCTGTATAGAGCCACTTTAAATAAACTGAACCAATGGAGTTAAAAAGTGCTTTTTAGAGAATAGCTAAAACATCAGTTTTTCTCACACAAAGGAGGACTTTGATTACTTATCTTGTTGGCCCTGGTTTTCCAGGACCCCACCAATTATTAGAGGTAGTTGTGTGCTTGGGAATAAGGGTTAGGGACAATTTATAGCATTTGCTAATTTCCATGGACTAAGTACTCCCAACTTGGTCAATTTCAAGCTACCAAAGTGATGTCACTGAATGCAGAACTGGGAAGTTATGTAAAATCTGCTTTGCCAGTCTAGCATATCACTAAAAGGGTCCCTTTGTCCTGATATGCAGTGGACCTTAGGAGCCCTTTACCCACCAAGTCTGGAGCTCAGGAAGACCTTCAGGTAGGAGATAAAAATTACCAAATCATTAACAAATTCAAAATATTTAAAGACATGGGACTGGATGAGGACAGCAACCAAGGGGCAAAGACAGAGAAAAGCTCAAGGCTCATATAATGACTCCATCTCAGAGAGAAGAAGGAAAAATCCTTAAAAGAGACTGCAAAGAATCAGCTCATTAAGTAGGAGAATCTAGACACTCAGCTCACCTGGAAACCAGAGGCTATTGGAAGGATAGGGAGCGGACAGACCTTTCAGGGCCTCATAAATAATGTTAAGCAATTTTGTGTTTCTCATAAGCCAGCAATTGCTTTATGTCATGAATTCCAAATATCACCATTATGTTACAAAGATTTCAATATATCTTCTTTTAGTTCTAGCATCTTAATAAAATGTAACTTCTTGTGAGAAGACCAAATGATTCAATCGTATCAGATTGGCTGAAATATCTTGATAAGATACTTTCTAGTTAGATGGTTTAAAATAATGATTTTTTTTTTGTTTTAAAAATTAGAAATTTTCTGTGTTCTGGAGAAAAAGAACATTATAAAATATTGTTCTAAATGTTTAATTGGTCCATTAGTGTAATGTGGCTTGTAACTTATGTGTTTATAAAACAGAGACTGAAATAACCTAGTGTGAATGGTGGTAGTATTATGTTAAATTGTAGAGATTTTCTCTACCTTTTTTTTTTAGTTCATTTAAAGTAAATACAATCTGAGAATTGTAAATGGAGTCATGAATAGACATCTAAGATTTAAAGCCTTTATACAAAGTAGAAAGATTTGTTTGCTGTTTTTTGTGTACATAATGGATCATTAAATAAAAGTTAGTAGCTAAAAATGGACTACAAAATATTTTTAGTTTTTTGTTGCAGAAAAAATGCATTTCTTATCTCTCTTACCATATAATTTATTAATCTGGTTTCATGTTAAAGTCACAGAATCTTAAAACTGAAAACTTAAAACTGAAAGGGCAGTGTGTGTCATTTGTGCATAATATCAGCAGTTTTACACAATCCCAATCATCTGTCATTGCACATTGTCATCTCAGCTGGGCAACCCTGGCAATATTGCAGCAGGCTATTGTTCATTGAGAAAGCTAATATTAGGAGGAGATGTGATAAGAATCCCTTTTTTAAAAAAAACTAATTGAATGCTGTTTTTTTTTTTTTTTTTGGCAATAGCATCTTCTATCTCTCTGTAGTTTATCACTTTAGAGTCCTTTATTCAGTCTTTTTATAAAATCCCATTATTTAAAAACCAAGGCCAGAGTGATGGCATGTAAGGAACTTTATATATATTAGTCTGATACTCAGTGATAACCCTTTCTCCTCTACTGTTAAACAAACCCTACTTTATTGAAAAACATGTGAAAACCTGAAAAAAATATTGAGATGTGAGTCATAATTCCATGATTCATTTCAAACATTCCTCAAAATTTTTATAGTCATTTCTGTTTAGGAGAAAGCAAAGGCAAGAATGTAGGAAAACTTTATTAAGGGATGGAGTAGGGATATTTCTAATATATCATGTCCTTTTTAATGTTTATCAGCTGATGTGTTTCATAAAGTGACTACAAAATTGTCAAACGGGAAAGATAGATGGAAAGATACATGATAAGGAAAATAGAGTAAAGTATTAATTATAGAATCTAGGTGGTTTGGGTTGTATAATTTTAATATTTGAATTGTCCATAATAAATTGTTGGAAACAAGATTCCTAAATATTCCCTTGCTGTGTGCTGAACCTATCAGATGAAAATGAAATAGACATTGATTAGTTTTATCAAATGATTATAATAAATTTAAATTATAACCCTGCACCATCAAATTATATTTGCTGAGGAAATTCCATACTTCCAATCCAATTTTTTTATTAGAAAAGTTGTGGGTTTATAGAAAAATCATGTCTAAAATACAGAATTCTCATATACTACTCAGTTATTAAGACTTTGCACTAGTGTGGTACATCTGCTGCAATTGATGAAAGAATATTTTTATAATTGTACTATATTAACTATATTCCATGGTTACTCTAGGGCTCACTGTATTGTAGAGTCTTAAGGATATATATATTTTTTTAAAAAACTTTAATCTAATAACATATATACAACATGAAAGTTCTTTTAATCACATTCAAATATATATTTCAGTACTATTAATTGCATTCACAATGTTATGCTACCATCAGCATCTTCCAATAACAAAACTTTTAAATTGTCCCAAATAGAAACTCTATAAAATGAAAGGATGCCCTACCCTCATCCCCACCCCTTATAATCTGTATTCTGGGTTCTGGCTCTCTGAATTTGCTTATTCAAAGTATTTCATATCAGTCAGATTACACAATATTTGTCCTTTTGTGTGTCTGGCTTATTTCATTCAGCATGCTTTCTTGAAAGTTCATCCAAGTTGTCACATTTATCAGAACTTCATTCCTTTTTATGACTGAATAATATACCATTGTGTGTCTATGCCATATTTTGCTTATCCAGTCATTGCTTGATGGACACATGGGTTGCTTCCATCTTTTGGCAATTGTGAATAATGCTACTATGAACACGAGCATATGAATATCTGTTGGAGTCCCTACTTTCAATTCTTTGAGGTATTTACCTAGAAGTGGGATTGCCAGGTCATATAGTAATATTTAACTTTCTGAGGAACTGCCAGTCTATTATCCACAGTTGCTGGATCATTTTACATTCCCAAGAACAATGAATGGATATTCCTATTTCTCCACATCCTCTCCAACACTTGTAAATTAACACTTTTTAAAATAATAACCATTCTAGTGGGTATGAAATTGTGTCTCCTTGTGGTTTTGATTTGCTTTGATGGTGAGTGTCTTCTCATGTGCTTTTTTTGCCATTTGTATATCCACTTTGGAGAAATGTCTATTTAAGTCTTTTGCCCAGTTTTTTAATTGATAGTCTTCTTGTTGTTGCACTGTAGGGTTACTTTATAGATTCTGGATATTAAACCCTTATGAGATATGGGGTTTCCAGGTATTTTCTACCATTGCATAGGTTGTTTTACTTTCATGATAAAAATCCTTTGAGATACAAAAGTTTTAAAATTTTGATGAGGTCCCATTCCATCTACTTTTTTTTGTTGTTGTTCCCCATGGTTTGGGTATAAAGTCTGAGAAACCATTGCCTAAAACAAGCCCCTGAAGACGTTTCCCTATGTTTTCTTCTAGGAGTTTTATAGTTCTGGATTTTATAGTTAGGTCTTTACTTCATGTTGTTGTTGTGTTGATTTTTGTATATTGTGTGAGGTAGTGTTCAAGTATGATTCTTTGCATATGGTCATCCAGTTTTCTCAACACCATTTTTTGAAGAGACTCTTCTTTCCCAAGTGAGTGGACTTGCCACCCTTGTCAAAAAGGCTATCAATGTGAGGGTTGATTTCTGAACTCTCAATTCTGTTCCACTGATCTAGATGCCTGTCTTTGTGCCAGTACCATTTGATTTTATTATGGTGGCTTTGTAATAAATTATAAGATTGGGATATATGAGTCATCCAGCTTTGTTCTTATTTTTCAAGATTGCTTTGGCTATTTGTGGCCCTTTACCCTTCCATATAATTAAAAAAATTTTTTTTAATAAATTTTATTGAAGTATATTATTCATATGTGAACAAAAGTGTATAATAAATGTTGTAAACTTATAAAACAAACATGAATAATGCCATACAGGGGTCCCATACATCACCTCACCACCAACATCACCACCGTGAAATACATGTTACAAATTATAAAAGAAAATCTTCCAAACATTGCTACTAACTATAGTCCATATCTTACATTTCCTTCCATATAATTTTGATGATTGTCACTTCCATTTCTACAAAGAAGGCTGTTGGAATTTTAATTGGGATTGCACTGAATTTATAAGTGCCTTTGGGTAGAACTGATATCTTAACAATATTTATTCTTCCAATTCATGAACTTGAATATCCTTCCACTTATTTAGGTCTTCTTTGATTTCTTTTAGCAATGCTTTTTAGTGTCCCACGTATAAATGCTTTACATCCTTAGTAAGATTTATTCCTAGATATTTGATTCTTTTAGTTGCTATTGAAAATGGAATATTTTTTCCTTGATTTCCTCTTCAGATTGTTCATTACTAGAGTATAGAAACACTACTGATTTTTGGGTGTTGATATTTTACCCTCCCACATTGTTGAATTCATTTATTATTTCTAGAAGCTTTGTTGTGGATTTTTCGGGATATTCTGTATATAGGATCATATCATCTGCAAATAGGAAAAGTTTTAATTCTTCCTATTTCTTTCAGTTTTTATGCCTTTAATTTCTTTTTCTTCTTTAATTTCTCTGGCTAGAATTTCCCATACAATGTTGAAAAACAGTGGTGACAGTGGGCATCCCTGTCTTGTTCTTGATAGTAGAGGGAAAGCTTTCAGTCTTTCACTGATAAGTATGATGTTAGCTGTGTTTTTTTCATATATTTCCTTTATCATGTTAAGAAACTTTCTTTCTCTTCCTAGTTTTCTAATTGTTGTTATCAAGGAGTGCTGGGTTTTTTCAAATGCCTTTTCTCCTTTAATTGAGATGATCATGTGTTTTTTCCCTTCATTCTATTAATATGGTGTATAAATTAATTAATTTTCTTAGCTACCCTTGCATACCAGGGATAAGTCACAATTGATCTTAGTGTAAAATTCTTATAATATGCTGTTTGATTTGGTTTGCTAGTATTTTGCTGAGGATTTTTGCATCTATATTCATAAGAATATCTTTTCTTGTTGTATCTTTATCTGGCTATGGTATGAGGGTGATGATGGCCTCATTTAATGAATTAGGGAGTGTTACCTCCTCCAGTTTTTTGAGTTTGTTCATTATTCATGTTAATTCTTCTTGGCATGTTTGGTAAAATTCTCCTGTGAAACCATCTCATCTTGAGCTTTACTTTGTTGGAAGTGTGACAGTTAATTTTATGTGCCACTTGGCCAGGTGATGGTATCCAGTTGTTTGGTCAAGCAGCAATGTCTGATTGTTACTCTGAGGATATTTCATGGACTCTAATCTGCTATAATCTGAATGCATTTATGGCTGATTACATGTAAAGTCAACCAAGGAACTTACCTTCAACAATGAGAGAAGTCTCATCCAATTAATTGAGGGCTTTAGAAGAAGGGATGATTTCAGCAGTCAGAAGAGAGAATTTCCATTTCTACCTCAGGCAGCCTTCTTTTCCTGGGGAATTCAATGTAAACCTTCATTGGAATTCTCAGCTTGTGGCCTGCCCTATGGAATTTTGTACTTGCCCATCCCCACAGTCACATGAGACAATTTTAATTTAAAAAGCTCATAATATTTACATATATCTTCTGTTGTTCTGTTTCCCCACAGAACCCTGACTAATTCAGGGTTTTTTTGGATTACTTCTTCTATCTCTTCACTAGTTATTTTGTTTCAATCTTCTATTTATTCTTCAGTCAGTACAGATAGTTTGTGTGCTTCTAGGAATTTGTCAATATCAACTAGGTTATCTAATTTGCTAGTGTACAATTGTACATAGTATCCTCTTACAGTACTTTTTATTTCTGTGGGGACAGTAGTAATTTCATTTCTGATTTTAGTTATTTCTGTTTTTTTCTCTCTTTTTCTTTGTCAGTCTAGCTAAAGTTTTTTTAGTGTGTTATCAATCTTTTCAATGAAACACCCCCTTGGATTTTGTTGATTCTCTTTTTTATTTATCCTCTTTTATTTATCTCCACTTTAATCATTGTTATTTCTTTCCTTCTGCTCACCTCAGTTTACTTTGTTTTTGTTTCCTAGATCCTCCAGTGTTGAGGTTAGGTCTCTGATTGCAGCTTTTTCTTTCTTTATAATGTAAACATTTAGAGCTATAACCTTCCCTCTCAGCACTGCCTTTGTTGCATCCAACAAGTTTTTGTATGTTGTGCTTTCATTTTCTTCACCTGAAGATATTTCCTAATTTCCCTTGCACTTTCTTCTTTCCCACTGGATGTTAAAGAGTGTGTTGTTTACTTTCCACAAATTTGTGAATTTTCCATTTCTCCCTCCATTATTGATTTCTTGTTTTACTCCCTTGTGGTCAGAGATGATAAATTTTATGATTTCAATGTTTTTAATTTATTGAGACTTGTTTTGTGATAGAACATAATGTCTTTCCTGGAGAATTATTCATGTGCACTGGAGAAGAATATATTTTCTGCTGTTCTTGGATGACATTTTCTCTATATATCTGATAGAACTAATTGTTTTACAGTATTGCTCGTGTTACTGTTTCCATTGATCTTCTATCTAGATGTTCTATCCTCTAGTAAAAGTGGTATATTAAATTCTCCTAGTAGTAATGTACAACCATCTATTTCTCCCTTCAAATCTGTCAATATTTGTTTCATATATTTTGGGGCTCTCCTATTATGTGTATATATATTTATAATTGTTATATCTTCTTGTTGAACTGACCCTTTTATCATTATATAATGACAGTTTTTGTCCTAAGGTCTATTTTATTTGATAGTATAGCTAGCTACCCCATCTCTCTTGGTTAGCACTTACATGGTATGTATTTTTCTACCCTTTCACTATCAACCTGTTATGTCTTTGAATTTAGGATGTGGCTATTGTAAGCAGCACATAGGTGGACATATACCATATGATCTATCCAAAGTGTATAATCAATGGCTTTTAGTACAATCACAGTGTTGTACATTCATCATCTCAAAAAATTTAGAACCATTTCATTACTCCAGAAAGAAAGACTCCACACAACTTAGCATTCATTCCTCATATCTACATAAAGAATAATCTAATTTCATCTTTATAAATTGATTTTTTTTTTTTTTTTTTTACCGGGAGGTCCCGGGGATCAAACCCGGGTCCCTCCATATGGGAGACGGACGCCCAATCAGTTGAGCCACCTCCGACCCCTATAAATTGATTTGTATTCACATTTTATATAAATGGAATCATATAAAATGTAGTAATCTGTGTCTGGTCTATTTCACTCAAAATAATGTTTGTTTGTTTTGTCTGATATTAACATTGTATAGCATTAACTTACATTTGTTCAGCCTCAAAGGAAAACAGTCTTAGATATGCAATTCTACTCATATTCATATTTCACATAATATATGTATATTTCACATAATATTATTAGTTTATAAAAGCAAATCATAGAGTATTTGTCCTTTTGTGTCTGGCTTGCTTCACTCAACATAATATCCTCGAGGTTCATCCAGGTTTTCATATGTATCACGACTTTATTCTTATTCCTGCATAATATTCCACCATGTGTTTATCTACTCATCAGTTGATGGACACCTGGGTTTTCTCCAACTTTTGGCTATCATGAATAACACCTCTATGAACATCAGTATGCAGATGTCTATTCATGTCACTGCTCTAAGTTTTTTTTTGGCATAAACCTAGCAAAGGTATTGTAGGGTCCCATGGCAAGTCTATATTCAACTTCTTTAGGAACTGCCAAACAGTCCTCCACACTGGCAGTACCATTCTACATTCCCACCAACGTAAATAAGCATTCCTATCTTCCCACATCCTCTCCAACATTTACAGTGATGTTGAACATTTGGAATTGTCTTTTGAATTCTTTTGTCCATTTTTTAACCAGGTAGTTTGTCTTTTTATTGTTGAGTTGTATGAGCTCCTTATATATCATGGATAGTAAACCCTTATTGGATATATGATTGCCAAATATTTTCTCCCATTGAGTCTTTTGTTGCTTGTGCTTTGGGTGTAAGGTCTAAGACACTACTGCCTACCACAAGATCTTGAAGATGCTTTCCTATATTTTCTTCTAAGAGTTTCATGATTGTCATTTTTATATTTGGGTTCTTGATGCATTTTGAGTTAATTTTTGTAGAAGGTGTGAGATAGGAGTCTTCTTTCTTTCTTTTGTATATGGCTATCCAGTTCTGCCAGCCTCATTTGTTGAATAGACTGTTCTGGCCAAGCTGGGAGGGCTTGACAGCCGTGTAAAAAATCACTTGACTATAGATGTGAGGGTCTATTTCTGAGTTCTCGGTTCAGTTCCATTCATAAATCTGTCTTTAGGCCAATACCATGCTGGTTTTACCACTGTAGCTAAGGAATATGATTTAAAGTCTAGAAGTGAGACTCCTCCAACTTTATTCTCCTTTTTAAAGGCATTTTTGGCCATTCAGGGTCACTTACCCTTTTGAATAAATTTGATAATTGGCTTTTCCATTTCTGCAAAAATGGCTGTTGGGATTTTTATTGGGACTGCATTGAATCTGTAAATCAGTTTGGGTAGAATTGACATCTTAACAATTTATAGTTTTCCAATCAATGAACACGGAATGTCCTTCCATTTATTTATATCTTCTTCAGTTTCTTTTAGCAATGTTCTGTAGTTTTCGGAATACAGGTCTTTATGTTCTTGGTTAAGTTTATTCCTAAATATTTGATTGTTTTAGTTGCTATTATAAATGGAATTTTTTTCTGATTTCCTCCTCAGATTGCACATCAGTAGTGTATAGAAACACTATTGATTTTTGCTTATTAATCTTGCATCCCTCCACTTTGCTGAACTTGTCTATTAGTAAGAGGAGCTTTGTTGTAGATTTTTCGGGATTTTCTAGATAAAGGATCATATTGGCAGTGAATAGTGCAAGTTTCACTTCTTCCTTTCCTATTTGGGTGCCTTTTATTTCTTTATCTACCTAATTGCTCTAGCTAGAACTTCTAGCCCATTATTGAAAAACAGCAGTGACAGTGGGCATCCTTGTCTTGTTCCTGATCTCAGCAGGAAAGTTTTCAATCATTCACCATTGAGTGTAATGCTAGCTGTAGGTTTTACACATAGTGAAAAAGCTTCCTTCTATTCCTATCTTTTGTTTTGTTTTTATCAAGAAACGATGCTGTATTTTGTGAAAATACTTTTCTGCAACAATCATGAAGATCATATGATTTTTCTTCTTCAATTTATCTATGTGATTTATTTATTTTTTTTATGTGATTTATTATACTAATTGATTTTCTTGTGTTAAACCACCCCTGCATACCTGAGATAAAACCCAATACATCGTGGTATATAATTCTCTTAATGTGCTTTTGGATTTGGTTTGCAAGTATTTTGGTGAGGATATTTGCATCTATATGCATTAGAGATATTGGTCTGTAATTTTCTTATTTCATAGTATTTTTATCTGGTTTTGTTATTAGGGTGATGTTGGTTTAATAGAATAACTAAGAAAGTATTCTTTCCTGTTCAATTTTTTGAAGAGCTTGAGCAAAATTGGTGTTAAATCATCTGTGAATGATTGGTAGAATTCACGTGTGAAGCCATTTGGTCCTGGGCTTTACATCTTTGGGAAGTTTTTGATGACTATTTCAAGCTCTTTACTTGTAAATGGTTTCTTGAGGTCTTCTATTTCTTTTAGAGTCAGTTTAGGTGGTTCATATTTCTAGGAATTTGTCCATCTCATAATTGTCTAGTTTTTTCCCATACAGTTGAACATAGTATCCTCTTATGATCTCTTTTATTTCTGAGGGGTCAGTTGTAATGTCCCCACTCTCATTTCTGATTTTATTTATATGTATCTTCCCTCTTTTTTTCTTTGTCAGTCTAGCTAAGGGTTTGTAGATATTGTTGATCTTCTCAAAGAACCAACTTTTGGCTTTGTTGATTCGCTCTATTGTTTTTATGTTCTTGGTTTCATTTATTTCCACTCTGATGTTTATTTTTTCTTTCCTTTGCCTTGGTTTGGGATTAGTTTGCTGTTCTTTTTCTAATTCCTCCAGGTGTGCAATTAGATCTTCAATTTTAGCTCTTTCTTCTTTTTTTAATGTAAGCATTGGGGGCTATAAATTTCCCTCTCAGCACTGCCTTTGCCGTGTCCCATAGGTTTGAGATGCTGTGTTCTTATTTTAATTTATCTCAAGATAATGATAATCTGCTGGGGGTGGATGTGGCTCAAATGGTTGGGTGTCTATCTCCCATATGGAGGGATCTAGGTTCGATCCCTGGGACTTCCCAGTAAAATAAAAGAATAAAAAAGAAAAAATAAAGAAGGTGCTCTGTCAGGCCCAGCAAGCGGGTGATCCCCCAGGCCCGCAAGTGGGCCAGCCTCCAGGCCCCTCACACAGACATGCCATCAGGTCCCACGCTTGGGTGTGCCAGGCCTCGCCGATCCACACAGCAAGATGATGATGTGTCAGGAGAGTGACACAAGGGAAAGCCAAGATGAGAGGTGCCAAAAGACCAGGAACTTAGGTGGTGCAGGTGGCAGAATGCCTCTCTCCCACATCGGACATTCCCAGGATCGAATCCTGGTAAAGACAGGAAAAGGATGAGAAGAGAGGGCAGGAAACAGACACAGAGAATTGCCCAGTGAATGGATAGAAAAGAGTAAAAATGAGGGGGAGGGGAGTTAAAATGGATTTTTAAAAGTAAAATAAATAAATAAATCTTTTAAAAAAAGATATTTGCTGAATTCTCTTGCAATTTCTTCTTTGACCCACTGAATATTTAAGAGTGTGTTTTTTATTCTCCATATATGTATGAATTTTCCCTTTTTTGTCCATTGTTGATTTCCAGCTTCATTCCGTTATGATCAGAGAAAGTGCTTTGTGTAATTTCAATCTTTTTAAATTTATTGAGACTTGTTTTGTGACCTAGATATCTTCTCCAAGATATGGTCTATCTTGGAGAAGGATCCATGAGCATTTGAAAATTATGTATATCTTGCTGTTTTGTGGTGCAATGCTGTATAGATGTCTGTTAAGTCTAGTTTTTCTTTATCATATTATTCAAGCTCTCTCTTTATTAAACCACTGTCTGGATGTTTTATCCAATACTGAGAGTAGTGTATTAAAATCTTCAATTGTTGTTATAGAGACATCTATTTCTCCCTTCAGTTTTGCCATTATGTGTGTCATGTCACCCAAGTTAGGTGCATAAATATTTTGTATAGTTAATTTTTCTTAGTGAATTGCCCCTTTTATTAATATATAATGACCTTCTTCATCCCTTGTAACAATTTGTTATAACAATCTGTTTTGTCCAATATTGGCATTGCTACTCTTGCTGTTTTTTGGTTACTATTTGCATGGAATATCTTTTTCAGCCTTTCAATTTTAACCCAGTTGTGTCCTAATGTCTGAAGTGAGTCTATTTTAGACAGCATATAGATGGCGCATATCTTTTTTTAATCCATTCTATCGGTCTATGCCTTTTGATTGGAGCATTCAAGCTATTAACATTAAATGTTATTACTGTAAAGGCATTATTTATTTCATCCATTTTTCCTTTGGCTTTCTGTAGTATTATCTTACTATTGTCTGTCTTTTTGTCACCTGCCTATGTTCGTGAATTTACTCTGATGGCCAATTTCTCTCTCTTGCCTCTTGTTTTTTATTTATTTTTTCACAGCTCTTCTTTGATATTTGGTTCAGTTTATTCTAAGTCTTTAAAATTGCCCAGCTTAAGTTATCAAAATCGTGCCAGGGACTCACTAATTAAGCACAGATTTTTTTCCAGTTGAGGTTAAGAGAGTCCTAAATACACTTTTTCTCCATGCAATTTCTGGACTGGCCAGCAGATGGTGCTCATCTGCACACCTTTCCAAGGAGGTGTTTCAGTCTCCACTTTCCTGTGTTTTGGTCCAGCCAGAGCCAAGATTCAAAGCAGGCTCTGCTGGCTAAATTCACTGAAAAGAAGCCCCCAACTCCCCCTCCCTTTTCCCTTTTAGCAGCTGACAGGGAAGAAGATGTCCATTCCCCTGTCATTCAGCTGCAGTTACAGGGGTTTTATTCTATCCTAATATCTTGGGGGTGGGGGAGGGGAGTCCTTCCTGGCTGCTGTCCGTGTTTGGTAATTCACATTTGTTTTTTCAGGTTCTTTGTCTCTCTGTCCCTCACCCTCAAGGGAGTTGTTTAGCACTGTCCTGGTCTGCTGATCCCCAAAACAGATCCCTTGGACAGCTTTTGGCCCTTTCTTAATTTTTTTTAATTTTGTGAAAGACTTGAGCCGTTCCTACCTACTCTGATGCCACCTTCTTGGAATTCTTTTCCCTCATTTTTGAAAGAATGTCTCACCAGATATAAAATTCTTGGCTGCTAATTGTTTTCTCTCAGCACTTTCCATATTTCAAACCATTGCCTGCTTGCCTCCATGGTTACTGATGAGAAATCAACATTCAATCTTATTGGGACTCTCTTGTACATAGCACATTGCTTTTCTCTTGCAGATTACAGAAATCACTCTTTGTCCTTTGCATTTGACAGTTTAACCAACATGTATCTGTGTGTATTTTTCTTCAAGTTTATCCTGTTTGGTGTTTAGTGTGTTCCTTGGATGTATATATTCATGTCTTTTGCCAAGTTTTCTAAGTTTTCTGTTATTATTTATTTGAAAATTCCTCCCTCCCTCCCTCTCTTCCTCCCTTCCTTCCCCACTTCTACAACTCCCATAATGAGTTTATTGGTATGCTTGATCATGTCCCACAGTTCTTTTAGGCTATTTTTGCTTTTTCCGATTCTTTATTCTGTCTAGTCCTCAGCCTGATACCTTTCATGTTTATTGTTTTCAAGTTCACTGATTATTTCTTCTGCCATCTCCAATCTACTCTTAAAACCCTCCTAGGAATTATTCATTTCAGTTATTTTTGTCTTCAATTCCAGTAATTCTGTTTGGTTCATTTTGAAAACTCTCTTTACTAAGATTCTCATATTGTTCATTCATTGTTTTCCTGATATCCTTTCATTCTTTCTCTGTATTTTCCTTCATTTCCTTGAGAATATTGAAAATAATTTAAGTGTTTGTCCATTGTGTCCAGTCTGGTCTTCTTAATTTTTGTTAACTGGATTTTATCCTCTTCCTTTGGACTGGCTCTCATTTCCTGTTTCTTTGTTGGTCTTCTGACCTTTTTTTGTACACTTTACATTTTAATATTTTAAAATGTTAAATCTGTGGTTTATTCCCTGAGATGTCTGTTTCTTAAGTTTGTACCCAGGTAGTGATATGACAGTGATTTTCTTGAGTGCCAGGAGTTAAGAAAACCAAACTAATACAAAAAGCACCTTTCACCATCCTTGCAAATTGGACTTGCATTGAGTTGTGCTCTCCTTCCTATCAAGAAAGTCAGCCTAAGGAGAATTCAAAGTACTGGGTCCTCTTTATCTTTTCTGGGTCTGTGTATTGTCCTGGGCTTGTGCTTGCTATGGTTTCCTTGTTTACAGGAATTTGAGTGCTCCTCTGCTCCCCAGGAAGCAGAACTGCTCCTTCTACTCTACACCCCAGGGCTTTAAACAGGCAAGCCTTTGCCCAGGGCCACCTAAGTCAATTGTTTCTTATAACACTTTTGCTATCTCAAGCTGCTTTTGCCTGGAGATCATATTCTGGAAGGGGGGTGAGCTAGAGAAGAGTTTCCCATGTCAGTCTTTCCTAACTAGAACAAGACCAGGGATCCTCACAGGAAGTGCTAGCCAGCTCTATACTGCCTTGGGGATAGGTGAGGGACAGGCTAATAAATGTGCTGGAACCTCCTATAACCCTGTGAAATTGAATTTTCTGAATTTGGCACTTGCCCAGTCATTATAGCCCTTTAACTATTTTCTGAAGTTTTGAGGAAGGGTACTGTTTTTTAGTCCCCTCTGGAACTTTTACCCAAGATGGGTAGCAACAACGGCTGCCTTCAGAGCTTGACACCCCAGTGATCTGAAATAGCTAATCAAAGCAGTGAACAGTGATTGGACCACAGACCTTGAATCTTGGGGAACTATGTCTTTATATCCTACCCTGGCACCAGCAAGTTGTACCTTGGCCTGGGGTTGAGTACCTCACTGCCACCTGCTGTGTGGCTGGGAGATAGATAATGGTGGCCACTGCTGGGAAATTTCAATTCACTGGTATTTACCATGACTTATCAGTTTCTTCCTCTTGCCCATCCCAGGATGCTGCAAGACTCTGTAGTTTCTGCTAGACTCTGTAGTTTTCAAAATATTTGATTCAGGTAGTTCCTGCATTTTTAATAGTTATTCTGGTGCAGAGACTTATTTCTGGAGCATCCTACTTTGCCATTTTC
The DNA here is from genome assembly GCA_026826555.1 of Tolypeutes matacus. Lineage (NCBI taxonomy): Eukaryota > Metazoa > Chordata > Mammalia > Cingulata > Chlamyphoridae > Tolypeutes > Tolypeutes matacus. Next base: position 23,861,477 of record JAKSZT010054458.1, on the reverse strand, counting down.
CCACAATCCACCTAGCCAATCTGAATTTAAAGAAATACAAAGTGGGAGAAGAATCAATGAATTAAATTATAATATATTGAATGCACAATGGAGTAGCAAGAGACTAACAGTAGTAATCCTATTAATATTTTTGTAATAGGACCGGAAAGAAACCAGAGTGCAAAAGTCCCTGCCCTAATTTTTTCAAACTAATATTTAAAGTAGTTTGAAAGTGAAGCATTCATTTTATTTAACATTTATATTTTTTCTATAAAACCCTTCCCAATCCCACCCAGAAATCAAAAAGTAGAAGCTAACCTAACTTCTGGTAGTATGGACTTTCTCCTTTGTTAGGATACCTCTCTGATTTCACCAGGCATTTTGGGACTTGAGCATAGATCTTCATCTCTTCCTCCTCCCTTCCTTCTTCAGGGAAAGAGTATGAGAGCAGAAGTATCAGATGGACCATAGGCACCCATCTTTGTAGTAACACAAATACCAGCTAAATGTATTTTTGATCAAGTAGAAAGAAGCAAATGGTTGTTGGTTTTGCAAATGTTATTTACCCTTTTGATATTCTTCCCAACAACTACAATGTATAAGTAGGTATGGCATTTATTTTCGTGTGCAGCTAAGTGTAAATTAAGCAGTGTGCACCTGGAAGAACTGCTTGTGCACTGGCTGTGACCCCACTCATTCCTCTTAATCCCCAATCCACTTCTCAGACTGCCGCCAGTAATGGTGGGAACCCTTCCCTCAGGCTCCATTTGTAATGAGTCTTTGGTAGTTTTGTTAATGTGAGGCATTGAGCTGTGGGCCTTTGTATATAATTTATATAGAGACCCCAGAGCTGTTGCTTCTTTGCAAAAAAATAAAAAATTAAAAAAAGAAAATTACTCTTTGATGTGAAATTATCGAGCTTTTTGACTGAATGGATTTGGGACTTCCTTACTGCTACTCCTAGGCTAATCTCTGCTAATAAAGAATATCCTAAAAAAAAAAAAAAGCAAAGGAAAAGAAGACAGAAGAAAAGAAAAAGAAGAGTTAAAAGTGATGGGATTCTCAATACTTAAGCTTCCTAGTATTGTGGCAGAAGCAAAGAATTTGCATTATCTTGACCTCTAGTTTTCATACTCATTTTAAAAAGGCATTTACATTGTATGGCACATACTGTGTCCCAGGTACGGTACACTGTGTACACTGTGCACAGTGTATAATTTAGGGCACCTATGTATACTACAGTACACAGAAATACATTTCATCCGATGTGAAAGTTTCAGGGGAAGAGCTAAGCAGCAGTAACAGAAGCAGCAACAGTGGCATTGAAAACTCTGGTCAGAAATTAGTTGAAAATTGAAGACTGGCAGAGATCTGGGAGGTAGGTGTAGGGATTTATTTCCCAGTTCAAACACACCAGAGTAGAGGGGGACTGGGGAGAAGGTGAGTTTGTTAATAGGCTGTCAAAATTTGTGGTAAATGGAAGCAAGGAAATAAAAATACCTTTCATTAGGAACATAATTTAAAACAAGTCAAAATCTGAACAGCCTATTTCTAGAAAGTTTTCCTCCTAAATGATATTAACTTTCCTAAACGGGAACCAAATGGCATGTTGAGCTTAGTTGTCAAGATTCTTTTACCCTTTCAAAAATGGTTTTGGAGTAGCAAATGGGCAAGCATACTAAAGAATGGGCAAAAGAAGAACTGAGATGCACGAAGAGGCAAAACTCTAAGACAGCAGTAACACAGTCTCCGAACAGCACCAGCTTTAAGGACTTCTCTCAGCAGTAAGGCGATGCAAACCATGAATACTTTATCAGTCAGGGCTCAGCACAGGAAATGAAAAGCATACCAGAAATGTTAAGAAGATACATATTTAATAGAATTAATTAAATGCTTAAAAATTTCTTGAAGGGCTGAAAGGGTGGTTTCTAATTTGAGTGTCCAGAATTGACTCTGAGAGGATCTGGAGAGCAGTGTTTGGAACACTGTAGCAGAACAAACTCTCCTTGGCCTTGCTAGTAGAAAAAATGGGGGAAAAAAGGTGGGGGTAGAAAGTGGACAGAATAAAGGTCTCCACTTCACCTCACCGCTACCTTCCAAATCTCATGTAAGCTAATTGGTAGAATTAACATCCATGGTCTTAGTTGCAAGAGTATCTCAACTACATAGTTCTTTACTTCCAGTTACTATAGATCTAAAGGCAAAGTAAAAAGGAGGGGTCAATCCATTATATTCACCACAGAATCAATATTCAAGAATGGAAAATATTTATACATACTTTTATTTTGTATTTAAATTCTGGAAGCTAAAATCATATTGTGAGTAAAAATGTTTGTATAAAATCACCTATGTATCTGAATTACATTTTTATATAGGTAATTTATATTCAGATAAAAGGCAAAAGTAAAGAGTCTGTTGACTGGCTAGATTCAAATCCTGATCTTGCCATTCATTAACTGTGTGATTTTGTACAAGTTATTTAATTTCTCTGAACCTTGGTTTTCTCATCTGTAAAATGAGAATTGCAACAGTCACTTCTCATAGAGTTGTTATGGAGAATAAGTGAGAAAGTACATGTAAAGTGTTTATATAGTCCTGCTTCGTTGTTATTATTGTACATTGGAGTCAGGTACCTCCTCTGGACTGCTTGGGTTGGAGTCCAGTTAAGGAGCTTACTAGCAATGTGACTGTGAGAAATTTAAATTTTTGTGCTTTTGTTTTCTTGCATAAAAAATTGAGATTATAATGGTACCTCCCACATAGGGTGGTGATAAGAAATAAATAATACATATAAAATGCTTATAATCATGTCTGACAGAATAAGATCCAGGATATTTATTTTAAATATATTAAAATTTAATTATTGAATTTGCTTTAACAATTTTAGTTTAGTCAGCATTTTCTTTCTGAAGGTAAAATACCAGGCCTTAGTTTTTGCTGTCTTCCTGGGAGACATAATCTGTTCATTTTATATATATATATATATATATATATATATATATATATATAACACATTATGTTATAATTTATCTCAGACATGAAACTATCTAGGCCAGTCTACAGTATTCACATGCTACTAGATGGGAGATGATGGGTAATACATGCAAAATCTTTACACCAATACAGTAGATGCCAGATGATAGAAACCGTAGGATGTAACACCACTAACTTTGGCTCTCAAAACCAGGAAACCATGACTATAGAAAAAATTTAAGTAAAAGGGCTGCATTTGAGAGAATAATTACAGATTGATTTTGTTCAAGATAATAGGTTTGTTTATAAGAGTTTCTTTTTAATTCATAACAGGCAAATTTAAACAACAATACCCACTTGAGAAGATTGGTCAGTTTAGTGGAAGTTATTTTGTGATCAGAAAAACCAACCTGTGCTTGAATCCCCATTCTGCTACTTACTGGCTGTGACCTTAGACCTGTTAGCAACATCCCTGGGCTGTTGTTACTCCATTCTAAAATGAAGTTACCTTGTAGGGTTCTTGGAAAGACTGTGTTTAAGTTTACACATTTCTGCTTGTCTGTGGGTTTAGCAGGCACATCTTCCTGGAGTTCTTTTTTTTAAGGTACTGGGGGCAGGGGATTGAACCCAGGACCTTGTATGTGGGAAGCCTATGCCCAATCACTGAGCCACACTGGCTTCCCTGAGTTGGTTTTCACATTTGTTTTGCTTGTTGTTTTTGTCTTTTTCAAGAGACACCAGAAACCAAACCCAGGACATCCCATGTGGGAGGTGGGTGTTCAACTGCTTGAGCCACATCTGCTTTCTCCTGGAGTTCTTTTTATTCTAATATTCAGGGGATATTTTTATATTAAACAATTATTATTAAAATTTATAATCAGTAGCAGATTCTATTAGTCTATGACCAATAGTGTGATTTTAGATTATCAAATCAAATGTAAATGCACTTTAAAGATAAACTGAAGAAAGGCTACTTGATTTAGAAATAATTGAAACATATTTATCTGAAAATTAAGGTAATATTCATCTGTGGTTTAAGTGTCAGATGTGGGCTCTGTAATCACACCAAGTGGATGGAACCTCACACTTTGAAATTTAACAGATTTTTGATCTTGAAGAAGTTACTTAAGCTTAAGCTAACTGAGTTTCCTGCCTGCTCAAAGCAAATAACATGAAATGGGTCAGGTTAAACAATGGGAATTTATTCATTCATAGTTTTGAGGCCAGAAAAAAATGTCCAAATCATGTCATAATCAAAGCAATGCTTTCTTCCTGAAGTCCAATTGCCAACAATCCTTGGCTCCTGTGTTACATGGAAGGCACATGGTAGTATCTACTAGTCTCTCCCTTATTTTCTGAGTTTCGTTGTTTTCAGCTTCTTGCTTTTGTGGCTCGCTCTCTCTGTCCGAATTTCATTCTTGTATAAAGGTCTCCAGTAATAGGATTATGACCCATCCTGATTGACGTGAGACATACCTTAACTGAAGTCACCTCATCAAAAGGTCCTGCTTACAATGGATTTACACCCACAAGAATGGATTAAATTTAAGAACATGTTTCTCTGAGTACATATAGCTTTAAGCTACCACACTAAGCTTATCTTAACTACAGTTTCCTTATCTGTAAATGGAGGTAAATAAAATACCTGCCACAAAGTTGTTGAACACATCAAAAGAGTGCCTGGTACATAGTAAGTCTCAATAAATGTTAACTATTATTGTTATCTGTATCATCATCATCATCATCACCACGATCAAGCATCCACTATATACTTCATACCCTGATCTAGTGTTCAACTAGTGAAGTATTTGGCATAGATGGTCAAATAAGTGAATATTCCTCTTTTTAAAAAGTAAGTTAAGTTAACTTCATATTTACAAATTGAGTTGAAGAAACTTCTATATTATTTCAACTAATAATTTGCATTTATCTTTATCTTTAAAATAATTTTTGAATTTGAGAGGTAATACAGTGTCATGGTTAAAAATAAATAATTAAGTAGTAGCTACTCTTTGCTTTTTGCATATCTATTAACTTATTTAATCATCACAACATCTCTAGGCAGAGATAAGGTCATTATCCACATTTTACTGGAGAATGGAGAGATTAAGTAATTGTTTCAAGTTCACACAGATAGTAAGCAGCAGAATAAAGATCCAAACCCAGACAGTATGGCCAGACTTGGTCTTCATAATCACCAGGCAATGCTGCCTCTCTAACTCAAACTTTTGGAGGAACATTGCCTTGGGTTTTAATTCACAAGCAACCACTGAATTAGACAAGTTACTGTGCCCTCCAAGCCTTAGTTTTCTTGTCTATACAACAACCACTGCAACACTAATTAGAAAGTTGAGGGGTAAGGGTAGACTGATTCTCACCTAAAAATCAATCATGGTAGAAGAAAGGTGTCTTTCTAAAGAGCCACACAAATGCGTTGGAGATGCAGGATGAGGACAGCATTTCAGGAGCCGTGAACACATGAACAGTATGGAAATAGAAGAGAGTAAGGAAGGGGTATGACCATGCTTACTCTCATGCTTAATGTTTGGATGAAAAAGAGAGAGAAAGATTTTTAGCAGCTGCCGTGACTGGATAAAAATTTGGAGATATTAGCAAAGGGAATCGTGGGCTAGGTGTTAGGGAACATTGGTGAATAGAGAAATAAAAGGATAGTATGCTTTTAAAGAGACCTTCTGATGGGTGTGTGAAAATATTGACTGTTAAAATATATCTAAAATTACTTTAAAATAATTTTTAAAAAGCTTTAATGCTTTGGGGCATTTTCTCATGAGACTGAGAAAAAATTAGAATTCTTTTATCATTGCCTTAGGTTATGTCAGAAATGAGATGACATGGCTCCCATATTATATTTGGGTTACACTGTGGGAACTACAATCTAGGGTTTTAAATCTAACTTGATGTGTACTCAGCATTAAAATTACTCAATACTTGAGCGAAGTGAATTTCCCCATTTTTTTTCTTGGTCAAATAATGATGTAAAGGACAGGGGCATTATAAAGCTGAACTAAATGATTGTTGGAATAATATCAGAATTCCAAAGGGACAGTGTGCTAATGATTCTGAAGTCAAAAATTATAATTTTGTTTAATATGTCTTGGTCAGTATGAGATATACCAGAAAGAGAAGCAAACTTATACAACACTGTGTAAATTCTCTAAATTGAGGAATTATAAAGAAGAACCTCATTAAATTTCCAATTGGACATAGTTTTAACCAAGTCTCAATGGAAACCTAGTTTCTAAAGAATTTAAAATTCCTCTGGCCAAAGAAAGAATGTTTATGTCAGAAAAGCCAGACTTCTGAGAATGTGAGAATGTGCCCACTGCTGTGGAACTCATAATCAAGCAAATTGTTGTTGATGTTGATCTTAATCATCAATTCAGGCTAAATTGCAAATTTTTTAAACTTGAGAAATTTGTGAGAAGTAGCAAAGGGAGAGAAAGGGCTTCATCATGGTTAGAACATGCCACCTATATCTCTAGGGATGGCCATGTTTGAAAGCAGAGAATTGCAAAGTGGTATCTGGAAGACCTGGAACTGGGGTTTTTTCATTGACCCAACAGCACAAAAATGTCTAGCTGAGGTGAACTTTCTCACTGAGAAATATTTGCTGGAATCTATCTGTTCAGTTCCTGTGTATGTTTGAGAAAGAAAAGTGCTGGGTTTCAGCCTGAAAATTAACTTCCATCATCTGTCTGTCACTAATGATAGAAAGAATCCTGGGAATCAGTAATAGTTGGATCAGCTTTTTTGTGGGAGCTTTACACAGTAAAGCTTTATTGACTAACATTGGTTTGCATCTCAAAATCAAAGGTCCAACTGAGTTCCTGCTAGTGACACTCATACAACCTGAGGGAATAAAAGAGATGAGTCTATTAGCCTCTGGGATGATGAAGCTTAGAAAGATGGATACTCTTGGAAACTGAGAAGCAGTGTAGGTGTGCCTCAGCCTTTTGGAGGTGGGTACCTACTAAATGAGGACCTGGTGGGTGGAGACAAGTGGATTCTCAGGACACTCAGAGCCAGCTTTGGTCCTATGTTGATTACTCCTTATTTACTTCTAGTGATGCAGTGGGTCACCAGCAGAGTCAATGTTTTTGTTAGGTGTTTCTCAGGGGTGGGACAAGGTCTAGACTGTAGAATATTTTGGTAATAGGATGTGGCCCCATATCTACTTAGCAGTAACAAAGAGTGACATCTAGTGGTAATTTACAACTTAAGTCTATTTACCCTATAAACATATACCTGTTCTAAGCCCTTCCACAGACATGAGCCCTGGATGGAAAGAGAAAGTATACTTAACTTGCAAACATTTGCTTATTCACAAGTTCTCATTGTCTAGCTTCTAGGTCTGGAATAAAGAAAATTGATGAACCTCGCCAGGTCGATTCTTAAAATATCTTAGCAGTCATGCTCATATAAGGAAAAGTGATGGTAGGAAGGCAAGAAAATTGGGTTGTGTGTTGGTAGAGCTCTTTGGAACATCAAATAGATTTTTATCTGACTTATCTGAGAAGCGTTAACAAAATGAAGAATTTCTATTTCTCGGGATTTATTTTGGTGTGTGTGTGTGCCTGCAGAGGGTAGAGTCTGTGTTATAAATCAGAGTGGAAGAAGAATTTTATTTTCAAGAGTCTGCACATCAGAATGTAGGCAGAGGAAGCAATATGCTGGGGCATTGGAAGCAGGATGTCAATTTGTCTGGAAGTTGCATTCACATAGGAAGAACACCTTTTTTGCATAAATATTATATTTGAATGGGGTTGGCTGTAAAGCTGGGCTCACTGAGATTGAGCAGTGCTGAAGGGCCAGGTGAGCATGTGGGCAGTGTGTGCACTGAGAGTGTGCCCATGCATGTGCACAGATGGGAGCAATGAGGAAGGAGGAAGGAAAAGTAAATCAGGATTATGGTGGGTGACTGATGAAAGAGAGGCAAGGAAGGAAGGGCAGAGAATGAGGGGAAGATATTTTTTATCAGATTCCTTGAGAATGATGTTTTAGGAAAGAAAAAAGTTGTACGTGTGTGAGGAAGTAGAAATAAAAGTGAGAAAAATCAAGAGTGAAGATTTTAAATTATTTAAGTCATTTAATTTTCTTGAGTATTTTAAAAAACTCTTTATTCTACATTACTCACCACCTCCCATTTAGGTGTGTGCTTGAAAGAATGAATAATTGTGTAGATCAGAATTGCTTTTGAATGTTTTTGGTTACTTGGCTACTAATTCTGGAATTCAAGACTGGATTACACGAAGCTTTCACTCATATTTGAGAATAATGACATACCTAACAGAATTGTTAAGCAATAATAGGAGGGCTTAGGACAGTTTCTGACATAAGATAGAAATGCAGTTCATGAGACCAAGTCCTGTTTTATGGATCTTACATTCTAGTGGGAGGAGATAGACAATAACCCAATGAACAAATAAATGTAAACTAGGGAATGTGTGTTAAAATATTATTGTTCTTACAGTGGAGGCAAGAAAGGTAGAGAGGAGGAATAATAATAATAACTAAAATTTCTTGAAAAATTACCATGCACTGAAATCCCAATCAAGTGCTTTATATGTATCTCATTGAATTCCTACAATAATCCTTTTAAGAGGATTAAAATTGAGATAAAATTGTTATCTTAATTTTACAGGTGAAGATTTGCAAGCTCAACTCTCCTAAAATCACACAGATGATAGGAGGAAGAGCCAATATTCTAATGTTGGTCTTTCTAATTCCAAGGTTGTTTTCTTAAACAATGTGCAGAAAACGTCTCTAGAATTTTTATCACTTCCTAGTGATATATTGACCATCCTGCTTTGAAAAATTTGTCAGTTCAATGCCCTTATCTAAAACCCATTAAGATCAATTGGATTTCAATTAGAGCACAATGCATTATAAGTGCAAATGGTTTGAACCTTCTTTGCTCTTTTCCATTGTGCATGTATATTGAAACACTTGTTTAATTTTCTTTGATTATTTCTTCTCAGAGGCAATTCTGAATTGTTGTTCTAAAGTAGTCAGATTAAAATGAATAATGACACACTTGTTTGAGTATTTACTAGTAGATTATCATAATGAAACCACAACTCCTTCGTTTGTGACAAGGAGATGAAAAACAAATGACAGTCAAGGGATATACCAAGTTATGTAGATCTCCTGGGGTAAAATGCATTTGTGCATGTTTTCTACATTTTAAAATGTGAATATGTTAATCTTATGTATTTGTTTGGAATATTAGGATGTATGTCAGCCCAGAGAAATGTCTTATTTATGCCTTTTATATACACTATCAAGTCTTCAGCTTTTTTTGCCCCATCATTAGCTGTCACCCATTTAAAGCCTCAAAATAAGAAATATGATGTGGGAGAAATTTCGAATTGTAAACCCTAAAATCACTTCTTATATTTTCACCTCTCATGTCCTTGCTTGGAAGACTTACCACACAGCCACTGGATAGAGAAAGAGATCCACGTAATAGAAGCAGCTCCAGCCACTTTTATATAAACCTGGCTGAAGAGCTCTTACTGAGAGTGGATTTCTCGTAATTGAGTCTGAAGGATCCAAAGAGTTTTCTAACAGAGTGGAAGTAGTTGGGCATTTTTGCCTTAGTCGGCATGAGTAATGAATACTTGTGGAAAAGGAAGGTGTCCAGCCACTATTAAAGGATAATATACTTTAAGGCCAAACACTTTCTATTTCAGGAAAATAAGGGTCTTATCATAGAAGGAGTTCTATTTCCAAAGTTTATTATGTCAACACTTTTAAGGATTAAAATGAAAATATAATATCAATAAATAGAAAGAGAAGCAATTGATAAAAGTCAGCAAGAAGTTAAAATTAATTAATTCTGAAAGGAAATTTAGAACAGGAATCTAGGAACAGGAAAGACTTTCTTAACAAAGAATATAGAAGAGAATATAAATGATTGGTTTTATAAAAATTTTATAAATTTCCTATTAATATATACCATAAAATATATAACAAAAATAGATTTTTGGGAGAATTACATTTTAGAAGACAAAGGTTTAATACACCCATAAAATATAATGAGCTGTTTAAAATTGACAAGGGGACAAACAATCTAATAGCAAAATAGAAAAAAAAATATCAAAACAGTTCACAGAACAGCAAATCCAATATCTATCAAATATTTGCAAAGATACTCAAAGTCTCTAGGAGATGAGGAAATGCAGTGAGATTATCAGCTATTAGATTGGCCAAAATTAAAAGAAAACAAAATGATAACTGCTATTTCTGAATGAGATATGAGCGAAGAGAGAGTATCACATATTGCTGGTGGAAATACAAATTCCAAAGAGTTTTGGAAAGCAACTATCTATTAAAATTATACATTGACACTTTATTTCACCTTGGGAATCTATTGCTTGGAAATAAATGCACTGGTATGTTTAAAAGCATGCTTAATTTAGTATTGTTTTTAATTAGAAAAATTGGAGAACAAAGTAAATACTCATCAGTAGAGGAATATATTATGCTACAGTCATATGGCTAGTATGTGCCATTTAAAATAATAAATTAAGAATATACTAGTTGTTTTGGAAGGATTTTCATGGATTCTTCTTGAATGAAGAAAGCAAAACATGCATAATATACCATTTTTGTAAAACAAATATAAACATTATCAAGACTATTTATTGAGCACTCACATTGCAAGACACTCACCTAGAGATTAGTGTAGTAGACTAACAAGTGAAATACCACTGTTCTTGAAGATACAGTGTTTATATATTAGAAAGCAAGCAACAATATAATATAGCATAGACCTCCTTAAAAATAAGTGATATAATAGTGCTGAGTTCCAACTGAGTTAGTGTAAAAAGCTCTGAAATCAACATGTGGATATTGGATCAATAATTGCCAATAGCCTAATTAAATGTGTCACTGATGTATAAACTATTCGTATGTGTTGTATAGTGATTAAAAGCATGAATTTTGGAGGGAGGAAAACCTGGGATTGAATAATGGATGCACCACAGTAGATGCATGCCCTTGTCTAACCCACATAAAGGTCTCTGTGTTAGTTTCCCATAATGATAACGACAGCATTAGGCACTGGTAGAACAATAATCGAAATGATACAAGTAAAGCACTCAGCACAGTGCCTGGCACGGCATCAATGTACAATAAATGAAAGCTATTATTGTCATTCTTATAATTACTATTTCTCAAATGCTATTTTTGTAATTGATAAAATATGCAATCATTTAAAATGATTTTGTATCTTTTTACCTCAAATTTTATTATGAAAATTACCAAATACCCAGAAAATTTGAAAGAACTTTATAGGGGATACTCAATTACTGAACACATAAGTTTGATCCGTAATAGTTCACTATACTTGCTTCATAACATATATATCCATTTATCGATCTCTCTATCTATCCTTCACACTTAAAAAAAAAAATTCATTTCAGAATAAGTTGCAAACTATCAGTACGTCCCCTGAATTTTGTGTGTGTGTTGTTTTTTTTTTTTCTATTAGTTTGGCTTGGTTTAGTTCTTTTGCTGTCATATATTTTCTCAGTCAACAGACTTTCCACTCACTTGTGAGGATAATGAAAAATGTGACGTCAAAATGGGAAACACTAACAGAAACCTTACCCAGCTGGCCACATGGACTTGTTCTAAGAGATGTGCATGTGAACAGTGGTTGCCATTGTTATATCTAGATAGACAAGGTGTTAATTTGTCTGTAGGTTGTAACTTTTAAAATAAATGAAATTATTTAAGGGTTTGCTGCACTAGTATCCCTTTGAGGAAATTGTTCCTTAAAGCTAGGAAGGGGAGTAGGCATGTACTGACAAAGGCAATTAAACAGAAGCAGTGGAATCTGTTATGCTAAGAGTGGTGTTAAGATAGCTTTTCTTTAATGTTTTCCTAGTTACACATATTTAGAGCACTCTTTACTTTGTACTTTTTTGTTAAGAAAATTTAGCATTGCTAAAAGAGCACCCCGCTTCCATTTCAAGTTATCTGTTAATTGTCAGAGCTTGTATGTTTTACTCATTTGTAAATCTCTTCATACCATAATAATTTCTCCTTTTTTAATTGACTGATACAGTATCATGATTACAAGGTTATTTTGTACATGTCTTTTTTTTTTTTATTTTATATATATTTTTTTTTTATTATGGGTAAAAATCAAAATTCTCACAATACATACAAACATTTGTAAAATGATATATAAATATATATGCATATATGTGTATTTGCTTACAAAAATGTTATTTATATATATATATATACATATATTTTAAGAGGTGCTTAGATTACCTAAAATATTACACGGAACCCACTGGGATTCCCATGTTGCCCACCTCCCACACCTCCCACCACATCCCACACAAACATCTCCCACAGTGTGGCCCACCAACATGTCTTAATACCTTGGGTGTAATAAAAACAGCTTGAGAGAAAAAAAAGAGTAAACACTGGCATAGAGTAAAAATATTAAAGGAGCTTAGAAGCCAAAGCATTTACCAATGCCTGTGAATTTATCAAGCCATCGTTAATTCAGGATTCATGTTGAAAAAATGGGCAAGAAACAAGGAAATGAAGAGAGCAGAATGAAGGCAATCAAGGGAGAGATATCCATGGGCAGTTGGGGAGGAAGAATTATGCAGTAGTTAATCGACATAGGGCTTTTCATTTCTAAAAACCATGAGTAGTATATTTGTAATTATGTTTCTAAATTTGATAAAAACCACATCCCAGATTTGCATAAGCAACTCTATAAAGCTTAGATACTTGCATCTTGCCATTATATCATGTATTGGAGGTTTTTCCAATAAGGTTTTTTTTTTTTTTTTTTCATCTTTCTTTGCAAAGAGGTCCCTAAAGATTTGTTCTGCCAGTCTTCTGAATATACCCTGTCTGAAATCCTAAGGTACACAAAACTTAAGTTCATGCTTAACTTATAGGGCTTCTGCTGTATACCAATCATCAAATGTAATTACTTAAATATCCATAATTATTTATCATCTAGAGCTATATTTTGCTTTATATCAACTATAATAATCTTCTAGCAGGACCATAATGCTCTGATAGGTAGGGCCCCCCTTTTACTAAATTGATATGAAATAGCATAATAATTGCAGGTTTTTGTTTGTTTGCTTGTTTCCAGATTAGGAAACAGAGCCTGAGATAGCTCTCAGCTGGTGTCCTTTACGTTACCCCATTGCAATTAGCACGAACCTGAACAAATAGGCACAATTAATATTTTAAATTTATTTTCTAATACAGTATGTTTTGGATTTCTTTTCAAGTTGCCCTAAAAAAGATTAATTTTGAAAAGTCCATGGTAAGTTGCCAATAGTGTAGAATAATGAACAACCCTCAGTAGTCAGGGAAATTTCATGAAAAATATTAAAATAGACTTGTGAATATGAAAATTTGAAGGTAGTTTCAAAGAAAATAGAGGACAAAAGCATATTTTGAACCTCTGAGAAAAAAAAACTTAATGGTCTTTTTCTGAAAATACAAGCTATAAAATGCATATTAAACATATTGTATATTTGACTATTTTACAAATTTGAAATAATTTTCTAAGATGATTAAAGTATAAATATCTACTTTGTGATTATTTCTGCAACATTGGAAATACAAATGAATTTCTACCATATATTCCAATCTAGAAATTTAAAAATCTCTAATATTGTTATTTTATGTAAATAATATTTTGTGTTGCAGATACAGATGAGTGGAAGAAGATATAAAGTTAAATTATAATTCTACCCATTTTTAATATTTGGGTATTTAATATTGTATTTGTTTTCCTTTTAGCATAACTTTAAACAAAAATTGGGATCATACTGTACATACTGCTTTGGAACCTGCTTTTCCATTCAGAAATACATTGTAATATATTGGAGTTTAATAAAATATGCTTCTATGACATATTTTAAAAGTCTCAATTGAAGTGGTTTTCCTACAGAGAGGTTTTTAATTTGATTCTTGGGACCCAACAAACTTCAGATTTATTTGAGATATTTTGGGCCACATGGGTGATATGAATTTAGACACCAAGTCAGGGGCAAGTTAGTAAGTTATAAGTTTATGAATTTTTGGAAGATACATTTTTTCCCTCTAATCAGCCACAGTGAAGCAAGAAAGTTTCTTACTGTCCCCTTTTTTAAAGTTTTTTTTTTTTTTTTTTTTTTTTTTTTAACTTCTTTTTACTTCTTTCTCTCTTACCCTTATGATGTAGTCCTTTTGGGCCCCAGCCATGTATTCTGGTCTTATGCTGGACCCCCATTTTGGGGCCATCTTAGGCTTTATCTCCTGTTGCCACTTCTCTCCTAAGGCTGACACTCAGATCTCCAGGACACAGATAAAAAACCTTAAACCAAAAAATCTGGCTTTATCACTCAAGTATCCACTAAGTTTACTGATTTCGCTTCATTTCTGGCCTCTACGTTTTCTTCTCTGTCTGCCAGCTTAGCAATAAAGTTAAAATACATTTAACATTTTATTCAGGGTTTCACTTGTTTTAATCAAAATGACTTTTCTGTAAATCTATTCTGCCATATGACAAAAATGAAGGCCAACAATATTTACTTTGAACAATTAAAAATATATCATGTGTACTTATATTTTATCATTCCTAAAATGAAATACTTTATTTAATTTAAATTTTTATGAAATCAGTTAAACTTTGTTAGTAAAAATCTGTTTTTAAAAGCCTGTATCAGAATGTCATAATGTAGATAATAATAATAATGATACAGAATTATAGTTTGAATACTTACCAAGTGTCAGACACTATATCGATGGATAAATGTTTTTGAATCCTTTCAACAACTGATCAAAAAAGAAATTATGCTCATTTGAAAAATAAGGAAACTGAGATTGAGTGCTAAATCAGGGTTCAGTCACAAATATGTAAAATAAGAACTTGGACTATATTATGCAGTTTTCCTTCTATTTTTCTTACTTTGAATAATCCCATATTTCAACTATCTTATGACTGATGAAATATAAGTTTGGTATTACATTTATCAAAAAAACCCACAATAAGAAAGCATTTCATCCTAATTTCTTATGTTGAGAATTAACCTACTTATCTCAGGCTTATCTTATATAACCGTACTAGGCTAGGATACCAATTTGTGGTAGCCTTTCCCTATAATCACACTAGCAGTATAATTACCAATATGAGTTATTTTATTAATATTGTTAATATTGTCTAATTTAACTTTCTTATTGTAAGGCCTTCCTGTTTATTTAATGACAGTATAGACATGCATGAAAACAACAACAAACCCTGCTTCTTACAACACGTCAAATCATTCATTTCCTTTTAACAGTGAGGATTGTTCCCATAACTTTAACTGTTAATTGGCATTTTTTTTACCTTTTTGTAATAGCAACTATAGGAAATGAAGAACAAAGTGGTGGTGTGTTTAATTGTGGCCACAGAAAATCTATGGCTTTGATTTCTTTTTTGGAAAGCCATTTTATACATAAATTGAATCAAATAGAAGTAATCTATACAAGTCCGAGTTAATATCAGTTCAAATGTCAGTGTTGTACTTGATTACATTGTAATGTACAACCTTTCAATACTGTTGTTTTTGTAGTGAAACATATGCTCCATCTAATTTATTTGAAGTATTCTATGTATTTGTGTAATCCAGGTTTGGCCATTCCTTCCCTCAACTCTTTTGTCCCACAGTAACTCTTACTGATTCTCTTGGCATGATATATAAGATAATGTGATGGACCTGAAAGTAATATGTCCATTTCAAGTTTTGTGCATGTTCTAGTACAACCATAATTGATTTCCTGTAATACTGTTGGATTTCAAAAAAGCATATTAATTGAAAGTTTATTAATGCAAATATTTATTTTGTCTTATAGTGACTGGACATCCAATACTCAAAAGAGCTAATATCCGGATTGTTGGGAAGTTAGTGGCCAGATCCATGAGAGAAAGGAAAATGAAAGAATATTATAAATCATTAAATATATTGTAATGTTTTCAACACAATATAGTTATCTTTGATGGTTGAACCTATCTACTCAAAGACAAAGGTGGATATTAGCAATGGATTAACTGTTTCAACATGAATAAAGGACAAACATCATGAATACAAAGAAGGACTTCAACAAGTTAGCCTATAATTCCTAAATATCTTTGGATGCACATCATTCATTTGATCTTCTTTGTAGAAAACCTGTTTTCTCATAATAATAAAATTGAATCCATAGTGTCAAGTATTCCTTTCACTGGTCTGAAATTTGTATTGTTCCATTACCAGTAAATGCCATAAAGAAATTTTAAAATTCTTATTTCCAAAAATAGCATCATTCTAGTATAAAATAGTTTTGTGTTCTTTTTTATTTTTTTTAAATGACAATAGTGTGATATTTCATTGAAATATTATATGCCACTGAATTGCTTTGTATTCCAGAATTTCCTTCATTATTCAATTTTTTTTGGAAGTGGTTTCTCAAAATGTGTTTTAAAGTATATTATTTTATTAGTAATATACTTATTTTTCCTACTCTCATTCCTAATGTACTCTAAAGTGAAAAACCAAGAGTCAATATACAGTATACTTGTGTTTACCTTAGTGCTGAAAGGATTTGAAGTAAAGTGTGTAACACCAGCTCCTTTAAGAATCTTGAATTTATTTTTTTCTACCTACCTACCTATCCATCCATCTATCCATCTATGTAAAACATTTGATCAGAAAACAGTTATTACTAGCTAAAATGTAGACGTTGGCTTATGGGAAGTTAAGATTTAAAATGTGCAAGGTTCCTATTTGGAATAATAGAAATGTTTTGGTAATGGATAACTTTGTGAACATATCTCCAAACATGATTAAAAGGGGAAATTTTAGATCATCTATATGGTAGCAGAATAAAGTTTTTAAAAATCCATAGACCTTCACTACACAGTGAACCCTAAGTTAAATCATGGACTTTAATTAAAAGTACATTTTTAAAAAATGTGCTATCATCTTATATAACAAATGTTCCACACCATGCAAGGTGTTGGTTGTGGGTTGGTATATATGAATCATGTATTTTATGCAGGATTGTTTTTAAATCCACGACTTCCTGAATAAAGGAAAAAGAAGCTACAAGAAAACTTTTGGGGGTGAAGGATCTGTTCAATATCTTGATTGTAATGATAGCGTCATAAAGATACATCTGATTTATGAAGTTACAAAATTTTACAGTTTAAATATATGCAAATTTACTGAATGTCAATTATATTTCAATAAAGGTATTTAAAAATATCTATGTTGTTCCTGTGAATAATTAAGAGAATTTCACTTTAAGGAGCAAAGTTTATTCTTTTCTTTATTTCAGTACTGAAAACTGGTAAATGCAAAATTTTAAAAAAAGGAAAAGAAAAAATAAACACTGTGTTGAATCCCAGCATGGTAACAGATCTTCATCCTGCCCGTTTGTCATTATTAGGATAAAAACTTGGTTAGATTTCCTCTACCTCTCTCCCTCATAAACATTGGGAGCAAAAGCACAAACTTAAAATGAAAGGTACTTGCAAACTTGGATACAGGATTTCCTTGTGTGATCACTATTTCAAATGGTAAATATGTTTATTAGAGAAAATAATTAATATAAAACAATATCAAAATTACTTTGTAAAAATAAACTATATAAATTAAGTTCTGATTTATGACAAATGGGGGCAGGATAGAGATGAAATTTATTTTTCTTTTAATAAGATGTGATTGTTCTTTTCTTGTACTTCCTAAATGTAATTATTAGTCTTGATTTTTAGTGAACTAAAGTAGGTCTACTGAATGCCTTTTAGAGATGTGATCCTACATTGTGTTTGTTGACAATATGTCACTCTAGAGCTGTAGAAGACAGTATAAGGTCAGGAGAAAGAAGCCTCTACTTTTCAATAGTCAGTTTCTCTTTAAAAATTGGCACTTGGTGCTCATCAAAGTACAAGAAATATTGGATATGCTCTAAATGTCCATTGTGTTTTTGAGCCAACTACCTGATGGAAGTCATCACTTATATGTAAATGAACTGTCAATGGCTTGCCACCGTTGGCAATCACTGGACTGTGAAGGGTATATCTTAATAAGAACCAAAGCTCTTCACAGACTTTGATTTACTGGAAATAAAATAGAAAAGTCCTCTGAGACTATAAAGGACACTTGTTTCAGATAAAATGTCTAGACAGTAGCAATATATTTAGGACTCTTATTATAGCAAAACTGCAAATTAGAATAGAGTGGTGAGAAAGTTCCTGTGACCCAACTGAGTTCTAAAACATTGCATCTGACTAGAGTAATATGATCTTTAAAATAGCTAAGCCAAATTAAATAAAAAACGCATTTTTTAAAAAGGAGATAGAAACAATATAAGGAAAACTCAGGTTTGTTACATGTTTTAAATTGTCTGTGTCTTATGTTTTACATTTTCTCATGTCTATATTTTTCTTAAAATAATGAAGCTATTAGAATAGTTTAAAATCTAACTTCAATGATCCTGCAACATACACTATTTCTTAGAAAATTCAGATTTAATAGTAGTTTACCTTGTCTATCTATTCTTTTATTCAACTTCCATTCTGAAGAATAAGCACAATTGTAAATATTAAATTATAAGTATTAATATTTTATTAATGTTGATAAAAATAATATATTACATTTGGAAAATGTCTGCAAGTTTGAAGTATACTTTCACATAAATATGAATTAGGGAAGTTTTAAAAGGTACAACCAATTTTTTATATTAACTACCCTCTCCCAAAGCATACTATTTTCACAGAAATGCATTAGTCAGGGTAGGCTAACAGCATTAGAAAACAACCTTAAAAATCCAATTGGCTCAGGATAATAACAATTTCTTTTTTGCTCCCTTTACAATCCAGTGTGTGTCAGCAGGGACTTTGCTCCATGAAGTCTTTCAGAGATTCAGGATTTTTCCATCTTAATAGCTCTGCCATTCAGAGCTACTACTATTACTACTGTAATCTTTACAACCAGGCAATGGACAAAAAAGGGAGAGAATGTGGAGAAAGTATATCCACTCTGTAACCACCTCAGTTTGAATTTGGAACATGTCACTTTCACTCACATTCCATTAGGAGGAAAATTTATCACATGGCTCCATCTAAATGTAAGGGGACTGGGAAATGTGTTCTACCTTAGTGTTAAAGAAGAGAATATGTCAGTTTTTCTTAAGGGAAGTAAATCGCACTCCTCATTATTTTAAGGAACAAGAAAAATTTCAAATGGCTTCACTTGGATAATCATCATTCTGGTTTAAAATTTTATCATAAAAGTATCTGAATAATCCAGTCTTTTGTGATTTCTCCAAGATTTTGATGCAAAATCCCTTGCAAAATATGTCAAGAATCCTGAAAACATCTGGCACCAATTTTGAGGAAATTATTTTTCTTTTCCTTTTTTTCAGACATGTGCTTTTCTTTCTGGAAATTGAAGAACTTGGGGTGTGTTTGTTTTTTGCCATTCAAATACAAATCACAAGTATTATTTTTAATAATATATTGATAAGAACCATTCTTTTCATATAAAGAGCATGCATTCCATGAGGAAATTCCAGTTAGGAGAAATAGCCTATCTGAAACCAATACTTCTAGAACAATGGAGAAAAACACAGAATTGGGCCATCTCAAACTTTTCTATATAATTGATTATCAATAAAAGAAGGCATGATAAAATGGTGCTAATACAAAATTGACTTACCATCTCAAAGTAATTCTTCATTTCAGGTCACTGGGATAGAACACTAAGGAATTAAAAATTCTCATTAAAAATTTTAAACAAATGAAGAGAAGGAGAAGGAGAAAACAACTAAAAATTTTAACAGGTTTACTGAAAATTTTGAACAAATGTGCTTGCTTTGTTAAAGTCTGCTCCCTTTGAAAACATCAAAAACAAACTCTGCTAGCTCTTTGTGGAATCAGTGCTTAAACTTTCAAGCTTTTGAATTATTAAAAAAAATATTACACTATACTGGACTTTAATTTTTGATTCCCCTAAATTTTAAGAGAAGTCTGCATATTTTGCTAGTTTTTTGTAAATCATCCATTTCTACCACCACAACCATAATTTGATTTAGAAAGTAGTTATGCATGGATAAAGGGCAAGCACAGAGCACTACTCCTACTGGAATAGCTCATGGCAGTGGCTGAGGGTTCTGAGATTGTTTTGGTTTCCTAGGCTGTTCAAGCAAATACCACAAATTGGATCAGGTTTAACAATGAGAATTTATTTGCTCTTGATTTTGAGGCCAGAGAAATGTCCAAATCAAGGCATCATCAAGGCGATTATTTCTTCCCGAAGACTGCAGCGTTCTGGTACTGGCGGCTGGTGATCCTTGGTCCTTAGTTCCTCTGTCACATGGCAGTGCACTTGGTGGCCCCTTCTGTCCTCTCCATTCTCTTCTGCGCTCTGGTTTCCATTGAATTTCAGCTTCTGGCTGCTCCTTGTGGCTTTCTCTCTGTCAGAATTCATTCTGCTTATAAAGGACTCCAGTAATAGGATTAATACCCCTTCTGATTGAGGTGGGCCACACACCTTAACTGAAGTAACCTCATCAAAAGACCCTACTCACAATGGGTTCATACAAGAATGGATTAAATTTAAGAATGTGTTTTTCTGGGGTACATACAGCTTTAAGCCACCACAGAAGTCAATGGCTCTATGGTAACTTCCTGATTCAGTTTCCTGATTTTAGCAAGCCAGTTCTGGGGTGATACAGGGAATGATTCATGAAATTCTTCCTGCCATCTTAACTTCAGCAAACCCCACAACTTTTTCAGTTATCTAAATCCATAATAAATCTCTTCTGATTATTATGGCTAGCATGTCCCTGCCATCTGCAACTAAGAATCTTGACCCATATATTTTCCTTCCTTGCTTCCTTCCATCCTCATTCCAACCCTCCCCCACTTACTTACTAAATTATGCTTGTCAGTAAAGGTTCTACCAATTTAAAGGTATTTAAAGATTAAGAAGCATTTTTATTTTATTTTTTATTTTTTTAATTTTTTATTTATTTTTATTGTGGGTAAAAATCTAAATTCTCACAATACATACAAACATTTGCAAAATGATATATAAATATATATGCATATATGTGTATTTGCTTACAAAAATGTTATATATATATACATATATATACATATATTTTAAGAGGTGCTTAGATTACCCAAAATATTACACGGAAACAAAGACTTTTGGCGGTATCAGATCTCCTGGCATGTCCTATCTTCCCAAACAATCCAACTTGCACTTTCTCCCTGCATATAACTGCAGCTTCAACTTAGTAGAAAGCATATTTGATATCCTAAATAGTATTCCTGAGAGTAATTCTCTATAGAAGAAAAGGCAAGGATATCAGAAAAGTAACTTCATTTTTGATAGCAGGATGATAATTTTATGAAACTCTGCAGCCTTGACAGTTGCTTATAATCCACAAAAATGAAAAGGATGCAATAGGCAGAGATTTATCAATTTAATCTTTCTGCATTTTGACAACATGTTTATTAAAGACTAAAACACTTTTAAATTTAGTACAGTTTCAACATTGATGTAATGGCTAGTCTGGAACAACAAATCTCTCAGATAGTTAAATGACTAATGGAACATACATTGGAGATTTGCAATAAGTAAAATATGATTAGAAGAAGCACTGATATTGCCTTATGCATATTTGAATTCATAGATTTTCATCGTAAACCAAGATACCTTGTTAATCTGTAAAAATATCTGAAAATATATTTCTTTGAAACATATTTCAAAGAAATCTCAAATAGGTGATTTTCTTGATAAAAAATGTGAGTTTATTTAGAAAACTCTCTCCCTTGTACTAAAAGAAAAATAACAACAAAAGCTGTGAAAATAAAAATGGAAACTGTTTTATAGAATTGAGAAGCTGGAGCAGGCATTATTTATCTAGACTAAGGCCCTCATTTTATAGAAGTACAAACTTAGGTGGAAAGGATAAGTGAGTCAGAAGAGGCCATGAAGAGATCTTAGTGCTTGAGTCTGGGTTGGCATGGGATCTTCTGATTCCTAATCCGGGCTCCTATTCTATATTAACTCCCCAGAAGGCAAAGTGAGTAGATATTAAAACAGAAAGCAAGAAGAATCCATAATCCAAGCCCAGAATAGGCACCTTCACATAAAAAGATCCCATACGTTAGATGCCCTCCTCTGACTTTTTTGGTAGTCTCTCTTCTCACACACAAAGAAACCTCCCTGCTCTCCTTGTTTGCATCCCCCTTTTCCACAACCCTTAGAAGAGGTTAGCTAATTTGATCAATTAAGTTGGTTCAAGGTGTTAATGGATCCTAATGGTTTAGTGTAATACCTTGTTTCCATTTTAATAATTCCTCTCTATTCATTGAGAGTGACTAATGGTGGGAACTTTAGACATTGTACAAATCAGTTGAGGGTCACATAAAAACATCCTTACCTAGAAATTTTATTTTGTGTGTTTGTTGCGACTTTTATTAGATGAGCCTCCTAGTGTACGTCTGTGACTGGATGATTATATCAATACAATACATTATTTCAGGTTTTATATAGGGAAAGTACTTGTTTAATCTTAGCTGCCAGCCCAGATAATGCAAAGTCTCTAAGTTTAACAACGAAAAAGAATTCTATTTTTTTAAATTTATGTTTCTTATGTAAGGTTGTTTACCAATTCCTCCCAACTCTTCCAAATGCTTTTTGGATTTGTCCCTTTGTTTTTATTTTCATATTCACTTGATAGTCCGGGTCCTTATTATTTCTGGTCTAGACTTAATATGTCTCAGAATTTTCTTAAATATAAATGTCCCCATTCTCCAATCCATCTAGCAATTTATGGCCCTTCTACTAAAATCTGTCCTGTCATATACATCCCTCTTTCATGATTTTCCAGACCATCAACTGAAGTTCAAATCTTCATCTTTACATTCTAGGCTATTCGCACTATAGCTCCCTCCTTAGTAACCAAACTCTTGACCACCCAGAGAAAAACATATTCCTTCCTTTGTTCATGGCATCTAGCCTTCCCTCCCATTTTCTCCTTGCCTATTCAGGTATAGCTAGACTTCTAGGCAGCCAATCCAATGTTACCGTAAAGCTTTTCCCAGAAAATCCAGTCATCCTTAGTGCTTATTTCCCTTCTCCAATGGAAACTGCCTGCACCATTTATTTTTGTTCTTGATGATGTTATTTTGCACTAATTTATACTGGTCTCAATCATTTTGGTTAACATAATACTTAGCACAAGTTTTTAAGAAATGCTTGTTGAAATAAGAGGGTTTAAATCAGAGTGTTTAATCAAGTCAAGTAGGTTAGCACAGAAGTGAGAGTCTCCAGTCTTTGATTCTTCAGCAAACCCTGGAAATCATATATACAGTAGTGGTCATAAAAATGTTGATCATAAGAATCATGCAAATTAAGTTGATCGTGAGAGTGAAAGTGGTATTTTTTTTTAAACCCTAAAATTATTTATCTATTGTCCAACAAAATAGCTTTATGATATTGGTGGACCTGGACTTATAAAAAAGTTTATTCAAAAACTATTTTTAAAAATAAAATTTTTTTATAAATAAAAATTATATACATCTATGTGCATTGATGTAATATACAAAAACCTTTTATAGATTATTTGAACATTGCAAGTAACATAATCAGAATAATTATTCTTGGAATAAATTTACATTTTTTAATCGCCTTAATAAATTATTTAGTTGTAACTCTTTAGTAAAATGGCATTGGAATTTTTCTCAAATTTGGTCTTTTTTTTTTTCCATAAAATTACCTGCAATATTTTTCTAAAAGTTTAAGTTTATGGTGAACAAATTTGAAAGTGCTGACATCTTCGATTGAATCTTCTATATAGAGTATAATATTTTTAGCTTAGAAAATACTCTCTATGTTCGAAGGCCCCTGGCAAGCTTAGAACAAATTTTGCTACATGGAGGATATTCTTGATTGTAAATATTTTTGTATTGGCATGTAAAAAATTTTGACCCAATTATTTTCACAGATACTTTTAGCTTCTGTTCAGTGTACTTCCTTTAACAAATATTTTACATGAAAAAGTTTATAAATAATTATTTCTGTGATTTTTGAATATTTTTCCCAATGTTAGATCCTTTAAAATTATAGGCAGTTTCATTTGCATTTCAGAACATAATTTATCACGTTAAATATTGTAACTCCAATGAAATAGTGTTCTCCTCAATCAAGATACACCAAAGAAAATTACAGAATTTCATAGCTAAATCTTAAATGTTGTTTAAGCTATTGTTGTTTAATTTTTTCACTGCCTCTCTTGCTTTTATATGGATTAATGTCTGTGTCTTCTTGTTTCCAAGCTTTATTTTCAATTACTAAATTCTTTTAAAAATTACATTTTTTGACAACTTGATTTGTTGAATAATTTTATTAAAGATTTTCTACTTATTCTGAACAAATGAAACCAAAATTTAGAGGACTCACAAAAAGTTCAATACCACTGTAGAGCACTTAAGTTGATTTACAAAGTAGTGCTTTAAAGGCAAAACATTTCTAAAATAGAATTGATGATGGGTAGCAAAGGAAGCGCATTTTGTTATGCTCAAGTATTGATTTGTTTTCAATATCATGGTCATTCTCTAAACTATGTAGTAAAGGAATCTTAATTTTGGTTACAAATGTGTGTGTGTTTAAAATATAACCACTGAAGTTTATATTTCAGTTGATAAAATACTGCAGCTTATTTGTAAGCAAAAATGAATTATGTGTGCACTACAACCAATTTAAAAAATATTTCTGCCCCCAAGACTTCTTCATGCTTTAAGGATATGGTTTTACATTCTTCATAAATTTTATGTTGATATTACTACTGTAGAAACAAAACATTTATTTTCAATGTTGAACTTTTTAACTGAATTTATAAGAGTATTCATAATAATATCAGATATTTCACCTTTGAGAGAATGAAATGTAAAAAAGCCTTGATTTAAATTCTATGAAATATATGAAGAAAATCATACCATTATTGAAATTATCTTAACTGATTTTTCTCTATATAGGAACTGATGATGTAAATATAATATGATTTTTTGTGTAGTTGTTTTTCTGCTAATAGAGTTAACACCTTAAAAGTTATAGCTTTAACTTGGAGAACAAGCAAAAGAAAGCGTGGAATTGAAAATAATCAAAAATCTATTTAGTGTAGTAATTGCTTTAAAAGAAAAGTTGCAGTTTTATTTAAAGACGTCTTCTGAAACTGTAGTTTAAGTCATCATCTTTGGACATTGTGTTCTAAAAATAACTACTGGAAAACTTTATTATTAATTATGAGAAATAAATTCAGTCTATAAATTTAAATTAAATCTATACTTTGGTTTCTCGAGTTCATAGATGCTAAAAAGTGTTTCAAAATTATATTAAATTATCATAAAATTAAAATATTACCAAACAATATATGGGTTAACAATTCTGAAATTATTTCATAAGTATTCTAGGTTTTAAAAAAGAAATAAATATATTGCAGATAATAAGAGCCGAGTTTATCTTTTTATGAGAAGTTATAAATGAGCCAAGGGAGACCGCTGAAATGAACCCTAATAATCGTATTTATTGGAAAGCAATAGTCCATATGTTCATACTGAAATAAATAGATAATTGAATAGGTAAATAGGGGGAGAAGGGACAAACATTGTATCAAAATACTTGTAAATTATAAAGCCACTGTGCAAGAGCATTCAGAGTGTTTTCGGAGCTCTGTAACTCAGCCTCCATTTCCTGCATATTTGCCATGTACATCTAACCTGTAGTTCCCCGTGTTTCCTACTGACCCCACCAGCAGGAGGTCTGGAGTTCTGTGCATCTTACAGACCGTGAGAGTGGCCACAGCACAATGGTCTGGTAGACCATGTTGCCCACACGGACAGGAGCAGCATCAAATATATTCCCCACTGAACTGTAAGTCAAAAGGTTTACCTTCTCTAGCTGCTTTTGCTGGCACACACTTTGTTTTATTGGTGAGTGCTATGCATGTTGCCTTCAAATGGAAAAAAGAGATGGGCTATCAAGCACCGATTTTCTGAATTAGCCACATGTTGAATGAAATCTCTGATCACTGCACAAGTGTATCACACCCTACCAGATGTGTGTAATGAGACTATGGTAGAAGCTGGAAGAACATAATAGAAGGTCACCAAACACATTATGGCTTATTTTTAATGCAATTATTAATGCTTTGTTTTTGTGTTTTTTTTTTAAAGATTTTATTTATTTATTCATTTACCCCCCCCCCCCCTTGCTGCTTGTGCTCGCTGGGTCAGCTAACCACGCCGTGCGGGCGGGCTTGCCTTCACCAGGAGGCCCCGGGAACCGAACCCGGGGCCTCCCATATGGTAAACGGGAGCCCTACTGATTGAGCCACAGCCGCTTCCCTATTAATGCTTTGTTAAGCATGGAAATCCCAGGGAAAATGCTAACCAGACTGGAAGCTGGGACAAGGTATGAGCCCGCACTGTTCTAAGCAGACTGGAATATATGGTCGTTAGAGATGAGACTGAGTAGGTTCCATAGATGAGTTTTGTTTGGCCTTCTGAAAATGTTAATGCCTTTAGCCAGGAGAATGCACTTTTATATTTGGCATAGTCCCCACCATATCTTTCTACCCCACAAAGTGACTTCATAGGTTAATATGGGTAGAAGTAACATTTTCATACTGTTCATATTCATGATCATGGTAAATTACATCATTTATTCAGGTGAGATGAAGAAAAGCTCTCTTGACAGCTGACAGCTGGTAACTGGCCTAGTACTTAGAGCAAGACGGTGGTGATAGATGAGGTCACTGTGACTGCAATGGGGTGAAACCCAAACAAGGCCACTATGTAACAAAACAGACAAGATCAAGAACACTGTGCAAACCACAAATATGACCAAGCATCCCCCTTCCCAGCTGACATGAGTCAGTGTTGCTTCTTTGCCAATCACAGCATTAGGCACCTTCTGTTCTTCATACCTCTTAGATAAAAATTAAGGTCCCATTAGCCCCATATTCCCAAGCAGTTACTTCTGCTTTCTGACACTACCCAGTTGAGAGCAAACACCAGTTTCCTTAAGCCTCCCCACCAAATCACCTAACACAAAGCCAGATCCTATCACGAGCCCCTCAAACACACCCTCTGCTCCTTGAGATACTTCACTATTCCCCAAGGCATGCAGTTTTCTTTGATGCATCAAGTAATCAATATAATTGACTACATATCAATCTGTTTGACACAAGCGTAACTCTAGTGGTCTTTTGTGATGGGCATTGACAGGATCTTCTATGTCCTCAAATAATAAGTTGAACTTGGGGATAAAAAAGTCTTATATATTTTTTATAGATTTTTCCCCTAGGTATATTATAATTTTTGTGGCCATTTTGTTCGGTGTAATTTTCTATTATAATTTAATTGGTAATTAGTTTTTTATTTTTATGTTTCATATATAAAAGTATATATTCTTTTTGAGTTTTACAGATTACTCTGGTACATAGCCATCATGCTGAACTTTATTACAAGTTATAATTGAAGATTATCATATATCTTTTTTGTTGATAACTATGCTCTATGCAAATAATTGTTATTTTATTTATTCTTTTCCAATTATTATGCGTTTAATTTTTTCCTGGTAGTCTTGCCTTGGCTAGGAATTTCAATACAATGTTTAATCCTTGAGTGATAGTGGACAATGCTGTCTTATTCCTGATTAATGGAAATATTTCATAAGTATTACTGTATACACAGATTTTTCCTTAAATAAGTTTTAATTTTTAGATAAGTTTTAATTTTTAATTTTTTAATGTATGACTTAAATTGCAGTATTTTCTGAAGTTCAACCATTCTTGAATTCATGTGATAAATCCTCCTTGGTTACAAGGTATTTATTATCACTGCTGGATTTGATTTACAAAAATTATATTTCAGACTTTTACATCTATATTACTACATGAGGTTATTTATAGTTTTAGATTTTCTTGAACTCTGTCAGGTCTTATTTTCAAAAGTTTATTAGCCACCAAGTATATTTGTTAACCCATTCCCTAATTCAATTCTCTGAAACTTTAATATATTATAGGGTTTGTAGATTCATATAAACTTACGTGGATTTGCTACGGACATTTGTGAGGTTGAAATTTTGTACTGCCAGTTCCATTGTTTTAATAGGTATTGGGTTATTTAGTTTTTTTCTTCTTAAGTTACTTTTGTTCATTGAAATGGACAGAGTTTCAAATTTATTGGCAAAAGAAATTGTCTTCAGAATTTTCCATTGATTTGTAAAATCTCTACTGTATTTGTGGCCATGTCCTACTTTTGCTTTCTATCTTAATGTATAAGATAGAAATGGGAGTGTATATTTGCACCTTCTTTTGATAGTACCTGTCATATAGAGTTGCTGTGAGAATTAAATGAGCTAATAAAAGCAAAATCCCTCTTCTCAGTGCTTTGCTAGAAATTTGTTTATTAGTCTTTTAAGAAGCCTTCTGCTCCTTTCATGATTATATATTACATTTTTCTTCTATTTCATTATTGCTTGTTCTTGTCTTTTTCATTTTCTTATTTTTGCTTTCTTTAGGTATAATCTGTTTTTTTTTAATAGCTTCTGTAACTAATTTGTTTTTCATCTTTCTTATTTTTAAAATAATTGCATTTGTCTAAACTTTCTTACTATTGCTGTAGCTGTTTCCCATCAATTTAAAAAATTTTTTTCTTAGGAGGAACCAGGGATTGATTCCAGGACTTCATACAAGGGAAGCAGACAGTCAACCACTGAGCCACATCTGCTCCCCAATGAGCATTGGCTTTGTTTGTTTGTTTGTTTGTTTGTTTTAGGAGGTGCCGGGGATTGAACCCAGGACCTCATATGTGGAAAGCAGGCACTCAACCACTTGAGCTACATCTGCTCCCTTATTTGTTTTATTTTTTTATTTATTGCAGTGCATCACTCATACATGAACATACATAATAAGTGTATAACAATAGTTGTGAACTTACAAAACAAACATTCATAACATCATACGGGGCTCTCATACCTCAACCAATACCTTGCATTGATGCCACACATTTTTAACTAATGATTAAAGAGCATCCTGAAAATATTACCACTAACCAAAGTATTTTCCCCCAACCCACCCCACCATCATTATTATTTTTATATCATTTATACATGAACATACATAAACAGTAAGTATATAGTAAAAGTTGTGAACTTACAAAGCAAACATTCATAATATCATACAGGGGTTCCACATCAACCCTCCACCAACACCTTGCATTATCTTGAGACATTTGTTACAAATTATGAAAGAATATTGTCAAAATCTTAATATTAATTATAGTCCTTACCTTACTTTTGGTGTATTTCCCCCCAACACACCCTATTATTATTTTTGTAAATATATTTTTATGACAGAAGTTGTAAACTTGAAAAACAAGCATGCACATGTATAGAATTCCCAAACAACACCCCTCTATCAACACACCACACCATGGTGGAACATTTGTTACAGATTATGAGATAATAACATTAGATTATTACCAGGTCCATAGTGTACATTTGGCACACATTTTCCATACTCCCCCATTGTCAACAAAGTACATCTTTAGCATAGATGCAAGAATATTACATTATTACTGTTAACCACAGTCCATAGGTCACTCCAGTTGGATTTTTCCCATGCTTCTCCACATTCCCACCACCCTACAATAGATGTACATCTGCTCTAGCTCACAAAGGACACTCTTGCCTCTGTACCATCAACCACAATTCTCATCCACCTCTGGGTTTACTGTGCTATTCAGTCCCTAGATTATTTTCTAGCTTTCTGTTGATTGGTATATGCATCCCTAGACTACCATTTTCAGCCACATCCCCATTTATAAACCAGCTGTTACTCACTATAATGTGTTACCATCAACTTTACATTTCCACACTTCTACAGTAAAGCTAATTAAAACTTCTTTGCACATAAATTATCAGTAGTCCATATCAGCCCTCCTCTTATCTCCTTTAAGAATACACTACCTACCACCAGGTCTTGAAGATATTTTCCTACATTTTCCTCTAGAAGCTTTATGGTTCTTGCTTTTATATTTAGGCTTTTGATTCATTTTGAGTTAATTTTGGCATAAAGTGTGAGATAGGGGTCCTCTTTCCTTCTTTTGCTATGGATATCCAGTTTTCTCAGCACCATTTATTGAATAGACTGTCCTGCCTGAGCTGGGTGGGACTGACAGGCCAGTCAAAAATCACTTGACCATAGATGAAACGGTCCATTTCTGAACCACCAATTCGATTCCACCGGTCTATATGTCTGTCTTTATGCCAGTACCATGTTGTTTTTACCACTGCAGCTAGGCAATACAACTTAAAGTCTGGAAATGAGAGTCCACCAATTTCGCTCTTCCTTTTTAAGATGTTTCTGGCTATTCAGGACCCCCCACCCTTCCAAATAAATTTGATAATCACATTTTCCATTTATTTTAAAAATGCTGATGGAACTTTGATCAGGATTGCATTGAATCTGTATATCAATTTGAGTAGAATTATCATCTTAATGATATTTAGTCTTCCAATCCATGAGCGTGGAATGTTCTTCCAATTATGTACGTCTTTTTAAAATTTCTTTTAACAATGAGTTGTAGTTTTCTGCATACAATTGCTTTACATTGTTGGTTAAGTTTATTCCTGAATATTTGGGTTTTATCTGTCATATTTTATGTCACCACACTTTTGACACTTTTAGTTACTTTTATTGATAGAATCTTCATTTCTAGACTCTCTTGCAGGCCTCTTGTCTTTTCTTTTCAGGCTGTAGCACACCCTTTAGTATTTCCTGCAAAGCAGGTCTCTTGGTTACAAATTCTCTCAGTTTCTGTTTATCTATGAATCTTCTATACTCGCCCTCATTTTTGAAAGACAATCTTGTTGGATATCAGCTTCTTGGCTGGAAGTTTTTCTCTTGCAGAATCTTAAATATATCATGCCACTGTCGTCTTGCCTCCATGGTTTCTGGTGAGGAATCAGCACTTAATCTTATTGTGTATCTCTTATAGGTTATGCATTGCTTTTCTCTTGCTGCTCTCAGAATTCTCTCTTTGTCTTTGGCATTTGACATTCTGATTAGTATGTATTTTGGAGTTGGTCTATTCAAATTTTTTTGGATGGGAGTACATCATGTTTCTTGGACATTGATATCTATGTCCTTCAATAGGGCTGGGAAATTTTCTACCATTATTTCTTCAAATATTCCTTCTTCCCCTTTTCCCTTTTCTTCTCCTCTGGGACACCCATGACATGCATGTTTGCATGTCTCTTGCAGTTGTTTAGTTCCCTGAGAACTTGTTCAAGTTTTTCCAATCTTTTCTTCTTCTGTTCTTTTGTATATTCACTTTCAGAGGCCATTTCTTCAAGCTCACCAATCCTGTCTTCTGCCTCCTCAATTCTGCTATTATATGATTCCAGCCTATTTTCTTTTTCTTTTTTTTTTTTTTAAGATTTATTTATTTATTTATTTATTTATTTATTTATTTATTTATTCATTCATTTATCCCCCCCTTGCTGCTTGTGCTCGCTGGGTCAGCTAACCACGCTGTGCGGGCGGGCTTGCCTTCACCAAGAGGCCCCGGGAATCGAACCCGGGGCCACCCATATGGTAAACGGGAGCCCTACTGATTGAGCCACAGCCACTTCCCCAGTCTATTTTCAATTTCATTTACTGCACCTTTCATTCTCATAAGATCTGCTATTTTTCTATGTATACTTTCAAATTCTTCTTTGTGTTCATCCAATGTCTTCTTAATATCCTTAATTTCTTTAACTATCTCATTGAATTTATTAAGGAGATTTGTTTGAACATCTATGATTAGTTGTTTCAACTCTTTTATGTCATCTAGAGGCTTATCTTTTTCTTTTAACTGGGCCATATCTTCCTGTTTCTTGGTGTGGATTGTAATTTTTTGTTGGTGTCTTGGCATCTGGCTTACTAGAGCATTTATTCTGGGTGCAGTTTTTCTCTTTAGTTTAGGGCTTCCTGCCCTTTCTCCCTTGCTGGTTGTCTAGTAGGAGCTAAAGATGTAGTTGGTGTTATAAGCTGTGGAGGCTCAAGCTGCCCTCATTGTCTCAAGGACCATTGAAGCTTCTCTCAACTTTCTCCATTCCAGGGGTAGGGACAGAGTCATAGCTGTGTGGAATAATCCAACTCATACAGGTCTAGACTGTAGTTGCCCAGAGAGACTGATGAAGCTTCAAGCCCCTTTCTTCCCTGCCTAGGGCAGGGATGGAGCCGCAGGTGTGGGCAGCAATCTATGCAATTCCAGTCCAAGATGACCACAGTTGCCGTGGTAGACTTCCAATTATTCAGTCTGTGCCAGCCAAATGTAGGCAGTTACCTGGATAGGCTGAAGGTGGGGCTGAAGCCTAGGCTAAGGCTGCAGTCCAATCTGGGTGAAAGAAACTGGTCTCTACCGTCACTGTGATTTTCAGTCAGCCAGGCTTCCCCTCATGCTGGGGGTGGAGTCAAAATGGCCACTACTGGCCTCTTTCCTACTTGGACAGGTTCAAACTTTAGCTGTTCTAATGGTTATACTTTAGCCAGCCAAATTTACTAATCAGTAGCTGAAATCAGTGGCCAACCGTCTCTTCCTCCCCTGTTTTTGGGAAATGGATCCTCCAATTCCTACCACAGAATAGCTCCTAGGGTGGTTTGCACTGCCAAAGTAGGATGATCACCGGCCTGTGTGGCCTGTAGTTTTCCGGAGAGGCTGGCA
Organism: Tolypeutes matacus; assembly: GCA_026826555.1. Classification (NCBI taxonomy): domain Eukaryota; kingdom Metazoa; phylum Chordata; class Mammalia; order Cingulata; family Chlamyphoridae; genus Tolypeutes; species Tolypeutes matacus. The sequence continues at coordinate 23,828,716 of JAKSZT010054458.1, read as the reverse complement.
CAGCTCCCTCCAGCTTCCTCCCTGCCCGTGGTAGGCCTGGGGCTTAGGCTAGAGAGGCAATCTGATCTAGATGGAAAGAAGCCGCTCCCTATCAGCACTGTGATTTTCAGTCAGCCCCACTTCCTTTCATGTCAGATGGCAGCTACTGGCCTCTTTCTGACTTGGACAGGTTCAAACTTTAGCTGTTCTTAGGGTTATACTTCAGCCTGCTGAATTTACCAATCAGTAGCTGAAGTTGGTGCCCAACCATCTCCTCCTCCCCTGCTTTAGGGACGTGGAGCCTCCACTTCCAGCCGGGGAATAGCTCCTGAGGCAGCCTGTGCCTCCACTGGAGGATTGGCACCGGCCTCCAGGGTAGAGTGCTCCATTCATGAATCTTCTCTGCAGATGGGCAATCGCCTCCCTCCATTCTTTCAGGGATGTTACAGGATGCACCTCCGGGCTCCTAGAACCCCCAAACAAGTGCCCTAGATAGCTCTGGGTGACCACCAACTGCCCTGTAGCAGGAGCTTATTCTGGGAGCTCCTTACTCTGCTGCCATCCTGCTGGTTGTCCTCCCCTATTAGTTTTGATATATAATATTTTTATGATATTCATTGTAAATTTTGTAATTTAAAATTTTAATTATGCTATTTAGATATTTTTAGTTTCAAAATATATGGTTTAAATACTTTTTCACTGTACAATTTATTGCATTTTAGACTAATGAGTTTGGAATTATCTCTAACATTTGTGTTGCCTGTTTCCCGTGCTTTCTCTTTGCTTGTTTTTCTCCTTATCCACCTTCTGTTAGATTAATAAATTTTGTTTCATTCATTCTTTTTCCTCTCTGCTGGCTTATTAACTTTAAAAATGTTTTCATACATACTCATATATATCTTTTAATTGGAGCCTAAGTATTAATTATCTCTCTTCTTTTGAAGAGAAACAAAACTTTGCAAGTTTAACTCTTCAATGTACAGAATTCACTTTTAGAATTCTGGATTCATACTTATTTTTCCAACCAAAAATAGTGTTTTATGGTGAATATTCTATTAACTTTCTGTGATAGTAATTTTTCTTCTGGTTAATTTTGTTATTGTTGAACTGAATCTTTTGTACTTTTTCGAATATGGTCCTGTGGGCAGTAATTCAATGACTATCTGAAAATACCTTCTCTCTTTTTTGAATGATACTTTAGGACATATAATTTTAAATTAAAAGTTATTTTCCTCAGTACTTTGAAGCTTCCCTTAGTACTCCGTTGTCCGCTGCCATTTATGCTTCCTGATGATCTCGTTTCTCTAAGTCTAATCGTCATTCTTTTGTAGGTAGGTAATCTCCCTTTTTTTAATCCTCAAGGAGATTATATGATTTTTAATTGTTTTTAGTATTCTGCACTTTCACTAGGATGTGTCGAGGGAGTAATTAATTTTAATTTATCTGGCATAGAATTTTAAGTGCATTTTTATATTTTCTCAAATCTGGAAAATTCTCAACCATATATATATAGCCTGTCTGCCTTTCCCTTTGTTTTCAATTTTGGGATGCCTATTAGACCTAAACTTATATTGTGCCTCATTCTATCCCTCATTTCTCTTAATTTCTCTGTTGCACTTTTCCTCTCTTTATCACTCAAAGCTATGCTCTGAAAAAATCCCTCATTTCCAATCTATGAATTCCCTCCTTGCCCGTGCTCATTTTAGAGTATTTTTGTCCATGGAGGGATTAAAAATTTTTTTAATTAACATATATTTTAATGTCAAACTTTCTCTAAATGTTTTATATATATCCATTTATTCTTGTTTCTTATGTGCCAGTTTGTTTCATATTGTATTTTTTAATATATGCTCTTCTTTCCTTGATTGTTTTCCATAGTATTTATTAGTTTTCTACACATCCTTGTATATTGTGTTTTACAGACTCATCTTATCATGAGTTGTTTCTAATTGTTTATTTGTTCCTTTCTCTTTCTCTTTTCCTCCCTCTTTTTCTCCCTTTCTTTAATCACTACTACTTATCTTGTTGTTTTGTGGTTCCCTGCCCCGATCCTTGTTTTATCCAGCTGAGAATCTGGACTAATAGTGACAGCATAATATAGGTGATTTTGGATCTTTCACAGATCTGATCATTGAGCCCGAGTGAGGCTCAGCCCTAGTCCAAATTTCTAGCTTGCGTCCCTTCCACCATCCACAGTATAGAGCTTTATACACCCTACAGCTTCGGGTGGCCCTTGAAGCTTTTCAGTCTCCCATTATAGACTTGGTGGCCCTACTCCAACCCCAATTACCCTCAAGAGTCAACTTTCAAGGACTTCTGCATACTTTTGGGCTTAGAAGTCAGCAGGCCTTTAGCTTCAGCCTCTGATTTTTTTCTGAGTCTCTTTTCCATTTCTGGTGCATAGAGACGCTTAGCATTTTTTTTTTTTTTTCCAGGAGTGACTATATCTTATTAATTATAAAACTATACACACACATCACATATGTTTTATCATTTCTAGGTGCTTGGACTACAGAGGAAAGTTTAAAATATGAACTCACAGCACCATCTTGACTCCAAAACACAAATGTATGCTTAATGCATACTTAAGATTTGCTTCCAAAGTACAGCACAAGGGCTGTTTTAGAGTGGACACATTTACTTTACAAAATATTTCATATGAGGAACAGTTAGTTTCAAAAGTAACAATAGATATCATTTTATCATGCTCTATATCAGAGAACTGTGAAAAAAGAAAGGAGAAAAACCAGCAATTAAAAAAAAAAAAGAATTTGTGAAATTAAATTTTAGGTGATTAGAATATTTTGATACAACCTCTGTGTTAGAGTCTATCAGACATTCCTCTTTCCAAAGACTGTAAAATACAAAGAAGTGTGCTGGAAACCTAAAATAATTGTAATAAGTATTAAAAACTCACTCTTAAGGTAAATTGTTTACTTAATTCTTTCAAAATTACCCTATGAATGTATTATTATCTTAATGATATGGATGAAAAAACAAATCAGAGCTTAGAGAAGAGACTTAATGCAGGGATAAACCAGAGGAGAAACTTATAAGTGCTTAATTTTTTTCACCAACTCGCCTTCCCACATGGAAGATACAATCCTGCACAAATTAAGGCATAATAGTGAAAAAAACATTTTAAATATCCATTATACCAAAGTATTCTTTTCTCCTTCACTTCTATTCTCTAGTCATAACCATCTCCATTCAACACCTTTCCCCATTGTTTCTAACATTACTAAGAACATAAGCATTGGATTGCAGAGAACAGTATTTCTTCCCAGGCAAATTCAAAAGTTCATGAAAACCAAACAAAGAAAATCCAGAGGGAATGGGGAGACCAAAAGGCTCAATTTCCTTTAATCACACTTCTGACTTCTTTTAGGTCCTTTAGCAGATGGGCTTAGGCTTATTTGGGGGATTGTTGAAATCCCTAAAAGAGTGGTGCCATCAGGGTAGAGTTATCTACAGGGACAAAGCTTAGAGCAAAACAAACGTCTTACTTCCTAGGAACTGAAAATGTCAACAGGATAAGCTTAAAAATCAATCTGCTAGTTCACAGAAAGAAGCAGAAAAAGTGTAAAGTGATCACAGATGCTCAATTCTGGGAGCAGATATAGTGTTGTATGAAAGAGGAAAGAATACTCCTACTAACCATTATAATTCAGTTTTCATCAGCTAGTATGTAACAAAACGACACTATGCAAACAAAACCTGAATCAGAGCTGCCATTGTGTACATGGACAATTGGCCAAATTCTTCTGGGGGACAAATGATTCTATAAGCAGAATTCATACTGGGCAATTGTAATTTTGAGAACTAGGAGTAATGAGGTATCCCCAAGGATTTGGGAAAGAGGCATCAAGATGGGCTTTCCAAAGTTACAAAGTGTAAGCAGATTTGAGAATAGATGGGCAAATCATTGTATAGACCAAATGACTTCCAGGCCTGCATATTATGAAACCATAATATGACTAAATGTATTGCCAAATCTAGAGAAATAATGTGCCACACACTATCAAGGGTAGGTGTGGAGTTTGTAGGTCACAGGAAGCAAGTAAGGAGAATCATTTTGGTAGCGCGACCCAAGTCTGTTCTGGGGAGAAAAACCTTGGCACCAACAAACACCAGGAATTTTGGACTTGTTTGCTAGGCCATCACTAGAAAGGAATGGATAAGACCATCTTAGTGTAATGCCGTCAACATATTTCATTCATTCATTGATTTAACAAATATTTATTGGGTTCTTACTATGTGCCAGGGACTCTTCTATGTACAGGAGAATATAACATGGGATAATAAAGACAAGTCTATGTTTTCAGAGCTCATATTCTAAAGGCATAGACAGACAACAAATGAACAAATAAATTATCACACGGTGAAATGTGCTCTGGAGAAAACAAAATGAGGTAAAGAAATAGATATAGGAGTGCTATTTTAGGTAAGTTGTCAGGAAAATCCTCTGTGAGAAGGTGATAGTTGAGCAAAGACCTGAAGGATGAGAAGAAGTAAATCATGCAAATACCTGAAGGAAGAGAAAAATTGTCCTAGGAAACAACACATGCAAAGGTCTTGAGGCAGGAACTAATAAAGGAAGGCTAGAGGAAGATCAGGGAGACAGGAGTGGATGAAGTACACTGAGGAACAGTGGTAGTGATGAGTGAGACAGGTAATCACCAGCAAGATTATACAGGGCTTTGTAGGTCATGATTAGGTCTTTGAATGGATTCAAGAATTTTGGCTTGAGCACTAGTTGAAGAGAATTGTACTTAACCGAGATGGTGCATATTGAAGAAGGGTGCAGGTTCATGCAGGTAAATTGAAATTTTAGGGGGTGGTATAATTTTGAGATGTCTACTAGACACTAGAATGTAGAGTGGGAAATTGGAAATGCACATCTAGAGTTCGGGAGGAGAGGCTGGGCTAGAGATAAATTTGGGACCTTCAGTATAAAGATAACATTTAAAACTATTGGATTTGATGAGATTACCCATAATGAGTGTTTCAAGAAAAGAAATTAAAACTGAAAATTAGCCCTAAATTATTCCAATGTTAATAAGTTAAGAAAATGAAAAAAAAAAAATCTAGCCAAAAGAGATTCAAAAGATGGAACAATATGAGCATCAAAGTAAGTAACAAAAGTAACAGATTGAATAAACTCATTGAATGAACCCATTGAATAAGATATGAATTCATGAATACATACTGATATTTTAAAAATGAATGATTACAAAATAAATGGGAGAGAAAGAGAAGCTTTGCCTTAGAGGAGAATCTCAAGTAATAAATCACAATTTTCCAACCGCGATAGTAAAAATTGGTTAAGGAAAAAATCATCAACAGATGCTAAGACTAGTGGTTGAAAGTTTGATGAGGAGCAGGATATTTACATAATCTCAAAGTCTCTCTTAATCAGTTATTAATTGCAAAAGGAAAACTAGTAACTTCATGGAGAGAAACGTGGACATCACCTCAACCAAATGGTCAGCGATAATATTATCAATAATGGGACAAGCCTACACAATGTGCCTCCTGAAGAAATGCATCGAAGAGGACACAACATTATTTATGTAGTATTTCTACCCAAAATACAAAACCTAAATTGAATCATGGAAAAAACTCATTTTACAAAATGCCTAGTCTGTCTACTTCAAAGTCATAATGTCATGAAAGGCTAATATAGTCTGAAGAATAGTTACATGTCTCTAGTTCCAGGAGACATAACAGGTTAATGGAATCATGATCCTAGACTGGATCCCAGACCAGAAAAAAATTACTGTAAAGTATATTAGAACAAGTGGTGAAATTTGAATAAGAATATAGAATAGTGTTATATCAAGGTAACATTTCCTGATTTTGATTACTGTACTATGATTATGTAAAAGAATGTCCTTGTTCTGAGGAAAAACACACTGAAGCAAAGGGACATAGGGCAAAGGCACCTGAGTCTGTAACCTACTTTCAAATGGTTCAGAAAATAAAAATGTATGAGAGAGAAAATAAGAAATTGTGGCAAAATGTTAGCAGTTGGTGAATCTGGGTGAAGGGTATATGAGATTCATTGTACTATTCCTGCAACTTTTCTATAAGTGTAAAATTATTTATTGGCAAAAGAGGACAGACCTACACACCAGGCCTAGAGAAATGCCTGGCAATAAGTGTAAAATTATTGCCTAACAAAGAAGGACAGATGAATACACCAGGCACTTGATTTTGATGGTTATACTTATGAACCTTGTTCTTATTTAATTGAAACAGCCTAGTAATATATATTGCCTAAGAGTTACCTCCTGAAAAGGCTTATTGCTAAAATGTGGCCTCTCTCTAAGCCAAACCCAGCATTCAAGCTCGCTACCTTCTCCCCAGCATGGGACATGATTCCCTGGGATGATCTTCCCTGGCACCAAGGGATTATTACTAAGTGCAAACTAGTGATGCATTTGGAAAAAGACCTTGACCAAAAGGGGGTAAATATTAAATAGAAATGAGTTTTTTTATAGCTAAGAGATTTCAAAGTGGGTTGGCAGTCATTCCAGAGGTTATACTTATGCACATCTCAGGAGGAACTCACTGACTGCCACAGTAAACAGTGCCTCATGCACATTTGAGCAACAAAGAGGCTCTCAGGAGATAACTCTTAGGCAATAAATAATACTAGGCTAAGTTTCAATTTCACAAGAACAAAGTTCACAAGTACAAGCATCAATATCAAGGCCTGGTGTATTGATCTGATCTCCTTCACTAGGCACTGCCCATGTTGCTCTAGGGATTCTTGCCACTCTTTTAGAGAATATAGCAGGATTACCCAGGATGAAAATTCAATATTCCTTCAGTTATTGTGTGGGTCCCCACCCACTGAGGCAACAAACCATAACCACTTGAACACATTCATGTTCCATAAGCCATGCCCAGTTCCGTGAATAGTCCAACCCAATATTACTCACCCTCACGTTTCAGCACCATTAACTCCACTCACATCCCTGTACCACCATCACCCTTGTCCACTGCTAAATGCCCCCATTCACCTTACTGTAGGCTTTGCCTGTATTGAGCATTGGCTCACCACACTCTAATCCCTTTCTGTCCCCTGATAACCTATCTTCTAGACTCTAGCTCTGTGAGTCTGCTCAGTTTGCTTAGTGATGTGGGTGAGGTCATGTGATATTTGTCCTTCAGTGACTGGCTTACTTCACTCACATAAGGTCTTCAAGATTTACCAATGTTATTCCATGTATTGATGTTTCATTCCTTTTTACAGCTGAATAATATTCCACATTGTATATATACACCACAATTTGCTTATCCATTCAACTGCTGATGGACTCTTGGTTTGCTTCCAAACTTTTGGCAATAGTGAAAAATGCCACTATGAACATTGGTGTGCATATATCTGTTTGTGTCCCTGCTTTCAATTCTTCTGGGTATATACCCAGCATTGGGATTGCTGGATCATAAGGCAGTTCTATAGTTATTAATAGCATCCTGAGGAACTGCCAAACCTCCTCCACAATGGCTGCACCACGATACATTCCCACCAGCATTTCATGAGGGTTCCCTTTCTTCCACAAACTCTCCAACACTTGCAGTTCCCTGTTATTTTTTTTTAACAGCTGCCAATCTAATAAATGTAAGATAATATCTCATTTTAGTTTTAATATGCATTTCCCTAATAGCTAGTGATGTTGAGCATCTTTTCATGTGCTTTTTAGCCATTTGTATTTCTTCTTTGGAAAAGTGTCTATTCAAATCTCTTGCCCATTTTTTAAACGCGCTGTTGGTCCTTTTACTTTTAAGATGTAGGATTTCTTTTTTATGCTGGATATTAGGCCTTTGTCAGATAAATGGTTACCAAATATTTTCTCCCATTGAGTAGGCTGCATTTTCACTTTCTTGACAAACTCCTTTAAAGCACAAAAGTTTTTAATTTTAAGAATGTCCCTTTTATCGATTTTTTCTTTCATTGCTCGTACTTTGGGTGTAAAGTTTATGAAACCATTTCCTACTACAAGATCTCATAGCTGCTTCCCTACATTATCTTCTAGGAGCTTTATGGTCTAGGGTCTCACATTTAGGTCTTTGATCCATCTTGAGTTAATTTTTGTATCAGGTGTGAGATGGTGATCCCTTCTCATTATTTTGGATATGGATATCCAGTTCTCCCAGCACCATTTGTTGAAGAGATCATTCTGTCTCAGTTGAGTGGGCTTGATGGCCTTGTTGACTGTATATGTGAGGATCTATATCAGAACTTTCAATTCATTTCCATTGGTCAATATGTCTATCCTGGTGCCAATAACATTTAGTTTTGGGAAGCGGCTGTGGCTCAATCAGTAGGGCTCCCGTTTACCATATGGGAGGCCCCAGGTTCGGTTCCCGGGGCCTCCTGGTGAAGGCAAGCTCGCCCGTGTGGCGTGGTTAGCTGACCCAGCGAGCACAAGCAGCAAGGGGGGGATAAATGAATAAATAAAATCTTTAAAAAAAAAAACAAAAACAAAAAAACATTTAGTTTTGACCACCATAGCTCTGTAGAGTGCTTTAAAGTCAGTAGTATGATTCCTCCAATTTTGTTTTTCTTTTCAATATGTTTTTGGCTTTTTTCCAAATAAATTTTTTTTCCAAATAAATTTCATAATTACCTTTTCCAATTCAGTAAGAAATGCTGTTGTGATTTTTATTGGGATTGTGTTAAATCTGTAAATCAGTTTGGGTATGATAGATATCTTAATGATGTTTAGTCTTCCAATCCATGAACTTTTCATATTCTTCCATTTATTTAGGGCTTCTTTGATTTCCTTTAACAATGTTGTGTAGTTTTCTGTGTACAAATCCTTCACATCTTTAGTTAAGTTTATTACTAGATATTTGATTCTTTTAGTTGCTATTGTAAACAGAATCTTTTTTGTTGATTTCCTCCTCAGATTGCTCATAATAGGTGCACAGAAATGCGACTGATTTTTGTGTGCTGATCTTATATCCTGCCACTTTACTGAACTTGTTTATGAGCTCTAGAAGATTTGTTGTAGATTTTTCAGGGCTTCTACATATTGGAGCATATCATCTGCAAATGGTGAGACTTTTACTTCTTCCTTTCTAATTTGGATGCCTTTTATTTATTTTTCTTGCTTAAGTGCTTGAGCAAGTACTTCTAACACAATGTTAAATAAGAGTAGTGACAGTGGGCATCCTTGTCTTGCTCCAGATCTTAGAGGGAAAGCCTTTAGCATTTCACCATTGATTATGATGTTAGCTGTGGGTTTTTCATATATATCCTTTATCATGTTGAGGAAATTACCTTCTAGACCTATTTTTTGAAGTGTTTTAATCAATAAAAGATGCAGTATCTTGTAAAATGCCTTTTCTACATCTATAGAGATGATCATGTGCTTTTTTCTTTTGCTCTGTTAATGTGGTATATTACATTGATTGATTTTCTTATGTTGAACTATCCTTGCATACCAGGGATGAAACCCACTTGATTATGAAGTATAATTTGTTTTATGTGTTGTAGATTATGATTAGCAAGATTTTGTTGAGGATTCTGTCACCCAGGTTCATTAGAGAGATTGGTCTGTAGTTTTCTTGTGGCATCTTTATGTGGCTTTGGTATTAGGGTGATGTTGGCATCATAGAATGAAATGGGCAATGTTTCCTCCACTTCTGTTTTTTGGAAGAGTTTAAGCAGGATTTGTGTTAGCTCTTTCTGGAGTGATTGTTAGAATTCACCTGTGAAGCCATCTGGTCCTGGGCTTTTTTTAGTTGGGAGGTTTTTGATGACTAACTCAATTTTGTTACTTGTGGTTTGTCTGTTGAGTTCATCATCTTCTTTCATCAATGTAAGTTGTTTGTGTATTTCTAGAAATTTGTCCATTTCATCTAAGTTATATATCTTGTTTTCATACAATTTTTCAAAGTATCCTATTATGATAACCTTTATTTCTGTGGGGTCAGTGGTGATATCCTCCTTTAGCTTTTTATTTTATGTATTTGCATCTTCTTTTTTTTATTTGTTAATCTAGCAAAGGGTTTGTCAATTTTACTAATCTTCTCAAAGACCCACCTTTTGGTTTTGTTAAATTTTTTCTAGTGTTTTTTTAAATTATTCTTAATTTCATTTAGTTCTGCCCTAATATTTGTTATTTCCTTCTTTTTGCTTGTTTTGGGACTAGTTTGTTGTTCTTTTCCTAGTTTCTCCAGGTGTGCAGCTAAGTCTTCAATTTTAGCCTTTCTTCTTTTTTAATATAAGCATTTATGGCCATCAGTTTCCCATTTAGCACTGTTTTTGCTGCATCCCATAGATTTTGCTATTTTCTGTTCTCATTTTCATTTGTTTCAAGGTAGTTACTGATTTTTTTTTGCAATTTCCTCCTTGACCCACTGATTGTTTAAGAGTGTGTTTTTTAACTTCCATATATTTATGCCTATTCTGGTTCTCTGCCCCTTATTAATTTCCAGCTTCATTCCATGTGGTCAGGGAAATTACTTTGTATAATTTCAATCTTTCTGAATTTGTTGAGGCTTGTTCTGGGACCTAGCATGTGGTCTATCCTGGAGAATGATTCATGTGTGTTTGAGAAGAATGCAAATCCTGCTGTATTTGTGTGTAATGTTCTGTATATGTCTATTAGGTCTAGAACCTCTAAAGTATTATTCAAGGTCTCTGTTTCTTTATTGGTCCTCTGTTGAGATGTTCTGTCTAATGGTGATAATGGTGTATTAAAGTCTCACACTATAATTGTATAGTTATCTTTTTCTCCCCTTAGTTTTTCCAATGTTTGCCTCATGTATTTTGGATGCATAAATGTTTATTATTGTTCTTTCTTCTTGATAGAGTACCCTTTTTATTAATATACAGTGGCTTTCTTTGTCTCCTACAATAGTTTTGCATTTAAAGTCTATTGTGTCTGATATTAATATAGCTACTCTCACCTTTTTTTGTTTATTATTTGCATATAAAATCGTTTTCCAGCCATTCACTTGCAACTTCCTATGTCCCTGGGTTTAAGGTGAATTTGTTGTAGACAGCATACAGATGGGTCATATTTCCTTTTCCATTCTGCCAATCTGTGTCTTTTGATTAAAGAGTTTAATCCATTAACATTCAATGTTATTACTGTCAAGGCAGTTCTTACATTAGACATTTTTCTTTAGCTTTATATATGTCATATGTTGTTTTTATTTATTTTACTAATAATCTTGCTCTCTTCATTGTTCTCCAACCCTCCCTCTCTTGCATTGTCTTTCAACTTGCAGAACTCCCTTTAGTATGTTTTGAAGGGCAGGTTTTGTGTTGACAAACTCTCTCAATTTCTGTTTATCTGAGAATATTTTGAACTCTCCCTCATTTTTTGAATGACAGCTTTGCACGATACAGAATTCTTGGCTGGCAGTTTTTTTTTTTTTTTTTTTTTTTCTTTTTTTCTTTTAGCACTTTAACTATGTCATATCACTGCCTTCTAGCCTTCATGGTTTCAGATGAGAAATCAGCGCTTAATTTTGTTGAACTTTCCTTGTATGTGCCGGATCTCTTTTCTTTGCTGCTTTCAGTATTGTCTTTTTGTCTTGAGAGTTTGACAATTTGATAAGCTTATCTCAGGGTAGGACTGTTAGAATTTATATTGTTTGGAGTGCACTGCACCAATGAAGAATATTTTTTAAAAATGGAATTGATATTTCCATTCTTCTTTTGTAAGCAGAAATCTTCTGACTTCTGCTTACAAAAGAAACTTCTAATATTTATTTGGCTAATGCATAGTTCCACATGCAAAGATTTTGAATATTTTGGTTTAATTAGAGATTATTCACTAAATTAATTAATTGGAATTCCAATTTCATTATCAGTCTTACACTAATCAATAAGATTCTGTTCCTGAGAGATGTATAAAGTAATGTTTCTGCCATACACATAGCATTTGGGGAATAAGTAGAAGCATATGTCTAATTTTACAGAGGGGGAACTTTTCTTGCAGAACTGTGTTAAAATCTTCAAAGGTACAGTAAATCAGCTACATAAATTATATAATATTATAGCCAGTTCTACTGGTTTTGCAGCAGTGTAAAAAAACTTTTCCAGAAAACAAAACTACCACCTACTATAATTACATCTTAAGCATTATAGTAATAACAAGATTTTATCATGGCATGTAAGTTAGGTGGTCAGCCCTTGGACCATGGAGAAATCACTGGGATAATGAATATCTCTCCATGAAGTCTCCCTAAAGTAAGACCATCTGCCTCTCTTTTCCTTTGTTAGTGCCAGCCCAACTTCATTTTAAGGCTAAGATTTCAGACGTATTTTTCCATGGAAGCCATATGTTATGAGACCTTGCAATATCTTGCAAACCTCACTTTAAATTTTTTGTTTAGTAGAGATTTTAACACAAAGCTCAGTGTTTTGTTTTGTTTTATTTAACCAAGAATAACATTTATCAATACCATAATAAGTTGACTTTGTGTAATTTTAATGTTCTTGTCCTACTGGCTTATTGATTGAAGATTATTGATTATCTGCTGGATTATTGATTGCTGATTGATTATTGATATTGATGCTCTAACCATCTGTGGCAGTTTGATGTAATTATGAATTCCAAAAATATAATTGAATCATACTTGTAAACTAATCTGTTAATCTGGGCATGATTAGGTTAGGATTAGGGCATTGAGCCCCACCCCTTGGTGGGTGGGGAATTGAATATAAAAGGCAAGGCAAAGGACAGGAGAAGCAGTCTTTTGAGAAGCAGTTTTGATATTGGAAAGAAGGCCCCAGGAGAAGAGAAGTAAGCCGTTCGCCTGATCATCTACAGCTGACCTTGTGGAGGAAACAGGAGCCAGCTAACCTTGTGGAGGAAACAGGAGCTAAACCCGGAGAGAAACGCAGCCCCGGGAAGAGAGGAACCCCAGAAGCCTGAACCCTGGCAAACGCATACAACTGTCTTGCTCTAACATGTGGCTATAAACTGTGGTGAGAGAAGAAACTTAACGCTTTATGGCCTGGTATATGTGAACTTCTACCCCAAATAAATACCCTTTATAAAAACCAACCCATTTTTGGTATTTCACATTAGCACCCTTTTGGCTAACTAATACACCATCTAAAAGAAAAACACAAGTACGCTTTTAACACAGTAATCCACATAATTACTTGTCATCCATTGAGAACTTACCTTGGGAAAAGACAGTATTGGATTCTGTATGATATCTCATTCCTCACAAGAATCCTATGGTTAGATTACTCTTTTACATTACAAGAAATAAGGCAACCATGTTTTTACTTAAAGTGCTCAACACAGGATGTGAATTGAGATTGGACTGAGCCCAAAGCCCCTGCTTTTTAAACTATGCACACTGCCTTCCTACCATAATAATTTGCCTGTAGGCAGTTTCATCTAATCTGATTTTAGTTCCTTACTCTTGTACCTTGTGAGTATCCATTGAGATTTTTTTATTCCAGAAGAGGAATTCTAAAATTCGAATACATTATTTTAGATTTGCAAAAGGTCTTTAAGCCTGATGGCAAAGACATTTGAGAAGAGAATAATTGAAAACGTTCAGACAAAGACGTATATTGAAAAGGAAATATAAACAAAGATGAAAGCTGCCATATTGAGAAGCAGTCTTCACTGATCACTTGCCTTCTCAGCAATTTGAATTAATAGTGCTACACTGCAGGTGCAGATGTGTTGGACATTACTTGCAGCATCTACCTGATTTTCAGAAAGCAGTCTGTAATAAAAGAATATTAGCATTCTGTACAGCATGCCAAGTACGTCAGATCTGAATTTACCTTTGCAATAGAGAAAATAACTGCTAGAAATATAGTTACTAAAAATGGATGGTGGCCTAGAATCATACTCTTTTTCCCCTTGTTAACAGTATCTGAGCTCCATAGTCACAGTATATTAACTCATGCAGTTTTAGCTTCTCTACTGGGGATAGGAAAATCTCAACATATTCTCTGCTTCAATTAGCAAATTTTATATTTATCAAAAAAGCAGTGTTTGAAGATGTTTGTCTTACAATTAACTCTTGCTAGTGGGACACAAAATTACTTGTAGACTTCCCTAAGCATTGATTTACTTAACAGATATTTTCCAATGTATTATTTTTACTATGGGAAAAGCGTAATCACCAGAAGGCTTTATAGTGAAAAAAAGAAAAGAAAAAATGCATTTATAATTGGACCAAAGAAAAGCCAACTGGACTGAAATGTGAAATGATGTTGTTCCCTTATAGTGCTTCTCTTTGTATTTAGTCAAATCTGTTTTCACTTGACTTTAAGTGACAAAATGAGGCTACATCTTAGGAATGAGGTTTTTATATAAGGGCACAATAAGAATTAATGATTGTTGGTTTTATTGTTTCTATATGACTTTTAAAGTACTAAAATAATAAATTAAGACAGATTTTTTGACTATTTTGTAAACTACCATTTTTATTCTCAGAGTTTTAAATAGGAATTTAGTCATCTGAAAGTATTAATGTAGCCTGCAGAGATGACTAACTTACATTCAGGAAAAGCTCATACACTGAAAATATCAAGTTCAAAATTATATAAGATCTAAGAAGATATTTATAGTCTACCTGATATCTCATTTTCTCTGCCTAATCAGTAATTACATACTATAATTTTAGCATTATAATTAATATAAATATAATTATTTGAGGTATTTAAACTGCATAATATGCTGTAAATAAACTCTAATCTTCTATTAGAAAATGTGGTCAATTCACTTAATTTAATAAATATTTATTAAACATCGACTATATGCCACTAGAATATGAGTCAGGTAAACACAATGTTCTCTTCCCCTGTGAACTTACATTCTAGTAGGAGGAGACTGGTAATTAAAAAATTTAAAAAAATTTAGAAAAAGCAAATTTTATATGGTTAGAAAGTAATGCATGCTAAAGACAAAATAAAAATACAATCCATAAGCTGTATTGTGGTGAAGGACAGAACACACTTGGGTGGTCAGTTAGGCCTCATTTAAAAGGTGGCATTTGAGCATACCTGGAAAAGGTAAGATATTTCTGTAGACATTTGGAGTGATAGCATTCTGGGCAGAGGGAACAGCTAGTTCAAAGGCCTTAAGTGGGGAGATTTCCAGCGTATATGGATACAGAAAGGGAGCCTGCAGGGCAGAAAGAGAGAGGGAACAGTAGGTAATGAGGTCAGAGATGTATGGGGGTAGGTAGGTAGAATCATGGAATAATTTATAGATCAGCGTGAGAATTTGAGTAGAAGCGACACATGATCTGATATACATTTTAAGAGGATCACAGAAGATACTGTATAGAGAACTGACTGTAGAGAGGCAAGGGCAGAAGCAGGGAAACAAGTTAGGAGGCAGCTGTGGTAATCAGATGAGAGATGATTATTGTAGCATGAAGTGGTAAAAAGTTATCAGACTCTGAATAGACTATTATTGAATATTGTGTTGCCCCATGAGGGACAATTTAGCAGAAGGTTATAATTTTATGAAAGCAAGATATATACACCTGAAACAAATTTTAAAATATAATATAAAAATTATTAATTTAAAACATGAAATGGCACTAATTTGGGGGGATGTGTGCATGGCTAGATGGGGCTGGGGGGTGATAAATGAGCAAACATTTAGTATTTAATGGTGTCCCAGCTTCACCATTGACTTATTGAGTGGCTTGGGGCAAATTATTTAACCTCTCTGGGCTTTACTATGTCTCCATGTAAAATATTGGATTTAGAACAATTGATCTCTAAGATGCCTACTATATAAAATGTTCTGTAATACATGGTCTGAATCAATTCATTTAACAGATATTTATTGATTATGGCCTGTGAGTAAGGCATGGTGCTTATGGTTTTTGCTAAAGATCTATAAATGTAAAGGAAGTTTAAGGACATTTGAACTATACTAAAAAAATAAATAAATGGAATCAAGTCTGTTGATCTCAAAATGCTGATTGTTTTATAAAAAAAAAGTTTATATGCACTATATATGAATCATTGAAATTGCATGAAATGTTACAATTGACCAAGGTTTTCACATCTTGCCTTTAAAGGATTTATGTGTGTATATATATTATATATTCATTACCTCTAGATGTAATATGTGATATATAGTAAAGTGTTTAGCATCACTATAAAACTATATAACTATATATTATAATTTTTCCAAATATCTTATGCCATATGAAATATTAATCAACTGGTAAAATACCTTATTTAATAAATATAAGGGAAGAAATTTATTTGATCCACATGTGTTTTCAGCTCCATTTCTGTTAATACAAATGTTTTATGATTTGTTGACACCTCTTTGATCTCCTCTCATAAGCAGACACTCTGAATCTCTTTTACATATGAGCTCAAGAAACTAGGATTCTTACAACTTCATGAGATGCTCAGAATGTCTCTATTCTTTCTATTTCCAAAATTAGATTTCCCATACCCTTTGCCAGCTGTTTTTATTTTACATAAAAGACTACTTTCAGAAAAGCCCTAATTTTTATGTTTTCCTGATTCTCTTCAAATTTATTTCTTAGAAAACCAAAAATGCTCCATTCATACATTGAAAATTGTTTCTAATTAGTATTGATAATTTTCTAATACATATATTAAAAATTTTCTAATGTGTGAAATTAGATTTGGTAGAGTCTTGATTTCTGTAGTTCCTCTAACTGTACACACTAAGGGAAAATGTTTAAACTAAGCAATTATCTAATAGAATATCTTCTTGGTACATTCTTTGTGTCCCAGTATCACATCCAAATAAGTTTTAATCTCTCTATCCAAGCGTGGTGGGTTTGAAGATATATGTATCCCAGAAAACCATGTTCCTAAATCTAATCCATTCCTGTGGTTATGAATCTATTGTAAGTAGGATTTTCAATGAGGTCACCTCAGTTAAGATGTGGCCCAACCCAATCAGGATGGGTCTTAATCCCATAACTGGAGTATTTTATAAGAAGAATGAAATTACGAGAGTGACAGAAACCCAAGAAGGAGCAGTCAGAAGCTGAAAAACATCAGAACATGGAAGAGAAGGGAGAGAGCAGGAGATACCACCACCGGCCTTGCCATGTGACAATCTAAGGACCAAGGATCACTGGCAGCCAGCCACAGAATCCAGTCATCCGGAAGAAAGCATTGCCTTGATAACACTTGATTTGGACTTTTTTTTAGCCTCAAAACTGTAAGCAAATAAATTCCCAATGTCTACACTAATCCACTGCAGGAAACTAAAATGCCAAGAAAAGAAATACCACTGGTTATTATCTTGAAGCGTATATGTATAAATGTAAGTATGTGTGCATGTACACACAAGTGTATGTATATACATATGTAAATATAAATAAATAGGGTAATATATATTACAATGCTTGCTTAGGAAAACCATTCTGATATTTCAAATTTTCATATGAAATAAGTAAAATAGAATAAAATGATTTACATTTTATTTAAATAAATAAACATTTTCAGTTCTCAAAAATATAGTATTGACAGCAACAGACACTTTTTCACCTCTTGTACATGCCACCAAACTAAACTATAAAAATACTACTTATCTTATGTTTACATATGAAAGTTAATATGTATCTATACTCCAAGTTAATATTTCAGCTAGTCCATATAAAAATTTTTAAAGTATATGATATCAAGTATTATGGGAACATGGCCGACTGGTTAGGCAGATAAGACTTAGCTCTCACTAAAACAACAGAGAAAAAGCCAGAGGCTGCCTTGGGGACCTGCTTTGGGGTACAGCAAACCAGGACACTTCTCCACAACTCCCAGAAGAGTGAGGGCCAGAGAGAGGAAGAAGCCAAAACAAGTAATTGTGAATTATTAAACCTCCTGGCTGCCAGGAAGGGCTCCCCTCCCCCACCCCTGAGATATTAAGCCAGGGTAAAATTCCTGGAGAATTGTATCTAACTGAGAAGAGAGCAGATGTCTACCTCCACAGGAAGGTGCTCTGAGTCATCTAGGAGGGTATTGGACAGATAGGGAAGCCAGGGGAAAATCCTAGATTTCTTACATCGCTGGCTGGAAGTGGCACACATACCTGGCCCTCAGGGCAGATAGACTAGGTGGAGCCCCTGCCCCCCTGCTCCAAACAGATCCCCTGTGAGGAAGAGGGGTCTGGGAGGGTGGGGAGTGGTTTCTTTGCGGTGAGTTAGCTAGCTGGACCCCCTTGAATATTGGAAGGGACCCAGACTTGACAGGGAGCGGGGAGGGGGATCTCCTCAGGCAGGCGGTCATGCCTAGCCCCCTAGGTAAAGAGAGGAATGCCATCAGAGAGGAGGCAGAGACAGTGGGCTGATCAGCACCACTCCAGTGGACTGCAGGGACTCTAACCTGCCCGAGGGAAAAGGGGATGGTAGCTTTCTGAAAGGCTTATCAACCCAGCAGAATAACTCAGTGGAAGAATTCCTGCCTAGCATATATGAGGTCCCTGGTTCAATTCCTGGCTCTTCCTTGAGAAGTGATCCAACAGGTTATCAGGCATCCAGCTGAAACTTTAGGACAGGGAACATATAGACATTCTCTTTGTATTAGCTTTTCTTGGATCACATTTTTTTTAAAAAAAAGTTTCCTTTTTAAAAATTTCCCTTATTTTACTCACTAAAACACAGTTCAAAATCTGCAGAGGGCAGGCTGCAGTGTGAGTGATTGATGAACATCAGCAGCCTGAGAAGATCCTTAGAGATCTAAGAGAGAAGGCAGGTTTTCCATATTTATTTTTATTTTTATTTTATTTTTTTCCTTCTGTTTCTTTTTTTAAAACAAGTTGCTGCTTCTTGTTTCTTGCTTTTTGTGTATCCCCTTCCTTTTTTTCCCTCTGCTTGCTTGTTTTTCTTTTTTTTTTCTTTTTTTTACTGATTTACTCTACATATGCTATTTCTTTTCTCTCCTTCACCTTTATATCTTTTGTTTTCTGTTGTTCTTTAATTCCACCTTTTTTGTTTGGTCTCCAGTTTTTCTTGTTTTTATTTCTCTGTCTTTCCTTTTTACTCCATTTACTTTCATTTTTTTTTAGTTTTTTCTTTCTTTCTTTTCTCTTTTCTTTTCCCCTCTTCTCACCATTCCAGACTTTTAATTCATTCTATATATTTTATCTATTCTGCTTCCTGTTTCATTGTTTCTACTCCACCTTTCTAATCTTATTCCTCTATGCTTCTTATTTGTGTTAATTTTTCAATTTTCTAGGTCTTGTATAGGTGGTCTCCTACCTTTTTACTACTATTATCATTATTATTCTTTTTCTCTTCCCATCTCTTTCCTTTTCTCTGGTCCTAATTTTTTTTCTTTCAAAGGAACATAGACAACAACAAGGGCATAGAATAAGAGGAATGAAGTGTCAAAGTGAAACCTTACCACACACACAAAAACAACAACAAAATAAAACCCTAGAGTAGAAAGAAAAACTAATGAATTGAATAAACCCATCAAGATAAACAGATGCCTAGACACCATAAAAAAATTACAAGACATACTAAGAAACAGGAAGACATGGCCCAGTCCAATGAACAAACTAAAAACCAGGAGAGATGCAGAACATGAAACAACTAATCAGAGATGTCCAAACAAATATCATGAATCAACTTAATGAAGTGAAGGAAGAGCTTAAGGATATTGAGAAGACACTGGGAGAACATACTGAAGAAATTGTAAGCATACATAAAAAGATAATGAGTATGATGCTGATGAATGGCACAATACAAAAAATCAAATATACACTGGAAGCACAGAACAGCAGATTTGAAGAGGCAGATGAAAGAATCAGTGATGTGGAAGACATTATATCTGAAATCAAACAGATAGTAGAATAAATAGATAAAAAGATAGAAAAAAATTCAGCAGGGACTTAGGGATTTGACAACATGAAATACACAAACATATGCATTATAAACATCCCAGAGGGAGAAGAGAATGGAAAGGGGACAGATGGAGTGTTGGAGGAAATAATGGCTGAAAACTTTGTTTCTTTATGCACCAAACTAAGGTGCCTCAAAGTATATGAGGCACACACTAGTAGAACTAAGTGGAGAAATAGATGCCCCTACAATTATAGTGGGGGATTTTAGTACACCATTATCAACATTAGACAGAACATCTCAACAGAGAATAAAGAAGCAAGGACTTTGAATAATACATTAGAGGACCTGGGCCTAATGGACATATATAGAACATTACACCCAAACACTGAGGGATATACATTCTTCTCAAGTGCACATGGATCCTTCTCCAGAATAGATCACATGCTAAGCCACAGAACAACTCTCAATGAATTCAGAAAGATTGAAATTATACAAAGTAATTTCTCTGACCACAATGGAATGAAGCTGGAAATCAGTAAGGGACAGAGAACCAGGTTTGTGGTTGTTCCGAACCACTTGTTGGCGGAAGGGGAACGCTGAGCGGCAACCAGCGTTTGGGGGCCCAGACGGCGTGGAGGGCGCACGGAGGAAAGACCACCGCGGAGACAGGTAAGTACGCAGGTCTAATTTATTACAGGAAGGTTTGTTGTTTATATAGGTTCTGATAAGGGAAGTGAGTTAAGGACATGATTGGAGGAAGAGGGGTGACGTACATAGTAACTGGCAAAAAAGAAGATTTTTAGAAAAGGTTATGATTGGACATTGAGGATTGACTGAAAGAAGTCTTTTCAGGTTCATGCCGGGAGTCACGTAGCACTTGGCAGCCATTTTAGCCGCTTGGGGGCACCATTTTAGGTGTCCCTACCACAATTCCTCCTTTCTTTTTATTAAAGGAAAGAGAGGTTGGCATTAACCAGCTGGGGGAAGTAGAGGTCTCATTCCCGCAGGATCGACAAGCCAGTTGTTAGGTTACAGTAGGCTAGGGGCGTCCCCTTCTAGCCGACCGTACTCCGTGACTACAGTTTGGGCTGCGCACACCCATTGTAGTGGCCGTCTTTTTTGCTCTGTTTTTTGCGGGAGGGGATATTTGCAGAGCAACCCCTATGCTAATGAGGCATACTTCTCAAGGAGCCTGGAAATGGCTTAGTTTTATGCCCTCCTTTGCAGTGCTTTGCCTCGCACCCAGCGGTACCACTGATGGCAAGTTCCAGGAATTGTTTGCCGGTTCCCCTTTGGGGAGATGGTAATCTTTGTGCTCGAACATCAGATTTTTGGCCATGACCCAAGAGAGAGCGGTGGGTGTAGAGTGGAAGAGAAGGAAGGAAAGGAAGGCAGGGGGACAAAGCACTTAGGGATTTGGGTTATAATGGGGAATCCGGGTTTTCTTATGGGATGCATCTTGGTGTTTTTTCTTAAGCTTAGGGCGCTTCTTTTTGCTGCCGGGCACTGTATAGGTCTTCCTTTTGTTGTCAGGTGCTGTATAGGTGACGGTTTCTTGGGTGGCCAGGCGTTGATAGTGAACCTGTGGAGAGGGGCTCAAAGCATCATTAACTTGCTCTTTAATTAAACTGATAATTTTACGAACAGCCCAGGGTCCAATGGCTAGAATAAGAAGAAAGGTTATTAAAGGGCCTAGCACTGGGAGGAAATAATGGAGGATTCCATTGAATTCCCAAGAGGGGTTTGTTAAAGCTGTTTCTCTTTCTCTTTTTCGCTTTGTTAGTCCTTCTCTAAGTTGGGCCATGTTGTTTTTGATAAGGCCGGAGTGATTAGCGTAAAAGCAACACTCTTCTCCTAAAGCGGCACAAATTCCTCCCTCTTTTAGGAAGAGGAGGTCTAGTCCCCTGCGATTTTGGAGGACAACTTCAGATAGTGAGTTTAGAGATTTTTCCAAATGAGAGATGGAGGTTTCTATACGGGCTAGATCTTCATCTACGGCCCTTCTGATAGAGGTAAGAGCTGATTGTTGTAAACCCAAGGCGACAGCCCCAGTGCTAACTCCTGTGATACCTAGAAGGGAAGCGATTGTGACGGCAGTGATAACTTCTCGTTTTTGTACATGAGTTGGTAGAAGGTTGCTCTGCCAGGAGTCAAGGAATTGGTTATTATCATGAAAGTAGATGCGGGGGAAAACAGTGGCGAGCACGCAAGTTTCACCAGTGGCGTTAAGAGTTGTGACACTGAGGCATGGGGTGAGACCGGTAGAAGAACATAGCCACTTTGTATTATTGGGGGGTAGCAGAAACTTTACATCTGTTTTAGGGGTATTGGTAAGGTTGCAAAGAGTTTTCATGTAGGGGGTAACAGAGCCTCCAATTTTTGTAATACAGAGCCCGCTGTGGGATACGGATTGGACGGTTAGTCCTATTTTTGTTTGGTTCCAATTACAAGAGGTGGGATTGGGGTCAGTAGAACTGTTGTAGGAGGCATTAATGGCTATAGCTTCGTAATAGGGCGACATGTAAGAGAGACACAACCAGCAGGCTTGGGTAGAGTTAGGGCTGGAAGAGTTCAATGCGAGAAAGGAAGCGTTAAGGAGGGATAAAAGTGGGTTGTAGAGTGACAGCAAAGACGGTTTAAGTGAGAGTGGGATGTTGGTGGAGTTGGATAACCGTACGCTGACTGAAGCCCAAGATGAGGGCAGAGGAGGAGGAAGTGGTTGTGGGTTGAGCACTGGGTTGGGGCCAACTTCAGTGGTAGGCGGGGGAGAGGGCTGTGTTTTTTGTATTTTGAAAAAGGTGCCATAGTCGTAATGGCCCATGTAGAGCCGAATTCCCCACGTGCGGCCAGATAGCCATTGGACGTCGGCGGGGTTTTGTACTGTTATGGTGATATTGGGCCAGCCTGTAGCTTTTATGTGTTTGTCATTGTTAGGGGGATTGGACCATCCGTGTGCTATTGACTCGCATCCCCAGGAGGGACAGTAATAATGTGAGGGATCATGACAGGAGGAGTGGGAGGAACCTGTTGAAGAGGGGCAAATGTAATAGCCTGACACCTGTGCCGAGGCTGCTATAAGGGAGGGCTCTCCTGTCCGTGCTGTTTGTCGTAGGTAGCAAGCTTTGGATGTGGACCCGTCAAGGGAAGGGATTTTATTGCCTTGCGGGCCGCAGCCTTGGGGGTAGAGGACAGGGAATTTGGGACTGCTAATACCCATATTGGTAAGGCAACAGGCATGCAGGGTGAAAGAGGGAGCGCCGGATGTGACATTATAACGGAGGGTGATTTCTTCTTGCCAAAGCTGTAACGTCCAGTTAAAAGGTTGATGATCATTATTAGCAAGCAAAAAGGAGGGAAATAGAAGGAGAAGGGCGAGGATTTTAAAAGGGGGTGCCATTAGAAAATAAAGAATGTGAGTATAGTAAGAATGGTAGTTATAGAAAGGGAGTAACAGTGAAGAGGAAGGAGTTGAGAGAAAGGTATTACTCACGGTTTGTTGTTCCTTTTTTGGCAGGCCGTGGCAGGACGAATGTTTTTTCCTGGGACCCAGATAGGTTGCGGTGCTTCTTCTGGAAAGACACAAGCAAAGCCCCTCCCTTGGGCTAAAAGAGGGCTAGGTCCTTTCCAAGTATTGTTTTCGGGGTCTTTCCAATATACCATAGGGGCCACTGTAGGTGTATATGACGGTCCCCAATGTTTGTGGAGTGGAGACAGTCCCTTTTTATCAAATATGAGGAGAGTCATATGAATGAGACAGCTGGTAATAATTTCACTAGGAGGACTGTGTGGCCGTAACGCCTTTTCCTTTTGAATCAAGATCTTTAGCTGTTGATGAGTACGTTCTACTATTCCCTGACCTTGAGGATTGTAAGGAATGCCAAAGTGGTGTGTGATGTATAATTTTAGAAAATTAGCAAAGGATGTACTGCGGTAGGCAGGGCCATTATCGGACTTAACATCCCAGGGGACTCCCATGAACAGAATGGCTTGATGCAGACCTTTGATACAGTGTTTTGCTGTTTCCCCAGCTAAGGGAACTGCATAGCAGAGATGAGAGAAGGTATCTATGGTGACATGAACAAACTTTAGGCGACCAAACGAGGGGACATGTGTAACGTCCAACTGCCAACGAGAGTTGGGTTTAAGGCCGCGAGGGTTAACTCCCTGGGGTTGTAATGGCCCTAATGGGAGAAATGGAGCGCAGGTTTTACAAGATCTAACCAGATGTTTGCATGTTTGGATGTTAAGGTCTGGCAGCAGATGTTTCAGAGAGATCGCTGAGAAGTGGAATTTGGAATGTAGTAGCTTGGCCTGATTGATGAGATCTCCAGGTGTCGCAACTGCTGTCATAGACACGGCACAATCTGCTAAATGGTTGCCATGAGCTAAGGGCCCAGGCAGATTGGAATGACTCCTGATATGTGTGATATACCAGGGAGCAGTGCGGTGTTCAATTAGTTTTTGAAGGCGTAATAATGCCTTATCAATAAGTGTTTCTTTAGGAAAGAAGGTAGCATGTGCTAGCACCTGGCAAATTTGAAGAGTGTAGAGGCTATCAGTAAAAATATTCAGGGGCTCAGAGGGGAACAATGTAAGTGCCAGATGTACAGCTTCAAGTTCCCCTGTTTGTACAGAGTGAGGATTAGGCTTGACATATGTGGAAGGGGAGCCTATGTTAGGCTGGTAAACCACAACAGCATATTTTGATTTGGAGGCATCTGTAAACACAGTAGTACTTGAGGGGAGGGGGGAGGAAGAAGGATAAGGGTAAAAAGGGTCTGAGAATGGCAACCGAACGAGCCCTTGAAGTAGTTTATGTTGAGGATAATGGTTGTCAAAAGTTCCAGTAAAGCCTTCTACTAAAATTTGCATTTCTTCATTGTTTTGAAGGAGTTGAGTAGTAGCCACAGCTGAAAGGGGCCAGACAATGGTGTCTGGTTTCACTTGAAAAGTGTGGAGGCAGAGTGTACACAGATCACTGGCTAAGGCGACCCAAAGGCGCACTGCTGGACAGATCTTTGAAAGTTTACTTTTAGCTGGGTGGGACCACAGCAGTGGGCCCTCTTGCCAGAGGACTCCAGTAGGAGTGCCAGACGTGGCAAGAATTAAGGCTAATATAGGACTGTTCGGGTTGTACCTCTTAAGCGTGCACTGTTGAAGTGCGTGGTTAACCGCTTGTATGGCTGCTTTTGCCTGCTGAGTTAGTGAGATGTTTTTAGTAACAGCCTGAGGTGGTGTTGCAGGCAATCGCAGAAGGTCAAAGAGAGGCGTAAGTTGTGCAGTGGAAATGGGAAGAGCTGGTCTTATCCAATTAATGTTTCCACACAGCTGTTGAAGCTCTGTCAAAGAGAGGCGATCAGGGATCTTTATCTTAGGAGCAATAGGTTTAACATATTGAGAAATTTGAAAACCTAGAAATGAAAAGGGCGGGTGGCGTTGGACCTTTTCAATTTTAATGTGAAGGCCTATATCTGTTAGATTTTGTGTAAGCTGTTGGAAAACAGCGTTTAAATGCTGGGCATCGCTATGCGCCAAGAGGATGTCATCCATATAATGAATGATGAATGCCTGAGTTCTAAGAGGGGCCACTGCAATATTGACATAATTTTGGCAAAGTGTAGGGCTATTTTTCATTCCTTGCGGAAGTACTTTCCACTGGTATCTGCAGGCTGTCCCTTGATGGTTGGGGAGGGGGACAGTGAAGGCAAATTTATGTCTGTCTTGAGGATGTAAGAGGATAGAAAAGTAACAGTCTTGAATATCAATTGTAATTATATGATAATCATGAGGGATTGCCGTAGGGTGAGGCAGCCCCGGTTGGCAAGATCCCATGGGGACAATATGCTTGTTTATTTCTCTAAGGTCATGCAGCAGACGATATTTGCCAGTAGTCTTTTTTTGTATGACAAAAATGGGAGAATTGTAAGGGCTGGTGGAAGGTTCAATGTGACCAGCTTCCAGCTGTTCTTGTATCAGCGTAAGTAAGGCTTGAAGTTTGTGGGACGGAAGAGGCCACTGCTCAACCCATATAGGGTCCTCTGTGTCCCACTGCAGAGGAACAGGGTTAGGTGGTTGTAGCTGAGCAGTGGCGCCTAGGATTGGGGGGGCTTCTGTGACATGTCAGGACCGCTCCCAAACCTGGCTGCCCACATTTAAAACAGCCTGAGGTTTGAGCTACTGCAAGGACGACTGTGGACGCAATAGCTGCCGCTTGGGGGTCGATATGACTACAAGTTAAGACCCAGTCGTCAATGCTTTTGTCCCTCACAGGGGCGAGAGCTTGTTTACAGGCGGGGCTAGCCCCCTCTAGAATGAGCTCTCGAGCGAGGGCCAGCTGGCCTTGAATGCCCGCCACTTTTCTTTCACACGCCTCCATAACTCTGGAGACAAAGGCTGCGAAGTCTTCATCTTTATTTTGTATCATTTTTGTAAATTTTTCTGGCCGGAGGGCAGAGCAAGTGCGAAATGCACGGAGAGCCACCTCACGCAGCTGAATCCAAAAACCTGGAGGGGCAGTGGCATAATGAGCAGGGGCTGCATAGGGGCCAGTGCCGTAGAAGGCCTCAGGCGCAATGTTGACACCAGCGCTAATATTGAGGGCCACCTGTTTCTCTGCTTCCGAATGAAAATGGGCACGCCAGTCTACAAACTGGCCAGGTGTTAAAATTGCGCGGGCTAGAGAAGCCCAGTCGTAAGGGAGGCACAGCTGTGTGGAAATTTCCTCAATGAGGTGTTGAGCGTAGGGGCTACCCAGACCGTCCTCTTTTACAGCTTTGTGGATATTCTTGACCTCATCATGTTGCAGAGGGTAGTAGAATTGTGGGCGAAGTGGGGAAGGATTAATATTAACAGGGAAGCAAGGCAAAGGGGCTAAGGAGGAAGGGGTGGTGGAGTTGGTAGGAGGGGGAGCAGAGGCGGAAGAGAAAGGGTTGTTGTTAGAGAGTGGTCCTGAGTAAGGGTAGGGGGGAAGGGTGGAAAGGGTAGGGGCGGGGGGAAGAGGGGAGGACCAACACATTGACTGACATGATGGGACTTGTGCGCCACCTTGTGGCTGCAGCGGAGACAAGGAAGAAGAAGAGGAAGGCGGCTCAGGGTTTTGGACCGGAAGGGAGGGGTATAGAGACGCAGGTGAAGAAGGAGGGAGCCCCCGGTCCTGAGTTTTTTTGAAAGACTGAGAACTTCCTCCTTCTCCAACCGCCCCCTGGTCTGGTTTTTGTTCACTAGGAGGAAGTTCGCCATGTTGTTCCTTCGATCGCAGGTTACAGCTTTTTGGTTGGGACTTGGGGGGGTCGAGCTCCAAAGCATTGTTAATGCGAGAGCAGAGAGACTCCATATCAGAATCCTCTCCAGAGTCAGATGGGGAAGGGTTATCCGCCAGGTGATCAATTAAGTTGACCTGGCAATCAGCAGGTGAAACGGGGGCGCCTTGAAGGCACGAATGAATGGCAACTAGGGTAGGGAGTAGACCAGGGGGAAATTGTTTATTTTCATGTTCCATGGCAGCCGTAACGCGATTTATTAGCTTATTGTATGTCGCGGGGTCCCATAGATGGCAGGTCGCTAACCAAGGGTTAAAAGGAAGCGGAGTTGGAGGTTGTCCTGAGTACTGTTGTGGCAATGGATGTAGGCCATTTTAAATCAGCACACACCACTCAGAACTGAGTGGGAGAGAGTGTGGTCTACAGTGTGAACTGTGGTCTATGGTTGGTGGCAAGGTTCCAGGAGGTGTAAGTTCATTGAGGTTGGTGGGCCACACTATGGGAGATGTTTGTGTTGGATGTGGTGGGAGGTGTGGGAGGTGGGCAACATGGGAATCCGAGTGGGTTCCGTATAATATTTTAGGTAATCTAAGCACCTCTTAAAATATATGTATATATATATATAAAAAATAACATTTTTGTAAGCAAATACACATATATGCATATATATTTATATATCATTTTACAAATGTTTGTATGTATTGTGAGAATTTTGATTTTTACCCATAATAAAAAAAAAAAAAAAAAAAAAAAAGGAAGCAGAAGGTCCCAATATGTCTGAAGCTGTTTTACGGAGACCTTCAGTCGGTTAGTATCTAAGAGACCGGCCAGCGCTCTGACTTGGGGTGCCTGACGAGAGGAGACTCGCGCTCCCATATCGACGCTTTGTGAGAGCGAGGGGGACTCTGAGGCACGTTAGTTAGCGTGGGGTGGGGTCGCTAATTTAAGCACGACGGGTTAGGGAGAAAAGGAAAGTATATACTGAGACAACACAGAGGAAGAATAGCGCAAGAAAGATTCGCTCCCAGAAATTCCAGTTTGGAGGGGCGGCGGAGGCCAGGCAGAAAGCGAAAGTAACAGAGGTTAAAGAAAGCAGAACAAGAAGGAGAGGAGGCATTGAACTGATAGATAGCAGACAGAAGAGAGGGGGCGCCAAGTTATAGAGCAAGGCGCTGGAGATACTTACAGAGTGCCGCTATTTGAGGCCGATAAGAAGACGAGGCCCTACCGTCGGGGCGCGGCGAGAGGTGGGGAGCCGCACGTTGGGCGCCAATTGTGGTTGTTCTGAACCACTTGTTGGCGGAAGGGGAACGCTGAGCGGCAACCAGTGTTCAGGGGCCCAGACGGTGTGGAGGGCGCATGGAGGAAAGACCACCGCGGAGACGAGGTAAGTACGCAGGTCTAATTT
>JAKSZT010054458.1:23693268-23785267 GCA_026826555.1 Tolypeutes matacus | reverse complement strand
CTTGACACTTTTGGGGTAGGGAGGGGACGAGCAGTTGAAATACAGTGGCTTCTTTGGGAGTTGGAGGTTGTCCTGAGTACTGTTGTGGCAACGGATGTAGGCCATTTTAAATCAGCACACACCACTCAGAACTGAGTGGGAGAGAGTGTGGTCTACAGTGTGAACTGTGGTCTATGGTTGGTGGCAAGGCTCCAGGATGTGTAAGTTCATTGAGGGTGGTGGGCCACACTGTGGGAGATGTTTGTGTGGGATGTGATGGGAGGTGTGGGAGGTGGGCAACATGGGAATCCCAGTGGGTTCCGTGTAATATTTTGAGTAATCTAAGCACCTCTTAAAATATATGTATATATATATATATATAAACAACATTTTTGTAAGCAAATACACATATATGCATATATGTTTATATATCATTTTGCAAATGTTTGTATGTATTGTGAGAATTTTGATTTTTACCCATAATAAAAAAAAAATACATACAATGGAATATTACTCAGATATAATAAGGAATACAGTATTAACACATGGGATAACATGGATGAATTTTGAGGACCTTATGTTGAGTGAAGCAAGCCAGGCACTGAAGAATAAATATTACATGACCTTACTGATATGATTTAAGGAAATTGAGCAGACTCACAGAGCTAGAATCTGGAAGACAAGTTTACAGGAAATAGAAAGGGAGAAGAAGGTTGTCGTCCAATGCCCATATGGGAAAAATCTATGATAAGGGTGAAGTGTGAAGCCATACAGTGGAGGGTCATTACTGTTGTGTAATGATCATTTTAGGTTAGGTGGTGCTGGTTTGTCAGGGGGTGGGGTAGGGAGGGTGGGTTGGACTGTCCATGGAACTGTGGGATGAGTTGGGGGAGGGAGCAGACGAACACTGGGGATTGGTGGGTACATGGTTGAAACTACATTCAGAATACTCTGTTGGCAATATGGCAAGTGAGGGTTGCTGATTTGGGGTGTTGAATGTGAGGGCCATTTGGGACAGGGCGCACCTGAAGCAGGCTTCCAGGGAGTATGTGAGTGCTCATCTTGCCATAGTGTATTATATCAGTGGGTGGAGAACCACATAATGAACAGCAAGTTTGTGGACTCCCATCCTGGGGAGGACTGCTATGCTCTCAATTAGAGGGGTAAGAGTCTCTTTCGAGAGCATGGGTGGGGCCTAATAGGGGAGGACAGACCAGTGTGTCAGGCCTTCAGTGTTGTTGCAAGTAATTATGATTTTTTCCCTTCAAAGAATGAAGCCTAGTGGTCGCTGTGGATCCTGAGGGGAGGGGGAGGGAAGAATAGAATAGATGGAACAGGGGGCATTTTGGGGGAGATGGAAGTATTCTACATGATCTTGTTTTGATGCATACAGGCCATGTTGAGTTGCATCAAAGTTTATAAAAGTGTATGGTCCAAAATGTAAAATATAATGTAAACCATTACCATGGTGGGCAGCAATGTTTCAATATTTTGTACATCAGTTGTAACAAACATACCATCTACATATACAATGTTATTAATAGGGGAAAGGGGAAAGGGGGAAGATGTTGGGTATATGGGAATCCCCTCTATTCAATATGGGACTTTTCTGTAGCCTAAAACTTCTTTGAGGACAAAATGAAAAAAAAAAAAAAAAAAAGTAAAACACTGGGGAAATAAATGGAAGACAATGATACTGTACATAATATAGAAAAAAAAACAGATCTTACAGTGATGAAAGGGAAAATGTCAAAAAAAATTTAAATATTTTTTCATTATTACCCAAATTTTTATTTATTTTTACAAAATTTTGTATATTAGTTATTATTTTTAAAACTATCATTATTATTCATTTTCTTTTTAATCATATTTGACTAATTTATTGAATTCATTTTTGAAGAAATTTGATCACAGAAGGGTTACAACGGTGGCAGGAGAAGATCATTGGTGCCGGTGTCAGTGATGGAAGATACATGGGAGAAAGCTCACCTGGGCATACATATAAGGCATATAAATGTGTTCAATGGGGCATTGTCATGGTTGGGGAGATTCACACAATAACCAAAGGAATATTAAATTCCCATCCTGGGAGCTCTGCCACATTCTCTAATATATCAGCAAGAATCCCCTGAGTACCAGAGCAATGACTAGTGAAGGAGGATGGCTCACTGATGGGCCCTTGATGTTGACTACTATGCTTGCAAGCCTTTTGCTCTTGAATTTGTAACTTAGTCTTCTGTTGGAGAGTGCCTAAGAGTTGCCTCTTGAGAGCCTCCTTGTTGCTCAACTGTGGCCTCTCCCTAAGCCAAACTCAGCATATAAATACATTACCTTCACCCAGTGTGGGACGTGACTCCTGGGGATGAGCCTTCCTGGCACTGAGGGATTACCACCAAGCACCAACTAGCAATGCAACTGGAAAAAGACCTTGACCAAAAGGGGGAAAAGGTAACGACAAATGAGTTTGTATGGCTAAGAGACTTCAAAGTGAGTCGGGAGGTCATTCTAGAGATTACACTTATGCACATCTCAGCAGGATCTCTTTGACTGCTAAAGTAGATACTACTCCAAATAGTGGGGCTCCTGAGGGCTCTGGAGACATCCAGACACCAGGGCAGATAGCTCAGGAGTTTTGTGCCTTGCCAGTGGGCCCTACTTTGGAATTTATGCCCCCAGAGTGACAGAATTGGATTCAGTTGTGGTTTCCCTACACATGGCTCTTCTGTCCTTCTATTTGAACCTATAATTAGTACTAGAGTTGGTAGGTATAGTTCCAAGAGATGTAAATCTTTGGGCTGTCCATGTGCCACCTGGGCCCTGAATCTCTTCAGAGATTCATTGGTCTCACCCAGGACATCTAACATGAGATGATGATGGACAACTACCATACCAAGGAACCAAGAGAGTCTACAACCACAAGCAACAGAGTCCCATCCATCGGTCCTATGGGATCACAGCCCTCTCTCAATTAGAGGTGGAGTGGAATCACCATCCCAGAATCCTCAGGATTGGGGAATGAGCTATGGACTAAAGTAGAGTTACTGATATTCTACAAACTTATTGTGATTCTAGCAATGGAAGAAATTATATCAATGATGTGGAGTCAGTGGCCACTGCATGTTCTGAAGGCAGGAAGAGGGAAAAACAGGTGTAATATGGGGGATTTTGGGTCCTTGGGAATTGTCCTGAATGACATTGCAACGACAGATATAAGCCATTATAAATCTTACTATAACCTACAGAACTGTATGGGAGAAAGAGTAAATTACAATGTAAACTTTAATCCACGAGTAATGGCAATGCTCCAAAATGTGTTCATCAATTGCAATGAATGTACCTCACTAATGAAGGATGTTGTTAATTTGGGAAAATGTGGGAGGTGTGGGGAGTGGGACATATAGGAATCTCTTATATTTTTTATGTGACATTTGTATAATCTAAGTATCTTTAAAAAAATAAAATAGAATAAAATAAAATATATGATATCATACCAAGACAAACTCTTATTTAGTCTTGACTGAAAATCTAATATTCTTTTTCATTAATGTGGAAATTGATATATTTCTTAGAGTTTATAAAATAAATAATTTAAAAAACCTTGCATGTATATGTAAGCACTGTTCATATATATGAATAATATATTAAAGAATGTGATTGCATATTTGAATTAGAACGCTATGGGGTCCCTAAAAATGCCAACCCTTCCCTATCTATCTTCAACTGGAGGCTGTTACTCTAGAACAAAACTTCACCAGCACTTCTAGTTTGCTGCAGAGAGAGTGCTCCCACAGCTAGACACAATATAAACCCTAAGGCAGAGTGTCAGTTCTTTGCAGTAAGCAGCTTTAACATGTACAAGTGTGTGCCAATGGGATAAAACACAGTTATAGCAACTGCTACTGTTCACTCCTTGTTTCACTCAAGTATACATGTGTCCCAAATTAAGTCCACTCAATTTTGTCGCTGATTCATGTAGGTGATGGCTGGTCACAATTTCCAATAAAATGACTTATACCAGATAGATTACTGGAACAAACTACATTCTACCTTGCTGCAGTTGGTCCTGAGATTGTAATTGATTTTTTACCATCTTTCTCTTCTATCACCCATTTTTATTATTTCTTACCCTGGGCCAGATCCTCTGCTAATCTAAGTGGTTTTCCCAGTAGGGTAACTCAGACCTTTAACTTTGAGGGGTTGGGCTTCTGGTAAATGTGCCGTGGCTGCTATAAATCCCTGTTCACAGGAATGGGAGACATGAAATCACCAAGTGGTCCTACAGTGTATGGATTTCTTGAATTCTGGATATATTGTTTTCTGGCCACATTATGTAATAGCAACCACATCTCATGATATTTAGAATCAATACCACTAACTGTAAAATAACTTCTTTCTTTACTTCCTAGACTATTGGCATGAGGAACTCAAGATGATTTTGTAAACCTTTAATGGTTCCCCTGTGGAAGTATCCTCCTGGATGCCAGACCCGATTTCTGCAAGTGTGTCACTGAGAGTGATAATGAAAAAGAACTTACTCCCACCCTTTGGTCCCCAGACCATGTGCTGAGCCTTTCAAAGATACAATACCACAAAGTGGCTGTTTCAAAATACAGACTACTTCTTGAAGGAGTGTTCCAAACTTACAGGGCCTAATCTTTAGGTTGGAATCTTAGTTAAGAGGCCATTTTAATCCATATCATTCTGGCTGGGGGTGTGTGAGAATGGTAAGAATAGAAGATCTCATTCTTCAAAATCCCCAGAGGATTGAGCACAACTTGTCTACAGCACTAATCAGTTCAATAATATACCCTTTTCTCCCTCTCCTATCTAACCTTTCTTACTCCTCCACTTACATGTCATAAAAAGAGAGAAAAAAGAATAAATAAAAATAAAAAAAATATTAGAGGATTGCATTGTTATGTGCCCACGATCAAACCTTCTTACCCACAAAATTGGTCTCAGGCAAAGTTGGACAGGATTTCTCAATGATAAATCAGATACTTTGTGAACTCTGGTATAGTGGTGCTGGCTAAGATGATACAAGTAAGACAGACAAACTCATAGTTGGAAACTGTATCAATCTCAATATTTCTGAATCCCTACCCATCCCATGGTGGAAGTGAGTTGATATAGTTAACTGCCCCCCAAGTGATTTGTTGGTCTCTTTGAAGGATATGCCATATTGAGGGTTCAGTGTTGGGCTTGGTTGCAAATACATTGACAATTCAGCTATCCAGAAGCTAGATAAGCTTTGGTGAGGGGAAGCATATGTTGCTGGGCCTTTCATATCCTACAACTTTACCACTATGGGTACTCTATTCATGGGTCTATTGTGCTAACATTGTGTGGCCAACAGCAGGGGCTAGCTGGCATTCACACAAAGAATCTTCTTGTCCACAGAATTATTCAGTGCCTTCTCTTTAGAGGAGTCTGTCTGGCATGTATGATTGTGAAACACAAATAACTATAGATTCTGCATGTATTCTCATAGTTCCATCCACAGAGTTCTTCCTTGGACCTCTTTGTCTCTAATTATCTAATCTTTTTCCTAACAGGCCCTCTGACTGACCAAACAACCAAGCTATTCACTACTGACCATATATATCCATACCTCACAAAGTTGGTGGTCAGGTGTATCCCTGTTGGAATATTGTATTTTACCACTATCATTTAGGACCACCCCTGAGTGGAGCTGTATTGCATTTTCAGTCCAGTTTTGGATCTCACAGACATATCAAGCTAACCCATCTGTGAAACAAACCATATTTTGTTTTATCCCCTCTGTTGCCTGATCATAGGGAACCCTTCATTTGCCCTATGCATGAGTTAAGAAAGATAGTGAATTGGGGAGTAGCTGTGGCTCAGGTGGTTGGGCACCTGCTTCCCATGTGGGAGGTCCCAGGTTGGTTCCCAGTGTCTCCTAGACAGAAATGGACAACAAGCAAAACAGGTGGGAGAACTAACTCAGGGGAGCCGATGTGGCTCAGTGGTTGAGCACCATCTTCCAAATTTGAGATCCTGGGTTGAATCCCTGGTCCTCGGTACCTAAAAAAAAAAAAAGGTAGGGATTGATGTAACAAAGGTAGATGAAATAGTGGTGGTGCCTCCAAAATTTGTTCAGACCCAATTCCAAAATTCCATTTCCATTGTATAATAGATATAATAGATTGCTTCTGTGCCTATCTACCTTATGACATAATAATCAGCTCATGATGGGAAGCTCCAGTTGCATAGTCACTTGATGTCTCATGGTTAAGTGTTAAGTCTCTACTGAAGCATAATAGCATGTTAAAGCCACTATTTGAACAAGGGATAGTTCTACTATATAGACAACATGGCCTTGTTCCAGAAATCTATGGAGTGCTTCGAGACTTTGCTATCAGGACTTGCTAACAAACCCACTTGACATCCTTATCTGTTATGGATACATCGTCTAATATCATGGGACCTGTCAGGTTACACGGCTAAGCTGTCTGTTTGTACTGCAGTTGTTTGTACAGAAGTCTGTATCTTCTGTGTAATGCTCTTTTCCTCTGGGCCCATAAACATATTAGGCTTCCAAATTACCAGATGAATAGGTCAGGGCAGCATTCCCAAGTGTGGTATGTGCTGTTTCCCAGATCCAAAGTGACCTTGTAAGACCTATGCCTCTTTCTTTTTTATCACTTCATTTGTAAATGCATTAGTGTTTTTAGCATCTCCTCCATTGCCTCTTCTTTTTTAATGCATCTAATAAACTTTTATAAGAAAATATGTGAGCTAAAAATCAATCCTGCATAACATAGGATTCCCATACATCACTCCACCACCAAAACCTTGCATTGTTGTGGAACTGGAACGTTTGTTACAAATGATGAAAGAACATCATCAAAATATTACTGCTACTTATAGTCCATAGCTTACATTTGTGTATTTTTTCCCATAAACTACCCTATTATTAATACTGTATGTTAGTATTGTATATTTGCTATAGTTCATGAGAGAATGTTCTCATATTTGTACTATTAACCACAGTCCATTCTCCACCACAGAGTTCTCTGTGTTATACAGTCCTGTACCTTGTACAGTCCATTCAAAATGTACATTCAGTGGTTCTGTTTTATCACAGAGTTGTGCTGCGATTATCTCAGTTGATATTAGAATGTTCTCATTACTGCAAAAGTGAAAAACCCATACCCTCTTACACCCCCTATTTTTGATCCTTAGCATTGATATAGTACCTTCTTTGCCATTGATACAAGAATATTACAATCTTAGCTAAGTTACATTAGCTGTATTTTTCCAACATATCACCATATTCTTAACACCTTTTAATAGTGACATACATTAATTCTAGTTCAGAGAAGAACATTCTTGTATTTGTACTATTAACCACAATCCTCATCCATCACCGAGTTCATTATGTTATACAGTTCCTAATATATCCTCTAGCTTTCTTTCAATTGACATTTATATCCCTAAACTACCCCTTTCAGCCACCATCACATTTACAAATCAGCAGTATAAGTTATACTCACTTTAAAGTGTTACAATCAACTCTATCCATTTACAGTACTTTACAATCAATCTTATTAAAAATTCTAATTACACTAAGCATCAGCTCCCTTTTCTTAACCCTTATTCTATCACCTAGTAACCTGTCCTCTAGATTTTAACCCCATAAGTTTACTCATTGTATTTAGTTCATATTAGTGAAACTATGCAATATTCATCTTTCTGTGTCTGGCTTATCTCATTCAACATAATGTCCTCAAGGTTCATCCATATTGTCATATGCGTCCCAACTTCATTTCTTCCTACAGCTGAATAATATTCCATCATATGTATATACAACATATTATTTATCCATTCATCAGTTGACGGACACTGAGTTGTTTCCATATTTTAGAAATTGTGAATAAAACCTCTACGAACATCACTGTGAAATGTCAGTTTACATTCAAGCTTTTAGTTTTTCTGAATATATTCCTGGGAGCAGGATTCCTGGATCACATGGCAGTTCTATATTCAGTTTCCTGAGGAACTGCCAAACTGTCTTCCACAGAGACTGAAGCTTGATACTTTCCAACGAACAATGAAAAAGTGTTCCTATTTCTCCACATCCTCTCCAGTACTTGTAGTTGTCTGTTTTCTTTTTTTAATAATGGCCATTCTATAAGGTATGAAATATCTCATTACAGTTTTGATCTACATTTCTATAATAGCTAGTGATGTTGAGCAGCTTTTTTTAACTTTTAATTTTTATTTTTAAAGAAGTTTAGATTATATAAATGTTACATAAAAAATATAGGTGTAAGTTTCAATTTCACAAGAAAAGGCTCATAAGAACAATCATCAATTTCAAGAGCGTGGTGTAAAGGTCTCTCTTCCTTCACTAGGCACTGCCCTTGTACTCTGGGAATTCTTGTCATTCTATTAGAGAATGTAGCAGGACTCCCCAGGATGGGAATTCAATATTCTTTCAGTTATTGTGTGGGTTTCCACCCAACAAGACAATGCCCCATGAACACTTGAATATATTCATATGTCTTAGAGGCATTCCTCAGGTCTAAGAGTTACCTCCTGAAAGCCTCCTTGTTGCTCAAATATGGCCTCTCTCTAAGCCAAACTCAGCATATTAATGCATTATCTTCCTCCAGCATGAGACATGACTCCCAGGGATGAGCCTCCATGGAACTGAGGGATTATTACCAAGCACCAACTAGCAATACATCCAGAAAAAGACTTTGATCAAAAGGGGGAATTATTAAATAAAAACGAGTTTTTATGGCTAAGAGATTTCAAAGTGAGTCAGGAGGTTATGCCAGAGGTTATGCTTGTGCACATCTCAGCAGGATTTCATTGACTGCCACAGTACACACTGTCTCAAACAGCAGGACTCCTGAGGGCTCTAGAGACATCCAGACACTATAAGCAGGATAGATAAGCTCAGGAATTTGGCACCCCATCAGTGGGCCTTACTCTGGTATTTATGCTCCCCAGTGTAAAAGAGTTAGACTCATTTATAATTTCCCTACACATGGCGTCCCTTTTATTTGAACCTATAATTAGCATTCTATTAGTTAAATATATGTCCTAGAGACTGAAATCTTTGGTCTGTCTATATGCCAGTTGATTCCTGAATCTCAGCAGAGTTGCAACACCTATTCTCCAGTTCATTGGACTCACCCAGGACAACTAACAAGAAGATAATGATTGGCAATGCCTATACCAAGGAACAGAGAGTGTCTGCAACTGCAACCAAGATAGTTCCATTCATCTACCCCATGAGACGTAGGCCCCATCTCAGTTAGAAAGAGTGGGCATCACCATCCCCAAATCCTCAAGATTGGGAAATGAACAATGGACTAAAATAAATTTATTATTATTATGTTATAGACTTAATGTTATTCTTGCAATGGAAGAGCTTTTACCATTGATATAAAGGCAGTGGCCAGCAGAGATTCTGAGGGGAGAGAGAGGAAAGAATAGGTGTAATATGGGGGCATTTCGGGACATTGGAATTGTCCTGCATAATATTGCAAAGATGGATACAGGCCATTATATATTTCGCCATAACCTACAAAATTGTGTGGGGTAGAGTGTAAACTATAATGTAAATTATAGTCCATAGTTAATAGCAATGCTTCAATATGTGTTCATCAATTTTAGCAAATGTACCACACTAATGAAGGTTGTTGTTGATATGGGAAAGTGTAAGATGGACAGTAGGTAGGGCATATTGGAATCTCTCATATTTTTTATGTAACATTTATATAATCTAAAGCTTCTTAAAAATTTGAAATAAAAAATAAAAAAATATATATGGCCTGTATCCGTCATTGCAATGTCATGCAGGACAATTCCAATCCGCAAAAATGCACCCATATTACACTTATTCTTCCCTCTCCCTCCCCTCAGAACCTCTGGTGGCCACTGCCTTTATATCAGTGATAAAAATTCTTCCATTGCTAGAATAACAGTAAGTCTGTAATAGAATAATAAGTCTATTTTAGTCCATTGTTCATTTCCCAATCTTGAGGATTTGGGGATGGTGATGCCCACTCTGTTTCTAATTGAAAAGAGGTTTACAAACCATGGGGCAGATGGATGGAATTATCTTGCTTGCAGTTGCAGACACTCTCTGTTCCTTGGGATGGGCATTGTCCATCATCATGTCCTTATTAATTGTCCTGGATGACTCCAATGAACTAGAGAGTAGGTGTTGTAACTCTGCTGAGATTCAAGACACAACTGGCAAATAAACAGGCCAAAGATTTGTCTCTGGGACATATATTTAACAAGTATAGTGCTAATTATAGGTTTGAATGAAAGGGGAAGAAAAGCCGTGTGTAGCTTTTCATGTGCTTATTGGCCATTTGTATTTCCTCTTGGGAAAAATGACTATTCAATTCTTTTGCTTTTTTTTTTTTGTTTATCTTTTTATTGTTGAGTTGTATGATCTCTTTATATAACATGGAAATCAAACCCTTATCAGATATGTGGTTTCCTAAATATTTTTCCCATTTAGTATGCTGCCTTTTAATCTTCTTGACAAAGTCTTTGGAGCACGTCCATCCTGCCTCTGCTTGAGAGGTGACTTAGATACCATGGGGCAGATGGATGGAACTGTCTTGCTTGCAGTTGTAGACACTCTCTGCTTCCTGGGATGGGCATTGTCCATCACCATCCTTTTGTTAGTTGCCTGGGTGAATCTAATGAAGTGGAGAGTAAGTGTTACAACTCTGCTGAGATTCAGGTCTCAACTGGCATAAGAACAGATGAAAGATTTAAGTTTCTGGGACATGTGTTTAACAACTATAGCACTAATTATAAGCTCAAATAAAAGGGGCAGAAGAGCCATGTGTAGGGAAATTATAATAAATCTGTTACATAGGGGAGCATATATTCCAAAGTAAGGGCCATTGACAGGGTGCCAAATTCCTGAGATTGTCTGCCTGCCTATAATATCTAGAAGTCTCTAGAGCCCTCAGGAGCTCTGCTGTTTTAGGCACTGTGTACTGTGGCAGGCAATGACATCCTGCTGAGATGTGCATAAGTGTAACCTCTGAAATGATCTCCCAACTCATTTTGAAATCTCTTAGCCATAAAAACTCTTTTATTTAGTATGTCCATCTTTTGATCATGGTATTTTTCCAGATTCATTGCTAATTGGTGCTTGGTAATAATCCCTCGGTGCCAGGGAGGCTCATCCCTAGGAGTCACATCCCACACTGGGCCGGGGAGGGGGGTAGGTAGTGTGATTATATGCTGAATTTGGCATACAGAGAGGCCACTTTTGAGCAACAATGATGCTTTCAAGAGGTAACTCTTAGACAATATATAACATTAGGCTTAGTTTCAGTTTCATAAGAAAATGTTCGTTAAGTATAACCATCAATATGAAGGGCCTAGTACCACAAGGTCTTGAAGATGTTTCCCTACATTTTCATCTAGGAGTTTTATGTTTCCAGCTTTTATATTTAGGTCTTTGATCCATTTTGAGTTAATTTTTGTATCAGGTGTGAGATAGGGTCCTCTTCCTTCCTTTGGATATTCAGTTCTCCTAGCACCAATTGTTGAATAGATTGTTCTGACTCAGCTGGGTGGGCTGGACAACTTTGTCAAAAATCAATTGGCCATAAATGTGAGGGTCTATTTCTGAGCTCTCAATTTGATTCCTTTGGTCGATATGTATATCTTATGCCAGTACACTGCTGTTTTTACCACGTTAGCTAAATAATATGCTTTAAAGTCAGGAAGTAAGTGTCCTCCCACTTCATTCTTCTTTTTAAAGACATTTTTAGCTATTCAAGGCCCTTTACCCCTCCAAATAAATTTGATAGTTGGCCTTTTCATTTCTGCAAAGAAGGCTGTTGGAACTTTTATTGAGATTGCGTTGAATCTGTAAATCAATTTGGGCAGAATTGTCATCTAAACAATAATTAGGCTTCCAATCCATGAACACGGAATGTCCTTCCATTTATTTAGGTCTTCTTTTGTTTCTTTTAGAAATGTTTTGTAATTTTTTGATTATAGGTCCTTTATGTACTTTATTAAGTTTATTCCTCAATATTTGACTCTTTTAGTTGCTGTTTTAAATGGAATATTTTTCCTGACTTCTCCTTCAGATCGCTCACTGGTAGTGTATAGTAACACTATGGATTTTTACTTATTAATCTTAGATCATGCCATTTTGTTAAACTTGTTTATTAGGTCTGGTAGCTTTGTTGTAGAGTTTTTGGGATTTTCTAGGTATAAGATCATATCATCAGCGAATAGCAAAAATTTTACTTCTTCTTTTCCTATTTGGATGCCTTTTGTTTATTTTTTCTTGCCCAATTGCTCTAGCTAGAACTTCTAGCACAATATTGCATAACAGTGGTGATAATGGGCATGTTTGTCTTGTTGCTGATCTCAGTGGGAAAGCTTTCAGTCTTTTACCATTGAGTACAATGTTAGCTGTGGGTTTTTCATATATGCAGTTTATCGTATTGAGAAAGTTTCCCTCTATTCCTATCTTTCAGAATGTTTTTATCAAAAAAGGATGCTGAGGTTTTATCAAATACCTTTTCTGTATTAGTCGAGGTGATCATGTGATTTTTCTTCCCAGATCTATTAATTAGGTCTTCAATCTTCTCAGATCAAAACAGGCCCAGGGTCCCAAGAAGGGGGTGTAGATTGATTCCAATGTCCTCTAGGGAGGAGAACCGAATGGTCACCAACCTTCTCTTTGATGTGTTCCCAAATGTATGCTTTCCTAAAGTACCCAGCAGACAGTGCCTGTCATTCAGTTGTTCTCAGCTGCTCTAAGTTGTTGCTATGTCTTTAATTTTCAGCTGACTTAGTCCCTGATGGGGGCATGGATGAAACTGAGGCTGCCAGTCTTGCAGGGATGAAACTATTGCACAGATCCCAGCCTGTGGGATCTGAGTTCTCTAATTAACTGCCACAACCTGTGCTGAGCCCCCTGAGGTGGGCGGTGTGAATCTGGCTGTGCTGTCCCAAGAAAGTGTTCAGACTGAGTCCTGCTTTATCTCCTGCTTGAGGCACATTAAGTCTGGGATCACCAGTCCTTTAGGGTGAGTGAGGTGGAGCCCGAGAGTGTGTTCATACTGCCACCCACTTCCTTTCCTGTCTGGGGTTCTTTGAAGGCCAGACTGCCTGCTCTTTAAGGTGGACTGGGCAAATCTACCCACTTTGCCCCTGAGAAAGTGATCAAACTGCACCCAACTTTCTCTCCTGCTGAGTGCCGGGGCCCAAGTAGTGGCTGCCAGTGGCTCTCCAACCTGGGCACACTGAACCTGATCCCTACTGTCCTGGCACTCTGGTGTGTTTCAATCACCCTTGCTTCCACCCCTGCTGAGGCAGAGATAGTACAAAGGGCTTCAGGCTTCTTTGTTGCTTGGGTGGGTTTAAACTTCAGCTGTGCTCAGAATTGGAATCCAGCTAGCCAAATTTGCTAATCAACAGCCTTAGTTGGTGCCAGGTCA
Source organism: Tolypeutes matacus (assembly GCA_026826555.1). Lineage (NCBI taxonomy): Eukaryota > Metazoa > Chordata > Mammalia > Cingulata > Chlamyphoridae > Tolypeutes > Tolypeutes matacus. Next base: position 23,771,816 of record JAKSZT010054458.1, on the reverse strand, counting down.
CTTTCCCTCCCCTGATTTTGGGAAATGAAGTTTCTGTTTCCAGCTAGGGAGTGGCTCCTAATGAGGTGGCCTGCCTTGCCAGTGGGGGATGGCACAAGCCTCTGCAACATGTAAGGATCTACTCACTAATCTCACTGCAGATTGTCAGTCTCCTTTTTCATTCTTCCCTGGATGGTGTAAAGTGTTCTTCTGGTATCTATGGTCCCCCCAAACAGTTGATCCAGACAGATCTTAACTGATTATTAGCTGCCCTGTGGGAAGAGCTGATTGTTACAGCTCCTTACCCTGTCGCCATCTTGGATCTTCCCTCTCCATTGCCTCTTCTTGCTCATTTTCTCTATTCCTCTTTCTTAGTTATGGAAGATACAAGGTGTGACTATTTTTCCTTTATGTGGCAGTAAGCAAGAAGAGTTAGTTTAGCCCTGGAGCAAAACCAAGAATGTATATTGCTGTCCATTCCAGGTGAATTAATTAGAACAGGGGTTCTTAACTTTTTGTTCCATGCACCCCTTTGTCTGTCAGGGAAAAACCACGAACCCCTTCTCAGAAGGTAGCGGTAGATAGTTTTACGACACTCAACATCAGAGGTCAGAGAAAATAAAGAGAATAAGTTGATTTTTTAAAAATTCAAGCTCACAGACCCAGGGTCTGTGGACCCCTGGTTAAGAACCCCTGCTTTAGAGCCTCCTTTATGATGATTGAAAGGGATTGAAAAGAGTAAATTTGCCAGATTAATAACCACATAGTTCCAGAGGTTATGTTTTGATATGCTCTAGTAAATATATCATGTCCATCACAGCAGCTACCATTGGGGCTACCATTTGTGTAAGTTTGCAGTAATTGCCTATCATCTGCCATGATCCATCTGTTTTTTCCAGGCACCAGACTGGTAAATACAATGGTGATATTATGGGGACCAGTGCCTCTACATTACTTAACTCTTTTAAGGAGGCACTAATCTCTGCAATTCCAAAAAGGGTGTGTTTCTACTTCTAATTTATGATTTTGGCTGGGTAGGGGACTGTTTCAGGAGTTTCCATTTGACTTTTTCCCACTATGGCTCTTAATTTACAGATTAGGGAATCAACATGAAGATTCCTGAAGCTGTTGATTTTATCCATCCTGGTTATGTGCTCAGAGCCAAATAACTAAAGTTCATGGGCTCCACCCTAGACCTCCCTATATCCAACTCTCAAAACTGCATGGTCTGTTTGCTATAATTATGGATTCCTGCAGGTTAGTTTCCCCTGGTTGCCATTCTGGCTTTTCTGTCCATTATGGTAATTATGTCCATTTTGCCTCTTATGATTTAGCGGTTTTACTTGGTCTCCATTATTATAGAGTCCTGTCATCTTCACTGATACCAGAAGGGCCCACTATTTAACTGTACCACCTACACTACCTAGAAAGGGCAGCCATGGTTGAATTTCTCAGGAATACCAGATACCCCCTCATTAGACCATTATTTATCATTTGATTAAAGGGATATCTTTTGGGACTTTCTTTCAGAAAACAATCATCTCTGACTTACACGATAAATCCACTCTATCACACCCACATCTCTGAGCCTTAAGACCCCTTTCTCAATACTCTAACAGGCGGTTCTGATAACTCCACCTCAATTACCATCATTTGTTCTTGCTTCAAGGAACCAACAGATCAGTCTATTAGGCCTAGTTCTAGGTGACATTTCCAGGATATTAAATATTGAGTGATGAGAAAGTGCCCCCACATCAATAAACTTTCCTTTATTCACTCTTTTATCCTCATCCATTGAGCCATCATTTACAATATCTATTCCTAGGCATGTGTTCTTGGATCTTTCCAGTATATTCTAGACAGGTCCCATAACTGCTTGGCAATTCTTTTCCTCTCATAGCAGGGACATCTTTTCCCTATCTGGCCCTGCTGAACTTTAACTCTAATTATTGGTTCAGAAACACTAAGGAGAGGTGAGGGCAGACTTTTGGGCAGGAAATCATCATCTTGTGAAGCACCTACCTCAGGTGAGACATTTACATGGTCTCCAAGTAAATGGCATTCTCTAGCAAGGAAATTCTCAGAGAAATCTTCAGGTTCAGGTTTCTTAAACATATTCACGCAAATGTTTCCACTTTAGGAAATCTATAAGGACCCTGACTTAGGTAGGGGAAACTTACAGGGACTGGGATTTCAGCTCCCTTTGTAGGTCTACTATTTTACCATCAGATTCTCCTCCTGCATATTAACCCAGCCCACTTTCTAGTTGTAAGGAGAGTATCTTTAAATGTTGCTGTAGAGGTTTTATGGTTTTTTGCTTCATGCTTTGGGTTGATCTTTGCTAACTTGAGCTTCCTTCAAGGCCTCTATTGCAGTTAACAACAATAAACCTTCTTCATAATCCTTATGATTATCATGATGGACCCTTTATCCTTTAAGGCTAGAAGTATTGAATAAGCCAGTATATTCCTCTCTGTCTGCATCCATCTCAATTCACCCCATATGAGGGCTTCAGTAATGATAGGGCTACAGCACATCAGGAGTTATAACTACCTTGCTTATTACCAGCAATGGTGTCCTTATTGCCATATGAATGATGCATGATTGAATAATATAATATTACACTGAGAGTTTCTTCCTAAGACAAACTCTTGTACCAACCATTTAATTTTAGTTCCCCCAGAAGCAGATCCTGAGACAAAGAAACGAGTGCAATTGGTTAATTTTGGAAGTGATTCCAAAAAACAAAAGTGGAAGAGGGATGAAGTGAGGCAGAGAAGGAAGCAATGAAGGGTGAATTGACAAGCAGATGCTCACCATGGGCAATGGGGGCTTAATCCCACTGGACAGCTCTAGAACACAGTGTAAAGCACAACTCAGAAATATCCAAAAAAGGAATGAGGGAGTTGGGGCAATTTATCCATGAGTTTCCTATCCAACATTCAATGAAGTCTATTGTTGGTGAATATTACTTCACTGACACTTCTGGGATGCCCTATTTACAGGCCCAGTTATACTTTACATTCAGGGGGAAAAGCTCTTAGGTAGAAAACTGCAAGCTTATAGTAATTACTATTATTGAAGTGCTCTCTACTTTTGGCTTCTATGATAGCACACTCTACTGGTTTGAGAGATTACTGACTCTCAGATTTATTCTTCTAATCCACCTGGATTGGAAGTTTCCCTCAAGCTTCCTAGACTTTTTGTTAGACATTATTATTTAGAGATCTCACAAGCTTCTGGAATTCAGCATATCCAACAATGAATTCATCAAATCTCCTCATTTTCTATAATAGTTCCTCTTTGTGTAGTCTATGAATATGTGATTAGAAACTACATACACCTAGTTGCCTAAACCAGAAACTTGGGGTTATTTTAGCCTTGTCTCCTGTACCCTTTCTCTCTATATTTACCAGTCACCAAGAACTGCCACTCTAACTTCTAAATATATTTTCAGTGAATCCATTTTTTTTTCTCCACCCCCAATTCCCTAGTCCAGAACACTGATGTTCTTGTCTGGATGACTTAAAAAATCCTGATTTGTCTCACTGTACTCCTCTCATTGCATTCTTCATTGTGCAGCTACTGTAATATTTCCAAAAGTTAAGTATGATAGTTGTTTCCCTACATAAAGCTTTAGTGTTTTAGTCTCAAAGTAAAGACCAATCCTATTAAGGTAGTGTCAAGGCCCTTCATGTTCTGCTCCCTGCATCTTTATCACCTTTATCCTAATTTCTTGTCACCTCTGCTCTTATAGACTGGGCTCCAGCATACTGAACTTCTTTTGGATACTTCTTTCCTCCCAGACCTTCACACATGTCTGCCTGTCATACTCCCCTTTACACTCCCCACTCTACCTTGATCTTGTAACTGCTAATAATTCTTTAGGTTTCTACTTATACATTTCCTCCTGGAAGTCTTCACCTCTTGATTACCTTGAATTATTTGGCTGGTCCAGTTATGTATACTTACTGTACTGTAATCTGTACTTCCCTCTCAGAATTGATCACATTTCAATTCACAGTCTAATTATTTTTAATGGACTTCTTCCTTCACTATCCTGTATGATCTGTGTGGACAGTGGTCATGCCTTTTTTTATCTGCTTTCACATTTCCTGCAACTAGCTATTATTTCTGGGACATCTCAGGGACTTATCCTTCATAAAAATCTCTTGATAAATAGATTATTTGTTTCCTTTAGCTCTTAAAAAGTTAACAGTTACAACATACAGTATTTTATAGATTATTTTTCTTGATAATCTCTGATTTTCCCATGTCTAGTACAGAGCTACAGAGCTTGCTATGCAGAAACCCTTGATAAATGTTAATTGACCAAAGATATGAAGATCTTATACTATATTAATGCAAAGTGTTAATAATAGGGGGGAAGTATATGGGAACTCTGTATTTTCTGTATGATTTTTCTGTAAACCTACAACTTCTCTAATAAAAAAATTATTAATTAAAAAACAAGAAATGAAGACCTTATAATATTGATTAGTAATAATGCCAACACATTGCACATTACCAATAAGAGATGAAAAACACCTAATAAGAATCACTAGCACGATCACATTTCTGCTCAGGGTATATGTCACTTTTGGTGTATTGATGTTATTCCTCTTTATAATTACAGATGCAATGGAACCAAGCAAATGTTACTTCTAATTGAATTCAGAATGAAGGAATACTTGTTAAATAATATTTGTGAATTTTTCCCTAGTTATTTTTGGGAAATAATTCACACACTCAAACTTGAGAAAATATTGACGAAGTCCCATAAAAGCAATGGAAACCATTACCATTCTAAGATTCAGTGGTGTATTTTAAGATAAGGGTTAAGGAGGCATCCTTAGGGAATTATCTTTGCAGGGAAGCCAAAGAATTTCCCCTATAAACTCTTCGCTCCATGGAACTAAATGTTAAATAGCTTCAAGGTTAGAAAATGTATTCTTCTTCCCATGAGCTAAATATTTCTCTGTAGCTTGGATTATCATTTCCAGAATTTGTTATGACACACTCCTTCAAAGTGCAGCTCAAACATGCCTCTGCTACTTTCCTTCACCCTTGTGAGGAATGTTTAATAATTTCCCATCAAATCCTTCATGTCTTTGTTTTCCATCCTAGAAAACATATGGCCTGTTTCATCCAAAAAGAGTTCCTGTCAGGCAATTGAGAGACTGGGATATCCTGTTTTAAATTGGGGTTATTTAGTGGGAAATGACACTTTTTGAAAATGTCTATTATTCAGTGGTTTGTCATCAAGATATTCATGAAAATTGATAACTGAAAGGAAATACCAATACCAATTTGTTTTCTGATCTTTACCATGCTGTAGTAACCCCATTATTTTCTTCCCCCTAAAGAGGAAAATACATGACTCTTTGGAAAAGTTCTAAAATAGCCTTGAACAAAAACGTTTCAACGTGACTGATGAAGTCCTAAGACTTGGGAATTTGGCAATTGGAAATAGTGAGGGGAGGCAGTCCTCCAGAACTATTCATTTAATTTAGTGGATACATATTGGAAAGACATATTTTTGCCATTTTGCACAAGGAAAAACTCAGTGAGCTTGATTGAACAAGAGCGTCTGCAGTCAGATACTGTATAGTTCTTTCATTAACATTAGATTGAATTCTGGAGTTGGTCCCAGCTTAATGGAGATTTACATGAAAATCTGACTCCCATTTGTTGAGTTTTCCATGCACTTCTGAAGAGCTGCCAGATCTGCTACCAGTGGAATCACTGTAAATTAAAGCACGCATGCGCACACACACATGCCACTATCTATTAAAAAACACTGTCTTCCACTGAGATTGGGCCACGCCCAATACCTTGATAATTTACCCCAATTGCATTAGATGCTCTCAAAAACAGGAAATGGCATCCTTTTTATATCGAAATCGCCATATTTATTTTCTTCATGAAAATCAATGAAAGTGAATAGAATTTTTCTAATGTCCACTGAGAGCATGTTTGAATGAGATCTCCCTATATAAAATTGCTTAGAATAGTATTCATTCTACACAGAGATAATACAGATTTTATGTGAAAAAATTAAGAGTGTCATTATGATGTCAAAAAAGTTGCACCTTGTGGTGTCTTTAAGAAAGTTCTACTTTGATTTTAAATTCTCATAACCTTCAGAGTTTGATATTATCATGATTAAATTGTTCTTTCTTATATGCAGTGTTCTACTGCCCTCCAAAAGCACCTGGGCATATATCCAATGGTCTGTGGGTTACCTTGAATTTGGTAAGTTAATATTTTCAAAGAGCTTCAGAGAATCTAATTCACTCCTTGGTATAATGCAATACAATGTTAATGAGAGATAATGACTGTTTTAAGCACTGCTTCAGTGTTTGCTATTTTGTTCTTCATTTTTGTTTTTGTTTTTTAAGTATGTACATTTCAAAATACCAGTATCTTTTTTATTCAGGTTGAGGTTGACATATGTCCACTCATATACATTAAAGTCTCAAATTCTAATTTGTATAGGTTTGAGCAATTAAGTCAGAGACCAAATTTCTATATGACCCTTCCAACTCAAATAAATAAATTTCATTGTGTTTATATGCTAATGTGAACTGAGATATCATACTCCTTTTTTCATTTTCTTGTTCTAATTTTAACACCTGTTCACATATTCACATATTGCTGGCAAGACATTTAAAGTGTGCATATTAGAGACTGAAATTCAGAATACTAATGAGTATATTTTTTTCTAAGATATATTCACTCAATCTGAACAATGTTTAGACAATGCAGTAATAATATGAATAGACATATTCTTGATAATTTAAAGCTGTTCATACTAGGGATTTCTACCTTCAAATTTATCAGTAAATTGCAATTTGGAAATTTTTTGTGAGCATGTTGACTGGGTAAGACTGCAATAGATTTAATTTTAACTTATTAAATGTCCTCTAAAATCATTTAGTAAACTTAAGAGATTCACAATGCATTTGTATGTTATACTTAATAATTACTTGTCAACTGGAAGATACTGAATTTAAACTTTTCATCTGCATTCCAGGTTAGTTCACAGGAAAGTTATTGAGGAAAATGTTATCACACATCGACATTGTAGACTGCAACTGTCATGCTCTGTCCTTTCAAAGGACATATAAGAATTGATGAATATTTCAGGGATTCTTTAATATAAAGTATCTGAGAATAATGTTTGCTTCAGAATATGTATTTCAACTGAGGAGAACAAAGGGAAGATGCTTATCTACTTCTAGAGCACATGTATGAAAATCTATAGTATAAACTACAAAAAGAAATTCAGTAAGAGACAGTACTTCAATCTCTGTATTGTCATACTTTCTGACTCTAAGGCAGCTCTTCATTCCTTCAAATTTCATCACAGAAAGCTGTTCAAGGTCTAAATATCTACCCTTTCTGATCACTTGAAAATCACACCATAGTTGCAATAAAAACCAATGATATTTATTTCACTTCAGGTTTGTATGGTTGCTATGCACCCTGACCATCTTTTCTCAAATAATATTCTGGAGTATTACAGCAGAGTCTAGAAATGTGATCCATTTCAATATCATAATCTTAACAAGCTTGACTTCAGAATGATCCTGAAGTTTGCAAGCTAAATAATTATATTCTAATCCTGGGAACAGGACCAAAACAATAGGGATGATGCGGCAGAAGGAGAATTGCAGTTTCTTAGAAATTACTAAGCACACTTAAAGCCAGGTTTCTGTTGCACTCAGCTATCGGACTTTGGAAATATAGATTCCTTCATTGAATTTCAGTGTAAGAGGGACCATGGAGCTCATCTCAGAGTAATTAGTTTCCTGCTTGGTTTTACCCTATTCTCTGTTGTTCAGGCTAATAATAAAAGAGCACCTAATGCCAACCAGATGGATAAATCATTGATAAAGAAAAGAGTTAGCTGAAATTATGTTTAGCTTACTATATAACTGCTTGTTTTATGTCAGTAATAGTAAATTCTGATTCTGTATATTGCAGACACTAAAGTATTTTAAGTGTAAAGGCCCCAGGGCATCAGGCACAGTTTCCACACTATTTAAAATGATACTAAATCCCTTATGTTTCAGATGTATGTTTTTGTCACTCAACACCTATGACATCAGCAAGTACCCACTGCTTCCCCACAGCTTTGTATTTCAAGGTTCCTCCTTCTCTGTGTCCCCTGGAGCTATGCCCCCATAATTACCAGCTTCTCCTCATAACTCAAACAGTGCTTCCTCCTCCTAAATACCTAATTAAATTTGCCTCTAATCTGAAGACCTGGCTTCCATGGGTGATATGTCAAGTGATAGTTTATTCTCTCACTTTTTATAGACTTTTAGTCACAAGAAGTGGGACTTCATTCTTTATTGCTCCCTTTTGCTACTTCTAATTACCCCTCCACTCTATTTAACAATCATGTATGGCTCTCTTTTCTATTCCGGTTTTTACCTTTCATGCTTAGGTGAACTCTTGCTCCATTACTGCACCCATGGATAAACAGATCACATTCTGCTTCAGATCAAATTCAGCCAGAATCCAGTGCAGTTTCAACATGCCACCAAGACTGGTCAACAAGCTAGTGAAATTGCTAGTCCATTGACCCCTCTATTGCTCATTCAATCATGGCAATCTCTCCTTCTTAACTTTTCCACCTTGGAGTCCACAATTTTGATAACACTCTTCTTTATAATTTATACTTTAAACTTCTCATTCTTCTGGTTTAATTTGTTTATGTTTGAAAATTTATTGATGTGGTTATAACAGTTGCACCTTCCATTTATATCTTGTCACTTAATGCAAAAATTTGCGTGAGAATTATATGTTCCTTTTGCTAAATACATGTATCCAATATTAACATTGTGACCCTTTCTTGTTTTTGTGCTTTCATTTGCCTGCAATATCTTAGATCTCCTAAATTACTCTCTGACTCACTGTATTCATTGTAGCATTTTACCAATTAATATATATATATTTTTTGGCAAATATAGGAAAGAAAACCTGAAAGACTTAATATATGTCTGTGTCTATACAAGCATTTAGTGATTTCAATACCACAACAAAGTATATTACTCTTTTGGTACTCACTTTACAAAGTGAGATATCTTTGCCACAGTCTTCTATACTCTGTTCTTAGATGCTATCTCCTAAGAAAACCTCAGTATCTGGGGCTGAGTTGTTTTGTCCTTCATGCTTGAATCTCACTCAGTTGGATTACTGGAAAGGAGTCCCTAATTAAAGTCAGTTATGGTATGATGGTAAATTTCATGTGTCAACTTAGCTGGGTTATAGTGTCCAGTTGTTTGTTCAAGCAAGTGCTGGCCTGATTTGTTCCTGTGAGGATATTTCATAGATGGATTTAAACCATTAGTCAGTCACTTGCATCTATGGCTGATTATGTCTACAAACAACAAAAGACATTGCCTTCAGCAGTGAGAGGAGTCTTCTCATCCAATCAGCTGGAGGCCTTAAAGGGAGAACTGAGGAGCTGAGCAACCAGAAAGAGGAATTTATATCCTTACTCCAGCCAATCAGCAACTCCTAGTGAATTGAACTTCACCTTCACCGAGTTTCCAACTTGCAGCCTGACTTACATAATGTGGACTTGCCAACAGCCAACCAGCTTCTCCTAGCAAATTCAACTTCACCTTCATCGAGTTTCCATCTTGCAGCCTGCCCTACATAATGTGGACTTGCCAATCCCCATGGTCATGTGAGCCAATTTTTATAATAAATATCTTAATATTTGCATATATATAGAAACACTTATCATATACACATACAATATACTCACATAAATGCATGCCCTACACACTTAGCAAAAGAAAGGTATAGGCCCTTAGAGAAGGGACTTGGTCCTTAGGGAGAAAAGGAAGGCAGCCAAGGAACCCAGTCCTGGGGAAAGGATGTGGTCAAGTAACAGAGGAAGGTTTGAATTGGGGCCTGGGAACTTCCTACAACTTCCTCTCGACATCATCCTCCCCCTCCTTCTTCCATGGGCTTCATCCATTTTCCTGAAAGTGCTTCAGGATTCTATAAATGAAGGAGGAATCCAAATAGGCTCTGGGAAAACAAAAATAGACAACAAATATAATTTGCTCAACCTTACCGGTAACACAAACATTTTTGGAATGAAAATGGTAAGATAACATGGAAGGATTTTAAACAATGAAGACTGCTTTTGAACCAATACACTTTTATTCCAGTTAAAATTTTAATGTAGCAGATAATTCTCTAGAGACATTTTAAGACAGAGATGATGCATATTTCAGAATTTTAAAAAATACCAAAGTGCAGATATTATGGCAACAAAACTACTGGTATTTTGATATATAATAATGCCTCAGTATTCTAGAATAATGGAATATCAGAAGCCAGCACTGTCAAACTGTAGCTGAGAGCTTGCCCTAAATCATAGCTTTTAATAATCTTGTATCTTTAGCAATGATCCATTTTGATTTATAGCAACATCTTCTCTTATTCTGATTCTACATCCACCAAAAGAAGCTTTCAAATCTTCCTAAAAGGTAAATGAAGAAAATGCCATACCAAGTTACGCATCATTATATGTTATTCTGTTAAGATAAATATTCCCAATTAAATCAAGTTTCTGTACCTATATTGTTGTGAGTAAAATTCACCTAGATAGTGCCACAACGTCAGAATTTTTGCAACATCGTACCAGCATCTTTTGGTGACCCCAAGTGATTTTATCTTGCACTTCTCTCTCAATTGATAAGTGTTTCAAAATTATTACAATAAATGTATGGAAATTGAATGATAAGCAATATTCTACAAGAATGTTTAGTTATAGCAAAAGCATAATTTCTAAACAAAACTTTTAATAATATATAACATAGGTTTATATGAATAAGAGTTATGAAAATAAACATGTAACACACAGAAAGGAGAATCATATGATGAAATTCAAAGTTGTTATGAAGGAAAAAGGAAAGTATGCTCAGGTATTCCAGCATATAGGACACACACAGAGTAATTTTTAAAGTTTTCTTGCCCACAATACAAAAGCTATAAAACTTGCCAAAGCTGAAAAAGCCAGTTATCATAGCTTAAATCTATAAATGGGAAGGTGTCTCTTAGAAGGGCTGAAGTTAAGGTTTCCTTCAGACAGCAGAATTGGAAGAAGGAGGGCTGTAGCAGTTTGACACTGTTTATGAATTCCAAAAATAGATACTGGATTATGTTTGTGAACTGGTCTTTTCCTCTGGGCATATTATATTGGATTGGATTCAGAGGTTTCACTCTTACTTGATTAAATTATGATTAAGTCTTTTATTGGGCCATGTCAGTAGGAGTGGGGACTCAGAGAAACTGCACCACAGAGAAGGGAGGTAGGAGTTTTTGAGCTGGAGCCCTGGGAAGTATACATGCAAGAGAAGAACACAGAGAAACATATACTGAGGAAACACAGAAGGCTCCATTAGACACGGCAAAGGCCTGGGGAAGAGAGATGAGCCATTTGCCTGACAGTTTGTAGCTGCAGAGACCAGAGCCCTGAGCAGTTGAGTCGGGAGACAAATGAGCCCCAGGAGAGGGATGAGATTTATTCCAGCCTACAGCTGATATTGGAAGAAGCTGGAACCACAGAGCCTTCAGAGGAAGAGGGAGGTTGAACCCATGCTGACATCGGCAGCCATCTTGTTCCAACATGTGGCAACAGACTTTGGTGAAGGAAGTAACTTACCATGGCCTGGTAACTGTAAGCTTCTACCCCAAATAAACACCCTTTATAAAAGCCAACAGATTTCTGGTATTTTGCATCAGCACCCCTTTGGCTGACTAATACAAGGGTTCTAAGTCAGAAATTCCTTGGATCTTATTTAAAATGTCCTATAACAAAAATAGAGTAAATTTCTTACTTCTTTATATGAAAGCATAATGCAGACATAAATATATACAAAAAAGAAAACTAAAGACCAATCTCATTTAGAAATATTGATGCAAATCCTAAATAAAATATTACCAAATAGATTCTAGCACTACATTTAAAGAATAATTCACCATGTCCAGGTGGGATTTGGTCCAGAAATCCAAAACTGATTCAATATTTAAAGTTGCATTAATAATATTTGGCACATTAATAAGTTAAAGGGGACATAAAAACAAATGATGGCATCAGCATATGCTGATATAATATTTGGAAATTTTTATTATCCATTCTTGATTCAAGAAGAAAAATTTCCAGAGAAATAAGAATAGACAGAAATTTTGTTGACAAGAAAAAATATTTATGTCAATTAAAAGTTAGTGTCATGCTGAAGAGTGAAACATTTGAAGCAACGCAGTTTAAGTCAGAAATATAACAATGATCACCATTTTTATTGTTAGTGTTCAAGACTAGTAAGGAAACATATGAAATGTTGATAAAGGAGGGGAAAGTTATTATTTTATCCATTCATTCCACAGATGTTGTGAGGGATCTATTAAGTGCCTGCTATGTAAAAAGCTCCTAGGACACACTGCCATGTAAATATAGATGGGGTGGCTGTACTTTACATTCTAGTGGGGTAGATTATTTGCAGATTACATTAGGACTGTATACTTGGAGAGAAAACTCAGAGTATCAACTATATATTTTAAAACTTAGTTTAGTACTAGTTAAAAATTACAACATAAATGTCAGTAATCAGCAAAGATGAATGAAGGAAAGAAATAACAAAAATAAATATAAAATGACTATGAATAAACAAAAAATAAACACATAGCCCCTTTTAAGAAAACCATAAAACACAAGTGAGGGAAATTTAAAAAAAGTCTTAAAAATTGTTCAACAAGCCTTATTCTTGAATAGGAAGACTTAATAGTGTAATGACATAAATTCTTAAATCAATCTATATGTTAAATGAATTCCCAATGGGGATATCTCCTAGAATTATAAATATATAAGACTTGGATGGAAAACTCTGGAAAAAATAATCAGGAGGCTATATTCCTATCAGATTTTATTTTTTAAAAAATAAAGCTATAGTATTTAAAATAATATCCCTGAAAGAGAAAAGATCATCCAATGGTAAAGAATAATCAATAAATAGATAAAAACCTTTATTGGAATTTGCTGTATAATAAAGATTCAAATCACTGGAGAAATGATTATTCCATCACTGGTATTTTGAACAGTTAGTCATACAGTCACTTTGAAAAAAAAACTTAGAGTTGGATCCCTAACTTAAACTTACCATGAGAGTACATCCCAGATTAATTTAAGGTTTAAATGTTTTTCAACAAATGAAACCATAGATGTATTGGAATAAAATACAAGTACATGTTTTGATAATCTTAAGGAAGGTTTTTAGGGAAGACTTTTTCAAGCCTGACACAAAATCTATAAGCCAGAAAGAAAAGAAAAATAGATGATTTTTACTACATACCAATTTAAAACTTCTGCCTGAACAAAGAAACCCCCAAAATGTTAACAACATCCATAACTATGTCACATAAGATAAGTTAATATCTTTCAAATAAAAGAAGCACTTATATAACAAAATGATAAAGAAGATAATTTTTTTTAAATGGACAAAGCAACTCACAGAATAGGAAGTATAAATGTCCACCATCAAATAAAATATCTTCAATTTCACTACACAAATGAAAGCCAAAACAACCAAGAGATGCCATCTTTGCCCTATCAGACTAGCAAAGGACACAAAATAGCCAGTTTGGGTGAGAAAGAAGGAACTGGGCACTCATGTATGGTACTGTTTGGTCTGCTCATGAATTCAATACAGCCCTTTTGTGAATAATTTGTAATTATATGCCCATATTTTAGTTGTTAGTACCCTTTTAACCATAAATTCCACTTTTGGGAATACGTGTTAAAAGAGAAAACAATGCATAATAGGTGTTTTGGTATATAGGCATTGTATTTAGGCTTCTGGAAATATTCTTTTAAATGCAGAGACTTGGAAAAACCTAAATTTTCATCTTTAGGGATTGGTTAATAAAGCGTGCTATATTCTAAAATATGCCTTGGTTAAAAAATCAGATATATCTACATATTCTGCTTTGGAACAAATCCGTGTTAAATTGTTAAATGTAAAAGGAATAGAATACAGTGTATTGTATGATCAAATTACTGTAAAAACTGTATACATTATACACTATACACATAAGCATGGGGTGTGTGTGTGAGTAATATGTATATATAATTATAAACTCGTAGAAACATTTGTATAAGACTACACATTAGATTCTTATCAATTCTTATGCCTAGAGAATTGGATTCAGAAGGAAAGAGCAGTGCAAGGAGAGGGGAATATTGTATGTTCTACTTCATATCCTTCTGCATTGTCTCAATTTTGTTATATAAGGAGCAGGCATTATTTTACAATAAAAAATACCTGCAGAGATTTTAAAGTTCTTTCTTGAAAATAGAAGACTGTGTTTTCTGAGTCTCTTTGAGAAAAAGTTCTTTCATTTATATTGGCATGCTGGATTGCTAGCAAAAGTTAACTTTATGAACAAGTTAATAATCTACATTTTGAATTATTTATGTGCACTTTGAAGTTTCAAGGCATAGGGAGCTGTGCCATATTTTCCTCTGCTTCAGATCATAATCTTTCCTCTGACAACATGGGCTTCTCTGTGTTAATGAAGTACATAGAGCAGAAAGAATATTAGATCTCAGGTGGATGGTGTGCTTCTGCCTCCTTATCTGTTACCACCCACATGCTAACCATGAAGGGCAAAAGAAGTGAATTCAGCCGACATAAATGTTTAGCCCTTCCCAGGGCTTAATAGCGACATAGCACAGAAAACATTAGTATAAACATCTGTAGGAAGGACTCTGGATTAAAGATTTCCCCCCGCTTTGGTCTAGAAAGAAGCATACTCTTCCACTCTTATTTCCTAGCCTTAGAGGCTGATTTGGTCCTTGGGAGAGATCTGGTATTGGATTTGATTCTCAGTCCTTAAGAGGCCAGGTTCTGGTCCTGGTTCCTCCTCAGCCTAGAACTCCATTCCAATTCTAGTGTGACCTGAGAGGGTTGCTTGTTGCAAGGAGGGGATACAGGATTTATTTTGGCCATTCCTCCTTGAGTTAGTCCCCAAGAGCAGTCAAATGGATCCAGCCCTCAGGAGTGATTCTTGCTTCCTCACAGTTCTCCTGCCCAGTGGAGACCAAGAACTGGGCATAATGCCAGACCAGAAGTGCAGCCCAGGCCAGGCCCAAACCCTATAGGTTCCTAAAAAAAATAATATAACTGCACTTCTTTCCATTGTGCTACTGATTTTTGCCTGAGAAACAGTAGCTGTGAGATTTTCTTTTTTCTAAACTGTGACTCTAATCTATCAAATTAGGTTTTGTCTGTGTGCTGAACAGATTTCAGAATAAAGCAATCTTTTAATATTTTCTAAACATTCTCAATGTTTATTCATCACGATTCTGTCAAATATTTGACGCACCAGTTGACCAAAAATCTGGCAGGTGTGAATGGCATTGGTTTGAGTTATTTCCCCTCTCAAGCCCTTGCCAGGGCTCTGATACAGTAAGAACCATTACACTATGTCTCGTCTGCTCACTGTATTTCAAACTCTCATTCTTCTGGGGGGATGACCAAGTCTTCTCAAGGCTGTAACTCAAAGTCAATGCTGCACTTTAAAAGTGATCAGGAAGCATTGAAGGCACTAGTAGAAACAAGGAGAACCAAAAAGCGTTTACCAAACATTGCTTAGCAGTTTGCCACATATGTTATCCCTGTTTCTTGGTTTGGAAACTTCAACCTGCTGGTGGAATCATATGCTTCCAGGATGAAAAAGAAAGGACACATAGGCAAGAAGAAACACATTCTATTATAGCAATACACATTGTTATTGTAGTCACACAGCAGATACAGTCTTCTACATCAACACTTTCCTAACTCCCAATAAGCATTTAAATATTGAAAGGATGCCTTATACTTTATACTTGGTGACCTGAGATCCTTGAGCTGCATGAAGTAATAGCAAACAACACAGGCCAGATCAAATTTCCTTTTCTTTTCTCATTTCCTACCTGAAAACATGTAACAGTTTTAGTGCAGATCATTTGAGTATTTATCTTGAGGAAAGAATAATGTGGCTAAGGTTTTTTTCTTTTTCATTTTTCTCTTCTGATTGAAGATAGTGGAAACCCCCCAAAGTATGAAAACTTTTATGTTAAGACAAAAACTACCAGGAAATTCAAACAGTCCTGTTACAACAAGACTAGCATTAAAGGAGTAGGAAGCATGACTGCAGCTTAGGGCTTGAAGGGGGTGAGGCAATACAAAGACATAAACAGAAGGAATATGCAATGAGGAATAGAAACCTTCTCAGGCACCAGGAAGAAGCTGGAATGACTGAGCAACGAGAGCCAGTGAATTGTGGAAGTCAGCTCTCTGGTTCTCAGATCTTTCACTGACTGTGACCTGGGTAATCCTTTAACTTCTTGGAATCATATTAGATACTTCATCTGAAAAAGAGGATTAAAATGACCACTGAACGGGGAGCAGATGTGGCTCAAGCAGTTGGGCACCTGCTTCCCACATGGGGGCCCCAGATATGATTCCTGGTACCTCCTAAATAAAATGAACAGATATAGCAAGCAGACACAGTGAGAAGACACATTGACAGAGACAGCGAGCAGACACAGAGAGCAGACAAGAGCAGATAGGTGAGGGAGCCATCTAAGGGGGTGAGAGGATGACCACTGACTCTACCATCTGAGATCAAATAGAGTCTTTGTGAATGTTCTATTAAATGCAATGTATAAATGTAAAGTATTATAACCAGGGATTCTCTGAGACAATTCCCTGTTGAAGATGAGTGTTGAACATTTTGAAGAGTTGAAGAGAAAGCTGGCAGAAGGACAAATCCATCAACAGCTTATAGGGCAATGATTTTTTTAATGAGGGGCAATTTGGAAGATGTCATTCTTTGGAATAAACAGGTCAAACAGAAAAAATAGTGCAAAATAATCTTACCAACTTTTCCTCAGGCCTTTCAGTCTTAATTTTTTAACTTAGGAGACTGGATAGTGGAGAAACTAGTGACATAGCCTTAGTCAACCCCATAAAATCACAGTGCCTAAGTTTCCACAGGTATAGAAGGGGGCAAACAGCATCTGTTTGTCCAATTCACAGAGGTCCAATGAAATAATAGATGAGAAACTTCTTTGAAATGGCTCAGAAGAAACCATGCAGTTGGAAACTGATGATAAACAGCAAAACTAATTTTGAGCAGTGCCTAGCATACAACAGGAACTGAATAAATGTTCATTGACCAAAAAGGATTGTCTAAATGAAACACCGTAAATTTTTAAGGTGCATGTAATTCTGAGATGATGCTTTTAGAATTCAATTTTCAATGCCATGTAGGAAGGAGAAATGACAGAAACAGTGTGGCCATTTGGGATGTTATTGTATACCAGGCATGACCCAATTAGGGCTAGTCCAAAGACTGTGGAAATAGAGGGCAAAGGCTAGCACATTTTAAGAACTGGTGACATCAGCACATAAGTATAGAGGGGAAGAAGGTTAAATGACTGGCTAGCTTTGCAACATGGAAGGCAAGTTCCTTATAGAATTAAAATGTGTTTTTACAGGATTTCTTCAAATGTTTATGCCATGCACAATATTTTTCTTTGCCTGTAAGATTATTCTATAGAATAATAATTTTTACTCTTAGAGCTTTTCATGCAATTCTGCCCAAATTTTCTTTTTCTCAATTTCACCCTCCATTACATACCCTACATCACCACACGGTAACGATTGAAGTGTTCTTTACTTCCCTTAGTGCTCAGCTTTTTCCATCTCTCCCTGTCACCAGCAAAAGTGTTCCTCTTAGGCTATTTAGATATTTTCCCACTCATTTTCTCATTTCAACTTTCATATCTTTATAATTTCTTTCTTGTGCTGAAAATTGACTTGAGGTAGCTTTCTGGATCACATTATAAAATGAATGCAGTAGATAGTGTGAGCATCTGACTATATTACTCTCCTTCTTATAGACATACTCCTTACCATGCTACTTAACAGTTCTTCCCATCAAGAGATGGATTCTGTACTCCGATGCCTCGAATAGGAGCTTGTGACTTGCTCTTGCCAATAGAATGTGGCAAGAGGTCTTGCTTATTTCTGTTCTATTTCAGAATTCTGAATGGCCACCTTTGGGCTAGCTTGCTAGAGGATAAATCTTGTGTTGCAAAAATAAGCCATAGGGCTGACTACAGATGAACGAATAAATCCATCTAAACTAGAAGAACTATTCATCTGGGCTTAGCCCAAAATGTTAGTGCACAGAATCACAAGCTAAGAAAATATATGTTGGGATGATAATTTATACAGCAAAAGCTGTTACAATGGGCTGTCTATGAAGTTTCCCTCACTTTTCTTTTGTGAGAAATATTTGCAGTAATTTGATACAATTCTTGATATGACAAGCAATATAATAGATAGTCTCTCAAGGGCACTTCAAATTCTTTAATTTTATCATATAATAATATGCAGATATATTCTATATTAATGCAATTTGAAACATCCCAGTATTTTTAAATATGCTAAAGCACAAATTCTAGAAGGTATTCTATTTTCATTTAACTTCGCTCTTCTTCTTAGCTCCCATGAGTTCAAATACAAAGAGGATCTAGCAGTGAACAGAATCCAGAAAATGTTAGTGTCCTTGATGCTGTCAAGGAGAGAACTTTGGCTTGGTGCCATTGCTGCTTTGGGGTCATAGCCAACCTAAGAATGAACAGCTGCTTTTTTTTTTTTTTTTTTTCAGAAAAAAATCAGAAAATATTTTGGAAGGATTATTTGGGAAAAATTATTAAGTGGAAAATGGGGTAAAAAAAACCGATGCTAAATCAGAGTAATATTTTTAGATTGTAAAAATATCTAATGATTCTGGAAGTGTCCAAACTACCTTCCAAAATAGCTCAGAGGAAAAATAAATAAACAGGGCTAAAATTGTGCTTAGCAAGGCATTTAGATAACATAATGAAAGAAAACACGATTTAAGATCGAGACATTTCGATACTAGTCCTGGCTAAGACAGTAACTTTTACATGTCCTTCTCTATATGGACACAAATATCTTACAGCTCTGTCTATGAGTCTATACACACACACCATTTTAAAACATATTAATGATTTGTATCTAAACATCCATTGATAGAGGCAATTTCATACCTATTATTTCTTTCTCCTAATCTATAATGAAGTAGGGCACAAAATATGGTCTGTAGATCCCAAGGGACTCAGAGACCCATTCAGGGATTCACAAAATAAAAGCCATTTCTATAATATTACTAAAACAGTATTTGCCTTTTTAAAAAACCAGGTTAACATTTTCACTGATGGTGCAAAACCAAAGTTGTTTTCTTAGCACAAATCAGGGCAGTGGCACCAAACTCTTAATAATTGTTGTACTCTTCCACCATGTACTTGCCGTTAAAAAGAAAAAAATAGAAAGAAGAAAAGTCAGTTTCAATTAAGAATGGCTTTGAAGAAGCAGTAAAATGTATTTCTTTTATTAAATGTTTACCATTGGATACACATCTTTTTAATATTCCATATGACAAAATGGGAAGTCTGCATAAAGTACATCTGCATACCAAGATACAGTGGTTGTGTTGAGGCAAGACACTGGTGCAGTTTGATTTGTAAGCTGAACTAGCCACTTTTTTTTTCATGTAACACCATTTTTTAATTGAAAGAATGAGAGTCAAACTATGGCTACTCAAATGTAGATATTTATCATATATATTCTGAAAAGGAATGAAGTACATCTGTCACTATAAGGAAGATAACTAATGGTATTGTTTGCCAAGTGATAATTTGAATTTTGGAAAATGTATATGAGCCACAGCAAGCTTTATAGCTTCCCAATATTTAAAGACATTTCTAATAAAATAAAATAATAAAATAATAATAAGAATCCAGCTGTCTTCCATTAAGCTGAACATTAAAGAGCTTTGAAAATATTTCAAACAATTCCAAACTTCACTTTTTTAAATTTGGAAAATACAGTTTTCATTAAAATTATATTTGAGTTAGTATATAATTGATTTATTATTGTTATTTTTAAATGAATTAAAATTAAATATCTAAAATTTTCTCACTTTTAATTTCTAATAGTATAAATACTAGTAAGTATAACTCATATAAACAAAAAATTCTTTGGTGTTCTTAATAGTTTCTAAAAACATAAATGGAAACAGCCACATAAGATTGAGAACCACAGCTGGAGAGAAATATTGGGTCAAGTATTATTATATCCATTTTATAGACTGGAAACTGAACCCAGCCTGCAGCTGAAGGCAGAACAATCCCATCCACCGTATCCATGGGATATAAGCCCACTCTCACTTGGAGGTGGAGTGGACATCACCATCCCAGACTCCTCAGGTTTTGGAGAAGAGCTATGGACTAGAGTGGACTTAATGGTATTCTGTTGTAGACATATTGTGATTCAAGCAATGGAAGAAATTACAAGAATGAGGTGGAGCAAGTGGCCACTGGATGCTTTCAGGGCAGGGAAGGGAAAAGCAGTTGTAATACAGGGGCTTTTTCAGGACTTGGGAATTATCCTGAGTGACATTACAATGACAGATATAGGCCATTTTACATCAGCATATAACATGTAGAACTGTGTGGGAGAGAGTGTGGTCTACAATGTGAACTATGGCCCGTGCTTAGTGGTAAAGCCCCAGGATGTGTATATCCATTGCAGGTGATGTGCCACATTATTGAAAGATGTTTAGGTAGGATGTTATGGGAGGTGTGGGAGGTGGGGAACATGGGAATCCCTGTAATTTTTGTGTAACATTTATATAATCTAAGCATCTTTTAAAAATATATTTAAAAAATAACATTTGTGTAAGCAAATGTACATATATGCATATATATTTATATATCATTTTACAAATATTGGTTTGTATTGTGAAAAATTTGATTTTTACTCACAATAAAAAAAAAAAGAATGTCACATAAATGGAATCATACGATGTGCAACCTTTGAGACTGGCTGCTTTTACTCCAGCATAACGCATTTGTGATTCATTCTAAACTGTGTATTGAAAGTAGAGCTCAATTCTCTTTAATGGGATTAGTGTTCTATTGCATGAATGTACCATCATTTGATTAAATATGCACCTGTTGAAGAACATCTTGGTTGTTTAGAGTTGGGACCCATCTTGAACTGAAAATATCCATGTATAAATTTTTTGTGTGAACATCCTAAGTTTTCAGTTTTCTAGGGTTTATGGCCAGAAGTGAGATTGCTAGGTAATATTGTAAATGTATGTGTAACTTTGTAAGAAACTGCCAAACTGTTTTCCAGAGAGGTTGTAACATTTTGCATCCCCACTAACAATTTGTTTCATTTGCTTTGCATTATTTACCAGCCTTTGGTATTATCTGTGTTTTTAATTTTAACCATTATAGTATGTGTGTGGTGGTATTTCAACACAGCTTTATATGCATTTCCTTAATGTCTAGGATGTGGAATCTCTTTAATGTGTTTATATCCTATCTCTATCATCTTAAATCCCTAGTCCCTACTCCTGCCCTATCCCTGGGTAACCTATATTCTAAATTCTGACTCTATGAGTTTGCATGTTCTAATATTTCATATCAGTGAGATCATACAATATTTGTCCTTTTATATCTGAGTTATTTCACTCAACATGATGCCTTCACGGTTCATCCAGTTGTTGCATGTATTAGGACTTCATTCCTTTTTACAGTTGTATGATATTCTGTTGGGTATGTATACCACATTTTAAAAATCTATTCTTTGGTTGATAGACACTTAGATTGCTTCCATCTTTTGGCACTCATGAATAGTGCTGCTGTGAACATCAGTGTGCAAATATCTGTTCAAGCTCCTGCTTCCCATTCTTTTGAATATCTACTAGAAGTGGGATTGCCAAGTCATATGCTAATTCTATATGCAATTTTGGAGGAACTGCCAAAATGTCTTCCAAAGCAGCTGTGCCATTTTACCCTGTCAACAACAATGAATGAGTGTTCCTATTTCTCCACATCTTCTCCAACACTTGCAATTGATCCATTTTTCAAAAAAATAGTAGCCATTCTTGTGGGTGTGAAATGGCTCATTGTAGTTTTGATTTGCATTTCTCTAATAGCTAAGGGTGTTGAGCATCTTTTCATGTTCTTTTTGGCTATTTGTATATTTTCTTTGGAGAAATTTCTATTCAAGTATCTTGCCCATTTTTATTTTTATTTTTTAAAAGATACTTAGATTACATAGATGTTACATAAAAAATGTAGGGGATTCCCATATGCCTCACTTCCTACCTCTCCCACACTTTCCCATATTAACAACATCCTTCGTTATGTGGTACATTTGTTACAATTGATGAACACATATTGGAGCATTGCCACTAAGTGTAGATTATAGTTTACATTATAATTTCAACTCTCTCCTGCACAATTTTATAAGTTATGGCAAGATATATAATGGCCCATATCTGTCATTGCAATGTCATTCAGGACAATTCCAATGTCCTAAAAATGCCCCCATATTATATCTGTTTTTCCCTCTCCTTCCCCTCAGAACCTCTGGTGGCCACTGCCTCCACATCAAGGATAAAAATTCTCCCATTGCTAGAATCACAATAAGTCTGTAGTAGAATAACAGTAAGTCTACTCTAGTCCATTGTTCATTCCCCAATCTGGGATGGGGATGCCCACTCTGCCTCTAATTGAGAGGCTTAGATCCCATGGGGCAGATGGATGGGACTATCTTTCTTGCAGTTGTAGACTCTCTTTGTTCCTTGGGGTGGTTTTTGTCCATCATTATCTCCTTGTTAGTTGTCCTGGGTGAGTCCAATGAACTGGAGAGTAGGTGTTGCAATTCTGTTGAGATTCAGGGCCCAACTGGCACATGGGCAGACCAAGGATTTAAGTCTCTTGGACATAGTCCTATCAAGTCTAGTATTAACTATAGGTTCAAACAGAAAGGGATTTGCCCATTTTTAAACTGAGTTGTTTGTTTTTTTATTGTTGAGTAGTAGAAGTTTTTATGTATTTTTGATATTAAACCCTTATCAGATATGTGGTTTTCAAATATTTTCTCTCATGGTATAGGTTGTCTTTTTACTTATGTAATGCAGTCCTTTGATGCACAAAGTTTTTAATTTTTATGAGGTCCATTTATCATTTTTTTTTTCTTTTCTTGCTTGTACTTTTGGTGTATAATCTAAGAAATCATTGCCTAACATTATATCCTGAAGATGCTTTGGCTGATGGTTAAATTCATGTGTCAACTCGACCAGATTATGGTGTCCAGTTGTTTGGTCAAGCAAACTGGCTTGTTACTGTGAGGATATTTTGTGGACTTAAATAATCAGGAAGTTGGTTGCATCTATGGCTGATTACATCTACAATCAACCTAGCCCGAGCACATGCTCTCCTCAATTTCTTATAGAACCTCTGGGGTCTGATTGAAATGTTTAAATAAAACCACATTACAGGTTCACTTTGAATGAAGAAAGTAGGCAGAGAGTAAAATATAGCTGGATCAGGGGTTGACAAACTATGGCCTACCTATGAGCCAAATTTAGCCACACTAATTCATTTACTTATTGTCTATGACTGCTTTTGTAATTTAATAATAGAGTTGAACAGTTGCAAGAAAGGGCATCTAACCTGCAATATGTAAAATGTTTACTGTCTTGCCTTTACAGGAAACATTTGCCAATCCTTGAACTAGATGATCTGAACTGCAAGGTATCCATCGCACATTTCTCTCTTAAGCTTCCAGTCTGACTTCTCAACTGTGAATGGAATATATTCTCTGGAGATGCTCTGCAGTAATGGGAAGTCCTTCCCTACTCCTTCTAAAATCCTAATTCATTCATTCATCTGTTACCTAAAGAATAACTATTATTTTCTAGGCACTGTTCTAGGTGCTTAGGATACAGTGCTAAAATAAACCAAACCAAACCAAACCAAACCAATACAACAACAACAACAATAAAAAAAAAAACAGATGTCATTCATGCCCTCATTAAACTCTAAATGTAAAGTAGTTTTTGTAGATGTTTGAAAGAAATCTCTCCTTATTAGTCCCTTATTGACACTAAATATATCCTGTTGCAACACAGATCATAGATAAAATCTATAAAATCTAGCATGGCTTCCACATGAGAGCTTGTCTGATCACCCTTTCTTAGAATCTTATCTTTCCTGGGTCAAAATTCCTTCTCTTTGTTACGATCAAGCAATTAGGCTGAAAATCCAAGTCAAGTCAGACATAGTTTATGCTTACTATATCATTTTTGCATCATATGCAGATGTTGTCCAGATAGTACATCTGATTTGCTACTATGTTTGCCCTGATACTGAAATAAAAAGTTCTTTAAGCTTTAGAAATTAGGAGACATTTCAATTTACTTTATATGGAAAAATTTAATGTCAGTTCTCAAAAAGATGTGGACACGGAGTGAAATTATACTAAAATTTAAAATCAATTTATTTTAAAATTAGGAGGAAAGTTTATCAAAACTGTTGGTCAGCAAAAACAGTGGATTTAATTATTTTAAGTAATTGATTTCTCTAATCTAATGAACTCTTGTGAATATCTATTTTTTTTCTGGATTTTTCATAGTCTTCTGTTATCTGTCAGTTTCTTCACAACCATAAAATGATAGTATTTTTTTTGTGTGTAGAAAATAAGCAGAATGCAAAAAAAATATTTAAATCTCTGAAAATATGTCTTCCTCTATAGTCAGATACCACAGCTGGACACTATAATCAATATGAAATATATTTAAAATATTTAAAATTATATTATTCTTTATGTAGGAAATGTCCAGAATGCAAATCAGAAACAAGTTAATACACATTCAAATTTCATAAGTGCTATAAAGTGATGTAAATATAAGATTGTAATGTATTTTGTTGTTTTGTTGTTAAAGATAAAAAAAATAAAACAATGCATACTAGGACAGTCTGAAAAATATTTTGTTAGAGTATTTGTAATTTAACGAGACTATGATTCTTTTAATGGTTCAAGGGTTACAAAAATGCCAGCTAGAATCTGTATTGGTAAAAACTGAGTGACAAGTATAATTTAACTAAATAAAAGCTGTAGCAAACAACTGAAAGTCATTCTCTTAAATATATTTCATGTTCTTTGTAGTGCTCAGTTGAGGTATCTGGTTCTAGATGAAGCTATTTTTCAGAAGTATAAATAATCTTTTAATGAATGTGAAGCTTGATTTTGTAGGTAGATGCTCAAAGAGGAAAAAAAATTGGTCAGTAATTGAAAGAAGATAAAATAATTGCTGTGAAGTTGCTTCAATATTTTCATCCTGTGACTTCACCAAGCATTCTCAGTACCTTTTCTCAGAAACACAGAGAGAGCTAAAACACCTGCAGATGTTGAGACATGAGAACAATATAGAGTGTTTCCCCTTTGCATTTTGTTAAATTTTACTCATCAGCTCATTGGCTATATCTTGCAGATATCTATATTTCTCTTTTCATAATCCTTATCAATTTCTTTAGAGGTTTTCAGTATTGATGATCCAAGATGATTAATCAAAAATATGTAGTTTCTTAATTTAAATTCATTCATTTATTTTTTAAAAGAAATTCACTTTATAACAACCCCCCTGTTAATATAGATTCTAGGAATATATGGGATTATAAAAGTAGGAACCACATATAACAATATTCTTACCCCTTCAAAAATAACTAGAAAAACTAGTGTGGAAAGACGGGCATAAGAGAAATATAAAAATAAAGACCAGTTTAGAAAGAGGCCTGACATGCCTTTAAAAGTGGTACCCCAAATTGATGAAAACAATAAATAATTCATCATGTTTCCTCTTGGTTTCGGTGGCCAGGAAGCTCAAAGGCAACCTTGGAGTTTGCACTGGGTTGTATAGTGTCCTCTCAAAATTCATGTTCACCCAGAATCTCAGAACATGACCTTCTTTGGAAAAATGGTCTTTGAAGTTAAAACTGGTGAAATGAAGATGAGGTCATACTGGATTAGGCTGAGACTGAAATTCAGTATGACTGCCATCCTTATAAGAAGAAGAGAAGACACAAAGACAGATACAGGCAAGAATGCCCTGAGAAGATGGAGGCCAAGAATGGTGAGATGTGCCTGCAAGCCAAAGTATGCCAAGAATTGCCAACAACCACCAGAATCAAGGAAAGAGGCACAGGGTGATTTTTCCCTCAGAGACTCCAGAAGGACCCAACCCTGCCAACAACTTGATTTCGTATTTCTGGCCTCCACACCTGTGAGAGGATAAATTTCTCTTGTTTGAAGCTACCAAGTCATGGTAATTTGTTGCAACAGCCCTAGGAAACTAATATGGGCATATACCCCAGAGAAATGAAAACTTATTTGCACACGTGCAGCACGAATGTTATAAGAATATGAGTGGTCATAGCAGCTTTATTTGTAATAGCCCCAAATTGGAAACTACCCAGATTATCCTTAAATAGGTTAAATAGGTTCAAATGGTTACTTTTCACTGTGACATGTCTAGGACTTCCCTGGAATTACATGGCAGGTGAGAATCACGTTTGTACTACAAAATTATCTGGTTCCTTCCTATACTTTTTCACTTCATCATGATTGAATATTCAGCCAAAAAGACTCTTCCGTATTACCCTCAGGAAACAATACTCCCCTTGCTTTCTCTGCATTCTTTTCATCTGATACCCACCCACCCCACCCCTACCATATCAATGTCTCTGACTATGTGCATGTAGAGTTAAAAGTTATAAATCACGCTATGATATTTCTGAAGCAAAAGCAATAATCTCCCCAACTAGGGTTTTCTGGCCAACATCCTTTCCTTCAGAAAGAAATGTTATAGTTTTACCTCCTAGGAGAGCCATTTCTGAGCATCCAATTGTTGATGAATTTTACCTTCACAGTAATTATGCTACCTTAGCATTCCTCTTTCTAAAAACATTTTAGGGAGAACTTGAGTATGAAAGTTACAATGCAAAACCCTAGATTATTCTTTCTAGGAATATTCCTGATTGAGATTTCATAGAAAGTGGAGAAAGAATGAAAAATTTGCAGAGATTTGAATAGAGAAAACCCTCAGAAAATGGCTTAAAAAAATAGCAAAAGCTTTAACTTTGACACAATGCAATATGACAAACCAGGTCAGTCATTAAATTAAAAATTCACAATATAAAGCCACAGATTATTTATAAAAGCTGAACAAGCTCAGCTATTTACAGGAAGCTATGATTCTGGTGTGTGTTTTCCCAACAGTAAAAATGAAAGAAAAATCTATTTTGGTACTATTAGTTAGCTCACAGCTGGATTTAATAATGAAGGGTGTTTGAGATATTCAATGTGGTATGTAAGACAAGCCCAGTGAGGTTTATTTAACTATGGTCCATAGCCAGAGACAACAGAGATAATGACCAGTGGGAAATATCTATTTCATTTGAGTTCCAGAGTCTGGAGAAAAGGTTATGCTATAGAATCTACACATAATTTAAAGGAGTCTTTCAGTCACAAATCAACACTTTTTATTTCTTCCTCATATTTTCATGTTGAAATAACTGGAGTTTTCTAGAAAGAAGCTAAGTATCTCAGGAAAGGAAGAAAAAAAGAGAGAGCAAGGGGAAGAAATGGGAAAGAAGTAAGGGTAGAATAAATACATTGGTTTTCTACTTTTAGTAATTTTGTTTACTTAGCCAAAATGCAGAAGGCTGTTAGATATTTAGAGCAAGTGAGGGAAAGCTCATTGGGTCTATGAGTTTAATTTGTAGGGTATTGTCTTAAAAAGTGCAGCTTTATATTGTAGAACATAAAATAACTTGAATTATAATTGTAATTTTATGTTAGAGGTTCTAATATGCCTTACTCTACTAATAGATAAAAATCATTAACAATTAATCAAATGAGTTATTTATATTAAAATGTTTACTTCTAATTTCCTGAAAAGTCAATCTTCCTTTGTATTTAAAATACTCTCACAACCCCTCCAATTTCTCTCATTTTAAAAATAAATGGATTAATGTAGCAAGGAAAAGTTCTGTTTAGCCTTGGCCTTAGTGATTTAACAAAAGTTATAATTTTCATCCGATTTTACTTTGCTATCTGGTTCTTAATTCCCTTGTAGAGTTGAAAAGCAAACTGTTGTATCATTTTAAAAATTGTTTTACACTTAGTTTTTCTTGTTTTTTTTTTTTTTTTTTTTTGTAAAGAAGCTTGTGCTTCTATCCCTGCATCTGGTCCTATGAAGATACTCTGCTTTATATCTTTTTGTTATAAACAGTGATTAAATATCCCTTCCCCCTCCTAGTTTTAGCCAGACATAACCTAATCTGTGTTATGTGACAAAACCAATTAGTCTCACCCACTCTCCAGCCTTCTGTCCCTCCATTCTCAGCTGCTATCCTCTTGGCACTCCATATCTTTTAGGAAGTAATGATGGGAGCCAAATTTCCAAACTGAATTCATTAGATGAATATGCAGGTCCAGATTGCATGAATGTGCTCACATGCTCAAATAGAACTCCGACTCACGACTTCTTAAGACTCTTTTCTCTCATTGTGTTTTATGTTTGTCAGATGATTTCTGACTACAAAAGTTCCTGATGGAGTAGAAAGAAAGGAAAGTTGAATTGACAAGATGAGAGCAAATGGAAGGCTTAGAACTGGCCCGAACAAGATCAACGCAGAGAATGTTAGTTTTTCCTCCAAGTGCTAAGTTAGTTTCTATAGCCTTTTATAAAGTATACACCTGCCTACCTCTGACAAGTATAGGTGGCCTGCAGAGTCCAGATGATGGATGGGCCAGGTGAGCTGTTCATAATTCATGCTCAGAGCACTTGCACTACAACCAACTGGGTCAACCAGAATCAGAACGGGACCCTGAGGACAAGGCATGGAAACACGGAACAGCTGGTGGTGCATAATTCTGATTAGTACTATTTTTACATTGCCAGACTGGAGCCACCACAACTGGGGACAGCAGGTGTCAAGAAAGCTTGACCCAACTAGATGTTGAGGGATCAAAGAGAGAAAACCCTTTAGATTGCAATCCCTTTGTTTCTGTTATCAGAAATAGTTGTAGAAGTTTTAAATCTGTGTCATTGCTTGCAAGATCAGAACTGCTAAAAGAAAAATGAACATTCTATAATAAACTATTTGGATCTAATCTCATGCAACCTGATAGAAAGATCTAGAAAGTAACTATCTCTGGGTCAATCATGAAAATACATGTTGGACTTTTTAGTTTTTTAAATTGTGTCACCAATGAAACCCAAGTCCCATTGCAAATATGCCTGCTCATTGTGTTCATTAGGGAATAAGACTGTCGAACCTCCTGTTGGATCCAAAGCACATTTATAAGTTCCCATGTAAATGTGTAAATGTGAGAGTTAAACAGAGCGAGGTAGAGGAAGGAAGAGAGAAGATGAAACAAACTTCAAAGCTTAAACAATAAATTCTGCTATATAGGAATTTAAGGTGAAAACATGATGCCATTTCTTTGGTGAGTCAATTTACCCATTAGATAGCAAATTCTAACCACACAGTTAATTGTCACCTGTGGCTGAGCCACAACATCCAGGAAAGGTATTTAATGTGGCTTCTCAGTCCATGTTCTTGTGACTTAGAAAACCTCATGTGTGGCACTATGGATTCTGTGTTCTCAGCTACCCTAAACTGCAGTTTGAGATCACTGACTTGATCAATTTTGTGGCAATTCCCATTAATATAGACAAGAAAACAAACAAACAAATAATAATAGAGTATTCCTGGGTCAATCTGGTTACATCATTTAGACGTGGCCTGAGGGTATAGAATGGTGACTTGCACCATGAGGCCATTCTCATTAAAACATTTCAGAAAGCTGAACCCTTTTCTAACACACTTTGACAGTGGCCACAAAAGTCAGAACTGTTCTTTTTTTTTCAAACGGCTTTTATCTCATATTGTTCAATTTTAATTGAGTAAATTCTTAATATCACCTGTGCGGTAGAGTAAAATTTGTCCATAATCCAAGCATAGTGGCAATCAAAGAATAGAAAGCAGTTCATAGAGGAAGAAATTCTCCCCAAAGACTGGCAGTAACTCACCACTTCTCAGTGTCCTACGCTCTGTGACTTGCACAGCTAACAGGAGCTGGTGAAGCCAGCTGGAGTCTTTGTTTTCCCTTGACTTCTGGCCAGCCTCCATTCATATTGCTGCTACCAGAAGATAAAAGAAAGAACTCATAGGTTTTAAAAGGCTCTAAAACTGGTAGAAAATTTATATCTGAGATGTTATTAATCAACTAGTGCCTAGTAAGCTTCTAATATTACTAAATATACAAAACACTGAAGTGAAAACAAAGATGTTTACAGTAAGTCTGTCTTCATAGAGACCCAATATAGTTGGTGATTTGGGGAAATGCCCCAAATTTATCATGCCTTTTGGCTTTATTAGAAGAGATGATATATAGTCTAGAGACCTTAGAAAATTAAATTACTGGTGTTTGGGTAAAAAAATAGTTTTTCTGGAAAACAATTCATCAACCATTATCAAGGATCTTAGATAAAGTTCTTTGAACCAATAATCCCAATTCTAAGAAACAATAAAAAACATGCAGAAAGAATGATATACAAAGAGGATCATCATAACATTATCCAAAATAGCAAAAAATAGAAATTAAATGTAAAAAAATAAGTAGGAGAATAATTAAGACTGTGGTTTAGGTTTAATATAATATTTCTGTATATATGTCTAGCTTACATTTTCTCATTAAAATATGTAAAAATATGAACTTCTGTCATTTGATAGTCTTTTACAACATGGTTTTAAATGACCTTCACACCTGGACTAGGGTGAGGCAAAAGAGGTGGTGAGGGCAGAAAATTTAAGGAGGTCTTTCCCTCTTAGGGAGAATGGTTGGCATTTACAAAACGAGAAAGAGTGAGTGATTCCTTAAATTTTGCATCCTGAGTGTCTCTCTGGCCTCAGTGTAATCCCAGTCCTACCCCTAGTCTTCTACAGATGCACTATAATTTACATAAAAATCAGTGCCACTGGCCATTTGGGTGATTTATAATGTTTTGCTGTTATGAATAACACTGATGAATATGTATATACATATTTATAGACATATTTGATTTAACCATTAGGCTATATTTAGATTTTATCATGAGAATAAATTTAGACTAGTGGGATTTCTTCTGAAAAGATAGAAGACTTTTGATCCACATTGACATAGTTCCTTCCAGTACTTCATAGCTACCCCTCTTTACTTCTTCCTATAGTGGTATATGAGAGCTTTCAGACATATTTTTCTGCATATTTTGATCTTTACAATCTGATAGGAATAAAAGAAAAAATGTGGTTGATTTAGTTTTCCCTCTTTATTGTTAGAAATATGAAATATTTCAATAGTTTATTTTCCATTGTATTATTTTGTGTATATTATCTGCTTATGTCCCTTAGCAATTTTTCCATCTAGGTATGTATTTTTTTTTTTTTTGACATTTTATGGATTTATTTTTCTAATAGAGACAGCCAAAATGTTCATTATTAGGAGAATGGTTAAATAATAAATGAAATATTCATAGAGGTAAATAATTCCAGTAATGATAAATAACAACAGTGATAAACAAATGAAATAATATGATAGACACAGGGTGAGCAAATGCAGTCAGATACAGAAGGAAACAATGTTTAATGTATTTTTTCCTTAAGGATTTGCAAACGTTTCTTATAAATTAAAGCTATATAACTGCTTCTCAGATACGTCACTGTGATAATTTTATATGTCAACTTTGCTAGTTTTTGGTATCCAATTGTTTGATGAAGCAAGCACTGGTCTCATTGTTTTTCTGAGAGTATTTTGTAGATAGATTTAAGTCATTAGTCAGTTGATTGCATCTACGCTGTTGCATCTACAATCAACAAAGGAGATTGTCTTCAGCAATGACAGGAGTGTCTTCATCCAATGTGTTGGAGACTTTAGATGGAGAACTGAACATC
Organism: Tolypeutes matacus; assembly: GCA_026826555.1. NCBI lineage: Eukaryota > Metazoa > Chordata > Mammalia > Cingulata > Chlamyphoridae > Tolypeutes > Tolypeutes matacus. Next base: position 23,739,874 of record JAKSZT010054458.1, on the reverse strand, counting down.
TGAGCAGTCAGACAGAAGCCATCTTCAGATAGCCAGCTTCTCCTGGGGAATTCATCTTCACCTTCACTGAGTTTCCAACTTGTGGCACCCCCCCTATGGAATTTGGACTTGCCAAGCCCCACGGTTGCATGAGCCAATTCCTATAATAAATCTCTTTATATATGTCAGTTCTGTTTCACTGGAGAACCCTGACAAATAAAATACTCTGCTCTTTCTTAGATATGTCACTTCTTTTCTTTTGTCATCTATATTTATTTGTGGTGTTTTGCTTTGCTAAATTTAAAAAATAGTAAGTAATAGCCATAGCTAACACTTTTTTGGGTGTTTTCTTTGTGCCAGGCAATATTTTAGTCCTTCTATAATTATTAATTCATTTAATCCTAATAAGAGGTAGATATAATAATTATCCTAATTTTACAGAGAGGTACATAGAGATTAAGATGTAAAGTAATATGCCCCAAATCATTCAGCTACTCAGGGCCAGGGACAGATTTCTTACCCAGAAAGTCAGGTGCTAGGTCTGTACTCTTAGGTGTTAGCCTACCCTAACTCTTTTGGTAGGATGGAGAGTAATAAAATTATAAATCAAATCTATTGATCAGTTATCTTTTACTATCTCTAATGCTATGCTATTTTCATCTATTTTTAGATTTTTTTCTATCAGTGAATTAAAGATGAAGTACATAATGAATGACATTGGTATATTTGATAAACTAATGTTATAAAAAAAGTTCAATGTCGCAATAATAATATACACTGACGTTTTACTGGATAAATTAAAGAGCTTAATGCAAAAAAAAAATGTAATTCGTGCTTTCCTAGAAAATCATAATTTTTAATCAGCATTATACAGTTAAGTATATTAGTCTCTTATCATCTTTCTGGGTCTTCTTCACCTGTGGTTATATTTCCTAACTTATCTTTTTCTATGTTTGTTATTTCTCTTCTAGGTAGTCCTGCTAGTATAAATCTCTCCCCTTTTTCCTTTTTTAAAAAAATCCTTTCAAATAATTAGCCCTTGGATTTCTACATCACTGGCTGAACTATCCTGGGTTGCTTGGAAAAACCATGAACCATTGTTAAATAAATCCCAGCTTTTATTTACCCTGAAGCATAACACACAGAGTTATACAGGTAAGAAGCAGAGCAAGTGAAAATCAGCATTTGCAATTTAGAGCATCTGTTTGTGTTCAGAAACAATTCTCCATGGTTCTCTTGCATTTCTGCCCATATTGTGAGCAGAGGCATGGGCTGCCTTTGTTCTGGACTATCTTTTCAGGATGTTTATGTAGAGAACAGTCTTGGACGATAGAGATAATGGCTTCTTCTGGAGCAGAGGGCAGATTTGTTTACTGTATACAATAATAAAGATAATGCCTCCCTTCAGAGCAGAGGTCAAGTGGGTTTGCATACATCTCATAATAAAAGATTTGGATTCCAGCTCAAGATTCCTTGATCATGACACAAATGCACTCTGTGAACAGCATCCTTCTGGGCCACTCCACATCACCCACAGGGCTTGGGTACAAGGGAGAACTGATACAAACATAAAACTCATGAAGTCCTATCTTTCTGACCCAAGAGTCTCGTGTCTTCTGCCAGCATCCATGAAACTGTGGCAGTCTAATTTGTTACCTTTAAAGTAGGGTAAAAACTCAGATTCTTCATGGCTTTTGACACTGTCCTTAGGATTTTTTATTTCACACTTAGATTTGTAATGTCCTTCTCTATTATATCTTAATACATGTAACATTGTGGCAGACCTCTTTACCTGTAGCCAGTGGATAATTCATTATGCCTGAGCTTCAGTTATTTTGTAAGCTTTGACCTTCCAGCAAATGAATGGATAAACAGATTCCTGCATTCACAAGTGCTTCTAAACATAAATCTACATGTTGCCTTTATTTTTTCATTGCCTTGTGCCCTTTTGTAATTTGAGTAAAATTCTTCCAATGACAAAGGACAATATATATGTTTCTAGATGATAACAGTAGTCACCATTTATTCAGAGCTTATTATGACTGAGTATAGTGCTAAGTGCTTTGTATGCGTTATCTGAGGGAATCCACAACCATCTGTGGATTCACAGTTTTATTCATATTTAACAGAGCAATTGAACACTTAAGAGATTATGTTATTTGCCCAAAGCCACACAGATAATAGCTGGCAGATCCAGATAATTATGAAGCAGTAAGTTGCAAAGCAACAAATGAATAGAGCAGACAGCTAGTACAGTAAAGATTTAGATGGGAAGGAGATCACTGTGCAGTAGGATGGTCTACAAAAGAAAGTTGATCCCTTGAACCAACAAGGGTTATATTTAGAAATCATGATATGAGAAGAGTTTCAACCTATCATTGAAGCAAAAATGTATAAAAAGACATCTGGTATCTGACTTTCCAATGAGGAGGAAATGAAAAATAAATGCAACTCTGGATAAAGAGAGACCTGGACTAAAGATGAGTTGTGTGCTCTAATCATGAGACCGCTTTGTAGATGCTGGAGCTGGAGAATGAGGTGATTTAAGTGGTGGTTTAAGGAGACTGTACGTACAGCATGAATTAGCCATTAAAGACAAAAGTAGGGAAAAAATTAGGAAGGCTTTGTGGAAAATGATTTGAACCAAGACAGTGGCCAGAAGAGATGGAAAGATATTATCAAGAAAAAAAACTAGCAGCTCTTGTGAAGTGGTTGGTTATGGGGGCCCAGAAAAAAAGGAGAATGAAAAATTGACTCCATAGAAAAAAAGAGCTGATAGGAAATTAAATATTTCAGATCAATGCCCTTACTTTAAAAGAGAGATGCTGTGGTTGGGAGGGGAAATACTTACCAAGAGTCTCTCTCCCAGTTAAAGTAAGAGTCACTCACCCCCAGACCAATGCTCTTTCCATTGCCTTATGCTCCATGTTTGCATTAAAGTCATAGATGCCTTTAGGTCCAGTCAGTGACCCAAATCCTTGTTTGTCTCAGATCCTGAATGTGGTGAAATGAAGAGCATAAAATTGAAATTCCCATTTGCCACATCTTTTACAGGCATTAGGTAGACAGCACAGGCAAACTTCAACATCCCTCTAGCTGTTTTAGTTCCTACTATAGTTCTCACTACAATGCAGCAAATGTTACACTTACTTCTTAGTATTGGACCATCTATAGTTCATCTCATTTGAAAATTGCCAGAGCAACCATTTATAAAGCATATAAGAATGTTTCTGGAAAAGTATTTATTAAAAGTTAATTAGATATAAGAATGAAAAAGATGAAATAAGGAAAATTTTGACCCACTTTACTGAGGGTTAGTAGTAGGCAGATTGTCTTACTAGGTTTGAAAAGGAAGTAAAGAGAAAATATCTGCATTATGTAGTATTATTTCTCAGATATGAAAGAGTAGACCTGTGACCTCCCATATACCAGCTACAGAGCAGAGTCAGATAAAGTAGTGTGATGCTGGGTGCCCTAGGGTGTTCTACAAACCAAGGAATCAGAAGTGAGAGATCCCCCACTCCCACTCCATGCATGCTAACATCAACAAATATTTATGAAATGCTTGTGGCCTGTAAAGCATTAGGTGAAGTGCTGTGTAGGATACAAAGTTATACAAGGCAGAGTGTCTGTCCTAAAGGAGTTTGGGATCATGCTGGAAAGGCCACGTGGAAGAAAAATGTACTTTCACAATCTGAAACAAGTAATGGGCAAAGAATAAAGCAAGAGATGCAATAATGAGTCTTCGTGAGACTAGGTAACTTTGACATTTCTTTTACTTAAAGCCACTCTCATTCTCATAAGACCTTTAAAAGTGAATAAGGAGAAAAATATTTTACAGTCAGATACTTAATATCATCACAGTAATAAAATGAAACTATTTCTGTGATATTTCATTAGCCCATTTCTTAAATAAAGCTCTAGAAGAGCAAAGGCAGCCACGAGCAACAGCAAGATCTTGCAGAGATGCATGTAAACTGGGCAATCATATTAATAGACCATTTTAAAATTGGACTTTTCTTCTCTATCATGTTTTACTTAATTTTTCATAGTTAATTCTCTCTTTCCCCTCTCCCTCTTACACACACATACACACACAGCAAAAAGGGTTTGTGGTCAGTTAACCTAGTTATGTGAAGAAAACTGGGAATGGGTGGTCTTGTTGGGAAAGGAAAGTGCTGACATCCTCAAACACAAATAAGCAAAATATGTCGGTGGTGAAAATGTGGCAGGCGGGGTGCAAAAATTCTTGGAACTTTTCTACAAGGCTTCAGGAAGCTAGCTCTATATCCACAATGATGTTTCTGTCTTGTCAGCAATTTTCTTCTATTTGTATTGGACTTTATGACATATCTAAGAATAATAAATAATTTATAAGATACAATAATGGCCTGTTACATTTCTGGCAGATTAAAAAAATTCTTCTACAATAACTCATTTGATAAACTCTTGAGTTCTTTTCTCTAGAATATTTCACACAACAATGCTTTGTTTTAAGGGTTGTCTATCAATGAGTTGCAAAGCATTCATTATGCATTCAAGCCTGTTTTTTTGTCAATCCCTTTCTTGCCTCTTTTATTTTTCCCATTTAAGTGGCATTTTTTCTGGGAGTAATCTGGTTCTTTGGGATTTAAAATAAAATCATGCTAGAAAAAAATTAACTCTTTAGACCTACAAGGAAAATTTGCAGTCTCTCATAGCAATGATAAAACCTCTTAATACTCCTCAATTTAATATATATACATTTTATCATTGCCTCCTAACCTCTACCCAGATGTTTGTGAACACACAACTCATTTAGTGAATAGACTTTATGCTATGGAAAAGGGAAAAGACAATAGCATTTCCATACATAGGTATATATATGTGTGGGTGTATATATATATATGTATTTTTAAGCAATTATAATGTCTTTTTATCAGCGACTTACTGAATATTCATATGTATTTTAGGGGCTGTTCTGGGCATTGTCCAAAATTAGTTCAGTGTGTGATTTTTCTCTCCTTGATTAACTTTTATAAGCCTTACAATTTACGTGGCTGTGGATCAGCGATGGTTCTTCATTCTTGATTATTTCCTGCCCTAGGATGTGGGTAGCTTAGCAAATTGTCCTTTGTGATTAAGGTTATGCTCACATCATGCTGTCAGCACATCTAGTGCTGTGGAATTTGTTTCTGGATGTAGAATTCCAACTACATTACGTGATGCATATTTTCTATTCTTTCCTGGACCTCTTTGTAATTAAACCAAGGACCAAGGGTTTAATTTGCAAACTGGTCAGTTATTTGGATATGGCCTTAAGATTTCTCATGTCCAAAGTAACTAATCTATTTAGACTTTATTAGAAAAGACATAGCTCAGGCAAGAAATGAATGAAAAGAGAAAGGATGGACAGGGATTTCTAAGTGATGCAATTATACTTAAAAATCACAACGGTAATAAGGCCATGAAAGGATAACAGATCCATACCTGGAACAACAGGGTGGAGGAAGAACAGTGGGCATGTGGCTAGCTGCCTTTTAAACAAGTCCTTGGAATTATCCAGAGAACAGATTGTAATCTTAGAAACTAGCAGAGACTTACTAGTTTCATTCTGGGAATGAAATACTTCAAGCAAAGTACTCTGCACTTCTCTGGGAAGACAGAGCATCCTCACTTTCCATCATGCCCGCTCTGTTGTGTACACATGTGAACCCCAATATCAGATCCTTAAGTAAGAAGTTTTTATCTATTCCTTAGTTACACAGTTAAAAGATGCTATGTATTCTAGGATGTATCATTGATTAACGACTGCTTTTTACACCCAAAAATAACACTATTAAATGTACACATAAAATGTAAAAGGCATTCTGATTCTAGAAACCTTATAATTAAAAAAATGTGACTCTTAGAAACAAAGGAAGACACATCAGTTGCTAGTCTCTAGAGAACGAAGTTTTAACTTGCATGCCTCTATGTTAATAATATACACTTTCATTCTTTTATGTATGCATATACACATTCATTGAATCCCTTATATAGGTAAGCCATAGTGCCAAGTGTTGGGGGTATTTAAAAAATAAATTGAACGTATCCCATTCTTTCAACGACCTATGGTTTAAAAAATACAAAACATATTATGTTCAATTAATACATTCCAAGATGGAGATGATAACTATACCTTAACAAATACTGAGAAAAAAATGCTGAGAAATAAATGCTATGGTTGGGTAATTGTCTCAGGAGACTATTGCTTATAATTTGTCTGGGAAAGGGAAGGGAATGGACAAGGAAGTCTTCATAAAGAAAGTGGCATTTTTTCCTACACCTTCAATAATAAGTAGGATTTTTCTACCCACCTTCTTCACTGTAATGATTTTTTTTAAGTTAATTTCATCATCAATAATATCAAAGTATATTACATGGTCTTAGCCTGCATTTTCACACAATTTATCAAGATTTTGCTCATTATTTATATTTGTATCATCAGGCACTATGTCTTATTTTTATTATGGTGACTTACATTAGAATATCATTGAGCCAGCATTCATTGAGCACAGGTTTACTGTGCCTGGGTATGATATTACAGTGCCCTAGGTAACTGGCATATAATGAAATCTAAGATTGGATGTTCATCCTTGAATAGCCTTAATCTTGTTTAGGAATTTTAGTTGTGAATTACAAAGATAAGTAATGACTCAAGATGGTATGTAATAATAAGAGGTAGGTGAATTGGCAGAAATAAGCACTTCACAACAGAAAGAAGAGAGGAATTCGTGTTGTCTGGGAAATGATGTTTTGCAGACTGTATCTTGTAAGAACAGAAAGATTTTTGAAAATAAAGAAGGGTCAGGACCTCCCGAAAGAAAAGATGATATAAGCCAAGGCACAAAGTTAAGAATTTTCAGTGTCTGGGGGTCAATAAGTTGGTCATCTGGGTTGGAGATATGTTAAGACATAGTGAGACAATTAAATAAAGATCAACAATTTTTTGTATAGGCCTATGTTTTTTCTTTTAATTTTTATTCTATTAACATGTATAACTGAAAATTTCCCCTTTTAACAACATTCATATATATAATTCAATGCTGTCAAATACATTCACAATGATGTGTTCTACCATCATTAGCATCCACTTCCAAAACCTTACAATCAACCCAAATAGAAATTCTGTATAACTCAATCATTAACTCCACATCGCTTACTCTCAACTCAAAAGCCGGTAACCTATATTCTATATTCTGTCTTCAATTTTGCTTATTCCAATTATTTCATATCAATGAGATCATACAGTATCTGCCCTTTTGTGTCTGGCTGATTTCACTCAACATTATGTCTTCAAGGTTCATCCATGTTGTTGCATGAATCAGAACTTCATTCCTTTTTAATGCTGAATAATATTCCATTCTATATAAATACCATATTTTGTTTATCCATTCATGGGTTGATGGACACTTGGGTTGCTTCCATTTTTTAGGAAGTTGTGAATAACACCACTGTGAATATTGTGCAAATATCTGTTTGAGTGCCTGCTTTCAATTGTTTTGGGTATCTACCTAGAAGTGGGATTGCTAGGACATATGGCAATTCTATACTTCACTTTCTCAGGAACTGTCAAACTGTCTTCCACAGCAGCTACACCATTTTACATTCCCACCAGCAATGAATGAATGATCCTATTTCTACACATTCTCTCTAGCACTTGTAATATTCTATGTTAAAAAAAATAATAATAGCCATTATAGTAGGTGGGGAATGGCATATCATTGTGGTTTTGATTTGCATTTCCCTTGTAGCTAATGATGTTGAGAATCTTTTCATGTCCTTTATAGCCATTTGTATACCCTCTTTGGATAAATGTCTATTCAAGTCTTTGCCCATTTTTTAAATGGGTTGTTTGTCTTTTTATTATTTAGTTGTAGAATTTCTTTATATATTCTACAAATCAATTGTTTCGTATTGAGCACCTTCCATTTGTCAAGAACAGTGTTCCTGGAAATATAAAAACTACTAAGCCATTAATTTTAAGGAACATCCAGTCTGTTGTGAAAGACTGTCAAATTAATGGATAGTATCAATATCAGAAGTAGTTGAAGAAGTAATATGGACCTACCCCATTGTCAAAAAGGATCACTGTAGTATCTTGGATTAGGGGGAGAAGTTTGCAAAGCAGTATTATTTGGGAACAGAGAGAAGAAGGCCAGATGGAAAGACAGAATTAAGAAACTAATGCAAAATTTATTTGTAATATTTCTTTCTTTCCTGTCCATTAGATATAAACACTAATACATGAATAAGGCATCCTACTTATAGAATTCTAACTAAACACTAACTTTGAGCTAAAACACAAGTTTAATTTGGTCTGTTTTGAGCAGATAACTATTATTTATAAATCAGCCTGAGAAAAGCTTGCCATTGGAGAATACATTTTTCACAATTTGGCTGACATTTCTCGGTTCCTGAACAGATCTGATTAGCTTGGTAATTTTAATTTCTGTCTTTTAAAAATGAAGGTCTATGACTCTGGATTTCTTCCTTTAATTTATACCTTCCTTACCCTTTTCAACATGCTGCTACTTCCCCAGTGATATTAAAGAGTAATTATTGGGTTTGATCAACACCACAGGCTTCCATTTGACTTAACAGTTAGATATACACAGCTTTCAGGATCACTTGAAAATTTCTGGGTAACAGTATTTATATGCTGAGCTCTTAAAACAGTATATATAACTTCTTAACCTTGATGCTATTGTATTTTCTGTCCCATTAGGTAATAGTACATCTAGTATTTATCAGCTGCAGTCATTAATTGACTAAATTTTAATTAGAATCTGAAGTAAGGGCCTGGAAATGGCAGTATCAGTTCTTTCTTGCACTTTCCCAGTTATATATCCCTAGTTTACAAATACACTGACATTTATATTAATCAACTCTCTAGAGCAAACATAGCCATAGAAGGGCTAATTCATCATCTCAAAATTGCTACCTAAGTTTTAATTCCAAAATATTTATTGCTCGTGATGATAAATGGGATAAAGAAAAAGGGAAATTTGGAATTTTCAGTGGTCTGTTAACTGTAAGAACAAAAATCTTCTGTATTTTGAGATATATATATCTATATATTTCAAATGGTTTCGATGAACCAGTAATGCTTAAGCATTGTAAAATGCATATTTACCATTTTATCCCAGATTTATTTAGAAGACTACAACATAAATAGTTCCTACTTTTGCTCCTGGAATAGTTTCAGGACTCATTGCCCAAGCCTAAGAATGTAAGCAACTATATAGAAATCAGCAAAATACTTTCTGACAGCAACAGGGCAATATCTACTGGCTTAAGTAGGCTTTAAAAAATACCTTTAAATTTCAATAGTTCCACACAAGGTGAAATATCACTCTCACAAGATAAGAAACCATCTGACAGAGTCTGAGAAATGCAGGCTGATAGCTACACATCATAAAGAAGGTAATATGTACAGTAGCCTGATCGTCAATCTTTCATAGCATTGAAACTTGGGACTGTCTAATAATGTTAAAGCAAGATGCTTAAAGCTGCCCATCAGCCTCTGAAACATCACCGTAATTAAGTTTCAAGGCCGTACTCCATAGATCACTGGAACAGATATTAGGGTTGAAAAGGTCTCATAGATATGAATGGCATAAGTCATCTAGATGCTCAATATGAGATGCCACCTTAAATATCATGCTTTGATTAACTCTAAAAGATATACATGTACTGGGAGGAAGCAAGGGCCCACCTTAAAGTCTACTGAAAAGTAGGCAGCATTTTTAATGGAAAGCAGATTATAGAGTGAATTCCAATGCAGGGCAGTGGAACAAAACATAAAGACAGAGATGATGTTGCATATACATAAATACAAGGTCTGGGAAGAAAACAAGAAAAAGGTCTTGGACTGTTTCTACCAGTATTTACTGAGCCTTCCTCCATTTTCTACCGGGGAAGACTTTGGACTATGACCTTAATTACTGAAGTGTCACCTAATTCAAAAGACTACTTCCAAATGCAGTTAATGCATCAATCTAGCTTCATGTGAAACTGATTCACCCAGTCTTAGCTGAGGGAAACAAGCTCATTGTGAAGAAAGCACAGGCATTAGAAATAGAGAGTCTTTATTTGGGCCTCAGCTGCACTACTTTTTATTTTATTTTTTTTTATTTTGTGAGCTTTGAGCAATTTCCTACTTAAGCCTCATTTTCCATTGTGAGAAAGGCATAATATCCAACCCATCTTGGACATTAGTGTCTTAACAGGACTTTACAAACTGCAATGCCATACAGATTAAGAATTGTTACTATTAAGAATCAATTTGTTCACAGAGTTCATTTTTATTAGGAATATGTTAGCAATCTATTAAGAATATTAATGATAATAAATAACAAATTTATCTTTATAATTGATAAATATCCTTAAAGTTAATCAATATACTTACTTATTTTCCCAATGGTTGACTTCTCTAGTTATAGCCTTGTGAGTCTCTCTGGAACCCAGGGGCTCTGTATCTGAAATTTGCAGCATCACCACCAGATGGTACTGTGTTGCAGTAAATACCAAGTGCCTGTTCCTCAGGTAAGGACTCCTAGAAATGTAGAGACCAATCTGAACCCAGGGGAAAAAAGAAAGAAGAACAAGAGAAGGAAAAGAAGAGTATGATGCTAATTTGCATGCTACGCACACTAGTTTTATAAAGCAATAAAGGTAGAATGTTATTGAAAAATTAGCCTGCAACCAACCAATAGCTAATGCCATATTTAATTGTTTTCTGTGTCCTGCCCACCTTTCCATTATTTTAAAGTTAGCTCAGTGCGCAGCTTTTCAAGCATCTCTAGCTTAGTTATCCACTTTCAGGATCATTTTGAGTGATCATAATTGGAATATGTACAGAAAACTACATTGTTTACTGTCTGTTTTTAAATCTTAGAGGTAAAAATATTTTCCCATGTGCTCTGCCTAAATAAATCTAAGCTTTTGTCTCAACATTAAGTTTTGCTGTATACATGGTTTAACATTAAAAGGAAACCCAGATATTATTCCAGAAACCTTCAATAATATGATGTCAGGTCTGAATTCTTTTGAAGTGGGAGCAAATATGAACTGCCAGAGCATGGGGACCATATTTTTAAACAACAGCAGGCTCCCGAAATGCCCCGAAACTTCCACCCTCTGTCCTCTCCTCTTAGCTTCCAGATCTATTTTGTTGTTGTTGTTCCTGGGATATGCCTTGCTTTCTTAGGAGAATCTTAGGTTTCTTTCAGTCCTCCTTTCCTGGCTATTCTACATCATCACACCTCAGATCTGAGCAGTGCAATATAGGATCCTGCTTCGAAGAACATTTTTTGCCCTGATGTGGCAGTCTAAGTGGTTGTAGCTATCAAGTTATTATAACTATCTAAGGGGTTGAATTGTATAGTCAAGAAAGCTCAATTAAGTCTTGAAGTCACCTGGAAGTCTATTTCTTCCACATGGCCAAATCTCTCCAGTGCTTACAATGTACAAGAACCAGCTGCTTCCAGATCATTCGAGCCATGAAGATCTCTCTTCTGGACTCTTATACTACTAATGCGATGCTGCTTTACATGGCTGGATATCCTTTACTATATGTATATATCTCAGGGTCTGGAATTGGTTAGGAATGTGTTTGCTGCAAGGTAACAGAAAAGTTAATTTAACTTCTCAGGGGATAAAATATGGAGTTTATATTTCTCACATAATAAGGAGTCTCAGACATCAGGGGCAGCAGTTCTTCAATCCATTGGGAAAACCCTCTCGTGATTGTGAGATGGGAGCACCAGCTGCAAGCACAGGCCAAGTCCATCTCTTTCATCCGAAAACTTTGGGTTTTATTTCCATGAGCAATCTCTGTTCAAGTTTTATTGGCCAAAACTGGGTCATATGGTTACCCTGACCAGCAAAAAAGGAGGCCACCATAGGAAGATGAGCTTTTATTGCCTTCGTTACAAATTCAAAAAGGACAAGAGGGCTGGGGAAAGGGTTAGATTAGCTGGGCAAAAGCTTCTGCCAGATTTCCTGTGGATGAGATTGCTCGTTGACCTCCAATGTTTTATAAAATTTCAAATTTTAGCTGTCCCCATGAATTCCCAGAATAAGGGCAGTTCTTGTAGTCATTTGACTATTCTTGAAAAGAGATGTAAGAGTAAATATATGCATACAACTTTGGGAAAAGCTGCATGATTTTCACCTTTAACTCCTGGACTTTTCCTTCTTTTACCCTTTCTCCTTCTACTGGCTAATAGCAGATGTGGTGGGTGGAGCAACCATCTTGGGTCATAAGTTGGTTCTCCAATAGAAGGAGCTGTATTTCTAACAGTGTGGAGAACATATCAGCATTTGGTTGTTTACTTAGATTTTATAAGAGAGAAGGAAACTTCTACCTTGTTGTAGTGGGTCCAAGTTTGGTCCCCAAAATGAAACCCCAGAACCTGTGAATGTGACCTTATTTGGAAAAGTCTTTGCAGATGTAATTAAATTGAGGATCTCAAGAGATCATCCTTGATTATCTGGGTGGGTCCTAAATTCAATGGCAAGTCTTCTTATAAGAGACTCTTGGATGAGAGACACACATATGGAAGAGAAGACTAGGACAAGCAAATAAGAAGGTGATATGAAAGCAGAACTAGAGATGGAAGTAAGGCAGTCACAGGAATATCAGCGGCTAACAGAAGCTGGAAGAGGGACATCAAGGCAGGAATCTGCCCTAGAGCCTCCGAGGGAGCACATTCCAACAGACAACTTGATTTTGACTTCTGGCCTCCATAGTTGTGAAAGAATAAATTTCTGTTGTTTGACATCACTAGGTTTGTAGTACTTTGTTACGGCAGCCCTAAGAAAGGAATATACTTGTTTAAACTTCTACTGAGATTGCTATCACACATAAAGTAATCTAATCCTAAATAACATTTTCCCAAACTATATTGTAAACAATCTTCAAATCAAAGATTACATCTTATAAATATTTCTATCTCCCACAAAGAATAGAGGAGTGTGTTGTGAATGTGTGGGTGTGTTATCATTGGTGATACTACATTTACATTGTTATCAATTCATAAGTGGACTTATGGTTAGTATAGACTTCTAGTTTCAAATAAAGCTTGGAAGAATTTCAGGTAGGGATTATATTAATCATCATTATTACTGCTTAGTAAATTTGTATTCTAAAGTAAAAGATAGGTGATAGGAACAAAAAGCCTAGAGTGATGAATTAAAGTTTTGGAAATGCTAATATTTTGATGTCTATTGCAAGGATTAGTTTACACAGTGAATGGAATAGACATTTCACTCCCATTCACAGAAACTAAATAAAGACCCAGCAAGTTGTCTGACTTACTTACATTTAACCTGAGTCCCAAGTTAATTAGTTTTATTCCAATTAGCATCTTGACGATGTCCTCCATTTTGTATCATGCTGGTTTGTGGTTTATTTCACTTGAATACTGATATACATTTTGTTTTGTTTTGTTTTGTTGTAGTACTCAATCATGTTCAGATACAGAGATAATCTATTTCAGCAACCTTGACAGTGGCAGAAATGGGAATTAGAGTGATCTACTGACTTACTGATCTTTATAAAGATTATATTACCCATGAGAAACTTTGGAAGATGTGTCTGGAATTTAAAACTTATTCTGCTATTGAAGAGCTATGTATGCTTGGAAAAAGGATTTCATGACCCAGCACCTCAACATTCATATATATAAGAGGAAAAAGTCTGGACACATACATACACATATTCATACACCCATACAAACACACACATAAATACAATTTGAAAGTATTTACTATGAACCAGGGGTTTTATATAAATTACATTATCACATTCTTTCCTCTTATTGCTGAAAGGTAGGCATTATTACACCCTATCTCCAGAGAAAAGCACCAAGACTTGATCAAATTATATATCCAAGATCACACATGTATTATTCAGGGTTCTCCAGGAATACAGAACTGACGGGTTATATATTTGTATATATTATGAGACTTATTATAGGAATTGGCTCATACAACTGTGGGAATTGACAAGTCTGAATTCTGTAGGGCAGGCTGTGAGCTGGGAACTCTGATAAAAATTTTGACGAATTTCCCAGGAGAAGCTGTCTGCCTGAAGTAGCGAGAGAAATTCTTCTCTCTGACTGCTGAAATCACCAGTTCTCCCTTTAAGACCTCCAACTGGTTGTATGAAATTTCTCTCATGGCTGAAGGCAATCTCCTTTATTGATTGTAGATGTAATTAGCCATAGATACGATCAATCGATGAATGATTTATATTCATGAAATACTCTCACAGTAACAATCAGGCCAGTGCTTGTTTGACCAAATAACTGGACAACATAACCTGGCCAACTTGACACATGAACTTAACCATCATGACTCACTAACTAATAAGTGACAGAACTAAGATTCAATCCCATGTCCAACTGACTCCAATGTATGACATTAAAATTTTATTCTGAAAATTTTCTTTTGAAAAACTTCTTTCTTGTTCCACCATTTTGTACAAAGGTGAACTACGATAGACTGGATGTTGCCAGACCATTCCTGACATTTCTTCCCTGAATTTTTTCTGTATAACTAACCCTGTTTCATGGCTTATCAATTTAATTCTTTCTGCAAGTTCCAGGGATTTATCCTGTCACCTTTCATCCCTTATAAAGGAATATAGAATATAAAATTCAATGAATGTTACCTAATGCTTGTGATTATTAGACATGGAAAACTCTTGGCTTGAGTTTTTATTTTCTAATATATTTGATTTTTAGATTGCCTGGGCATTTGAAATCTATCAAAGGCATATTGTTGATTTATCAACCTCCCTTCATAGATCAGCTTTAAAAATAACTCGATAAAACATGGAGCCCATTATTTTCTGAAAGCAGATAATTCTTGAAGTGCTATAGATTTCATTTCAATGAAAAATGGCTAGTTTATTCCATCCCCACCCATGAAACCCCAAACTGCCCACCTCTAGAAGATAATTGGATAGGAATTTCCATGAAATTAGACTCCTCTCTCCTAGGCATGGAAAAGAAGCCACGCTGACAAGATATTATATTAAGCATTGATAATATCCTCTTTCCTTAGGAATATCTCTGTAGGGCTTTTCAGAAAGCGTCCACCATCAACTGCCAGATTTTTGGATTGTGTCTATTTCTCTTTTGACTATGTTTGATATAACACATAAGATACTATAAGAAGTCTATATGAATGGTCAAGTGATCCAAGAGTTCAGCTGTGAGGCTAATTATTGACATACACTGTATGTCAATTTATAAATAAGATTTATAAATTTGAATCAATTTATATTTGTCAATAATTTCCTATGCCAGTCTAGCTATTTTACAGTTCTTTAAGAAAGTATGTTGGAAGAGCACTCAGACTCTTTAAATAAATAAAACATTGAAAGAGTTAAACCTATTAAAGTAGAATGGAAACTAAAAACGTATAGGAAAAGTTTGCTTAATGTCAGGCCATTCCTACACAGCTCAAGGTGGTTGATTGGAAGGAGGAATAGATGTCTGGATAACAAGGCGATCTCTTTGCCCTCATGCCAAGCCAATCACATGGAGGACTCTTCAGGGGGTGCATTCATTCCTTAAAGCATTAAGAACTCATTTAATACCCTAAAATGGGCTCATTATTTCCAAAAAGCAATGCTCCAGCCCACCTAAAAAGTCTTTCATACAGAATCCCACAGTTTAAACTAATTAAACTCTGCATTATTTAGTTTAATGCACATCATTAAAGTCATTTTTCTTCCTTGGGAGTATGGGGAATTCAAATAATAATAATGCTTTGCATTTGTAAAGAACTTACGTTATAAAGCTTTTTTCCATTTATTATGCAGCTTGAGCCTTAAAACAAATATGTGAAGTTGCCTGTATACACCACTGCAAACTCTATGAGAACAAAGGCTAAAGCTCTCTAAATCTAGTACAGGGCCAGGAATAACACTGCAGCTTATATCCAAAACTGATGGTTTGCCAGGCACTAAACAACTCATTTAATCCTCAAAACTGTCCTAGGAGGCAAGTACGATTGTTTTCTCCATTTTACAGATGAGAGAGTAAGGCGGAGAGGGGCTGAGGAACTTGCCTGATGTCATGCAATGAGAACGGGTGGTGCTCTAGGACCCTGGCTCCTGGCCACTATCTCCACCAACGTAGGAACTTAGATAGGGTGGATCACAGAACTTTGTGGCATGAGTAAAGAAATGCAGGAATATGGTGAGCAGGCTCAATAACGTTGCATCCAGTTTACAGATAAGAACACTTGAGGTTCAGAGAGATTGTCATTTTCTTAGTCACACAGCTGGAATTTACAGTTGGACTAGAACCAGGTTGTCTGATGCTAGTGCGGTACTCTTTCCACTTCTTCATTTCTACTTCTTTCTGAGGAAGTCTCTACTTCTCTCTATGGGTTGTCCATGTACAAGCCACCTGTTTTCATTGTTGTTGTTGCTGGACGTTTTAACCTGGGAATTCCCTTAAACTCATTATGGCCCAGGCTCAGTACACTGGGTTGTAATCTTATGTAGTTAATGCTGATAGCCTCAGATATCAGAGTGGCTCACAGAATCACAAGAACATTAGAATAGATCCAATACTGGAATCTCAAAGCCTCTCTTATTTGGTACGATCTAGATCTATAATTCAACTTGATGTTTCTGGGAACCAGAAATAATGATCACTTTCAGAAAAAAAAAAACTAAAATAAAAAAATTTGTTTAGTAAACTGTTTATCTCTCAATTCAAAGGAATGTTTTAAGTTTTCAAATAAATGTAGCCATTGAAAGCAGCAATCACATAAGATCCCTCACAGGGCTTTAGAAGATCAGCTTCTAGGACAAGCAGATCTTGGTTATTGGGTGGGGTGGGGGAGCTCTTTCTCTACATATATATTCTTATGGTAACACAAAGTAACAGTGGAGTTATTTATGCTACTTCTTCTTAATGCATAGAGACCTCAACTCAAAAAGGTGAAGGTGCATAATAACTCTATTTGAGGGAAGGTGTGGAAAATTTTTTCCAGCTAACCAAGGAGGAGACCAGCATCCTGGAATTTAATAACAAGGGAGGTTCATGGTGTCTCTGCACACATAAGTTTCTATTAATAAAGATACACTGCACAAAAGAGAGTTGTCTCTGTTGATAAACTTAGTGATTCTCCCATTTGTATTGAGTCTGGCTCAAATGAGGAATTATGGTTCATAGTTAGCAAGTTTCAATGTTCAAAGGACAGACTAGCTTCAATATTTTCTGTTCTTTCCTCTGCAGCAAATTGTGCACAGAGATCAACTCTGCCTGGCTCCAACATTCCAATGATCTAAGGGAAGCAAAAACAAAAGTCATTTTCCCATGTTACCAGCTGAGATTGGCAGAAAAACATTGGGATATGGCCTGGGGACAGTTTCTGTTATGGGGAGGATATTCCAGAACAAGAGGGACTCAGTAAAAGAGACTGGTGACTCCTGGGCAGGAAGGACCTTCTTGTTCCCTCTCACTCTTTGCCATCTCAGCATCTGATGTCAGCCCCCTGTTCTTCAGAGGTTATCTCAGGATAGGAGGGTCATGTGACAAAGGTGAACAAGGAGGTGGCCAGAAGCAAGGAAATCCGTGGGATTTTCTGCTGCACTCCAGTAGACATGTCCCCACACACCGCTAAAAGTTAAAAGTGGTAAATAGTCCCTGTGTCCTTGCTTATATTTAAGGTCACCTACTCCAATCTGTACTGAGTTCCATTTCTCCTCACCTCCTCAAAGATTCTGCTCCTTCCTGCATTTATCACTGATTTCTATCATTTCTCTCTCTCTCTCTCTCTCTCTCTCTCTCATCTCTTCCAGATTAATCCTATCAGCATAAAAACAAGCTATATTTTCTCCAATCTAAACAACAAAACAAAATAATACTTTCTGGATCCCATGTCCCCCTCTAGCTCTTGCCCTTTTTATTTGCTCCCCACTCATAGTAAAATTTTTAAAAGAATATTCTATACTCACTACCTCCTCTTCCTCACCTCCCCATATCTGCTTAACCCAATATAGAGTTTGTCAACAACACTCCACTGAATGAACCTCTGTTAAATTCTACAATGGCTTCCATGTTGCTAAACCCAATGATCACTAATCAGCCTATTTTACTCAATCTGTACCACATAATGTAACATTGGCTTATTGTATCAACATTGACATATTTTCTTCCCTTGGCTTTTGGAAGACCATACTCTCCCAGTTTTTCTCCTCCCTTACTGACTTCTTTGTCTTCTTCACTGGTTCCTCCTCTTTTTCCTTCTAAATGTTGGAGGATTCAAATGTTGGTCCATTGGTGTCCATCCCTTTCTCTCCTTATCTGTGTCCCTGTGTATATAGTCGTTCATCATCCATACACAGACCCTGGGTTGGTATTGATGCTTTCTGTGCAATGAGATGCAAAAGAAAAGGGAGTTATAGCCAGCCACACCTTGTCACATTGGGTAATTCCAAGTCACAGGCCATCCATGGCAGGGGACCATAGGATCCAGGCACTTCTGGTTAATGCATCATAGTTTCACAACATATATGTAAAATAAACAATCCAGCACTGTGGAAAAAGTAAAAAGAAGTCTAATTATTACTCTTTGGTTCTGATTTACTGAGAGCAAGGCTGTCTACCCACACATTGTTTAATGGACACCAAGTGTTTTGCAAACTTCAGAGTAGCTTTTTTGAAACATGCACTTTGATATATTTTCCTTCAGACCTTTTATGTGACAGAACTCACATATTCTTGGAAATCCTGTGTTTTCCCAATGAACATATACACAGTACTGAAAGGACATAAAATAAATACCCAGTCCTACTCTTATTTATTCAGATAAGGGTGAATTCTTCATGCACTTTCACATCAAATTTTATAAGCCTCAAGCAATATATTTATACTTAAATCAGAGTTATCAGAATAAAAGTACCTAAGAAATCCTATTATAAAGAATACCCTGAAAATGGGCTAATTTGAATTTTATTCATAATTTTCCTAACTGTGTATTCACACCTTCTTCAAAGATGTTAACTTGTTACAAAGCAGATTCATATGTATTTCATTATCATTTACCTACCTTCCGATTCTGACACAAATTAGCTCTAAAGTAGTCAAAAGGCTAGAAGTCATGATGAGGAGGATCAAATGATCTCAGAGCTGGGTTAAGAATGCACTGTGAGCTGAGACCAACTTAGGAAAAGAGGAGATGCCCTGCATGTGACATGCCCCCTCTGGTGGGATAGGATGGCATTGGGGGAGGGATGGTCAACACGGAACAAAGCCAGTGTTGCCTGAGCTCTGTGGTCTGGAGGGAAGGACATGGGATGAAATGGAGCATGGCCTTTCTTGGTGAGACTTCAAAATAGCAAAGATAAACTGCATAGAAACCCCAAGAGAGGGCACCCTGGAGTGGTGGTCAGGCATGGACTATTGAGGCAGGCTGCTCGGTCTTGAATACCAGCCTCCCTACTAATCAATTGTGTGGCCTTGGGCAAGTTACCTAACCTTGCTGAACCTCACTTTCTTCATTGTAGAATGAGGATAATAAGTTATGAGGATTCACAGAGCAGTTTTGAGGATTAATAAGTTAATACAGAGCTCTCAACAATTGGTATTATTAAAATTTTTGGCCAGATAATTGCTGAAGGTGGGGATGGGACTGTCCTGTGCATTATATAACATGTAGCAGCATCCCTGGCTTCTACCCACTGGATGCCAGTACCAACACCCACTACCACTCCACAATTGTGACAACTATAATATTTCCAGATATTACCCTAGAATCATTGAGTTAATATTTTTAAAGGACTTAGAGCATGTTTGGCATACAATCAATATTATGTAAGTATTTGTTATATGGAACTTATAATAATAAACTGATTATGATTTTTCAAAAGCAAATGATAGAGATAAGGCACAAAAATGGGGTAAACATAAGCAATAGATAGAAGAAAATAAGATATTTGTCTTCCTCTGTCCATGAGTTCCATCTTTAACAAATCATGACATGATTTATTCAAAAGTAATATCCTAGGGATTAAAGTCTGAGACACAAGACTGCTGCTAACATTGACACTTGGGCAAGTTACTTGATATCCTTGTGTCTCATCCACAGACCTTGATTCCTGTATACTGTACCTCCTCTTCTCCCTGCCGCTGTTCACTTGCATCATTCACCTTCCGTTGGTGGCTCTCCCATTTCCTCCCAAACAACTAGCTCTATAGAATCCCTCTTTTTGAGTAGGTTCCCTTTCCTCTTGTGCAAAGACACACTTTGTTCCACCCTCTGGAAATAAATTTAGCCTCCAAACTAATACCTCAGGGCAAAGAATATAACCAAATTGGCAGAAGTGGGCCCATGGTGACCATGGTGAATTGAGAAGGCACGCATGTCAAAAGAGACCACTGCTGAGCTCCAGAAGCGGGGTAGCATTGGAAATATGGACCCTGCATTGACAAAGCCAGGTTTTCTCTCTAGAACCCAATGAAGTTGTGGGACATAACCAAATACTATGTCTAGTGACTAGCTGTGATTTTCCAGCACATTTTTCATTGAATTTTCAGGAGATTGTAGACTTGATAAAAGCATCTTTTTGAAACTTTGAAACAGTTGTGTGGGAGATGCCACGTAAATATGCAAAGAGAATTCTAGTATTGTTTTCCATAAACCCAGTAGTCCTACATGGCTGATAAAATAACTTATGAGTAATTGACATTAGATTAACATTTGAAACCTATGACTCAGTGGTACTAATTTATTGACATGACTTGATACAAATCATTTTTTAACCAATATTTTAACCTTGGACACTGAGGAAGGATTTTTTATTTGAAACTGCATTAATTCGCACTTTAAAGGTTCAAATAACAAAGGCATGGCTTGCAAAGCACTGTTTCACTAACAAGAAATCCATTCATTTTGAATAGTTTGATAGTAACTAATTGTGCAGAACTGATTGTTAAATAAAGCCAAAATAAGCATTTCAATTATGTTACGGCTGATTAGGCCTTGTCATCCATTGAAGAGCTCACTGTCAATAACTCTGACCAAGCATTTTTGCATGCTACCAAGAAATTTCATAACGTTGCAATTATCATATCCCATGCATCTCAATCACAAAGGGAGAATATGACCATCTTCACTATGTTTATAGCATTTATTGAGTATATACTAGGTAGCAAACATTATACTAAGCACTTCATGTACATATCACATTTAAATCTCACAACTACCTGTGAGACAGGTATTGTAATTTTATAGGCGAGAAAACTTAGGCTCAAAGAGGTTAATTATCTTGTTCCATGCTACACAGCTAGTAAGATGTTGGAATTGTTTTTAGGGCCAAAATGTCCTTGCTACTTTAAACTAATATCTCCTCCTTATAATTAGAAAAAAAAATACAATGGTGACATGTTATCCAAAAAGGAAAAGATGATATGACACATGTTTATATTTATGTGTATATATGTGTGTGCATAAATATATGGGGTGTATATATATATGTGTATATATATATATATTCATTTGTAGGTTACATAGAAGCAAACATGTGTGATAATTACACAGAAAAGCCCAAGTTACTACCCATCATAGAAGATGGTGGGTTATTTAACATAGTAATAGGACTCAGCACCTTCAAGGCTCAGGAGATTGAGAAGTAAACAAAATAGAAAAACACCCTGCTTTATTGAACGTTATCTTTTAACAAGAGAGATAAACAGAGTCATAAAGATCAGAGAAGAGAATCCAAACTTACAGAAGCCAGAGTCAATTTCTTTAGCCTAATTTACCTAAGAATCCATGCCATCTATTTAAGGAGGAGTTGGATTGGATGTTAACTTTAGAACCAGTCTTCATTTACAATTAAACCTAAGTAAACTATCCCCAAGTAAAGCTACTTCTCCACGGTTTGATTAAAATTTAGTGAAGATTCATTCTTTGTTTTTACATATATTTACATAGGTATTTAAACCAGGGCATCAGGGGATACAATAGAAAACTGCTCTCAGGACTCTGGTACAATAAATGCACAGGTATATCTATTTTTATACATACCTTTTATTTTGCCTTTCACCTCTCGAAGAAACTGATTCTTACTAAGCTGCTATGATGTAAGAAGTGCTTCTAATCTAGTGTGCTCATTTTTGTACCAGTGGGAGGTGTGGGAGGTGGGCAACATGGGAATCCCAGTGGGTTCCGTGTAATATTTTGGGTAATCTAAGCACCTCTTAAAATATATGTATATATATATATATAAATAACATTTTTGTAAGCAAATACACATATATGCATATATATTTATAAAAAAAATAAATATAAATGTAACTAAAGGGAATAAATGGAAAATATATGGACACACAAACCATACACACACAAATGCATGTAATCTGTATTTTTAATCAATGGTAGTCTATGTTACCTCTTCTTGCCCTAAATTAATTACCAGTTATTTCTTTACTTTAATAAATAGTGCTTGAATTGCTAAAACTCAATTATGCTATTATGGGCAAATGATAGTTCCCAATTTGTATAGAGACAACAAAAATATGAGAGTGCTCAAAGTTTATGAATTCTGAAATTTTATGGCTGTGTTTTGTTCTGGATCCTATTTTGAACTTTATGGACTTCTTGACCTCCTTCTGATGATATAATATTTCTCATGGAGCAGAGCCCATTGGAACAAGACAGATGACATAGTAACTTCTATCCATCTCAATACTATGGTAACTCTCAAACCCAATTATGAGCACCTAAATGTCAGCTCTGTTAAACATTTCGCTTCTGATCATTGTAATCACTGTTAATAAGTCCATTTGGTATAAGAAAAAGAAGAGAAAATGACTTGTCATTTTCTGATGCACTATGGGAAAAAAGCCATGTAAAGCTATGTAAATAACATTAGTTTAGTTTGACTAATTAAGATACTTTACTTTGTGTAGTTGGTTTAAAAGATACCCTTTTAAGGAATGACCTTGCTATACTGGATCCAATGGGCTTTTGAAATAGTTGTGAAGGTAGCTTGAATTGATGAATAAATACATTATTAGTGACTCTGTGTGAAAGTATATTTGGTTTTAAAATTTGAATCCTTGACTCAAAGGAATGGTATATCAATAAAAAGTATTCTATTGTTGTCTTTGATTCAAGTACAACCCAAAGTATAATTTTATTGGAGATTCTACCTACTCCATTGTCAAATAACTTAAAGTTCTTAACTACATTTAGTAAACAATCTGAAGTCAAAAGACAACTAAAATTTCTGATTCTTCCCCTGAAGCTCATCAAAGGCAAAACTAGATAGAACTATTTGATTGAGGGTCTGGGTCCTAGTGGAAGGGAAAGAATGTTTTTAAAATAGTAGGGGAGACTAAAGCAGCTAGAGAACACTAGATCATAGAGAGACATATAATGCCAACTCCACCACAAAAGGTGTAATATTTCAATGCTATTGAAAACAGATGTATTGTCAACAAATAAACTAAAATTGTCAGGTACCAATAAATTAATCCCTTTGTATTACAATTTGTTAATTTTTATCTGTGTCCCCCTATTCGATGGTGGAGAGTGTCTTCATCTTTATATCTTGGGTGTTTAACCATATATATAATTGCTCAATATGTGTTAGTTTAATGAATGAGTAAATCGAACCATATGTCTTCTACCCTTTCCTAGGATGGTATGAAAATGTTGGAGTATTTCCTAAGCTATAGACCAACCATCAGCCTCTCAGCCCATTTCAAAGACAGCCTCCTCCCTGGGTTCCAACCCTCAGAATTCAATATACCAGAAATGGGTTGGCTTTTACAATGGGGATTTATTAATTTATAAGCTTACAGTTCCAAGACCATGAAAATGTCCAAATTAAGCTTCATTAGGTGATGCTTTTCTTCCTAAAGACCAGCTGTCAGCCATCCTGAACTCCTCTGCCATATGGCAAGGCACCTGGCGGCATCTGCTGGCCTCCCTTCCCTTCTGGGTATCATTGTTTCAGCTTCTGGCTTCCTCTGGCTTTCTCTCTGTCTTTTTCTTCATATTCATCTTGTTTATAAAGAACTCCAGTAAGAGCACCTACCTAGTTCAGGCCTTACTGAAGAATCTAATCAAAAGACCCTTAACTGAAGTAACCTAATCAAAAGGTCCCATCTACAATTGATTCACACCCACAGGAATGGATTAGCTCTAAGGACATGAATTTTCTGGAGTCCATAAAAGCCTCAAACTACCACAGAGGCAAATGATTTTTCTGTTCCCTAATGGATTGAAAGAGGAATTAAAAGCATTGTACCTGAAACAAATGGAAAAATCAAATTATGCTAATTTTTTACCATTTATATCACTGGAATGTGGAAACAGAATCGGAATCTTTACACAAATACTAAACCTGGAGAAACTTAACATGCAAAAACAGAGTTGAGGTTCATTAAAAATTTCTTCCATGCTCACCAATTTATTTTCATTAAGCCCACTGTTCGATTTCACTTAGGAAAAGAAATGCAAAAATTAACTCAGCAGGTAGAATGTGGAGCCAACACAACATCCAGCTTTTAAATAAAAGGTCTATAGAAAGGCAATGTTTCCAACCTTCTGGAAATTAAGTGGCCTACACCTTTCAAATACATATTTCACATTTGGCTTCTTTAGCACCACTAATATACATCTGTTAGAAGGATAAACAAATCTCCCAATGAGTGAGCCCTGAAGAACATTAAATAACAAGATGGCTACTATCCAAAAAAAAGACTGCAACATGGTCAATTCAGGAGAGAAGTGATGTGGGATGTAGCCCACTTGAGCCACTGGCTGGATATGTGTGGTGGGTAAGTGGCATCAGAATTCCCAAGCACCTACTCTGTGAACTCATAAGTGGGAAGGCCTTGGGCAGGGGGCATGGAGGGTGCCCAGGAAAGGTAGCAGAAATGCAATGCAAATATGAACGATAAGGTGCTAAGGGGAACAACAGAAACTAAGTAAATAAGGGAAGAAGATTGGAACTAGCCTTTATTGTTTGCCTATTTGCCTATTATGAACCTGAGACTATACCAGTCACTTTTCATATGCTACCCCAAAAGCCAGCATTAAGAGAGGGCTCTCTATATCCCAGGTACTAACTTAATAGGTTTACATACCTTATCTCACTGAATCCTCCCAACAGCTCTATTATAATCTTATTTTGTATATGAGGAAACATAGTTTAGAGAGTTAAAGTGCATAAAAGTACCTTGTCCAAGACCACATAGGAAGTAAAGATGAAGGAAGGGTTGAACTCAGGTCTCTCTGATTCCAAAATCTACAATATTCACTTGATGTCTTCCTGTGTGGCCAAAAGGCAGAGTTCATCTTGAAAATAGTGGAACAACTTGTTATCACCTCTTCAAAACAAACCATTTTCTATAAGTTAGTATTGTCTATGTTGATACAACTTCCTAAAATAAGTGTCAGTGACATGTGTCTGTGTGTCTGCCTTATCTAGTGTGTGAATTCTGACCCTCCTGTGCAATCCCAACTCTGACTTGCTTTCTGATGGGCCTCAACTGTGAGTCAACTCTAGAACACTGGCCTTGGATTTATTCTGAGTTAGCACATTCTCTCTCACTCACCCCAATTGTTGCCCACAGCATACATTTGTGAGTTGTCCGGTCAGGTTTAGGGATACAATTTGTGAATGTAAAATAGATTTTTTTTCTCTGAGTCAATTTTCCTGGTCTCTATGGGGAAATAGTCCATGCTTTTGGCCTGATTATTACCACACTAACTGAGCTCACTGACCAAGATAAATATGGTCTGCCTGACATGTGCTTTAGGAATAAATGAATATGCAAAGCTATAGACTCTGTTTTCAGTTATTGGCAATCAGAGTTTGGAATAACCCCCATCACCAGATAGTTCCACTCCTCTCTCCACCACCAAATCATTCTTATTTGTTTTGGGTCTGTTCCTTATGATTTATTTTCTGTGGATTTCAGATTCTAAAGATGCTTTGGCTTTGGTTAAGTTAAGGTTAAAATTAGTTTGCATTTCCTGCCCACACAGCAACTGATGGCAGGGAATTCATTCTGGGAGTGAGCTGCACAGTGGGAGAAGCTGGCTCAGAAAGTGCCAGAGGTAATCTGAGAAGTGTAAAATGTCCATGGTGATAATTAAAAGGCCACTGTATATCACTGTGCTCATAAAAAAATCTACTTCCTCTCTAACACAGGACAGGAAGGACTAGAAGACAGAGTTCACAACTCTAGAAAAAAAGAGGAGAGAAGAGAATGTGAAGTAAGAATGCTGATGCTGTAATAGCAGTAGGGAGAAGACTCTCTGTAAGAAAAATGGCGTGAGGGCAATATTCTTAGGAACAAAGAACAATATTCTTAGGAACGATTGCTATGGATTTTCCATAAATGGCACTTTTTCTATAGTCTAGCGTTTTCATCTGGGATTATAAAAACAATCCCATTTTTCTTCCTGCATTCTGAGATTTATACTCAGTTCTTTTTACTTATGAGAATTTGTAGCCTAGGAAAAGTCAGAACACTTCTAATTAACTTTCTTTGTTCTTCATTCAAGGGACTTTGCTGCCAAGGCCTTCATTTTGACTTAATAATGAACCCATTGAAGTTACAAGAATAATGCAAAGAATTAAAAATGTAAAGAATGCCACTGAAAGTCATTTGCTTCCATTGGAATGTTTTTGTATATGGCCTCGATAACCACTATGTTTCTGTCTAGGTAACTTCATAATACTTTTTTCTTTTTAAAAGAAATGTGCTTCTTTTTGTTAAGGAATGGGCTACATGAAAGCTAAATTTGATGTATTTTTTAAGCTCAGAATGCTCGAATGCTGTAACAAAATTATGAAAAAAGAAGATCATCAGAATTTTCAGAATGGCTCAGTGTGTGAGGCTACAAGTGGCCCAATCACTACAAAATAAATACATTTTAATAGTAAGTTCTCATTTAATATAAAATGCTGGTGTATTGACACAGTTCAGCAGTTTAGAGACCACAAGATGTGGTTCTGTGACTGTTGTATTGCTAATCATAGAACAACTGGAAACAAATAAGCATTCAGCAGAGGTTCTTTATCTCAGCAAATTTATGTGGAACTAATCCCAAAGAAATGTATCATAGCCCTCTATTACAGAAACTAAAAAGGCTGTAAAATGTTAAACACAACATTTTCCTCTTTAGTACCCTAAGCCCCTCTTAGTTAATAATAGTCTAACCAGCTAGTAAATGTGTCCCCACACAATTCTTTACTTTTGTTATGCTGATGAGTTCAGAGAGAGCTGGTCTCTGCATATTCAGTGGCCAGCAGCAACATTTGTTCCTTTGTGACTTCAGATCTTTTTAAAAGGGATAATCATAAAATAGCTTACCAGGAGCTCTAGGACAAGAGGTGGTGCCATCCCCCTTTCAGCTTCCATCACTTGTGCACAGGTGACTGGATGAAATACCTGGCTATCTGTTGGAAATATGGCCTGGATGGTTTCTACCCACACCAAGAGTGAGTACAGCAAGTAGGTGGAGAAAGGGACAATTAAATTCATCCAAAATGTAGCCCATCATGAGCAAGGATCCCGGGCCACGTAGTCAGGTTAGAGGTGTTGGTGGTTAGGACCATGGAGGGATAGAAGAGGAGTGATTTCCACTATGCATATATTCCAGTAGCTCAATAACGGTTCCTAGCCTTCTACCCCAGTGGCATGACATAGCCAGAAATTTCAGTCAGTGAGAACATAATGTCAACTTGATAAACAATGGAATAAAGAAAATTGGGGATTCCAGACCTTTGATAAGAAAGCGTTGCTTACATATTCTTTCTCTGAAGCATCTTTTTCAACACTTATTTTAACATCTGTGTTTTTTAATCTGTTTATAATCACAGCAATATTCTTTTCATATCTAAAGATTTCATATCTAATTTGCTTTTCCTATCAAAAGACTTTTACTAAATTAAAGTTTGCCAATGTATTAGATGTATTGATATACTATCAACAAAAATTTTTGCCCATCTGGCCAAGAATTTAAATTATCAGGCACCTTTTCAATTGGAACATTGGTAAATATGGGTGTGTGAGTATGTATCTACAGAAAATGAAAAATAATACAGTATATTATCTGATTCATTATTTCCTTGAATTCCTACTTACCATTGAAAATTTTGGCTTTTAAATTAGTGTTAAATTAGTTGAACTGATCAACTGATCGCATACATTTAAAATCATTGTGTTAGACACTGAAAAACTAATCTAAAAATTCATTTTCGAAAAGAAAACCCACTTTCTCCCCACCCCCTCTTTGTAGGTAATAGAAAATGAAGCAAAGTGTTAATAACAATCTAATGCTCAATAGTGGCAAAGAGAGGCAACATATCATTATACATCTGCACGAGTATTATCATTCAGGAAGTCTTCCATAACGAAGCATATATTCATTTATCTGCTCATTCTATTCATGGAAAAGAAGGCTTATGCATTCTTAAGTACTTGAAATTTGCTGTCAAAGATCCTTTTAGATTAAGCAAATAATTTGATGTGCTTTGAAATGCAAGTGAAGAAAGTGGAAATTTGATACTTGTCTCAGATGGAAGTAGGAATTTATGCCTGTAAATTGAAAAGTAAATTGAAATAAATTCATTGTCTTATATTCTACAAGATACACTATTGGTTAATCATTTCTTAAATTGGTTTTACTCCTTTACAGCACACTCTTCAGTTTTATTCATATTTTACTGATTGTTCCTTCTCTGTTTCCTCCAAGGAATTTGGATTTTATGCTGAGCCTTAAGGAGAACTCCATAAAAGACTGGCATGACCTTGATGTGGAAGAGGGTGAAATCAGAACCCAGGTGAGAAACAATGAGGGCCTAAACTTAGGGAGCTGTAGGCAAGACAGCACAAACTGACAGATTCTACAAATATTTTTTTTAAAGCGCAACTGACTTCCATTTCTGGTAGTAGGGCAGACAGAATACCTTGTGTTAAAATTTAGTTAAGCTGGATTTTAAATTTGGATCTGGGTGGAACGCAGAGAGTATACAATGGGAACCGAGACAATAATGCATGAGAAAAGATAGTTGTAGAGAGAGAGGGGAGCCCTAAGGAATAGATGGGAAGTGTTATTGATCAGCTAGAGTAGCTCAATCAGCAGGTGAGCAGCATATAGGCAGAGCAAGGGGGATCTGTGGGTTTGTGCCTTTATCGTGGTGTTGATGTGGGGTAGGGTGCTAGTTTATTTCATGGGGTGGGGGGAGGGTCAAAGATTGGTTAATTTAAATTAAACAAATACAAAATGGGAAAGGAACTGTGTGCATGAGGTCAAGGGGATGGTTAGCTTATCATTTGGGACCAGCTATGGGTTTTGGATGGGGCTTGTGAGTGATGTGGGGGTGGGGGTGGAAGATGCTGGTTTGGACTCTAGGTGAGTTTATGCCTCAGGGCTGGAAAGCTGCTTATTAACTAGGCTGAAGGTCAATGTTTAGGCAAGTGGCTTAGCCAAAGGAAGATGGATGCTGAGACAACAAACAAAATTTTTTGATAGTTATAACACCCTAAATGACATACTGAAGAACAGTTAATAATCTGGGCAAAATTAAGAAATAAAAAAGATGTCATTTTAGAGCACAAGTTAGCTGGCCAAAAAGGTAAGAAT
The DNA here is from genome assembly GCA_026826555.1 of Tolypeutes matacus. Lineage (NCBI taxonomy): Eukaryota > Metazoa > Chordata > Mammalia > Cingulata > Chlamyphoridae > Tolypeutes > Tolypeutes matacus. Next base: position 23,710,228 of record JAKSZT010054458.1, on the reverse strand, counting down.
CAGCAGAGGCTAAAAAATGAGGTAATAGCTAGAATTCTGGGAGCATATTTAGTGTCTAAGCCACTCTGATGATATAACAGATGGCAGTGATCTTGAATTTTAGTTTCAAAAGCTAGGTCATGTGTGAGACACTTAGCACAATGCCTAGAAGCAGACAAAAATATGGAGTCTATATTCTCTTACGTAAAGCTGGCGCTCCAAAGGGCTACATTCTCAGTGTCAAGGTGCACTGCAGGAGGGGCCAGTGAGGGGACCTTGCCTACCTTGATCCATTGCTAGAGGAATATGAAAAAATTTCCCTCGAGAAATCATGAACACAGATGCTATAGCAAAAATTCACACCATCTCTTTTAAACTTACCCTAGATTGCTGGTGCTCACAGGAAAAGCAGAAACAAACTCCATTCTTCCTTTTAGGATGTAGTCTCAGATCAGACCTCAAAGAATTCTCACATGAAAACTTCTAAGGAACATGAGTTCAGAGTTAAAAGTTATAAAACACATAAAGAAACATGACTTAATGTATGAGGGTCAGCAGAAACAATAGGAGGTAGCATCAAACCCACAACAATATTTAAAAATTAATACATAGAGAAAATATTAAGTATTATTAACAGATTTTAATAAAGAAAAAAGGAGATTAAATATATGAACAAGGTAAAAGAGCACATAAAATTTACAAAAGAAATTTGAAAAGCAGTAATCAGAAAGAACCTCAATGCATAAAAACAATAATTGCATTTTTTTAATTTTTAATTTTAATTTAAATTTTTTAATTTTTTTGTAATTTTATTTTTAAAGAAGCTTTAGATTACATAAATGTTAAATAAAAAAATAGAGGGGATTCCTATATCCTGACTGCCTCCCCTTCCCCCACTTTTTCCATATTAATAACATCTTTCATTATTGTAGTACATTTGTTACAAATGATGTACACATATTGAAGCATTGCTACTAACCGTGAACTATAGTTTACATTGCTTACACTCTGCCCTGCACAATTTTGTACGTTATGACAAGATATATAATGGCTCATATCCATCATTAAAATGTCATGCAGGACAATTCCAATGTCCCCAAAATGCCCCCATGTTACATCTATTCTTCCCTCTCCCGCCCCTCAGAACTTCTGTTGGCCACTGCCTTTATATCAATGAAAAAGTACTTCTATTGCTAGAATAATAATAGGTCTATAATAGAATAATAAATAAATAAGTCTACTTTAATCCATTATTCTTTCCCCAATCTTCAGGATTCTGGGATGGCAATGCCCACTCTGTTTCTAATTGAGATGGGGCTTAGATACCATGGGATAAATGGATGGAACTATCTTGCTTGCAGTTGCAGACATTCTCTGTTCCTTGAGATGGGTGTTGTCCATCATCATCTCCTTGTTAGTTGTCTTGGGTGAGTCCAATGAACTGGAAAGTAGGTGTTGTACCATTACTGAGATTCAGGGCTTAACTGGCACATGAACAGAGCAAAGATTTAAGTTTCTGTAACATATATTTAACAAATATAATGCTAATTATAGGTGCAAATAAAAGGGCAGAAGGGCCATGTGTAGGGAATCTGTAAATGACTCTAACTCTGTTACACTGGGGAGCATAAATTCCAAAGTAAGGCCCACTGAAAGGTTGCTGAATTCCTGAGCTTGTCTGCCCTGCTTACAATGTCTAGATGTCTCTAGAGCCCTAGGGAGTTCCACTGTTTGAGTCATTGTTTCGTGTGGCAGTCAATGAGATCCTGCTGAGGTGTGCATAAATGTAACCTCTGGAATGATCTCCCAACTCACTTTGAAATCTCTTAGCCATAAAAACTCATTTGCATTTAATATTTCTCCCTTTTGGTCTAGGTCTTTCTCCAAAGGCATTGTGGGCTGGAGCTTGGCATTAATCCCTCAGTGCCAGGGAGGCTCATCCCTGGGAGTCATGTCCCATGCTGGGAGGAAGATAGTGTGTTTATATGCTGAGTTTGTCTTACAGAGAGGCCATATTTGAGCAACAAGGAGGCTTTCAGGAGTTAACTCTTAGGCAATATATAATACTAGGCTAAGTTTCAATTTCACAAGAAAAGGTACATAAGTACAATCATCAATATCAAGGGGCTGACTTTGATATTGATGTACTCAGGGGATTCTTGCCATTCTATTAGTGAATGTAGCAGGACCCTCCAGGATGGTAATTCAATATTCTTTTGGTTATTGTGTGGGTCTCCATTCACCAAGGCAATGCCCCATGAACATGTGAACATATTTATATGCCTTAGAGGTAGGCCCCAGGTGCACCCCTCCCCACACATTCCCCCATCACTGACACCATGCACAAGTGATCCACTTCTGCCACAGTTGGGACCCTGCTGTGATTGAAAACCTTTCCAAAAATGAAGCCAAAACAATAATCAAATCAAATTAATAAGAAAATAAAATATAATAATTTAAAAAATAACAAATAAATTACAAAAATAAAAAAGGAAATAAAAAATGGAAATAAAATAATTTCTTTATACATTGTGTTTTTCATCACTGTAAGATCTGTTATCTCATACGCACCATGACAATGTCTTCTTTATATTTTCACAATGTCTTAGAAAGCACTGAGAAATATACAAGAAAGTATCTAGAGCTGATAAAAGAGTTCAGTAAAGTGGCAGGATATAAGATCAACACACAAAAATCAGTAGCATTTCTGTACACTGTTAATGAGCAATCTCAGGAGGAAATCAAGAAAAGAATTCCATTCATCAATAGCAGCTAAAAGAATCAAATAACTAGGAATAAACTTAACAAAAGATATATAAAGGACTTGTACACAGAAAACTACACAGCATTGTTAAAGGAAATCATCGGAGATAACTGGCAAACTCAATATCATTAAGATGTCTGTTCTACCCAAACTGATTTACAGATTTAATGCCATCCTAATAAAATTACAACAGCATTATTTACTGAGTTGGAAAAAATATTTATGAGATTTATTTGGAAGGGCAAGGGACCCTGAATACCAAAGACATATTAAAAAAGAAAAATGAAATTGGAGGAATCACACTACCTGACTTTAAAACATACTACAAAGCTACAGTGGTCAAAACTAAATGGTATTGGCACAAGGCTAGATATACTGACCAATGGAACCAAATCGATAGTTCTGATATATATCTTCGCATATACAGTGAACTGATATTTGACAACGCCACCAAGCCCACTCAACTGGGAGACAATTGCCTCTTCAACAAATGGTACTTGGAGAACTGGATATCCATATCCAAAAGAATAAGAAAGGACCACTATCTCACACCCTATACAAAAATTAACTCAAGATGGATCAAAGATCTAAATATAAGAACAAAGACTATAAAGGTTCTGGAAAATAATATAGGGAAGCATTTATGAGACTTTTTAGTAGGAAATGGTTTCATCAACTTTACACCCAAAGCACAAGCAATGTAAAAAAAAAAATAGATAAATAGGACCTCCTTAAAATTAAAAATTTTCACACATCCCAGGAGTATGTCAAGAAAGTGAAAAGGCAGCCTAGTTAATGAGAGAAAATAATTGGCAACCATCTATCCTATAAGAGCCTAATAGCCAGCATATATAAAGAAATCCTACATCTTGAAAATAAAAAGACAAAAAGACAAACAAGCCATTTGAAAAATGGGCAAGTGATTTGAATAGAAACTTCTCCAAAGAAGAAATACAAATGGCTAAAAAGCACATGAAAAGATGCTTAACATCACTAGCTAATGGGGAATGCAAATCAAAACAGAGAGATATCATCTTACAACCATTAGACTGGTGGCTAGTAAAAAAAACAGAGGACTACAAGTTTTGGAGAGAATGTGGAGGAAAGAGAACACTTATCCACTGCAGGTGGGAATATAGAATGGTGCAGCTGTCTTGGAGGACAGTTTGGCAGTTCCTCAGGAAGCTAACTATAGAACTGCCATATGATCCAGCAATCCTACTGCTGGGTATGTACCTAGAAGTATTGAAAGCAGGGACATGAACAAATATATGCACACCACTGTTCATAGTGGCATTATTCATTAATGCCAAAAGTTGAAAGCAACCCAAATGTCCATCAGCAGATGAATGGATAAGCAAACTGTGGTATATAAATATAATGGAATATTACTCCATTATATGGAATGGAGTAATGCAGGATTAACACACGGGATACATGGATGAACCTTGAAAACCTTATGTTGAGTGAAGTAAGCCAGTCACTGAAGGACAAATATTACATGATCTTATTGATATGACTTAAGCAAATTGAGTAGACTCACGGAGCTAGAGTCTGGAAAATAGGTTACAGGAGACAGAAAAGGAGTCAAGTGTGGAGAGCAGACATTCAATATGGGCAAAACCTATGATAAGGTAGAAGTGTGTGGTTGAGCAGTGGATGAGCATGACAGTGGTGCAGTGATGTGATTGCATTTGGCAGTACTGGTCTGTGAGGGTAGTAGGGTGGGGGGATTTGGGGTGGGCTACCCATGGAACTAGGGGGAGGGTTTGAGGAAAGAACAGGTGAACTCTGGGGATGATGGGAATGTTCTTTTGGCAAATATGGCAGGCAAGGGTTACTGGTGTAGGGCGTTGGGTGTGGGGGATATACAGGATAGGAGTACCTTGGGCATGCCTCTGTGGAATATGTAAGTGTTCATCTTATCATAGTGTGTTATCTCAGTGGGTGGAAACTCACACAATAAACAAGAAAATATTAAACTCCCATCCTGGGGAGTCCTACTATATTCTCAGTCAGAGGGATAAAAATCTCTTGAGCACATAGGCAGTACCCAATAAAAGAAAACAGACCAATATGTCAAGCCTTAAATATTATTGCAAGTAATTATGAATCACACTTTTCAAAAATTGAAACCTAGTGGCTACCATAGGTTCTGAGAGGAGGGGAAGGGCATTTTTAGGACATTGGAATTGTTCTGCATGATCTTGCAATAACGGATACAGACCGTTTTAACTTTTGTCAAAACCTGTAAAAGTGCATGGTGCAAAATGTAAGCCATAATGTAAACAATTGACCATAGTTAGAATCAATGCTTCAATATTTGTAAATTGGTTGCAACAAACGTACCATCCACATGTAAAATGTTATCAATAGAGGAGAGTGAAAAAGGGGGAGGGTGTGGGGTATATGGGAATTCCCTATATTTTCTATGTGACTTTTCTGTAACCTAAAGCTTCTTTGAAGATAAAATGAAAAAAAAATTGCAATTTAAAACTTAATGAATAGGTTAAACTACATATTCAATTTAATTGAAGGAAGAATTGAGGAACTGGATGGTAAATTAGTAGTTATCTAAAAAGTAGCCAAGAAAGATATATTAGTTATCCATAGTGAGTTAAAAGAAAGAAGAGGAAAATGACACCACTATTCAAAGAGAATCTTCCTCAGTTATGGAAAGGCAAAATGGAAAGCACAGAATAAGAGGTCAGAAATAAACTCTAAAAAGGAATAATAACATAAATGACTTAACTCTTCCCTGAAAAGAAAAAGATAGTCAGATTAGATTTTTTCAACCAAGCTAAGTGTCCTTTACTAAAGAAACTCCTAAAATGTGAAAATATAGAATGGTTGAGGTAAATATGGATAATTATGAGCAAATAGTGAGCAAAAAAAAAAAACAAAAACCAGAAACAAAAAATTTACTAGTTACAAAGAAAATCTTTATATGTTGATAACAGGTTAAATATCAGAAAGATATAAATATGCTCCTAATGATATACCCTCAAAATATACAAAGCAAAAATATACAAAATGTCAAGCTGAACTTTACAAACCCTAGGCTACAAATTTTTATAAGTATTGTTTTTGGCCTCAACCTCAAATTATAACTAATCACAGGTAAGAATTATCATGCTTGATTAATGAACATATAAAATATTATACTTAAAAAAAGAGAATGCACCTTTTTTTCCCAAACACATATGTTATAGTTAGGACAACTAAAACAATAAATTTTAGGCAATTAATCAGTCTCAATAAGTGTCAAAGAATTTGACAACAACCAAGGTAATTCACCATATTATCAAAATAAAGGAGACAAGACATGCTATTTTCTTAATACATGCAGAAAATCATTTGGTAAAAGTCAATAAGAAAAAGATGACCAGAAAATAATCCCTCTATTGGAAGTAAAAAAACACACACAAATGTTCAACTCATATTAAAAAATAAATAACAGTGGAAATTGGAAAATATTTAGAACTAAATTATAATGAAAACAATTCATATAAAACGATTTGGTATGTTGCTAATAGTGTAAATAAGGGAACTATAGGCAGACTTGAATGTTGTCATTTTAAAAAGAGAGGTTGAGAACTAAAGAATAAAACAACTGAGATCTTAGAAAAAGGAAAAGAATTATCTTGCCAAAAGTAACAAGAAGCAAATAAGAGTACAAGTAATTGACTAGGAAAATAAACATAAAATGGAGTTCATCAACAAAGACAAGAGCTGAGTGTTTTAAAACACCTAGAACAAACAAAACAATGGCAAAATTAATTAAGGAAAAAAGAAAACAAATAATAATTAAAAAAGATATTGCATTTATACTTAAAGATGCTATAAAGATATTATAGGATAAGTAGGGGGAAATTATGCCAATATATATGAGTAATTACATAAAATTGGTAAATTTCTGGAAAAATACAATTTATAAAATTTACCTCAGAGGAAATAGAAAATCAGAGTTGTCAAATAACAAAGAAAGAAATAGAATCAGTAATCAAAAATCTTCCCACAATCAAACCCCTGGCTCACCCAGGTTTATGGGTGAATTTTACCAAATGTTTAAAGTTTAGATAGTTCTAGTATTTTGTAAAATTTATCGGAGAAGAGAAAAAAAGAGCCCTCACCCGAAACAATTTATGATGTTAGCAAAATTCCAAAATGTAAGTACAAAAAGGAAAATTATAGATGAATCTTTTCCATAACACAAGTGCAAAAATCCTCAATAATAATTTTCATTTATTTAACACCAAATGTCAAGCACAATTTACATACATAAACTCATTTGGTCATCAAAACAACCTTATGGACGAGGTACAAATATTATCTTCAATTCACAATAGGAACACTGAAGCATAAAGAATAACTTGATCAAGGTCAAATATTAGTAAATGGCAATGCTAGGATTCAAATCCTGGCAGTGTTGCTGCAGGGTCTATTAAAAAGACTGGCAATAACAAGTGTTGGCAAGATGTGGAGGAACTGGCACTCTTGTGGGAGTGTAAAGTGATATAATCACTTTGCAAAACAATTTGACAATTTCTTATGTATATCCAATTACCCTATATGCAGCAATTCCACTCAGGTATTTATCCCAAAGAAAAAAACCTATGTTCCCAAAAGTCTTCTGGGCATGAATGTCCAAATTAATAGCTTCATTCATATAGCCACAAACTGGAAACTATCCAAATGTCCAAGGTACAAATAAATGATAAGGTAAGTAAATAAATGATACTATATACAAATAATGTTGTACTTGGCAATGAAAAGAACAAACTATTGATATGCATCACAATATGAATGACAGAAACAAGACAAAAATGATCTCATTTATATGTTACAATTTATATTAAATTCTAGGACAGGCAAACTAAGATGTGATTAAAATCAGAACAGCCTTTAGGATGAGGGGGTTAGGTGGAAAAGGAAATGACAGAATGTATTAGTTTCCTATTGTTGTGTAACACATTACCACAAACTTAGTGGCTTAAACAACATTCATGTATTATCTTATGGTTTCGTAAATCAGAGATCTGAGCATGGTGTAGCTAGATTTTCTGCTCTGAGTTTCACAAAGCTGAAGTAAAGGTGTGAGCCAGGGTTGTGATCTCATCTGAAGTTCGAGGTCCTCTTTTGAGTTCATGTGGTGATTAGAAGAATTCAGTCCTTTACACATTGAAGACTGAGGTCTCTGTTTTCTTACTGGCTGTTGTCCAGAAGTCATTCTCAATGCCAAAAGGTCACACTGAGGTCGTCCCATCCACATGGCGTCCTCCATAAGCACTTCACAACATGCCTGTTTGTTTTCTTCCAGACTAGAAAAAGAGTGTCTGCTTCTGCATCTAGTCTCTTTTAAGGGGTCAATTGATTAGCTTATGTCCTCCTAGGATAATCTCCCTTTTGGTCAAAGTTGACTGATTAGGAACAGTAATTATATGTGCAATAATTTTTGCTATATAATATAACATAACCAAGGTAGTGATATTCCATGATATTCATAGGTCTTACCCACACTCAAGGGGAAGCGATTATACAGGTTATGTGCCCTAAGGACTGGGAATCTTGGGGGCCATCTCATAATTCTGCTTCCCACAAGGAAGTTACTGGAACCTGTACACATTTGTCAAAACTCATCAACATTTACACTTAAAATCTGTGTGTTATATTATATATAAAGCATACTTCAATAATAATAATAATAACCTAGAATAAACATCATATTACTGCTTAATCTGGGAAAAGAAAAAGATGCTTGCTAATACCAGTTTTATTTAAAATTGTACTGGAGGTTCTAGTCAGCGTAATAAGCCAAGATAAAGTGAGGAAAGCAAGGAAATAACAAAAGTAGAAAAATTATAATTATTCCCAGAGAGATTGAGCAGATAAATCACTTTAGTTAATAATTGAATTTTATCAAGGACACAGGATATAAGTTTAATATAAAAATCAAGTATATTTTTTATGTAACACCAATTAGAAAATAAAAATATAAAAATTAGCAATGAAAGAGCATAAAGAATCTAATACCTAGAATAAATACATGGTGAAAAATCTGTAAAACCTCTACATAAAATTATAAAAAATCAAAATGAGAAAATTAATAAAGATCTAAGTCAATAAAAGAATAAACCAAGTTCATGGTTTGGAAAACTCCAATATAAAATATCAGTTCTACTCAAATGATATAGAGAGTTTATGAGTATACGAAATCTCAATGAAAGTTCCCAGAGGGCCTTCATTTTTTTAACAGACAAGTTCTTTTAATAGGAAAGAAAAGGCCCCCAAATTTGAAGAAAAAAAGTTGGAGGACTTATACTAACAAATATCAAGACTTACTATAAAGCTGTAGTGATTAGGACAATGACAATGTGGTATTGGTTCAAAGCCATACACATAGGCAATTGGAACAGAAACCAGAAAGAGATCCACATTTGCATGGACACAGTTTATAACGAAGTTGGTATTTCAGAGAAATGGGAGAAAAATGGGCTTTAAATAAATGTGTTAATTACATTGGAAATTCTTATGGAAGAAAGATAAGTCTTGACCATCTACATCAGAACATCTACAAATACCAATTCTAGTTGGAACCTAGATCTCAAATGGAAAAGAAAGCAATAACATTTCTAGATGGTGAACAGGAGAATATCTTCATACATTAGCAGGACAAGGACACCAACAGCAGTAGCTATAAACAAATATATGTATATATACATTAGACATAATTAAGAAAGTGAAAAATCAAGCCAGAGAATGGGAATATATATTTGCAATATCTATAACTGACAAAGGACTTTTATCAATGATTTATAAAAATTCCTATAAATCAATTTTTAAAAAGACATAAACCAATGGAAATAGGCACAAAAGATTTGAACAGGTACATCACAAGAGAAATATACAAATAGCCAGTGGAAATAAGAAAAAGTGCCTAATCAGGGAAATGAAAATTGAAATAAAAATGTGTTACGACTTTACCCACACTAGTAAGGCTAAAATTAAAGAAAACAACATATCAAAATATGGCGCAGATGTGGAACAACCAACATGCTCATACACAAATGGTGGGGGTGTGAAATGGTACAAACAATTCAGAAAACTCCTTGATAATAATTTCTGAATCTGCTCTAAGGCATTGCCTATGACCTAGCAGTTTCACTCCCACGTATTGTTGGGCAAGGAACCTGCCATGGCCCCTGTGCATCCCTTTATGTTCTTGCCAACTGTACCAGGATACAAGGTCTTGACTGATCTTTATCCAGGCCATTTCTTAGGGTTGTGCTTGCAACGAGCAACTTGAATATTCCTCAACGAGGAATGAGGTAATGTCTCCTTCAGGACAAGTTTGCTTTTCTGCTTGCTGTGAAGCGGTGATTCCCCTAGCTCAGTATTCCTTTTGGAACAGAGACCACTGTGTTTATAGGCATCCATCTCAGCCCTCTGCTTTACTCCATGTGACTTGGGAGGTGGGAAGGGGTGAAGCAACGGAAATTGATGCAAATATGCTGATGTTCATGCTGCTTGCTGTGCTATGTGTAACAATACCTTTGTCAATGACCCAGAAGTCTCATGTCTTTTGCCAGCATCCATGAAACAGTTATGGGTGAACTTATTAACTTTTAAGGAGGATAAAATAAAATTCTAGACCTGACAAATATATACCAGGAGAAATGAAATCACAAGGATGCTGGGATTAAACAAAAAAAATTGTTCATAACAACACCATTAGTAATAGCCCAAAATTTAAAATTATTCAACATTATAACAGAAAAATAAATTGTAGAACATTAGTACAATGGAAATGAAAATGAATAGGATAATGCCACAATAATTGATCTCACAAATATAATATTGAGTGAAGAATGGCTCCGTGATCCTATTAAAATAAATCCCCAAACAGGTCAACTATTTTATGAATTAGACAAAATGGTGGTACTTCTGGAGAAGGGAAATGTTGAGACCAGAAGCATCTTGGGGTGGGAGGGGGGAGCAGTTTCTGGGGATCTGGTAATGTTGCATTTTTTAATCTGTTTGTTATTAGTAGAAATGTTTCCTATATCATAATTCATTGAGTTATACACTTAGATCCTGCACTTTTTTATATTCATGTTATTCTTCAATTAAAATTTTATTTTTAAAGGTAACGTTTAGTCTATCAATAAATACATAAATACTTTAAAATTAATACAAAAGATAAGCAAGCTCTTTGTGGAGAATATTATAAATCATTACTAAAAGACAGTAAAGAATACTTAAATCAAGAGATATGCCATATATATGAATAGGAATCTATAAATGTTTTAGTTTCTAAAGACTGCCAATGTAATATACCAGAAATGTGCTGGCTTTTATATGGGAATTTATTTGGTTAAAAGCTTACAGTTCTGAGGCTGTGGAAATGTCCAAATCAAGGCATCATCAGAGATGCTGTGTCACTGAAGGTCAACTGCTGGCGATCCTGTACTCCTGCTCTGTGGCCAGACACAATGGTGGTTCTGCCAGTCTGGGTCTCTGCCTCCTCCTCCAGGCTTACTTATTCCAAAAGCTAAGCTGTGTGCAATCAGGCATATGGCTTGTCTCTCCCCTCTCCTCTGGGCCTTGTCTCATCCAGCCTCTCAGGCTTTCTTTGTCTTTGTCACTTTTTCCCTGTGTGTATCTGCTTTCAGTCCTCTGTTTATTAAGGACTCCTGCAAGAGGACCAAGACTCACCCTGGGTCACACCTCACTGAAGTAATCCAATCAAATTCCTCCCAACTGAATCCAATCCAATCCAAGAGTCCCATACCCACAGGAATGGAGTAACTTCAAGAATATAATCTTCTCTGCAGTCCACAAAAAGTGTCAAACTATCACAAAGTTCTACCCAAATTTTCTATATATTAAATACAATTCCAAACAAAATAAGATTTTTACATATTCTGTATGAGATGTTTCCAAAATTCAGGTATAAGAACAATATGCCAAGAAAACCAAGACTTTTCTAAATAAGAACAAGGTTGTGGGGGTAGGGCTTTCCCTATGACATATCAAGGTATCATAAAATTATAGTAATTAAGGCAGTGTGATATTGGTGTACAGTTAGTCAATTTAATAATAGAACAAAATAGAGTATCCAGGAGCAGATGCCTGCCCCTTTGGAAATTTAATTTTTAATAAAGCAGGCATAATATTTTTGAATGAGAGGATGGATTGAATATCAATATGGAAAGTTTGGAGTAGTAAATGAAAGAGGTGGACATTAGTTATGCATATTAGAAAAAAACAAATTTGGATTCCTATATCACATTATATACAAAAATTGATTCCAAGTAAATTAACGGCATAATGTAAAAAGCTAAACTATAAAAGATTTGAAAGTATATAGAAAAATAATGGAAAAAAAAGAAAAAAAATTATATGGAGAAGAATTTCCTTATATCCTTGGGTGGGAAAAGACTTCTTAAACAAGATACAAAAGGCACACACATTTAAAGGAAAAGAATAGTATATTCAACTATATAAATAAGTAATTTAAATCATGGTAAGACTTTATAATGTGAATAAAAATGCAATTTAAAAACCGGATGAAGACAGATAAACATATATAAATGAAAGCAAATAGCATAAAATATATAAATAATTCATATGAATCAATAAGAAAAAGATGAACAGTATTACAGAAAAAAGATGTGCAGATGATATAAAAAGACATGGCCAAGGGATTGCTACTAAGCACCAACTAACAATGCAACTGGAAAAAGACCTCAAATAAAAGGGGGAAAAGGTAAAGACAAATGAGTTTACATGGCTTAGAGACTTCAAAGTGAGTCAGGAGGTCATCCCAGCGGTAATACTTACACACATCTCAGCAGGATCTCATAGACTGCCAAACTGGATACTACCGCAAATAGTGGGACTCCTGATGTCTCTGGAGACAACCACATCCTGTGGTCAGGCAGATAGCTCCAGAATTTGGTATCTTGATAGTGGGCCCTACTTTGGAGTTTGTGCTCCTAAGAATGATAGTGTTGGACTCAATTATGTCTTCCCTTCACATGGCTCATCTGTCCCTTCTATTTAAACCTATACTTGGTGCTGGAACTTGTAGGTGTACATCCAGAGACTCGAGTCTTTGGGCTGTCCATGTGCCAGCTGGGCCCAGAACCTTGGCGGAGTTGCAATCCCTACTCTACAGCTCATTGGACTCACCCAGGACAACTGGCAGGGAGACGATGATGGACAACGGCCGTCCCAGGGAATGGAGAGAGTCTGCAGCTGCAGGCAGGATAGTCCCATCCATCTTCCCCATGTGATGTAATCCTTCTCAATTGGAGGTGGAATGGATGTCACCATCCCAGAATCCTCAGAATTGGGGAAAGAACTATGGACTAGAGCGGACTTAGTAGTATTCTACTACAGACATATTTTGATTCTAGCGATGGAAGAAATTACAACATTGATGTGGAGCCAGTGGCCATTGGAGGCTCTGGGGGCAGAGAGAAGGAAAAGCAATTGTAATATGGGGGCTTTTTTGGGATTTGGGAATCATCCTGAGTGACACTGCAATGACAGATATAGGCCATTTTATATCATCACACAACATGCAGAACTGTGTCGGGGAGAGTGTAGACTACAATGTGGACTATGGTCCATGCTCAGTGGCAAAGCCCCAGGATGCATTTATCAATTGCAATGAATGTGCCACACTAATGAAGGATGGTTCATGAGGTAGGTTGTGGGAGATGTGGGAAGTGGGGCATATGGGAATCCCATTATCTTTTGTGTAACATTTATGTAATCTAAGTATCTTTTAAAAAATAGCAATAAAAAAAGTGAATGTAAAAAAAAAAAGACATTGACCTTTCTCGGAAACAAGAATGACCAAAAAGCTATAACTTGAGATACCATTGCACATCCCTGGATTGCCAAAAGTTGAAATATCTGACATTGCAGATATTTGTGACAATGAAGAGAAATGAAGACTCTAATATACTAATGAAAATGTAATTTAGTACAACCACTGCAAAAAACTGGAATTCCTTTGTAAAATAGAACATGCACACTTCCTATCACCTAGTATTCGTACTCCTAAAGGCACACATATACATGAAAAAACATGTTTAAGAACACTATAGTACTGTTTGTCATTGCAAAAATAGGAAAACAACCTAAATGTTTATAAACAGTAGAATGAATAAATTTTGGCAAACAAAACCTTCACTCAATCTCATTTTATGCAACTTTTACTTTCTGCTACATAAAAAACCATTCTAACATTTTGTGGCTTAAGTTATCAACAATTATTTACTTTGCTCACAGATCTATAATTTTTGCAGGACCCAGTTTGAACTCCTTGTTTGTGTTCCATGTTGCTTTAGCAGGAGTTTCTTGATGAGAGGCTGAAGGATCAATTTTCAAGATGGCACAATTACATCTCTAAGCAGGTACTGGCTGTTACTGGAATTTCAGCTGGGGCTATGGGTCTAATTTCAGCTTGGGCTTCCTCACAGCATGGTGCAAATGTCCAAGGGCAAGCATTCCAAGAGTCAGGAAATGAATTTGCCAGTTTCTTAAAGTCTAGGCACAGAAGCATTTCTGTCATATTATCTTGATCAAAAAACCACAGGCCCAGATTTGAGGGAAGGGAATATAAACTCTGCCTCTTGATAGGAGGAGTGTCAAAATATATTGGGGTCATATTTTTAAGCTGCCATACAGTACAGCCATGGGTAGAAATTAATGTATATTCTACCAACATGTAAAATACACTCACATTCTCCAAACACCCCTCCACTCCCCAAAGTCTTACTCCATTGCAGCATCATGCTCAGCCTTAAGCTTCAGGATCATGCCATAAAAAATCAAGTCCATGTGTAAATGAGGCTCTGTAGGTACAGCTCCTCTCATACTGAATAACAGTGAACTAGAATAAATTTATTTGTCCCTCACCCTACCCTTGTCACACCCAATATACAGTGAGGAAACAGGCACTGGACAACCACAGTACAGACTCCAATTCTTATAAAGGTGGAAATAGATGCAACAGTGGCTGGTCTATAGCAATCTTTAAACTAACAGCAAATGTTGCCAGTTCCTTGATTAGTGTCCAATTCTGCTCCCTGAGAGTAATTATCTATCACTCTTAGCACCACCCTCAGGGCTCTTTGCCCTGTCCTCTGGACCAATTGTTTTCCATAATGAATCTGAGTTTGCAGCTAAATGGCCTTGTTAGTGCTTCCCGTCCACAATACCTTGGGAGTCAAAAAGCCTGTATTGTCTCTGATTCTTTTAGTTAAATCTGGAAGTGCTTTTTCTAGAACAATTATATTTGTGTAGCTATTCCATAAATCTTATTAGAATTCACTCCACTAGACAAAAGCTACAACTAAAATTATCTTTGAGATAAACCCTTTTCTACATTGAACTCCCTACATGACTATCAAGAGACAATGTTCTTAATATTTTTTAACAGAGATGGTCTGTGACACATGCTTTAGCATCTTTAGACGGCCTTCTGTCTGTTTGAAATGGTCTATAAAGTATTACCTTAAATATTTTTAAGATCTTAACAAAAGTACATACAGGTCACCATAGATGTCACCTTTCTGTGGAATCTGTATTTTAATTTGGGAATTTTTTGTCATCTAGAGAGCCTGGGAATGAGAAACTTTCATATTTGAACTTAGCAAGTCCTTGATCAATTATATTTACTCTAAGTTTTGCAAAAAAACTAAACAGTTCTGTTTTGAGGTTCTCTCTCTCCTCTCTAATTTTACAGTAGACAGCTAGGAGAAGACAAGTGATACCTTCAACACTTTACCTAGAAATCCCCTAAGCTACATAAACTAGTTCAGTGAGTATGTTTCTATTTTCTGCATTTCTATAACATAATAGTGTTACCAAACTTTCTCCTACCTATAGCAAGAGTCCCTTTTCTACGTGCTTTCAACATTTTCTTTATTTTAAAGCCTCATTAATAGCATTGTTGAAGCCTTTTAGGATTCCACTAACATTCTCCTCAGGCTTTCAGGCTTTTATTAACATTATCCTTGAGGTTTTTTCCAGGCTTCCATGAACAGAATCCTCACTGCTCTTCTTAACTTCTGATATTCGTCTAGTCCTAAAATCAACACCACATATTTTAGGTTTTGTTTCTGCAATATGCTACTTCCAGTACCAACTTCTGCATCAGTTATCTATGGCTGCATAACAAACAAACCCCAAAACTTAATGACTTAAACAAAAGCAATCATTTATTTTGTTCACAAATCTGCAATGAGAGCAGCTCACCTCTAATCTATGTCATATCGGCTAGGGCAGCTCAACTGGAGCTGGAAGATCCACTTCCAAGATTTGTCCTTGAATGGTTGGCAAACTGGTCTTGTCTGGTGATTTTTCTCCATGTAAGTCCCTCCACAATATGGAGTGGGCTACCTCACAGAATGGTGACTGTGATCCAAGAGTGAAAATCTCAAGAAGCAAGAAGTAAAACCTACAGTTTCTTAAGATCTGGTTCCAGAAATGGCACATATCATTTCCACCATATTTTTTTGGTCAAGCACTCATGGACTGAAAAATTTTGGAGCTGGGACATGTTTTAGTAGGCTGCTCAAGCAAATATCATACAATGATTTGGCTTAAACAATGGTAATTTATTTAGTCATGGTTCTGAGGTTAAAAGAAAGTCCAAACCAAGGTCATCAGGATGATGCTTTCTCCCAGAATATGATACTTCTGGGGGGCATTCTGGGGTTGGCTGATTTTTAGTCCTTAGCTTGTTACATGGCAAGACACATTGTGACATCTCCTGATCTCTCATCCTACTCTTTCAGGTTCTGGCTTCCTGCTCTTTTCCTTTACTTCAGCGTTTCATTGATTTCAGCTTCTTGCTTCTGTGACTTTCTCTCTCTATGTCAGAATTTCATTCCAGGTAAAAAGACTCCAGTAATAGGATTAAGACCCATCCGGATTGAGATAGATAGGTCGTAACCACATCAAAAAGTAAACAGAAGTAACCACATCAAAAAGTCCTACTTACAATGGGCTCATACTCATGGAAATGGATTAAGTTTAAGAACATGTTTTTCCAGGGTACATACAACTCCAAACCACCACAGGACATATTCACCCCTCAATGGGAAAAGAGTCAAAGAAATTTGGGAAAAGAGTCAAAGAATATGTATTCTGCTATTTGTCGCCTTTCCATTGTCAAGCATTCAGAATATTTTTGAT
>JAKSZT010054458.1:23654076-23692868 GCA_026826555.1 Tolypeutes matacus | reverse complement strand
CAGTGTCTCCCAAATTTTCATTTAATTTTCAAAGAAGTTTTAGGTCACAGCAAAGTCACACACGGAATACCAGAGACTCCCAGATACCAAACCACCACCCCCCTTCCCCACCCCATATTAATCCCCCCCATTTTTTTTGGATGTTAGCATTGTTATAACTGTTATATAGATAGCAAAATATAGCAACTAAACATTGTCAATGATTTACAGTATAGTTTACAATTTAGACGATTCAGTTTAATAAGTTTTGATGATGTTTACCATGTCCTGTGTCCATTACTGTAAGGTAATGAAAATTCTTTCCCATGACCACTAAATACCCCATTAGATCTTAACTGTATCTTCCTCCCCACCCTCCTGGGGCATATGACACTCCCCTGTCTTGACTCATGGAATGTCAAGATTTATAGTTACATGCCCTGGGTATTTGAACCTGCCCTTCCTAATCTACCCACCTGTCAATGCTGCACCACCAAACCCAGTAATATCACTACCCATCAGTCCTATCCTTCAATATGCAACTATACTCTATCCCTTTACCATAGATTATGTCCATATGGGTGATGGCTCAAAGCTTGCTCTTTTCTTCCTCTCCCTTGTTAACCTATCTTTCATGCAATGGTTCTCAAAGACTGCTCACTTTCCTCAGTTCGAATCAGTGAGGTCATATACTGTTCATCCTTCAGTGCCTGGCTTGCTTCACTCAACATAAGGTCTTCAAGATTCATCCACGTTATTCCATGTGTTAGCACTTTATTCCTTTTTAGAGCTGAGTAATATTCCATTGTATATATGTACCACATTTTGCTTATCCATTCATCTGTTGATGGGCACCGGGGCTGATTCCAACTTTTGGCGATGGTGAACAATGCCACTATGAACATTGGTGTGCATATATCTATTTGTGTCTTTGCTTTCAGTTCTTCTGGGTATATACCCAGGAGTGGAATTGCTGGATAATACGTAAGATCTATTGTTAGTTTTCTGAGGAACCGCCAAACTGTCCTCCACAGTGGCTGGACCATACCACAGTCCCACCAGCAGTGGATAAGGGTTCTTATTCCTCCACATCCTCTCCAACATTTGGTGTCTCCTGTTTTTTTATTTTTTATTTTTATTTTTATTTTATTTTATTTTTTTTTTAAGATTTTATTTATTTATTCATTTATCCCCCCCTTGCTGCTTGTGCTCGCTGGGTCAGCTAACCATGCCGTGCGGGCGGGCTTGCCTTCACCAGGAGGCCCCTGGAACCGAACCCGGGGCCTCCCATATGGTAAACAGGAGCCCTACTGATTGAGCCACAGCCGCTTCCCTCTCCTGTTTTTTTAATAGCTGCCATTCTGATGGGTGTAAGATGGTATCTCATTGTAGTGTTGATTTGCATTTCCCTGATAGCAAGCAATGTTGAGCATTTTCTTGTGTGCATTTTAGCCATTTGTATTTCTTCCTTGGAGAAGTGTCTTTTCAGGTCACTTGCCGTTTTTTAAATGGGTTGTTTGTCTTTTTATTTTCAAGGTGTAGGATTTCTTTATATATGCAGGATATTAGGCTCCTATCAGATATATGGTTGCCAAATATTTTCCCCCATTGGGTAGGCTGCCTTTTTTATTTTCTTAATAACATCCTTTGAGGTGCAGAAGTTTTTAATTTTGATGAGATCCCATTTATCTATTTATTCTCTTGCTGCTTGTGCTTTGGCTGTAAAGTTCATGAAACCATTTCCTATTACAAGGTCCTGTAGATGCTTCCCTACATTATCTTCCAAGGTCTTTATGGTTTTGGCTCTTATATTTAGATCTTTGACCCATCTTGAGTTGATTTTTGTATAAGGTGTGAGATGGTAGTCTTCTCTCATTCTTTTGGATATGGATATCCAGTTCTGCAAGCACCACTTGTTAAAGAGGCCATTCTCTCCCAACTGAGTGGGCTTCATTGCCTTGTCAAATATCAGATGACTGTATATGCGAGGATCTATATCAGAACTCTCAATCCGGTTCCATTGGTCAGTAGGTCTATCCTTGTGCCAGTACCACGCAGTTTTGATCACTGTAGCTTTGTAGTATGTTTTAAAGTCAGGTAGTGTGATACCTCCAACTTCATTTTTTTTTTTCAATATGTCTTTGGAAATTTGGGGCCTCTTGCCTCTCCAAATATATTTTGTGGTTAGTTTTTCCAGTTTCTTAAAAAAATACAGTGTTGACTTTTATTGGGATTGCATTAAATCTGTAGATTAGTTTGGGTAGGATAGACATCTTGATGATGTTTAGTCTTCCTATCCATGAACAGGGAATATTTTTCCATTTATTTAAGTCTTCTTTGATTTCCTTTAACAGTGTTGTGTAGTTTTCTGTATATAGGTCCTTTACATCTTTAGTTAAATTTATTCCTAGGTATTTGATTCTTTTATGTACTATTGTAAATGGTATTTTTTTCCTGATTTCCTCCTCAGTTTGCTCGTTATTGGTGTATAGAAATGCTACTGATTTTTGAGCGTTGATCTTATAGCCTGCAACATTACTGAACTCCTTTATAAGTTCTAGGAGCCTTGTTGTAGATTTCTCAGGGCTTTCTATGTATAGGATCATGTCATCTGCAAATAATGAAATTTTTACTTCTTCTTTTCCAATCTGGATGCCTTTTATGTCCTTTTCTTGTCTCAGTGCTCGTGCAAGAACTTCTAAGACAATGTTAAATAGGAGTGGTGATAGGGGCATCCTTGTCTAGTTCCTGATCTCAGAGGGAAGGCTTTTAGGATTTCACCATTGAAAATGATGTTAGCTTTGGGTTTTTCATATATACCCTTTATCATATTCAGAAAGTTTCCATCTATTCCTATTTTTGCAGTGTTTTTATGAAGAAAGAGTGCTGTATTTTGTCGAATGCTTTTTCTGCATCTATAGAGATGATCATGTGGTTTTTTTTCTTTTAATCTGTTTATGTGGTATATTACATTGATTGATTTTCTTATATTGAACCCTCCTTGCATACTCAGGATGAAACCCTGAGTAGGTCATGGTGTATAATCCTTTTGATATGTTGTTGAATGCGATTAGCAAGTATTTTGTTGAGGATTTTAGCATCTAGGCTCATTAGAGAAATTGGTCTGTAACTTTCCTTTCTTGTGGTATCTTTATTTGGTTTTGGTATTAGGGTAATGTTGACATCAAGAATGAGTTAGGTTTTTGACGACTGAGTCTATCTCTTTACTTGTAATTGGACTGTTGAGTTCATCTATTTCTTCTTTCATCAGTGTAGGCTGTTTGTGGGTTTCTAGAAACTTGTCCATTTCCTCTAAATTATCATTCTTGTTGGCATATAATTTTTCAAAGTATCCTCTTATGATACTCTTTATTTCTGTGGGGTCAGTAGTGATATCCCCTTGCTCATTCCTTATTTTATGTATTTGCATCTGTTCTCTCTTTTTCTTTGTTAGTCTGGCTAAGGGTTTGTCAATTTTATTGATATTCTCGAAGAACCAGCTTTAGGTTTTGTTTATTGTTTCCAGTGCTTTCTTATTCTCTATTTCATTTAGTTCTGCTCTAATCTTTGTTATTTCCTTCTTTCTACTTCCTTTAGGTTTAGTTTGTTGTTGTTTTTCCAGTTCCTCCAAGTGTGCAGTTAGGTCTTCAATTTTAGCTCTTTCTTCTTTTTTAATATATGAATTTATGGCTATGAACTTCCCTCTCAGGACTGCTTTCGCTGCATCCCATAAGTTTTGATATGTTGTGTTGTTGTTTTCATTAGTTTCAAGGTAGTTACTGATTTCTTTTGAAATTTCCTCTTTGACCCACTGTTTGTCTAAGAGTGTGTTGTTTAACTTCCATATCCTTGTGCCTAACCTGTTTCTCTGGCCCTTATTGATTTCCAATTTCATTCCGTTGTGGTCAGAGAAATTACTTTGTATAATCTCAATCTTTCTGAATTCATTGAGAGATGTTCTGTGGCCTAGCATGTGGTCTATTTTGGAGTATGTTCCATGTACACTCGAGAAGAATGTAAATCCTGCTGTATTTGGGTGTAATGTTCTGTATATGTCTATTAAGTCCAGGTCTTCTAATGTATTGTTGAGTGCCTTTGTTTCTTTATTGATTCTCTGTCTAGATGTTCTGTCTAATGATGATAGTGGTGTGTTGAAGTCCCCTGCTATAATTGTAGAGGCATTTATTTCTTCTCTTAGTTTTCCCAGAGTTTGCCGCATGTATTTTGAGGCACCCCGATTAGGTGCGTAAATTTTGATGATTGTTATCTCTTCTTGAGAGATTACTCCTTTTACTAATATGTAGTGTCCATCTTTATCTCTTACAATAGTTTTTCATTTAAAGTCAATTTTGTCTGATATTAGAATAGCTACTCCTGCCCTTTTTTGGCTATTGTTAGCTTGTAAAATGATATTCCAGCCATTCACTTTCAGTCTCCTAGAATCCCTGGGTCAAAGGTGGGTTTCTTGTAGACAGCATATACATGGATCATATTTTCTTATCCGTTCTGCCAATCTGTGTCTCTTGATTGGTGAATTTAATCCATTAACATTCAGTGTTATTACTCATAACGAATTTCTTACTTCAGCCATTTTTTCTTTTGGTTAACGTGTGTCATATGTTGTTTTGTTTCTCTTTTTGTCTTTTCAGTTGTTTTTAAACTCTCCTCCAACTCTCTCTCCCTTGTTTTTTCCTTTCAACTTGTAGAGAATCCTTTAGTATTTCTTGAAGTGCTGGTTTCTTATTGGCATACTCTCTTAATTTCTGTTTATCTGTGAATATTTTGAACTCTCCATCATTTTTGAATGCCAGTTTTGCTGGATAGAAGATTCGTGGCTGGAAGTTTTTTTCTTTTAGTATTTTGACTATGTCATACCACTGTCTTCTTGCCTCTATGGTTTCAGCTGAGAAATCAGCACTTAATCTTATTGTGCTTCCCTTGTACATGATGGTTCTCTTTTCTCTTGCTGCCTTGAGTATTTTCTCTTTGTCTTGAGCATTGGACATTTTGACAAGTATATGTCTTGGAGTTGGCCTGTTGGGATTTATACTATTTGGGGTGCACTGTGCTTCCTGGATCTGCACATTCATCTCTCTCAATAGGGTTGGGAAGTTTTCAGCCATTATTTCCTTCTGTTCCCTTTCCCTTCTCTTCTCCTTCTGGGATGCCCATAATGCATATGTTTGTGCGTTTTGCATTATCGGTTAATTCCCTGAGTCCATGCTGGATTTTTTCTATCTTTTTGTCTATCTGTTCTACTATCTCTTTGATTTCAGCGGTATTGTCTTCCATATCACTAAGTCTTTCCTCTGCCTGTTCAAATCTGCTGTTATGTGAATCCAGCGTTTTTTTGATTTTTTTGGATTGTGCCATTGTTCACCATCATATTCACTATCTTTTTAGGCATGTTTGCAATTTCTTCAGTATGTTCTCCCAGTGTCTACTTTATGTCCTTAATCTCTTCCTTCACTTATTTAAGTTGGTCCATGATATTTGTTTGGATAGCTTTGATTAGTTGTTCGATGTTCTGCGTCACTTCCTGGTTTTTAATTTGTTCATTGGACTGGTCCATGTTTTCCTGTTTCTCAGAGTCATTTGTATTTTTTTGTTGCCCTCTGCTCATCATATTATCTTGATAGGTTTGTTCAGTTGATTAACTTTTCTCTATGATCTAGAGTTTTATTTAGCTGGTGGTTCTGCGTGTGCGTTAAGTTTTCTCTTTGGCACTTTTTCTTCCTAATTTATTTCCTTGCTTCTTTCTATGTTCCCTTGAAGGCAAAAGGTTAGGGCCAGAGGAATCAAAAGATGTAAGGAAGGCAGAAGGATAATAGTAATACTGATAAAAGTTAGAAGAGGGGCCAAATGAGACTTAATGAGATGAATATTTATCTTGTGTAGGCAGTGTAGAGTAATAGGAAAAAAAAGTGGAGTTCCTACAATGGACTGGGAAAACAAATGGAGGAATATATATATAGTGATTTAGAAGGCTAGAATTATGAGGACGGAGAGAAATAGTAAAGAAAGGTCTGAAAGGAAAAAGTTAATACTAAAAAAAAAAGAAGAAAATAAAATAGATGGAATAGAAATTGACACCCTTAAGTTGTGGGCCTGTGAAAAAATGTTGTATCTAAGAGCCACAACAGAAAGCAGAAGGCAGAAAGATGAAGGAAGGATAAGCGATAGTTTGGGATACAAAATCAATATAGACAGCGAGTGGGAAATTACTGAAGAAGAAGCACAGCATAGAAGCGACAAGCTAGCAGCACCTAATTTTAAAAAATTAAAGAAAAAAGAAAGGGGGGAGGAAAGAGGAAAGAAAAGCAAGAGACCAGAAATAAACAGAAAAACCAAAGATCCACACAGGCAAGCAGTCAAACAGAGCTAAAGATGGTCAATGATTCCCCTAGGGTCCACGTGGATCCTCTCTGCCTGCTTGTGTTTATCAATTAATTTCCCAGCAGGGTTCTATATGCAGGTCCTGAAACAGCTTTTAGCTATTAAACTAAATTAAAAAGAATTTATTTTTCAATTATTGAAGTGACCGTCTCACTTTTTTTTTTTTTTTTTGGCGAAATACAGGACCCAAAATAATTCCTCCTCTAGACCAACCCCCTTACGGAAGGGACCCTAGCTGGGCTCGTGGAAATTAATCAAGCACGTCCCACTTCCTTGACTCCCCAGGGTAGCTGTAGCTCTGATGTTAGTCAGTGTAGAGTGTTAAAGATGGCCAACTCCGCCCCATCTGGAGCCAAGCACCAGAGTCACTGGGTTGCTATGTAAATCAGTTTGACTCTGCAGATTCATCTCTCCTCTCAGCCTGATGCTGCTTCAGGTCGGCTTATCTGGTCCCCAAAGCTATGGGGTGGTCCAGGCAGCCAGATTGATGGCAAAAAAAAAAAAAAATCCCCTTCCCTGTCCTCTTTTGGAGAGTGTCCCCTCCCTCTTCCTGGCTCCGTGGCAGCCTGGGGCTTATCCCTGGGCAGCTAGGCAAATCAACTCCCTCCCCTGAACAGAATCACCCCTCCCCTCTACCGGGTGCTGATTCGCTCTGGCTTTTCTGTTCACCCAAGGTCCAAGGGGCTCCAGGCAGCCAAATCCCCAGAAAATAAAACTCTCACCCCGCTCACGGCTCCAACCGGCCGTTTTACTTTTTTTTCTCCCTAACCGCGGGGCTCAGCCGTCTGTACCAACCACCACAGGCAGGCTTAAAACTCACGAATCTCTACCGTTCCGTCCACGCCGTTGATCCGCGCAGATAGATGTCCCAAGTTTCCCACTCCACGTGTGCACAGCACAGACCCCCGGGCAGGACCCCGTCCACAATCCGCCTTGCTCTGAGAGCTTGCAGTGTGTGCCCTCCTACACTAATGCCATCTTGGCCCTTCTCCCTCTGATTTATTCTTTAATTCAATAAATCTGGCTTTCATTACCCTCTACTACACTGAAAAATATTCTTAACTTTGGTTACCAGCAAATTACCTGGTTACTAAACCAAAAGGACATTTTTTTAGTCCTTACCTTATTTGGCATCTTAATAGCCTTTGACACTGCTGAATTCACTTTTCTTTAAAAACCTCTCCTTACTGATTTCTTCAACTGCTGTATTCTCTTAATTTTTTTCTACTCAATTCTGAGTAAAACATCATTTTCTTCTTCTTAATTTTGAGTCTGGTTCATGAGCAAGACTGGTGAAAGTATAAGCCTACAGGAGACATTAATGGCAAATTCATGTGGAAATGATAATTAAGATTAGATACAGGAAGCGGCTGTGGCTCAATCAGTGGGGCTCCCGTTTACCATATGGGAGGCCCCGGGTTCGGTTCCCGGGGCCTCCTGGTGAGGGCAGGCCCGCCCGCATGGCGTGGTTGGCTGACCCAGCGAGCACAAGCAGCAAGGGGGGGATAAATGAATAAATAAATAAAATCTTAAAAAAAAAAAAAAAAAAAGATTAGATACATATATGACTCAGTTTAATCTAAAACTAAAGTTTGACAAAATATTATTTTCAACTTATCTTCTAAAAGACAGGCTGATATATAACTTCATTATCTGTTCCTATCTGTCAATTTATTTTTGTTTGTGTGCTAGTAGTCAATTTTAATGACAGATCCTAAATTCTCATGAAAGCCTTTGAATTCCCAAGCATTTTGATTTTAAAATTGCTCTCTTCTAATAGTAGGGGTTGACAGAGGTAGGAATTCTCCTGGACTAGAGTCTACATGTGCAGGGCAGAAGCTCTCATACAATCTTCAAGGAGCAAGTTACTAAGCTATTGAGCAATAATTTTAAAAGGAATCAATACTAATAAGGGGTATCAGTGGCCCATTATGCTGAAAGATGATACATAAGTTCCCTTTCTTTTTCTTACTTAGAAATGTTTGTTTGTGTAGTATCCTATATTTCCCCCATAGTAATTAAAACTACATACAGAAATATATTTAATAATAAGTGTCACAGAGGGGAAAATGCCTTATATTTAGATTTATATTTATGTAAATTTATCTAAGTATTAATCTAAATATAAATCTATAAATGTTATCTTTACTAAGACAAAGTCTATGTTTTAGAAAAAAGAGTTATTGTCACATAAAATAAAAATAGATGAGGTTATTGCTGGAGGGAAGAAGGCTAACCATGCCAACTAATTATGCTTAATAAAAATATAATTTTGATCTTTAAGTGATATATCTACATCAATTTTGGGATCTATTAACAATATTTATACCACACAAGTCATTCAACACATTTTTATTGATCTTCCCAGCCTATTGCACAGGTACAATGAATATAACATAAGATCCCAGCCCTGTAAGGAAATCACCTCTTGTTAGACATTCTTTGGTTTAATAAACGGGCTAGTTCTTTATGTTTTGAAACTTCATGTGGACTTTTTCAATTTTTGATAAGAAAGATGGATAATTATTTGTGGAATATTACAATTAGTTCATGATCCATTTTGAGGTTACTCTCATGTTATCACTTTAAAATTTTATTTAATTTATTTTTTTCCTTTTACTTTGAGATTGGAAATAAAAAAATTGTAAAATAAAACAGATATTACATTAATAATATTGCTGCTGTGTTATAAGACTTCTCTTACTCATTTATGGGCACGAGATGTACTTACCTGAAATGTTTTCCAACTCAATAAATTTATATTTATTCCATGAATTCTATGAATTATTAGCATAATTTCACCTATATCAAGAGCCAATGGTGAGATCATTCTCTTGAGGAAAAAGACCAGAATATTACCTCAGACCTTTAAAAGACAGCAAAATAAACATTTAAGTATTAGCTAGCACTCCTTGATTAAGGGACAGATCTTACAAAGCAGATAAATTTTCTTGAGTCTATTATTTAAGGTCTAATTAAATTAAAATCCACTTTTCCCTCTAAAGTTTATTCCAAATCAATCTAGAACCATTCAACTTCAAACATAAGGGTATTAATACAACTATAATTAGATTATGTCAAAAGTACCCATACAAAAATTACAATAGCTTTACACAGTTCAAACCTAAAAGAATCTTGTCCCATTTTATCTAAAATATATTAATGATACACCTGTCTCCTAATATTTGTTGTGAATATATGATTGTATTATTTTCTACTTCATTAATATATTGTAATTTGACTTTGCTTATAACATGTCTTTCTAGAGCATGATGAAAGAATTAACTCTGGCAAATCTGGAACTCTTTCCAAACTTAAATTCAACTTAAGAATACATATAATAAGAACTGAATTTGAATAGTGAGTCAAACTCCATATCCTCCACAGACATTTTTTTTTCCTTCAAGTATCAAGTTTCAAAATCATCCAGATTGGTCAGATTGTTCCCAAAATCTTGTTTGAGAAGAATCATTATCAAGGGGAAAAAACCCAAAATTTCATAGCGTATTGCAAACTAACCAAAAAGATATAGCTTTTATTAGAATTTTAGTTTTTGAGAAATACACTCAAATCTTCCACCTACCTGAATGATTTGGTGAAGATCTGTTGCTATGAAGAAAGTGGAACTTTCTGTGAAAAAATGAGAATTGAAGAAATGAAAACCTGCCGAAAAGATAGTTCACAGGCCTAAATAATTTATAGTGATTCCATAGCTCTTGTGAGAAAAAAAATGTTGCCATACAACTTGGGGTTGCTGACCACATTTGTAAGGACTTAACATTTTAGCTACAGTAAACTCTTGGAAAACATACCATATGTTTTCTTTTTTGGCAACTACAAATATCCCTACTTCTTCCCATGCTCTCCCTTCTTTATGAGAGCTAAAGCTTGTAAACAACACTTCCCAGAATCTCCTGCCTCTAGGACTCTAGCTGCAATTATTTTCTGCTAAAGCCTTGGAAATCAAAAGGTTTTGCAGCAGACTTCAGGCATGGCCAGATACCTGGGTTGTTTGGTAGCAGTTTGCCACAGTTGACCTGGGTGTTCAGAGTAAATTCCTGACTCTCTGGAAACCAGTAGTAATTTGGGGAGATAGTGTTGGCTTTTTCCAACCTTTACTCCAGTCCTTCAGTGGGTTTTAACACATCATATTCCTTATATTAAATCCTTCTCTGCTTGAATATTTAGATTTGTTTCTATTTTCCTAACAGAACTCTGACTGAAATAAAAAGAGTACCTGTGGCTTGTGTATAGCTTATCAACAATGACTTCTTGGGTTGAATCACTTTGCTAGAAGCCTTACTAGAAACATCAAAATACTGAAAACAAAGAAATGACCATGTAAATATATGTGTACTCAGAAATATCTCTCTGGTCCTTTTTAAAAGCTGGATCAAGACTATATTCTAATTACTTTAAAAGAATTTTTTGAGAGAAAAAATTCAAATAACATAAAATTGACCATTTTAACCAATTTAAAGTGTAAAATTCTGTGGTTTTTAGTATATTCACAATGTTGTATAACCATCACCATTATCTAACTCCACAACATTTTTATCATCCCCAAAAGAAACCTATACCTCCCAATTTGCTCCTACTCCTATCCCCTGGCAACCACTAACCTATTTTATGTCTCTATGGATATGCCTATTATTCTGGATATTTTATATTAATGGAATTATACAACATGTGTCTTTCACTTAACATAATGTTTTCAAGGTCCATCCATGTTATAGCATGTATCAGTACTTCATTCTTTTTTATGGCTAAATCATATTCCATTGTATAGGTATACCATATTTTGTTTATCATTCATCATTTGATAGACTTTTTGGTTGTTATTACTTTTTGGCTGTTATGAATATTGCCACTATGAATATTTTTGTACAAGATTTTGTCTGGACATATGTTTTTATTTCTCTTGACTAAGGGTCTAGGAGTGGAATATTTGGGTCTTATGGTATCTCTATGTTTAATCTTTTGATGTGCCAACAAACTGGTTTATAAAGCAGCTGCAGAATTTTACATTCCTACTCGGAAAAATGAGAGTTCCAGTTTTTCCACATCCTCAACAACACTTCTTATTGTCCATTTAAAAAAATTTTTAGCCATCCTGGTGGGTGTGAAGTAATATCATTGTGGTTTTGATTTGCATTTCCCTAATGACTAATGATGCACCTTTTCATGTGCTTTTTGGCCATTTGTATGTATTCTTTGGAAATACATCTGTTGAAGTCCTTTGCCCATTTTTAAAATGAATTGCATTTTTATTGTTGAGTTGTAAGAACTCTTGTATATTCTGGATGCTAAACTCTTAAGAGACATATGATTGGCAAAGGTTCCTCCCTCCCACATTCTGTGTGGTGTCTTTCACTTCTTTGATAGTGTCCTTTAAGGTACAAAATTTTTAATTTAGATTAAGTCCAATTTATCTACTTCTTCTTTTGTTGTTTTTACTTTTGGTGTCATATATAAGAAAGCACTGCCTATCCTAAGTTCATGAAATTTTACACCCATGTTTCCTCCTAAGAGTTTTAAAGCTTTAGCTCTTAAATACAGGTATTTGATCCATTTTGGGTTACTAATTACTTTTTGTATAATGTTAGGTACTTTTATTAGTGTTACTTTGTTTTCTGTTCTTGTTCTTGCCTTTAGTGCAAACAATTGAGAATTAATTCTATTCTGAAATCTGACTGATTAAGGAAGCTTTTAATAAAGCAAACATCCATGACAAAAAAAGGAAATTCAAGCATAATGAATTTAAAGACAAAAAGTGCTGTTTGAGTCCTCTTGGAATAATAATATTGTAACATATGGAGTCTGGGTTACATTCTTAGTCAGTATAAATTTTTAACTCAATTAAGAAGCCCATTGTAAATATTTTCAATATATATTTGATTCCTCCCACTCATTGTATAATCTCATTTAAACTTCTATCTCCTCATCAAGATTTTTTTCATAAACTGTGTTTCAGTTTGCTTTTAAAACTACTGGAATTAAGATTTTATTAGAGCTGCTTGAAATTATAAAACTTTTAATCTCAACAATCCTCTGGTCAACATTAAAATGTACTAAACCCTTGTGGCCAGAAGGCACGAAAATAAAAGGTTAGACATAGTTGCAAATCCTACTTAGGAATGATATCATGGGACTCCATGAATTTCCAAGGTCAGGAGTTATAAAATGTTCCTTCGGACTATGTTCAGCGTAGTTGAAACTCTCTTTGGCAATTTTTTAAAGTTTTTATTAGAGAAGTTGTGATTGCAAATCAATCACACATAATGTCCAGAATTCCCTTACATCACCATTCCACCAACACCTTATTCTGGTATGGAACATTTGTTACAGATAATGAAAGAACACGATCAGACTATTACCACTAACTATCGTCCATAGCATATCCTTGGTATATTTTTTCCATACACCCCCTATTATTAACACTATGTATTAGTATTTTACATTTGTTATAGTTCATGAAAAAACACTTTCATATTTGTACTGTTAATCACAGTCTATCTTCCACCATATGGTTCACTGTGTTATCCAGTCTCATACCTTGTACATTCTATCCAAAGTGTACACTAAATAGTTCTCACTTTTATCATAGAGTTGTGCAATCATTGACCCAGTAAACCTTTGAATGTTTTCCTTAGTCCAAAAAAAAAAAAAAAATCCCATACCTTCCTATTATTGACCCTTAGCATTGATATAGTGCCTTCTTTGACACTGATGCAAGAATATTACAATATTGCTGTTAACTATAGTCTGTAAATTACATTAATTGTATTTTTCCCATGCATCACTATAGTCTTACCACCTTGTAATAGTGACATACATTTGTTTTGGTAAATAGAAGAACATACATGTATTTATAATATTAACCACAACCCTTATCCCCCTCCAGGTTCATTATATTATTCAGTCCCTAGATTTCAGTTATATTATTCATTATATTATTCAGTCTCTAGCTTTCTTTCAACTGACATTTACATCTCTAGACTGCCCCTTTCAGCCACAATCTCATTGATAAACCATCCGTGTTAGTTATACTCACAATAATATGTTGCCATCAACTATACTCATTTCCATACTTTCACAGTTAAGCTAATTGAAAATTCTAAATACATTAAATATTGTGCCACATCTCAGTCCTCATCCTGTCTCCTAGTAACTTATAGCCTAGGTTTTAACTCCATTTGTTTATTCTTAGTTTTAGTATTTAGTTCATATCAACGAGACCATATGACATTTGTCCTTTTGTGTCTGGCTTATTTCACTCTGCATAATGTCTTCAAGGTTCATACATGTTATCATATTTGTTCCAATTTCATTTCTTCTTACAGCGGCAAAGTATTCCATCGTATGTATATACAAATTTTGTTTATCCATTCATTGGTTGATGGACCTTCGGTTGTTTCCATCTTCTGGCAATTATGAATAATGCTGCAATGAATATCAGTGAGCAAGTGTCTGTTCATGTCACTGTTTTCAGTTCTTCTGGATATATTACTAGTAGATGGATTGCCAGATCATATGGCAGTTCTTATTTAGCTTTCACAGAGGCCACACCATTTTATAATCCCACCAACAGTGAAGGAGTGTTCCTATATCTCACATCCTCTCCAGCACTTACTCTTTTCTGTTTTTTTAATAATGGCCATTCTATGAGATGTGAGATGATATCTTATTGTAGTTGTGATTTGCATTTCCCTAACAGCTAGTGATTTAGAACATTTTTTTCATGTGCTTTTTCACCACTTGTATTTTCTCTTGGGAGAAATGTCTACTTAAGTCTTTTGCCCATTTTTAAATTGGATTGCTTGTTCTTTTTTTATTGAGTTGTATGATCTCTTTATGTAGCATAGAAATCAAACCCTTACCAGATATGTGGATTCCTAATATTTTCTCCCATTAATGAGTTGCTTTTTCACCTTCTTGACAAAGTCCTTTGAAGCACAAAAATATTTAAGTTTGAGGAGGTCCCATTTAACCATTTTTTCTTTCGTTGTTTGTGCTTTGGGGTAGGTACCGGGTTTGGTTCCTGGTTGAGTCCGGAAAACAACAACAACAACAAAAAACAAGCAAAACAAGTAAAAAAAATCCAATTCAGGGAAGCCAATGTGGCTCAGTGGTTGAGTGCCAGCTTCCCGCATACCAGGTCCCAGGTTGAATTCCGGAACCTAAAAAAAAAGAAAGAAACCCTCACATACCATCACGTATTGAAGATATTTCCCTACATTTTTTTTCTAAGAGTTTTCTCTTAGAAATTTTGATCTTCCTTTGTAAGATGTTTCTGGAAATTCGGGGCCCTTTACCCTTCCAAATAAATTTGATAATTTCCATTTCTTCAAAAAAGTTTTGGAAGTTTGATTGGGACTACATTGAATCGGTATATAAATTTGGGTAGAATTGACATTTTAACAATTATTTAGTCTTCCCATCCATGAACACAGAATGTTATTCCATTTATTTAGGTCTTCTTTGATTTTTTTTAGCAATGAATTGCAGTTTTCTGAACACAAGTGCTTTACATTCTTGGTTAAGCTTATTCCTAAATATTTGATCCTTTTTGTTGCTATTATAAGTGGAATTTTTTCCTGACTTCCTCCTCAGATTGCTCATCAGTAGTGCACAGAAACACTACTGATTTTTACATATTAGTCTTGTATCCTGCCATTATACTGAATTTGTTTATTAGCTCTAGTAGCTTTGTTGTAGATTTTTCAGGTATAGATATAGGATCATATTATCTATGAGTAGTGAAAATTTTACTTCTTCCCTTCCAATTTCGATGCTTTACATTCCTTTTTCTTGCCTGTTTGTTCTAGCTAAAACCTCTAACACTGTTTAGAAAAACAGTGGTGACAGTAGGCATCCTCATAGGGAAATTTTTCAGTTTTTCACCATTGAGTACAATGTTAGCTGTGGGTTTTTCATATGTGGCCTTTATCATGTTGAGAAAGTTTCCTTTGATTTCTATCTTTTGGAGGGTTTTATCAAGAAAGGGTGCTGTATTTTGTCAAATGCTTTTTCTGTGTCAATCAAGATGATGATGTGATTTTTCTTCTTTGATTTATTAATCTGTGGTATTATGCTGATTGATATTCTTGTGTTGAACCACCCTTGCATGCATAGGATAAAACCCATTTGATCATGATGAATATTTCTTCTAATCTGTTGTTGGATTCAATTAGTGAGTATTTAGTTGAGGATTTCTGCATCTGTATTCATTAGGGAAATTGGTCTGTAATTTTTTTTTAGTAATATCTTTATCTGGCTTTGGTATTAGGGTGACATTGGCTTCATAGAATGAGTTTGGAAGCATTCCTTCCTGTTCAATTTTTTGGAAAAGTTTGAGTAATATTGGTATTAAATCTCTGAATTCTTGGTAGATTCACCTTTTAAAAAATATATATATATATATTAATTTATTTTTCAAAGATTATTAGATTACATAAATTGTTACATAAAAAATATAAGGGATTCCTGTATGCCCCATTCCCCAGACCTGCTACTTTTCCCCACATTAACAACTTCTTTCATTAGTATGGTACATTAATTGCAATTGATGAACACATTTTGGAGCACTGCCACTAAGCATGGACTATAGTTTACACTGTAGTTTACACTCTCTCCCACTCAATTCTGTAGGCTATGGCAGGATATATAATGGACTTGAAACAAACATCTGGTAGTAGGTTTTTCATTTTGGGGAGTTGTTTGATGACTGTTTCAATCCCTTTGCTTGTGATTGGTTTGTTGAGGTCTTTTATTATTTCTAGGGTCAGTGTAGGTTGTTTGTATATTCCTAGGAGTTTTTTCATTTCATTTACATTGTCTAGTTTTTTGACACTCATTTGTTCATAAAATCCTTTTCCGATCTCTCTTACTTCTATGGGGTCAGTAGTAATGTCCCCACTTTCATTTCTGATTTTATCTCTTTGCATATTCTCTCTTTTTTTCTTTCTCAGACTAGCTAAGGATTTGTTAAATTTGTTACTCTGCTCAAAGAACCAACTCTTGGTTTTTATTAATTCTCTATATTGTTTTGTTGTTGCTGTTCTCAATTTCATTTATTTCTGCTCTATTTTTGTTATTTCATTCGTTTTGCTTGCTTTGGGCATAGTTTGCTGTTCTTTTACTAGTTCTACCAGCTGTGTAGTTAGGTCATTGATTTTAGCTCTTTCTTCTTTTTTAATGTAAGTATTGAGTACTATAAATTTCCCTCTCAGGACTGCTTTCATTGTGTCCCATAGGTTTTGATATGTTGTGTTCTCATTTTCACATGTCTTGAGATATTTATTGATTTCTCTTGCAGTTTCTTCTTTGACCTGCTGATTATTTACGAGTGTGTTGTTTAATCTTCTTATATCTGTGAATTTTCTCTTTTTCTTCCTATTGAGTTCCAGCTTTATTACATTAGGAACAGAGAAAGAACTTTGTACAATTTAGATCTTTTAAAATTAATTGAGATCTGCTTTGTGACCCAAAATATGGTCTATCCTGGAGAAAGGTCCATGAGCATTAAAGAAGAACACATATCCCACTGTTTGGGGTGCAATGTTCTGTATATGTCTATTAGGTTTAGTTCATTTATCATATTATTCAAGCTCTCTTTATTGATCCTCTCCCAGATCATTTAAAATAAAAAAATTAAAAAAAATAAATAAAGATAAAATTTTTTTTCTTTTGTTTTTTTCCCATTTTCTTTTTTTGAGTATCCCAATCCATTAATTATATTTTATTTTTAGTTCTTTTTTTCTGTTTCCTTGTATTTTATCTCTTGCATTTAAGCTTATCACTATTATTTCATTTTCCTATTAATTGTACTTGGTTATTATATGGGCTTCATCTTCAAGGAAGGTTTAGGTCACAGAAGGGTTACAGTGGGGGTTGTAGAGGATCATTGGTTGGGGATGTCTGGGATGGGGGATTCATGGGAGTAAGTTCATCTGAATATACATGAAAGACATTTAAATTGTTCAAATGATCAAGGGATGGGGCATGGTCATGGTGGACAGACAATCACTCAATAAATGAGGGAATACTGAATTCCCAGCCTGGAGAGCTCTGCCACATTCTCCAAGGGAGCAGCAACAGTCCCCCAAGTACAGGGGCAGGGTCTGGCAAAAAAGGATGGCCCACTGTTGGGTTCTTGTTATTGATGACTAGCCTTATGAGTCCATGCTCTTGTAATTGAAACTTGGCCTGCTGTTATGGGGTGCCTAAGAGTTGCCACCAGAGAGCCTCCTTGTTGCTCAAATGTGGCCTCTCTCTAAACCAGACTCCGCATATGAATGCATTACCTTCCCCCCAACATGGGACATGATTCCCGGGGATGAGTCTCCCTGGCAACGTGGGACTAATACCAAGTGCCAACTGGAAACACCACTGGTAAGAAACCTTGAATAAAATGGGGGAAAGGTAAAGACAAATGAGTTCATGTGGCTAAGAGATTTCAAAGAGAGTCGGGACGTCATCCCAGAGGTAACGCTTACGCATACCTCAGTAGGATCTCATAGAACACCAAAGTGGATATCATCCCACAGAGGGACTCCTGAGGGCTCTGGAGACACCCAGGTCCTATATAAGGGGGGATAGCCGCAGAGATTGATGCCTTATCAGTGGGCTCTACTTTGGAATCTGTGCTCCTGAGAGTGACAAAGTTGGACTCAAATAAGTCCTCCCTGCACATGGTCCATCAGTCCCTTCTGTTCAAACCTATATGTGATGCTGGAGTTTGTACGTGTACTTCCAGAGACTGGAGCCTCTGGCCTGCCCATGTGCCAGCTGTGCCTGGAATCTCGGTGGAGCTGCAACTCCTACTCTACAGCTCAATGGACTCACCCAAGTCACCTGGTGAGGAGACGATGATGGACAATGGCCATCCCAGGGAATGGAGAGAGTCTGCAGCTGACGGGAGGATAATCCCATCCACCATATCCATGGGATATAAACTCACTCTCACTTGGAGGTGGTGTGGACATCACCATCCCAGACTCCTCAGGATTGGGGGAAGAGCTATGGACTAGAGTGGTCTTAATGGTATTCTGTTGTAGACATATTGTGATTCAACCAATGGAAGAAATTATAACAGTGAGGTGGAGCCAGTGGCAATTAGATGCTTTTGGACCAGGGAAGGGAAAAGCAATTTCCCTTTTTCAGGCTTTTTCAAGACTTGGGAATTATCCTGAGTGACATTACAATGACAGATATAGGCCATTTTACATCAGCATATAACATGTAGAACTGTGTGGGACAGAGTGTGGTCTATAATGTGAACTATGGTCCATGCTTAGTGGCAAAGCCCCAGGATGTGTATTTCCATTGCAGGTGATGTGCCACACTAATGAAAGATGTTTATGTGAGATGTTATGGGAGGTATGGGAGGTGGAGATCATGGGAATCCCTGTAATTTTTGTGTAACATTTATGTAATCTAAGCATCTTTTAAAATATATATGAAAAATAATAATAACATTTATGTAAGAAAAAAAAAAAGTCTATTTCATCCAATATAAGTATAGCTACTCCAGCTTTTTTTTTTTTTTTTTTTTTTGGCTACTACTTGCATATAATACCTTTTTCAGACTTTCACTTTCAAATTATTTGTATCCTTGGGTCTAAGGTGGATCTCTTGTAAACAGCATATAGAATAGCTATATTTTCTTATCTATTCCACCAGTCTGCATGTTTTGTTTGGAAAGTTTAATCCTTTAATATTCAATATTATTACTGTAAAGGCAGTTCTTACTTCACACATTTTGATCTCTTGGTTTTATCTGTCATATCTTATTTTCACCACTCTTTTTTTTTTTTTAATTTTTAATTTATTTTTATTGTGGGTAAAAATCAAAATCCTCACAATACGTACAAACATTTGCAAAATGATATATAAATATATATGCATATATGTGTATTTGCTTACAAAAATGTTATATATATACATATGTTTTAAGAGGTGCTTAGATAACCCAAAATATTACACGGAACCCACTGGGATTCCCATGTTGCCCACTTCTTGAGGGTGGTGGGCCACACCACTCTTTTTGCACTTTGAGTTACTTTTACTGATATAATCTTCATTTCCAGACTCTTTTCCAAGTCTCTCTCTCCTGTCTTTTCAGGCTGTAGCTTTCCCCTTATTATTTCCTACAAAGCCAGTCTCCTGGTTACAAACTTTCTCAGTTTGTGTTTATCTGTGAATATTCTAAAATTGCCTTCATTTTTGAAAAACAATCTTGATGGATATAAGATTCTTGGTTAGCAGTTTTTCTCTTTAAGAATCATAAATATAATTCTTATATTATATTTACATATAAATCTTACCACTGCCTTCTTTCCTCCATGGTTTCTGATGAGAAATCAGCAGTTAATCTTATTGGGCATCCCTTGTATGTGATGCATCACTTTTCTCTTTCTGCTCTCAGGATTCTCTCTTTATTTTTGGTATTTGAAATTCTGATTGATATGTGTTTTGGAGTAGGCCTATTGGGATTTATTTGGATGGGGAACACATTGGATGCAGATATTTATATCTTTCATAGGGTTGGGAAATTTTTTACCATTATGTCCTCAAATATTCTTTCTGCCTCTTTCCCTTCACTTCTTCTGGGACACCCAAGACATGTATGTTTGCACATCTCTTGCTGTTATTTATTTCCCTGAGACTCTGTTCAGTTTTTTCCATTCTTTTCTTTATCTGTTTTTTGTATGTTCACTTTCAGAGGCTCTGTTTTCAGGCTCACTGATCCTTTCTTCTCCCTCTTCAAATCTGCCTCCAATATATTTTTTTATTTCATTTATTGTGACTTTCATTCCCATAGGATCTGTTTTTTATGTATCCTTTCAAATTTGTCTTTATGCTTACCTAGTGTCTTCTTCATGTCCTTAATCTCTTTAGCCATCTCTTTTAATTTATTAAGGAGATTTGTTTGAACTTCTATGATTAGTTGTCTGAACTCCTTTATGTCATCAGTATGCTTAGTTTGTTCCTTTGGGCCATATCTTCTTGTTTCTGGTATGGATTGGAATTTTTTGTTGGTGTCCTGACATCTGATTTACTAGATGTATTTATTCTTGGCACCTTTTCTTTCTTTAGTCTAGGACTTTCTATTTGATTGGTTTTGATACTTGGTTCAACTTTATTTGGAACTTTATAGTGTCTCTTGTTTAGCCAATCTGAATTTTTTTCAGCTCTTTTTTTAAAACTGTGACTTTCTCTTTCTGCCTTGTTGTTTGTGGAATAGGAGCCAAAGATGCAGTTGGTACTGTAAGCTATCAAGTTGACACTGCCTGCATTGCCCCAGGAACCAATGAAACTTCTCCCAACTTTCTCTACTGCCAGGGCGAGACACAGAGCCTCAGCCATGAGCAGTAATCCAAGCTGTGCGGGCCAAGATTAGCTGTAGCTGCCCAGAGTGACTGATGAAGCACCACACCCCTTTCTCCCCTGCTTGGGGTGGGGATGGAGCCACAGGTATGAGCAAAAATTTAAGCTGTTTAAGTCCAAACTGACCTCAGTTTCCCAGGTAGACTGATGAAGCACTTGCTCCCTCCTCCTCTCCAGGGACAGTAATGGATTCTCCAATGTGCCCAGAAATTTAGTGTGTGTAGGATGAAAGTGATAGCAGCTGCTCTGAAAGGATGAACAAGCACTGTCCCTCCTCCTGCTCTGTCAGGGGCAGGGATGGAGCCACAGATGTATCCAACAATCCTGTCTGTGTGGGCTGATAGTTTCTGCAGTTGCCCGGAGAGCCTGGGGAAAACCCATCCTTCTTCTGTCCTCTCAGAGGTGGGGATGGAGACACAGATGAGTCCAACAATCTGGTCTGTGCAGGCTGAAAGCAACTGCAGTTGCCTTAAGAGGTTGGTGCAAGTCCCCCCAGCTTCCTCACTGCCAGAGGTGGGGCTGGAGCCTGGACTAGGTCTGCATCTGACCTGGGTGGAAAGAAGCCGGTCTCTTACCTTTGCTGTGATTTTTCAATTAGCCTCACTTCCTCACATGCCAAGAGTGGAGTTAAAATGAAGGCTACTGGCCTCTTTCCAATTTGGACAAGGTCAGACTAGCTGTTCTTAGGATTATACATTAGCCAACCAAATTTAATAATCAGTAGCTGAAATCCATTCCTGGCTGTCTCTTCCTCCTCCTTTTTTGGGAAATGTAGCTTCCAACTCCAGCCAGGGAATAGCTCCTAAGGCAACTTGTACCACCAGTGGGTGATGGACTCTGGCCTCCATGGCATGGAGCGCTCTACTTATGAATATTCACTGCAGATGGGCAGTTTCCTCCTTCTGTTCTTCCAAAAATGTTGTAGGATGCTCTTCCGTTCTCCTGGGCCCTCCAAAAAAGATGATTTAGATAGCTCTGGTTGATTATTAACTGCACTGTAGGACAAACTGATTTTAGGAGCGCTCTTAGTCTGCCACCATCTTGTCCCCACTTCACATATACATTTTCTCATGGGAGGGACTTATAATCAACTTCTGTTTGCTCCACTGAGTCATGACAACAAAGTTGTTTCTATGTGTCCCAGAACAGAAAAATGCCAATAACAACCAGCCTGGGCAAAATGATGAAGTCAAGGAGCTCTTTGCTGAGGCCAATCAGGTCACCAAAAAATCTCTTGGCCAATTTTAATCACTGGAAAACATTGGAGATATAAATGTCCCTCTATATATGGAGATTTTTTAAAAAATGATATTATATAAGCCAGTTCAACATGAGATTACCTTCTACTCTTAGATTCCAGTCAGGATTAATGTTGTTTGGTTGCATAACTATAAGTACTTCTGTTTTGCTTTTTGTATGAATAGTCTTGTGTTATGACAATTTGCACAAATCCCCTATCTACTTTACAACTGATGTAACAAAGAAGTTCTTTTTTTATTCATGTGTTGTATATATTAGAAAATATGAAATATTTCTCAAACTCCATACTCACTTTTCTTATACATAAAAATCCAAGCTCTTTATTATTACAGTGATACCTCAGTACTCGTCATTTGTTGGTTCCAGGAGGCATGATGACTACCAAAACTGACAAGTACCAAACACATTTTTCCCATAAGGAATAATGTAATTAAATTTAATGCATTCCCAAACCAAAGGCAATGCACATTTTTAAGGCAATATGTGAAAAAATAGGGTTGCATAGCATTACTCTATATGAGAAATAAACCTAAAAATTAAGAAATACTTAGATTAAATAAAATAAAAACTTCACTTTACCTTTACTGAGAAGAGTCCATGACCTAATGGGATCATGGGAGGGGAGTAGTGAGAAGGAGAGGTTACATGGAGGGTTGCTTGGAAGGAGAGTCCCCCTCCAAAAGAACACTGGCCACTTGCACTTCAGGTGTTCTTTTTCTTTTCTGCCTTTTTTCTACTTGCACCACAGGCTCTGACATACTCCGTCCCCTTCTCTAAAAACTTATCGAATGAGGACTGCTTCTGTCTTCTTTTCAAAATTCCTGGAAAGTGTGAAATTGCTTGGTCATTCAATAAATTCACATTTCTGCTTGTCAGAGCTTTGTCCGGATGGTACTTCTCCACAAAGTTTTGAACTTCTGCCCATTTTGCACACATTTCTTTTATCAAGGCACTGAGAACATCCTCCCTTATCTCATCCTCACCTGAAAAAATTTCCACAGTCATCTCTTATTGCTGCTCCTTTGGTAGTTCCTGCAGCTCCTCAGTGCTGAGTTCTTCATGATATTCTCCATTAACTCCTCAACATCAGCAGCATCAATCTCCAGACCCATGGATTTGTCCAAAGACACAATATCCTGCACAACTGTACCCTCTGTACCTATAGGCTTAGGGTCAGCCTCAAGCCCTTCAAAGTCTCTTTGAGTCACAGCTTCTGACCACAGATTCTTCCATGCTGAATTCATTATCCTATAAGAGACTTAGTTCCAGACCTTATCAATAAGGTTAAGGCAGTGCAGGATTTGAAATGCTCCTTCCAGAATTCTGTGAGGGTCAACTGGGTGTCAGAGGTGATCTCAAAGAACCTCTGGAAAAGTGCTTTCATGTACAACTTTTTAAAGTTTGAAATGACTTGCTGGTCCATGGGCTGGATGAGAGGAGTAGTGTTGGTTACAAATCTTTCTCCAGCAAATATTTTTTCACTGAGAGACTGAACACTTCATTTATCCACTTGGTGAAATATTGCCTTATGACCCAAGCTTTGCTGTTTGCCCTCCAGATCATATGGACTTTGCTTTTATGACATTATGCTTCTTGAAAACTTATGGGTTTTTACTATGATAGAATAGTAGAGGCTTGAGTTTTAAGTTCCCACTAGCATTCCCACACAACAATAGAGTGAGCCTGTCCTTCATTGGTTTGTGGCCTGATAATGCCTTCTCTTCTTTTGTGATGTAGGTCCTACTCGGCATTTTTTCCCAAAAAACTCTGGTCTCATAACAGTTAAAAACTTGGTGGGGAATAAAACCTTCAGCCTCTGCATAGTCTTGAAATTCACTGACAAATTCATCAACAACCTTTTTATTAGCACTCGCTGCCTCACCATGCCTCACGAAACTATGGATACTGTGGTCCACTTTTTAAAATTATCAAACCAGCCATGGCTGGCCTTAAAAACTTCAACACTCTTATCATCGGTTCCAGCTTGTTTTTCAAAAGATCAGCATGCAACACTTTCGCTTTTTCACATATCATGGCTTCTGACATTCTGTCGCCCACTAACTGCTTCTCATTTATCCAAATTAATAACAGCTTTTTAACTTCCTGGGTGTTTGGGAACACCGCTTTGTTACTGCTTTAACTCCTTTCAGACACTGTTGTTCTAGGCATACCGTATTCCCTAGCAAGAACAGTAATGTGAATACTGCTCTCATATTGACCTATTATTTCTCTTTTTTACTGAATGGTAGTGCCAAGTGATTTTCTTTTATGCTCAGCACTATCACTGCTCATTTTCTTAGGACCCATGATGAAGAAAAAAAATGCAAAAATACACAAAATGACCACAAAAGCTAAGATAAGACCACAATGGGATGTGCACGGGGCAAGAGCTACCACGTGACTAATGCATGACCCTTGCTTCGGCTGGAAAGGGTAGCGAGTCATGAGGCAACTGATACCTACAAATTCTAGCTTGTGCGTTGAGTACCAAACAAACGACAAATATTGGGACAAAATTTTCACATCAAAATGTGTCAAGTACCAAATTCAACAAGTTTCAAAGCATTTGAATATCAAGGTATGACTGTATTTTAAATTCCAAATAAGTGTACATTTGCTTCAGATAATAGTTATAGTTGAAGAACTTTTCAAGCTAGATCTAGACTTGCTAGCCTTTCTCCTCTCCTCCCCAATCCCACCTCTGAGATTCTAATACCTAGAAAAAGTATCTTTCCCTTAGATACAGGGTTGAAATTTCACTGTTCCACACATTAAAAAAAAAAAAAAAAAGCAACATCCTGACATTTTTATGAATCCAGGAATTTTCATCTTGAGCCAGACCCAAGTTTCATCCATTCAGTATGTTTTGTGAACAGAGGCTTCAAGTGATGTTCCATTGTGGTGCATGATGCAATTTCTCTCAATATCAACCTTAAGAATTAGGTTTACCCAAGTTTCTGTAAGTAGCCATTTTTAGCGCTGTCATTTGTAAAGCTCAAAAAACTCTTTCAACATCATTTGGTTATGTTACCTATTGAAGTACTGAGTACACATAAATTTTTAAAACTTATTTTAAATGTTCTCCCTATTAATAGGTCCATGTATGGGGGGAAGGATTCATTGAATTTTAAATATTTTGAATTAGAAGCACCTACAGAATATTTATTTTGGATGATTTAAGACATCTATGGAAAAGAATCTGATCACAAATGAGTAATATTTAAAACAATAAGAGAAGAAGGACAAGAAAAAGTCCTAGTTGGGGTTGGTTGAAAAAATATTTAATCTGTAGAAAGAGGAAGGGGATCAAGCAACAAGGCTGAGAAAGAAAGATCGAAGTAAACAAAGAAGTCTAGAAATGTGAAATCTCTCAAAAGCCAAAAGAAGACGAAATTAAAAACAAACTCAACATTCAGAATTCAAAAACAAACGTTAGTCAATTGAATACCAATAATTTCCATTAGACTTTGAGAAATAAGACTACCGGTGACATTTACCCTAATTGTTTATAGTGGAATTTAGAGACAGATGCTGATAATAAATACAAAATAAGGAAAAGAAAAGAGCATGTCTACACTCTTCTTTTGAGGAGTTTCCAGAGAAGGGAATGAGAGCATTAGAAGAGTAATTAGAAAAGAATGTAAGTTTGAGGAGGTATTTTTTTAAATATGAGAGATTAGACCATAGTTAGAGAATGCTGGGAATATGATGGAAATAAAGAAGAGAAAGGGAATAAACAGAGAAACACATATTTTAAAGGAGACAGGCCAAGGATGGGTTCAGGAGTAGAGATGAAGTCAGAAGCTTTGAACAGAGGCAAGAGGTACCCTTCTTCCAAGCCTGGAGGAAAAGACAGTCAAGATGGTTAAATCTCCATAAAATGTGTGTGAACTATGAGTAAGGAGTGTAGGGTGTACCCTTAAGGTGACCTCTAAGAGGACTGCTGAAAGTGAGAAGCTCAGAGTTATTTAGAGGATTTTGGAAATGTTGAAGGTAAGAAATATCAGGTGAATAAAATAAATCTAGGTGCTCACCAAGGACAAGCTGAAAATACAGCTTGCATACACTTTTTTTTCTGCATCAATCAGAACTTCGGTGATTATTTTTCAGCAACATTAGGATAACTAAGGCAATGGCAGTGATATTGGGGAAAAGTGAACACACCTTAAG
Organism: Tolypeutes matacus; assembly: GCA_026826555.1. Taxonomy (NCBI): domain Eukaryota; kingdom Metazoa; phylum Chordata; class Mammalia; order Cingulata; family Chlamyphoridae; genus Tolypeutes; species Tolypeutes matacus. Next base: position 23,666,672 of record JAKSZT010054458.1, on the reverse strand, counting down.
TATTATGAAGATGTTCAGTACTTCCAGAGAGTCAGAGTATCTTTCTTTGACTCTTCTATTCTTGTTTTTAAAAAAATTTAATTATCATTTTTAAATAAGCTTTAGATTACATAAATGTTACATTGAAAATTCCCATATACCTCATCTCCCCCACTCTTTTCCCCATTAACAACATCTTTCATTAGTAAGGTACATTTTTTTACAATTAATGAACACATATTGAAATAACATTACTAACTATAGTCTATAGTTTACATCATGGTTTACACTTTGCACAGCACAAATTTATAGATTTTGACAAAATGTATAATGGCCTGTATCCATCATTGCAATGTCATGCAGAACAATTCCAATGTCCCACAAATGCCCCATGTTGCACCTATTCTTCTCTATTCCTCCTCTCAGACCCTCTGGTGATCCCTGCCTTTATATCAATGTTACAAGTTCTTCCATTACTATCATAATAAGTCTACTTTAGTTTGTTAAAATAAGCCTTATATTACTTAGCCTAAGAATGCTGTGCAAATTATGGAGTGTTAGATTTTGGAACTGGCAAAAACTTCAATACTTGACCAACTTCAGCCTCCATAATTTCATGTAAGTTAAGACATTCTTTTTATAAATGATGTGACCAAGCCTCAAAGAGTTGTCCAAAGTCAACAGCTAGATAATGGCAGAATTGGAAATGTTGGGTGTCAGTAAGGGATATTCCACCTGGAAAACACGAGGACCACAATTCCTGGGGTGATGGATTGTTGAGATTCATTTAGTTACTTACAGGACTACATTAAATTTCATCCAGTCTGCACTTTAAGTATATATTGGAGTTTTATTCTGCAAATGGGTTTTGCTTTGGTTTTTATATATATATATATATATATATATATATATATATATATATATATGCATATATGTGTATTTGCTTACAAAAATGTTATATATATATATATATACATATATTTTAAGAGGTGCTTAGATTACCCAAAATATTACATGGAACCCACCGGGATTCCCATGTTGCCCACCTCCCACACCTCCCACCACATCCCACACAAACATCTCCCACAAGTGTGGCCCACCACCCTCAATGAACTTACACATCCTGGAGCCTTGCCACCAACCATAGACCACAGTTCACACTGTAGACCACACTCTCTTCCACTCAGTTCTGAGTGGTGTGTGCTGATTTAAAATGGCCTACATCCGTTGCCACAACAGTACACAGGACAACCTCCAACTCCCAAAGAAGCCCTTGTTTTTCAACTGCTCATCCCCTCCCTACCCCAAAAGTGTCAAGTGGCCACTGGCTCCACCTCATTGTTATAATTTCTTGCATTGCTAGAATCACCATATGTGAACAAGAGAATACCATCAAGTCCACTCTAGTCCATAGTTCTTCCCCCAATCCTGAGGGGACTGGGATGGTAAGACACATCATTTTCTAAAAGTATCATTAGTAGAAGTAAAGTCCTGCTGTTTCAAGGTTTTCACCTTTTTCCCGCTTGGAGGCCTTAGAAGAAAGCCTAAGTAATGAACATATGTAATATGCATATATGAATACATAACAAATAGAAATATTATTGATTTGTTTAATATTATTAAACCTCTTTCATACGCAATACTAAGCATTTGAGGGTTACAGATAATTCAACTAAAAATATAGCTATTCAATGTCTACTATGTTCTAGATACAAATATAGAAATGATTAATTATGGAGTGGTAAGGTTTCTATTACAGTGGTCCAGGCAGGAAATTATAAAAGCCTGAACCTAAGCAATGGAAGTGGAAATAGTTACATGAGGGTGGACTCAGTTTACTTATGTAGTACTGTCAATGGGAATTGGCATTGGATTAGATAGGGACAGTGAACAGGTGGACGATTCCTATGCCTTGAGTTTCATTAGCATTTGTGGGACTAGCAGTGATGATTTGGGAGTTAATAGACTGCTTAAAAATATAATAACAACCACGTATAGTCTCCCAGAAAATGTACTTGGTAAGCGAAGAAAATTTTGCACACAGTTTCAGAAACCTCATGGTCTCCCTGAAATCCATTCATAATCTCTCTTGATCTCAAACATGCTTTAAACAGATTTAGAAGATTTGGGATTAAAATTCCATTTGAAAGAAAATTAATATTGCTTTTTCATCATTTTTATTATTAATGTGTATATTTTCATGCAATTATTTTTATGTACATGTTCTCTTAGACTCTTTTAAGTTCTTTGTATTTAGGGTGAAATATTTCATACAGCTGTCATGAAAAACAATGGATATGAACCATGTACACCATACTAGGTATTACATATATATCAGTGTTACGAACAGATAGAATGCCTTTGTTGTTAAGAACATAGAGTGATTACAAATTTGACAGGTGATTTGAAGGTAAATTGTGGGGAGCTATGAGGGCATTCTCAGTATGGAGATGTAGATGAAGGTAGAGAGGTGGCGATGTTAGGGAATATCATTCTTGGGAAGTGAACATATATATATATATAATATGAATGCATAAAATAATGAATGATAAATGAATAAATTTGGTTGAGTTCCTATAGGCTTATGTTTTTTATTTCCAATATAACAGTTTTATTGAGGTATAATTCACATATCATAGAACTCATCCATTTAAAGTGGATGATTTTTAATATATTTAAAGTGCTATATTTAAATCATCATGATAAAATTTTGAACATTTTTATCATTTGAAAGAGAAACTATGTATCCATTAGCAGTCACTCTATATCCTTCCTCTTCCCCCAAACAACCACTAATCTACTTTCTGAACCATATATTTGCCTATTCTGGATACTTCATATAAATGGAATCAAATAATTTGATTGGCCTATTGTGTTGGCTTCTTGCACTTAGCATAATATTGTCAAGGTTTATGTATGCCATTAGCATGTATCAACACTTCCTTCATTTTCATGGCTGAATAATATCCCATTGTATGGATATGCCACATTTTTTCCTCCTTTCCTTTCAGCATTTGATGGACATTTGAGTTGTTTCTATTTTTGGGTTGTTAAGAATAATGCTACTATGAATATTCATGACGAAGTTTTTGAGTAAACATAAGTTTCTGTTTCTCTTGGGTATATACATAGGAATGGAATTGCTGGATCATATGGTAACTCTATGATTAACCTTTTGAAGAACTGTCAGACTATTTTCCTTAACTTTCTTTTAAATCTTTTTGTTTGTCTTATTGCTGCTATCTCTTGTTTTGGATAATAGATGTTTTCTGGAAAATTTCCATTTGAGTTGAATTATTTGTAATGGAATGATATTCCATGTGTTCTAAGGAAGTTTGATATTTAATGGCATCTGGCTTTTTAAGACTCATATAAAAGCTCCAAATTAAGAAACAGAAAACCTGAATTCCAAGACTGAGCTCCAACTCACCAAGTGACATAGGCATTACTTTTAACCCATAAAAAAGTTATTTTTGTGAGAAAAAGTTTAGCTCAATATTTAGGGGCTAATGAAAAATATGTCAGGAAGAAACATTAAATCTTGGAGCCACCCATTACTAGTGTCATAAATTACAACAGGTTTAGATCAGGATGTCCAGTAAACAAACAAATAAAACAAAGCATAGATAAATTACTTCAGGGAAAATATGATTGGGATACTAATCCTTTTAATTTAATTTATAATCGAAAGAAGCAAATACTTCAAAATGAGAACTACATCGTTATCCATTTATTTCCCCATAACCTGCCCCTCCCCCTGCCTTTCCACAGAGCTTTATTTTCAGCCTTTTAGTTGCCACCATTTATCCAAAAACCAGGCAGAATAGGAAGAGAAATAGGAAAATTAAAGAACCTGAATGATTAACCCCTAATGCTGAAATTCAGAATTTCAGTTTGGAATCAAACGTTCAACAGCTCTGAGATTCCAGGGAAATCAGGTACTGCTGAATTCCTGGAGCTTAAAGGGCACAGCAGCTGTTTTATAGCTGCCATTATTAGTTCCTTGGGTTTTGTTTTTGTTTTTATTTTGTTTTATAGGTAGGCTGAATCTCCAGCCTTTTATTGTATAAAGAAGAGAGTTTGGCTGGAAATGGAAAAAGATATGCTGGCAAACTGTCATATTTGCACCATTTCTTCTATGACAAAGAGAGATATGCTATTCAATTACCATTCAGCATGCATATATTGACAGCCTAGCATGCAAAACATTCATCTGGGCACGATGCTATTCAGAGATGAATAACACCCATTGCTCTCCAAAAAATGTATTATCTAAAGCACACGATAACTCTTATATATGTTGAAAATGAATAGAGATCATTATCATTAGATCAGTAAATAAAGATGCTAAGAAATGCAGAGGAAATTCCAGAAGAAATAGATAAGGCTTTGGAGAGAGGGTTTGGTTCCATTTAAACTAAGCCCTGGAGGACTAATCATATTCCTTCTGGTAGAGGGGCAAGGGCAATCTAGACAGAGGGCACACTAGGAGTAAAAGCAAAAAAAAAAAACACAACAGTATATTATCCCTGTATAAGGAAGAAGAGTTTTATCCAAAGAATATTCAAGAAAAACCTTACATAGGATCTTCCACAAATTCCCTAGCTATTTCAAATGACATCTAAGTTGGACAGCCTTCCAAGAACCTTGCCATTCTGTTTTCTTCATGATTATCAAGGTCAAGGAATCTTTTCCTTCTAACTTATCACACCACTGAGGGAAAACAGAGGCCCCAAGTCTCCAAGAGGATTTGTTCAGGCTTGCCATGTGACTCAGTGTAGAGGGAGGGATGTTTCCACCCAAGGACAATGCCCACATAATACACATACTAGCCCATCATTAAACTCATCTCCTGAGGACAGGGACATTCAGAAAGTATCTTTTGGATGAATCAATGAATGAATGAAGAGGAGACCAGCAGGCAATTGATATGGCCTAAATGGGGAGCCTAGAGGAATTTTCTTGGAAATGGGTTGAACAGGTTCTCAATTCTTGCATTGTGAAATCCCTTCAGGAAGTGTTTAGATACTCAGAGATCTGTTTATAGTGGTTTCTGTAGAGGCCATGGAATTCACTTGACGTTTGAAGCTCTGAGAGGCAAAGATGGAGAAGAAAGAAATATCTCCAATTGGCAAACAGTTGCTTATGAAATAATTTAACTCTAAATCTGCCAGTCTCAATATGTGAGTTGAAGGGTTGATAATCTCAGTCTATCTATCATTTGTTTAGCATTGCCATCTATGTATTCAGAAAAAGTAATTCAGTTTTATTTAATTAAAAAAAAATTATAACCCAAGAGACAGAAAAGATATTTTCAAAAATGAGTAAGATATAGAATTTAATATGTGTCAGGAACATCTGCTTCTATAGTCTTCAAAGGGTGTTGTTTAAGGAGGAAACTGAATAAAATAAAGAACTGAAATTATTGATTAGTTTAATCAAGAAAGTACCTTCATCTGAATAATTTGGACTCTAAAATCAATATGGGCTTGAATAATTGAAACAAGTCAAACAAACAGGTTAATAATAAACATTTGATTAACAATATTGTACAGTCTGTGTCAACTTATAGTTTTAATCAAAATATATATGTAACATATAAATTAAGGCAAAAATAAAGATGAATGTAATGAACATTTGTGAATAAACTGAGACATAAATAGACACAAGTGATAAGAAAGCAAAGAACTACCCTTAAAAGAATTAACTTTGAAAGACAAAGTAAAAAGAAAAAACAATTTTACTTTTCCTCTGTATGCATCAAAATCATATATAATTTTTAATTGCATTATGTGTGGTCTAACCAGTTATGCAAATTTCTTACTATATCAGACATCTTAACTGTGGCTGAACTTTTTTGTCATAACACCACATTTTGGCATATTCCTATCACTTATTTTCTTGCAATACAATATTACAGATACAGGAGAAGCTCCTTGCACACTCTTCCCCAGATTCATCCTACCCTTCTTCTCTCCCGTGGGAAGAATGCCTCTTATTGGGCCAAGGACTCTTTTGTGTGCTGGGAATTCTGCAGTGAGTAAAACGGACAACTAGTCCGCTATCACGGACCTTGCGTTCCATTGTGTGTGGGGGACAGGCAATGTAAATTAAAAAGTACATTATGCTGACAGAGTTGATAATTTTATATTAAGGAAGAAGTTTAGCTCTAAAAAGATCTCTCTATAAAGTGCATTGAATCAATTGCATTTGTTGTTCTTAATAATCCAACATTTAAGATTTGGGTTAAGGGGGTTGTTTGTGTACACTGCTGAGCATCTCTTTTTCTTTGTAGTGTAATTTTTATCACCCTGACAATTTCTCAGATTTTATGAATAATTTAATCTAAGGAGGATAGGCTAATTATGCAGTCACAGGAGGCACCAAACTTGCTGTAGTGTCTACATTTTAGTGAATTCACTTGGCTCATTTTCTGCAGTCAATAGAGGATCTCAAGCTTCTGGCAGGAGCCTGCATGAAGTCATCTCTCCCACCTTCACTTGACCTCAGCCCCAGGTCTACAGAGCTTGGCAGCAATGTTTCATAATTCATCGAGACACATCAATTCCATACCAGTCCTGCCCTCCATCCTTGGTGAGTTTAACTAAGAAATGAAGAAAGCAATGCTCAGTTATGAGAAATGATATTTTTCCCCATTCAGAGGTTTATTTATTACAGAACATGATTTTTCTTTGAGGAATTAAAAATAGGATCTGATCTAAAAATCTAACACTACTTCTAGCATTTTTTTAAAAAGTTGTTTTATGGAGATCAACATCTCTTACTTATTTTTATATATTAATCATTGTCAGAAGGAAGGTCAAAAGCATAATGTATAAGACAAACAAAATATCCAGTAAGAGATATTTTCAGGCTATTTCTGGCCTACTAACAATAGAATATACCAATAAAAAATTTGTGTGTTTCAGTCAGGTTCAGAAAAATGCACCTGAAATAGAGCAGTAAACTGATACATTTGCAGCCTCATTCAGTGGAAACCATATTGTATAATGTTATTATAAACACGCTCACACAACAGGAACAGATTTAGGGCTATTGATCTTGAAGCTAATATTAATCAAGGAAGTTACAGATGAGTCTTTAAACAGTCCAATAAACAAAATGCAAATAAAAAAAATAAAGAAACTGAGCTCTAATAATTTGACCTGGTTATATTTTGAATACTTTTTTCTCCTGGAGATAATCAGGAATGAACCAATATTTACTGAGAATCCACTTTGCATGTGCAAGCCATTTTGCTAGACCCTAAGGTTCAGGTATTGTTCGTACTTTAAATGCCATCTTTTTTTGGCTGGAGGATCAAAAGGGCTGAACAAAGGACTCTAGAATCTCATCCGCCTTAGTCATGGTGGAGACCACTTACTGATTTGCAAAGTTCAATTGTGGTTCACTGAAGCATCAAGAATCTGCCACAGGCACTCGGAACACTGGGCTTTGGAGAACACAAGCAAGGACTTTCTTCCTTCATTTGGTATGTCTCAGCATTCTGAAGGTTGTCCAACTCTGGGAGCTCACCAAGTTTCACTTCATCCATTAGGCCTGGAGTAAAGAGCAAACCTGCAAATTCTGTCAAAATTGGTGATGTATGGCTGCTGAGAAATTCAAATTGCTTCAAGTGCAGGAGCCAACAGTGTAATGTCCAACTACAGGATGAGATCACAACTTCATGCACTCACTCTCTCTGTGAGCTGCATTTTATATGTATGGGGGAGAGCCAAAGCATGAGTTCATTGAAGAAATGGCAAAATGCTTCTCCTTAACCCTCTACCTTCCACGTATTCAACCAGACCCAATATGGCTATAAATCACACTAAGCAGAGCACGGCACCACATAGATCCCTAGCGATGATAGACTTGAGTGAAACAGTTACATGGAGACGAAAATGCAAATCTAATTGAACTGAAATTCTGCAGGGCATCATCATCATATCATAAAGTTTGGCTGCTCTCCATAACTTTTAAAATATCATAGACCCTTGTCATAGCATCTACCCTTGCATGAGTTACTCATTATATATTTTTCGTGCATAATGGCAACAAATAAGTTTCAAGTGAGCGGTAAAGCTGAGATGTTTGTTTATGAAGAGGGTTTAAATTCCACCGAGGCTTTTTGTAAAAGCATTTGGCAAATGTAAAAGCATTGTGCTCAAAGCATTTTGGAGGCCCTCTTTCTCTTTGGTCCATAGAAAGAGAAACCAGTTGTTTCTAGGTTTCAGGAGACAAAATGTCTGCTTACAAGAGGGGGATCGAATATATGTTCAATGGAAGATTAAGATGGTATGTGGCCATTAGGAAGAAGTTTTAACAAAACATAGCCTCATAAAGAAGCAGTTTTGAAAAATAAATGTAGTAAAATTTATTTAGGATTCTTGCTTCAAAGCAGGCTTTCAAATTTCTAAGAGAGTAAAAGAGGCCCCCCAAATCCATGGAGGGGTTGCTCATGAAAGAATGCTGAGATGACCTTGGCTACAATGCAGTTCCTCTCCCTTTCTTTCTCCCATGCTCATTGTTTTCCATGTTTTTCCCATATGTAGCACTGCCAGATAAAATACATGATCCCCAGTTCTAAGTGTGTATTTCAGATAAACAACTAATAAAATTATCTGTTTATTAATTGAAAAAATACCTGTTCACTGAAAAAAATTATTTGTTATCTGAATTCAGATTTAACCTGGCATCTTGTAATTTTATTTGTCAAGTCTGGCAACCCTGCCTATATCCCATTCAGTCAATCCCACCCCAGCTTAATTGCAGGCAGAGAAAAAGATTGTAATTAATGTTAGCAACCAAAGAATGCACCGTCGAAGGAATCAGGTTGGCCTAATACCTCTGGCTCTCTGTAGACTCAGTTTAACTGAGGAAATAGTTCTTTACCATGTGTCTTTCTGTCCAGTCCTTACATCCTTTCCCCGCGCCCCCCCCCCCCAGCATTAACTGCTTTCCCCTTAAGCTAATGGTTTGAGTAAAGTAAAAGATAGGGTGGTAAAATGGTTTGTCCCCTAGAGAGCTATCTCAGGCGAGGGTCCCCACGCTATCTGCAGAGGACACCCTCAGTGGGAGGAGTTACTGAGTTCAGCCTCCAGGTTTTTGTTCTTCATTCTTCTTCTTCAGCAGAATCTTGGGCAAACACCCCTGTTGAATCACCCACTTGGTTTGGCCCACTAATTTTTGCATATTTTTGCTATGGATATTAAACAGAGTCTTGAGATAAAAAACGAAAACACCACTGTGTTGCTACTCTCACACATTCGCGGTGGAAAAATATTTTCAAATATGCATTGCCTTGGACTGGTTTAATGAGAGAATATAGGAAGAAAAAATTATTAAGCCTTAAGTATTGTTGTATACCCATTGAGAGGGTAGAAAACCGAAAACTCTTGCAGTAAAGAAACCACGATTGATTGATGCAAGTCATGGAAATGTGTCAAATTTAACAGCTTTCAAGCACTATTTTACAAATTGCACATATTTTCTATCTTATGTAAAGTTGTAAAGATTTAAATTGGCAGTAAGTTATATCTGTTTTAGTCTCAGTAAATTATATAAATAACTTTCATGATGTACAAAATTTCTCACTAACACATTGTTACAACACATTTTCATCTTTACTCCATAGATCATATATAGACCATAGAATGCACCCAGAATGCAAACTATAAAGCAGAAATTAAAGTTTAGCATGCACTAGGAAAATAAGGAGCATTCCTTTGTAAGTTGGAAGCAAAGCTTTCCAAGTGATAAGACAAAATACCACAAATCTGCTAATAAATCTGCCAATAAAACTTTCTTTCTAAATATATTCAAAGGGAGATTAGTTACTCTCTTGTGAGTAACATTTAAATATGTCTGTCTACTATGACTTGGAATATATGTTCCATGTGTCTCTTCAATGTTATAAATACAATTCTACCTAATTTTAAGGAACACCAATCCTTGGTATTCTTTGTCTTATAGTCACATCACTTTAGTCTATGCCTCAGTCTTCCCAAAGTCTTCCCCTTTGGGTCAGTATGTGTCTCAGATCCCCCTCTCCTTTTTCTTATAAGAACACAGGTCTTTAAATTTAGGACCCACCCTAAATCCAGGATGATCTCACCTCAAGATCCTTAACTTAAATACTTCTGCAAAGAATATTTCTAAATAAGGTCACATTCATAGGTACTGGGGATTAGGACTTGAAAATATGTTTTGGGGTCCATAATTCAAACACTATACCACATAAACTCATTACTTCCCAATTACTCTCTCTCCCAAAGTCCATTCTATACTTCTGTATTACTTTTGTACATCTCTAGCCCAAATATGAAATGTCTAAAATTAAACTCATGTCTTTGCTCCATCACTTGGTTTTCCTTTGGTGCTTTCTTCCTCTCCCTTAGTATTTCTATTCTGTCCATTGTCTCATCATGATCATACAACAGCAAACTCTCCCTCTTATCTTCGCTTTTTCATCCCCACTGCTTCTACCGTACTTCAGTTCCTTTCGGGTTATTGTTTGAATTACTCCAGAAGCCTTCTTCTAAGTCTTGATGACTCCAGTCAGGGATGTGAATGTTCTGGTTCTTTGATTAAAAAGCTAGGCACCTTGCAATATAACGAAGCTGTATGTGCATTGTATTTTATAGCAATTACCTTTTGAATAGTATGTCTTACAAGCAGTGATCAATATAACTCCTACTTACAAGTATTTATAGACAAAAAACTACTTTGTGTTATGATTTTTCAAGCAGTGATTTGTGTGGGTTCATGGAGAGTTTCTTCCACTTGGAGGCTTGGGATGACCTATTTCAGTTCACCCAAGCTCATTTAAAATAATGTGGGGAAAAGTGGAAGGTGTGGGGAATGGGGAATATGGGAATTCCATATATATTTTTTTGGTAACATTTTATGTAATCTAAGTATCTTTTAAAAATAAATTTTAAAATATATTTAAAAAAATAAAGAACTAATCAAAATTAAACTTGAAACTTTATCTTTCTAATACAAAGTTATTTGACTTTAAAGAATATTAACCATAATAAGAATATATAATGATTTATGAAAAAGCCTCATGTTCATAAGTAGATGTTAGGAGAAGATGTTATATATTTTTAAAAATGGATTAATCCAATTGAAGGAAGAATATATTTAAATAATAAGCAAGGGATTGAATGCCTTTGGCTTAAAGATCACAAAGATCAATAAAATAAGAAGACTTGTCAAATTTCTACCAACTGATGAAGGATTTTCTGTAGTACAGAAAGTTGAAGAAAAAGATATTAATGCTAATGTGCACTAAAATAAAGGACAGACTGACAACTTTGAATGGATATTGATTAGAGAAAAATATGTGATTGTTGGAATCAGTGCAATTTCTGTTCCAAGATCCAAATTAAAATCGAGGAATTACTAGTTGTATTTTGAACGTTTTTCTTCAAAGACTGTTCATAAAATGGAAGGTGTAGACAGGTCAATAATTTACAGGACATATGAAGTTAATGAAAAGGTTTCTGGTTTTATTTTTTTAAATTCCAATAATCTATCCTTCTGCATATAGGAATTTCTTATTCTCATCTATAATGGATTATAAAGCCAGTTAACATTTCACTGGCACATAATTGCAAAGCACTTTGCAAATATAAAATATTATGTAAGTGCCATAGAATACATTACTTCATACTTAATCTTCAAGCAACAAGTAATGAACAATGCAGTATTATAGAATAGCCTTTCTAAGGAAAATTTAACTTCCCTATATGGCTTTAGGAGATTTCAGAATATTATATAACTTTTAAAAGTTTGATTGAATTTTAATCAATATATTTAATGCTATTTGGTTGTCTGGCTTTAAATAGGTGCATATATAATATAGTATATGCAAGACTATATATGCATATATAAAATCTTCCACTTCTTCCATAAGGTAATAATTTTCATTCTAGGACTCATATATTTATTGCCCCATGATGAAACACTTATTAAATATACTGACTATGCTAAACAGTAAACATAATTTGCAACAGAAACAGCCTTTTAGAAGCTGGTATTTTTCAATGATCCTTTATTCTAAGAATCTTTGTTTTTTTCCTTTAAATCAGATTTTCGGGGGAGTGATTAAAGAAAGAAAGCATGAGTGCATTCTACCTGAAGAAAGAGCCCTGGGAAGGTGGCAAACTGAAGATGGTTGTGAACTGAGGCTGTAGCACACAACGAGGAAGGGAGCTGCTCCTAGGTCAGCTGCAAACTGATTTTAATTCACCACGTTTCAAATTGTTTAGGAAGATTAAATTAGTCTCAACAACTTCATCTGTTTTCAATGCTTGGCACTTTCAGATACTCACGTTTTAATGAAAAAAAAATGGGGTCAACAAGATACCCCAAAACACAGAGATTTGTATCAGTTTTCGGAACTGTAAAGTTTCATACAGTCAGATGAGGTAAAGAAAAATTTCAAAAATCAACATCTTGATGGATGATGCCCTTTGAGTTAACTGGACTGATTCCAAAAATTGTGGACCTTATCATTCACAAGAAAAAGGCATGTTTGTCAGGTCTGAGGGAAAAATAATCAAATCTCCCCTACTGATTTTGGTGTTTTTTTTTTTTTTTTTTTTTTT
>JAKSZT010054458.1:23548994-23649076 GCA_026826555.1 Tolypeutes matacus | reverse complement strand
AGGATTTTAGCATCTAGGTTCATTAGAGAAATTGGTCTGTAATTTTCCTTTCTTGTGGTATCTTTATTTGGTTTTGGTATTAGGGTAATGTTGGCATCATAGAATGAGTTAGGTAGTATTCCTTCTACTTCTATTTTTTGGAAGAGCTTAAGTAGAATTGGTGTTAGCTCTTTCCGGAATGTTTGGTAGAATTCAGCTGTGAAGCCGTTTGGTCCTGGACTCTTCTTAGTTGGGAGGTTTTTAATGACTGAGTCTATCTCTTTACTTGTAATTGGGCTGTTGTGTACATCTATTTCTTCTTTCATCAATGTCGGCTTTTGTGGGTTTCTAGAAACTTGTCCATTTCCTCTAAATTGTCATTCTTGTTGGCATATAATTTTTCAAAGTATCCTCTTATGATACTCTTTATTTCTGTGGGGTCAGTAGTGATATCACCTTGCTCATTCCTTATTTTATGTATTTGCATCTGTTCTCTCTTTTTCTTTGTTAGTGTGGCTAAGGGTTTGTCAATTTTGTTGATATTCTCTAAGAACCAGCTTTTGGTTTTGTTTATTGTTTCCAGTGCTGTCTTATTCTCTACTTCATTGAGTTCTGCTCTAATCTTGGTTATTTCCTGTTTTCTACTTCCTTTAGGTTTAGTTTGTTGTTGTTTTTCCAATTCCTCCAAGTGTGCAGTTAGGTCTTCAATTTTAGCTTTCTTCTTTTTTAATATATGAATTTATGGCTATGAACTTCCCTCTCAGGACTGCTTTCGCTGCATCCCATAGGTTTTGATATGTTGTGTTGTCGTTTTCATTAGTTTCAAGGTAGTTACTGATTTCTTTTGAAATTTCCTCTTTGACCCACTGTTTGTCTAAGAGTGTGTTGTTTAACTTCCATATCCTTGTGCCTAACCTGTTTCTCTGGCCCTTATTGATTTCCAACTTCATTCCGTTGTGGTCAGAGAAATTACTTTGTCTGATCTCAATCTTTCTGAATTCATTGAGTGTTGTTTTGTGGCCTAGCATGTGGTCTATTTTGGAGTATGTTCCATGTGCACTGGAGAAGAATGTAAATCCCGCTGTATTTGGGTGTAGTGTTCTGTATATGTCTATTAAGTCCAAATCTTCTAATGTATTGTTGAGTGCCTTAGTTTCTTTATCTCTGCCTAGATGTTCTGTCTAATGATGATAGTGGTGTGTTGAAGTCCCCTGCTATAATTGTAGAGGAATTTATTTCTCCTCTTAGTTTTCCCAGAGTTTGCCGCACGTATTTTGAGGCACCTCGATTAGGTGCGTAAATGTTGATGATTGTTCTCTCTTCTTGAGAGATTACTCCTTTTACTAATATTTAGTGTCCATCTTTGTCTCTTACAATAGTTTTGCATTTAAAGTCTATTTTGTCTGATATTAGAATAGCTACCCCTGCCCTTTTTGGCTATTGTTAGCTTGTAAAATGGTTTTCCAGCCATTCACTTTCAGCCTCCTTGAATCCCTGGGCCGAAGGTGGGTTTCTTGTAGACAGCATATAGATGGATCATATTTTCTTATCTGTTCTGCCTATCTGTGTCTTTTGATTGGTGAATTTAATCCATTAACATTCAGTGTTATTACTCGTAACGAATTTCTTACTTCAGTCATTTTTTCTTTGGGTTAATGTACGTCATATTTTGTTTTGTTTCTCTTTTTGACTTTTCAGTTGTTTTTAAACTCTCCTCCAACTCTCTCTCCTTTGTTTTTTCCTTTCAACTTGTAGAGATTCCTTTAGTATTTCTTGAAGTGCTGATTTCTTCTTGACATACTCTCTTAATTGCTGTTTATCTGTGAATATTTTGAACTCTCCATCATTTTTGAACGCCAATTTTGCTGGATAGAGAATTCGTGGCTGGAAGTTTTTTTCTTTTAGTGTTTTGACTATGTCATACCACTGTCTTCTTGCCTCCATGGTTTCAGCTGAGAAATCAGCACTTAATCTTATTGTGCTTCCCTTGTATGTGATGGTTCTCTTTTCTCTTGCTGCCTTGAGTATTTTCTCTTTGTCTTGAGCATTGGACAATTCGACAAGTATATGTCTTGGAGTTGGCCTGTTGGGATTTATACTATTTGGAGTGTGCTGTGCTTCCTGGATCTGCACATCCATCTCTCTCAATAGAGTTGGGAAGTTTTCAGCCATAACTTCCTTCAACACTCCTTCTGCTCCCTTTCCCTTCTCTTCTCCTTCTGGGATGCCCATAATGCGTATGTTTGTGCGTCTTGCATTACCGGTTAATTCCCTGAGACCATACTGTATTTTTTCTATCTTTTTGTCTATCTTTTCTACAATCTCTTTGATTTCAACTGTATTGTCTTCCATATCACTAATTCTTTCCTCTGCCTGTTTAATTCTGCTGCCATGTGAGTCCAGCGTCTTTTTCATTTCTTGACTTGTGTCTTTGTTCGCCATCATATCCATTACCTTTTTAGGTGTGTTAGCTATTTCTTCAGTATGTTCTCCCAGTGTCTTCTTTATATCCCTAATCTCTTCCTTCAGTTCTTTCAGTTGGTCCATGATATTTGTTTGGATAGCTTTGATTAGTTGTTCGATGTATTGCATTGCTTCCTGGTTTTTATTTTGTGCACTGGACTGGTCCATGTTTTCCAGTTTCTCAGAGTCATTTGTATTTTTCTGTTGCCCTCTGGTCATCATATTATCTTGATTATAATCAGTTGATTAGCTTTTCTCTATGCTCTAGAATTTTATTTATCTGTTTGTTCTGCGTGTGAGTTAAGTTTTCTCTTTGGCAGTTTTTCTTCTTATTGTATTTCCTTGCTTCTTTCTATGTTCCCTTGAAGGCAAAAGGTTAGGGCCAGAGGAATCAAAAGATGTAAGGAAGGCAGAAGGATAATAGAAATATTGATAAAAGTTAGAAGAGGGGCAAAATGAGACTTAATGAGATGAATATTTAACTTGAGTAGGCAGTGTAGAGTACTTGGAAAAAATATGGAGTTCCTACAATGGACTGGGAAAACAAATGGAGGAATATATATATATATATATATAGTGATTTAGAAGGCTTTTTTGATGCCTCTAAAGACAAATTTTGTTGGCTTTGCTGCTAAATTGAATCTCAATTTAGGAAATAGTAGTTTTAGGTCACCATTCCAGAACTCACCAGAAGTAAAGAAGAAATGAAAGCCTTTTGTTCAAAGAATCCCTGAATATTTCTGCACCATCTGACCCATGTGCTTGCAGTGTAGTTAATTTATTCATTCATTCTGTCATTTATTCATTAAAAATGTATCTCTGAATTATTTTTGTGTTCCAGGTATTAAGTGAGAATGTGACTATAACAGCAATGTTTCAGGAAGTTCACAGTGGATATCAGAAAATAAATAATTTTAATGTGATTTAACAGCTGATAGTATAGATATATGTAAGGTGAGGAGTCTCTAACTGCCTGTAAGTTCAAACAGGTCAAGAAAAGTTACTCTGAATAAGTGAGTTTCAGTTTCTTTGAGTATAGCAAGAAAGGCTATTCTGAGTAGAAGGGCTGAAAATGCTGGGTCAGGTGTGACAAAAGAGTATAATGCACACAAAACCTGTGCTTGGAATATAGATGATATATCAAAGAGCAGGAGGAAATATAGCTAGAGAGGGAGGCAGTGATAAAATCAGGGAGGTGCTTGTATGTAATACTAATGAGTTTGAACTTTATCATAAAGGCATTAAAGAGACTTTAAAGGATACTTGTTGAATATGCATGTAAGTCCAGAATCCTTTGAATGCATCTTCAAGTTGAAATCTTGGCAGCTAAGATGCTCTTATATGACTATGCCATATATGTATGTGTGTGCAAGTATGTGTTTATATATTACATATAAACATATAAATTTTCGGTATGTAACATCAAGGTAAGAGCATGATCACCATGATGGTATCATGGTGTTCTGGGTCCAATAACAGGCCTGGCACATAGTGGACACTCAATAAATGGTGATGGAAAGTATGAATAAATGGATTCTAAGCAGGGGAGTGAGATGAGCAAGAAAGCCATTCTCAGACTATGGAATGGAAGACAATCTGGAAGGAGGAACAAATGGAGATGAATAGCATGTTATTGTAGTGATTTGGAGAAAAATGACGAGAGGCTGAATTCAAGCAGCAGACAGGATTAAAATGATGGGAGAGAATTAAAAAACATTACTGATAGAACTTGACTAATAATCAGATGATGGGGTTTCCGGAGTGATAGAATGTAGGATAACTCCCAGCTTTCTTGCTTAGGCTAATGAGTAGATGGATGGCAGGCCATCCCTCAGGGAGTGAAGAGAAGGTGAAACAATTTTGGGATGTATAAATAGTGAGTTTTATTTTAGACATGTTGATTTTGAACTCTTGGTGTGACATCCAGGGTTGAGTAGGGACCTAGATTGGGGATTCTGAATTTTAGGTGGTAGATGAAGCTCGGGGGGTGGGGTGGGGGTCGGGGTGGAAGATTTCTCAGAAAGAATGATTAAAGGAAAAAGAGAAAAAGGATTGAATCTAGAAACTTAGAACATAAGAAAAGAAATTTATACAGGAGACTGAGAAGAAACTTCCAGAGAGGTAGGAACAGAACTAGGAAAGTATGGTCCAATGGAAGCTAAGAAGGAAAGTAGATACATTCTTTCTATCCAAGACAAATTAAAGAAAATAAAAGCTAAAAAGTAAAACATAGGGACATGAAGAGGAAAAAGGCAAATAAGCAAATATTTGGGGCCTTCTCTTCTTTGAAGATTATAAGGATCCTTGATTGGGTAACACGTTTAAAGCACAATCAAACACATTTTTAAAGGGCTTTTCCACTTTGATATTAAACAAACTGATCTTCACATGGAAAAGTAACCCAATGTTGATACTTTACCTTTAATTCAATTCTCTTTAACATCATGTCCCTCTAAAACACACAATGAGCACAATGATAAAATTCCCGTGAATATCAATAACAAGGAGACAGCAGCACCCCTGTCTCAGAGGCTAGGAAAGTCTCACTTTCCTCCCTAAACGAACCAGCCTCCACACTTGGGTTTCCCTTACATCAGAGTCTTTATACTTTGTTCAAATCATGCCATATGTCTCTTAGTTCTGAAATCACTCTTTTCCCCAAATAACTAGTTTTTCCCCATTTTACATAAAAGGAAACTGAAGCACAGTTACTTAGCTAACAGTAGACAAGTTGGGATTTGAATGCAATCAGTAACACTTTAAAGGCTTGCCCTTCACCATTTCACTATACTTTCTCAACAAAGTAATAGTTGTTGAAATTTTTAAAAGGTGTACATATTTAGAGAAAACACAATACGGGATTCTTCCAGTGATCTATGTGTAATTAAAATCAGACAGACACTGAAAGATTTACTTGGGAGATGCCTAGCTAGAGCTGTCTTTTTAAAAAACATACCCAGGGGAGTAAACAAAAGGCTCCAAATGCTCATTAAAAGGTAATATGTAATTCATCATATTTTCTTATATAAAGTCCATTCATGTTATTTAAATGGTTTTTTTAGTCATACTTTAAAGTAAAATCTGATAGACTGATGAACAGACCATTTAGATTTCCTAATAATTATTGCCCAGCTTTGCTTATAATTGAAAGTCAGTGTCTGATTTGTTTTTTAAGATTTGCTCTGACAGATGGGGAAGATGACAATCATAACCAGAGGCTAAATTAATTTATTAGTGTCTATATTAAGGCAGCATATCTTCATCAGCATAGAGTTAAAGGTCATATAAGCTCATGAAAATGATTCTAGAAATAAAAGGAAAAATTCAAGGGACCTAATACTAGAAGTTAAAAGATCTAGAGAATGATTTCTTAAACGTAACTGCAAGTAAGAAGGTGGGTATTGTGTGTAGGCACAAAATGTTTACGATTGTCCCATGTCATAGAAAAATTAAGGCATATTTCCAATGGCTTTAAACACAGATGAGTAAGAATGGGAGAGTGATTCAATAGGAAGAACTACCAATATGAAGTCATAAATATTCAGTCATGAAAAATGCATTATCACAGATGATGAGTAACAAACTGATGATTCTGGACATGAATAGAAATAGGAGAGAAATTTGTTCATCACAAGAAATATAGGAGGAGACATTCACTATTTTATGACTCCAGGTGGTATTACTTTCTTTTACATCCCATTAATAAATATGAAGCCCAATGTAGCTGCCGTCTCTTTTCAGTGAGGTAAGAATGCTGAAGATAAAATGGTGTTGATCCTGCTGCTGTGATTTCTTTCAAGTTTGACATTGTAGCTCAGCATATTAAAAGGGGAGTTTCTTCAAGATCTGTATCTGCAATGAAGTCTTTTTTCAAATTGTCAGCATATTTAAATAGAAAAGGATATATAGTGTCACCGCCTTAACTTCTCTGTGAGAGCACAGTGCATAACTTCTCTGCAATCACGCTGTGACTCACCTTCTGATTTAACTCATAACCTGTTTGTTCAGATAACTGTCTGTTTCAGGTTTATGGTGCTTTTCTTCAAATACAATATGCTTTTTCCATGGCTTTCCTTCTTATTAATTAATTAATTAATTAATTTGGTGAAAGTTGTGTCTTTGCTAGAGTCTTATTTCTTTGCCAATGCCTCTCTGCCTACCGTCTCCTCTCTGCTCAAGTTTGTCCTTCCTCAGACATCAAAGTTTCTTTCTAGAGGTAGAGACAGCAGGCGGTGGTATTGGAGAAGGTCTGTTCATATTCAGAATGAGCTGATTTGGGAGCCCTTTCCTCTGTCTGAATAATTTGGAACTGTATTCCGTAGTTATGAAAGATTCTTGCTTCCTGCCCCCACTCACTGACGTTTCCTCACCATCCGTCTGTGAACATTGCTTTGTTGCAGCAATCACTGAACTGAAACCAGTTGAGTGTCAGCACTTACCCCATATGTTCATTAGCAGTGAATCTGTAATTAATTACTTATGGTTTGAAGTTAATGAGACTGTGAGTGCGCGCCGGGTTTATATGTTTTTAAATGATTGTTTAATCATTTTTCTTAGTTTTGCCTGCATCATAATGAAGGGGTCTTGTTTTGTATGGCTATTTACCAGCAGACATTTTGCTTAAATCTACTATGTACACATTACATTTGACAAAAATCCCACTTATGAACCACCTTGTTGATTTTTGAGGCAAGAATATTCTACTGGCACATCAATAAAACTTACTAAACTATTCCACAGGGAGGTTTACACTTGGTTTTCCATGTTTCTCTCCAGAAAACTACAGCAAAAATAGAAAATGACAAGTTTACAGACCAGCCATATTAAATCAAATAGTGGTTAGTAAGTTTTGTTTTGTTTTGTTTTGTTTTCAGCTGAATAATAGCTGATAGGAAAGCAAATTAAAAATCTGAAAATTAATAACAGTGCATCAGCACAAGCCTGGTTTATATGCATGTATATATATATATACACACACTCAAAATATATCAGTATTTTCTTCCTTTTCTACAATGATCATGCATTGCATATGTAATAACAAAACAAAAACCAATATTCTGAATATGAACAAAGAGCACATTATCTTTTCAAAACCTTAATACTTGCTGTCCCTCCTATATATGTTCAACTGTGAAAGCACATATAGAAGTATGAATGCACTAATTTAGCAGGCAGTTATTTAAAGCATACTATATGTAAAGCAATGTGAGAGATTCAAAAACAATGTTTGGCCGGGCACAGTCATCAGCAGTCTCGGGCTCCAGTGCTATCAGAGAGCCAGGCAGGGCCTGGGGAAGCACACTCTCATGCTTCCACAGCACCTGTCATTTTCAGAACACTTATGTTAATATCTCTAGGGTGAAAAGTTAACATATATTTAATTTGCTTTTCATAAAATGATGCAACCTATAGCCTCTAGAAACTCTAGATATTAGTGAAGGGCTATGAAGTTATTAACCTAAATATTTGTGTATAGATGAATCAAAATAGGCAGAAGATCTATTTTCAGCCTTTGTCCAAGTGATTAAGAGCACGGTATTAGGAATCCATAAGTCGTGGGTTTGAATACTAGCTCACTGCTTACTAGTTCTGCAACCGAGGAAAGAAATTAACCTTTCTACGTCTCACTTTCAACAACTTTTCTGTTAACAGCTCCTGTTATATACATTTGTGGTGAGGATTAAAAGACAAAATATCCTAAAAATATTTCAAAGAATTCTAAAGAGAAAGTCTAAAGAATTTGCCAATGCCTGGCAAGAAGAAGAGGAGGAGGAGGAGGAAGAGGAGGAGGAGGAGGAGGAGGAGGAAGAGGAATTATAATACTCTCAGTATCATCAGAATTTGTATTAGTACTGTTTTTAGAGATAATATCTCATAAATTCTAATGTTTATAATTTTCCCTTTTGTAGTCCTGAAGTAAGAAATTTCCCATTCTCAAAGAAAAGGAGACACATGAAGAAAACTTGGGGGTAAAGAGCAAGTTTGCTGACTGTTAACAAAAACAGTCAGGTGTATGATTCCCCTCAGTGGTACTCAGCACATCAGTCCTCAAACTTAAGGAGGGAAAGATTTAGCTGCTCATAGATCTCTCCACCTATACCGAGTGCCTCACCTGGATCTGAGTTGTGTGTGATGCATATCATTCTGGGCTCTGGTCCTGGGCTAACTTCATTGACAGGCTAGTTGAGGTTGATGTAGTAAGCCATATCTAATCCAGAATGTCCATAGAATATATCCTCACTGGATCAAGAGACAAGTGAACTGTGAGTTCTGTGTGGATGTGGAACAATGTCAGATTAATGGGGTTCCTGGCTGCCTATGGATGCCAACACTCTGCTAAGACCTGAAGATTTGCTTCATCATTCCGGAAGAAGAAGGACTTCTTATGCTTATAAAAAGCAACAAGTCAGCGTTATTTTGCTCAAGAAGTTTGGCAGGGACATCTGTTTGCTTTTCTTAGACACATAGGAAGACAAACTTTCTTAGCCTCCCTTGCTGAGAGTTTGGTACCATGTGACAGCATTCTGGTCCTTGGGAAGTGGGCTGATGCCATGTAAGGCAATTTTAGGTCATGCCCTTAAAAAACCTCACACTATCTTGCAGTCCTCTTTTCCCTGCTTCTGTAGCCTTGGGGGGGTACAGGTTCTAAATCATGCAGCTAGATGATGGAGGAAAGACTCTTGCCCTGTATCAGACCTTAAATCTTTATTATGTTATGTCACTGAAATAGCAGAGTTTATTTCTCTTATTTAAACATAGCTTAGACTATCCTGACATATAGGAAGAGTGTTAACTCTCTAGAAGTTGAGGAGGATTGTTGCAAACACTACTTTCAAGAGTAATGTTTTTAAAAATTTAAACCTCAGTGGGTGGAGACACACAATAACCAACAAAATATTAAATTCCCATCCTGGAAAGTCCTGCTACATTCTCTAATAGAGTGGCAAGAATCTATATGGTATATAGGAAGTGCCTAATAAAAGAAAACAGACCAATATGCCAAGCCCTTGATATTAATGCTTGTACTTATGAATCTTATTCTTGTAAAATTGAAACTTGGCCTAATAATATCTACTGCATAAGAGTTACCTCCTGAAAACTTCCTTGTTACTCAAATGTAGCCTCTTTCTAAGCCAAACTCAGCAAATAAACTCACTACCTTCCCCCAGTGTGGGACATGACTCCCAGGGATGAGTTTCCCTGGCACAGAGGAATTATTACCAAGCACCAATCAGTGATGCACTTGGAAAAAGACCTTGACCAAAAGGGAGAAAAAATAAACACAAGAGTTTTTATGGCTAAGAGATGTCAAAGTGAGTCAGGAGGCCCATTCCAGAGGTTATGCTTATGTATGTCTCAGGCAGATCTCACTAACTGTCACAGTAAACAAAACTTCAAACAGAGGTCTCAAACAGGGGTGCCCTAGAGACATTCGGACACTATAGGCAAGGCACACAACCCCATGAAATCAGCATCCCATCAGTGGGCCTTACCTTGGAATACATGTTAAATTATTTCCCTAATGTAACAGAGTTAGACTCATTTATACTTTTCCTACACATGATGCTTCTATCCCTTTTATTTGAAACTATAATTAACACTATACCAGTTGAATATATGTCCTAGAGATATAAATTTTTGGTCTGTTCACTTGCCTGTTGAGCCGTGAATCTCAGCAGAGTTGCACCCAACACCTACTCTCCAGTTCATAGGACTTGTCTAGGACAATTAACAAAATGATGATGATGGACAGCCTCCATCCCCAAAATCAAAGAGTATCTATAACTGCAAACAAAACATTTCGTTCCATCTACCCCATAAGATCTAAGCCCCCTGTCAAACTGAAGCAGAGTGAGAATCACAATCCCCAAATCCTCAAGACTGAGGAATGAACAAATATAAGCAGGGAATGCAGCCATGGACCAAAGTAGACATTATTATTGTAGTAATAGAAGAACTTGTAAAATTGATAAAAGATAGTGGTTACCAGAGATTCTGAGGGAGTAGGAGGGAAGAATAGGTGGAACATCGGGCTTTATTAGGGCATGGGAATTGTTCTACATGATATTGCAATGACTGATACAGGTCATTATATGTTTTGTCAAAACCTATAAAATTGTACAGTGCAAAGTATGAACCATGTTGTAAACTATAGACCATGGTTAGTAGCAATGCTTCAATATTTGTTCATCAATTGTACCAAATGTAAGATACTATTAATAAGGGAATTTGTGAGGAGGGAGGGGGTGAGGTATATGAGAATTCCCTATATTTTCACTGTAACTTCTCTGTAATCTAAAACTTCTTTAAAAATAAAGTTAAAAAAAAAAAGTTGCAATCTGATACTTTAAAAAAAACAAACAAACTAAGATCATACCACTTCCATGCTTACAAACCCTCAAATGGCTTCCTCTTGTAATTAGAATAAAATTTGAATTCCTGGTATGGTCTGAAAGATACTGCGTAACCTGACCCGTGCCTTTGTCTCTGACCTCATTGCTTTGTTCATTACGCTCCACATAAACTCACCCCTTGAATAGGCCATGAATGTGTCAAAACTTGTGGTCTTTGAATTGGCTGTGACTTATCCCTCAAATGTCTTTGCCTGGAAATTCACATGGTTAGATGTTTCTTATCCTTCAGGTTTCTGCTCAAATGTCACCTTCCCAGAGATACTACTCCCACCGAATTTCTCTTCTTTCATCCTATTTTTTTAAATTTTGTTCTGAATATCTGAAATTATATTATCTATTTTTGTAGCTCTCATTCTAAAATATAAGCTTCGTGAGATCATGCTCCTCATTTATTTACTCACAACTGTATCCTTGTGTCTAAAACCATGCCTGACACACAGTACATATTTACTAGTAAATGTTCTCTAAGTTAAAAAGAGTATTTCTTATCTTAAATCTTAGTGGCAATATAACATAAGCTCTATGATTCTGTAGGGCTATGTAACAAAAAAGGCAGCATTACAAAAAATATATTAGAATATACTAAGAAACAAAGCAAAATAAACATCAGAAAGCATTATTGAAAGTAGTGTGGCGCTGGTGTAAAAAATCAGCATAATAGATGAGAATGGAAGAACCTAAAATCAATTCAACTATACAAGGATTTTATAACACAAAGTAAAATATCTAAATAAGGCAGAAGGAATGTCTATTTTAAAAATTGCATGTCTAGAACTGAATAGCAATTAGGAAAAAAATAAATGCAACTCAAGTGGTGTTATGCTTAATTCGTGCTTATCCTTGAGGAATTACCCTCCACTTTAATTTTAAGGAACAATAAACTGAACCCTTACCCTACATGACCAGAGGAAACCTTATATCCTGTCCAAGGATTTCTGAGTATTTTTAGCTCTCTTGCAAGTATTTTAGGAGTTAAGAATTCTAGCAGTCTAGCATTTTTTGACCACTTCACTTTGAAAGCCTGAATTTGGACTGCTGTCTTTATTCCTCAGAGAACTATTAACTAGAAAATACCTAGATTTGAAGCTAAAATAATGAAATGACATCATGGAAAGAAAAATGATCACTGAATATGAAATATGACAGTTTCCCACGTACACTGGCCATACCAATTCACAGAGAGTTCTCTTCTTGCCTGTAGCCCTTAGTGCCCAGTCAGCACCGTATCTCTTGGTCCAGGTGAATATTCCACTCCCTCTCTCAATCTTGTCCTCAAGTCAGGATCCTCTCAGTCAATCATCTCCCTAGCACCAGGCATGAACCCTACCAGTGACAACCTCAAATTAGTTAATATCATGAAAAAATCTTGGCAGCAGAAATAGACATCTCCCCTTCTACAGCAAACTCCAGAAATCATGGCGTTTCTCCCTTACCTAATCATAAAAAATTATCTCCAACTGAAATAGTACAACATATTTTAAAGTTATGGATGAATGGCAGTTTTTACAGCTTGACACAATAAAATAAATCATGGACACTGAAAAATGAATATTTGTTAAAATGCTTATATGATAAAAATAAAATTAACAGAAATAGAAAATGAGTGTTAGAGAGCTTTGCAATGAAAATGATGAGGGTTGGTATTTCTCATGACCAAACACTTTTACATTTTTAAGAGCAATACCAAAACAAGGAGCAGATTCGCAAACAAACTTGCATAATGCTCCCCTGAATAGGCATGTCACAGGAAGCTGGGAGTTCATCCAGCAAGAATGGAGAGCAGAATACAATACAGGAAGCATAATAAAGCGGGGGCATGATGAAGATTTGTGGGGAAGAGAATTCCCAAATGTGACACAAAGTAATTATTTTCCCGCACAAAGTCAGAAACTGGAAGGAAGAAGACTTGAGGAAGAGGAGAAGATGATGCCAGCCTTTGTTTTATCAGGAAATCAGATCATTGCCATGTGACCCTCATATCACACAACAAATATTTGGCTTACTGTTGCTTTTATGTTTTCCTAGTTTTTCCCCCAGATTATTATAACATTTTCCTGAATTATAAAATAATTAATACTTGTAAAAATTTCAAAGAAAATTCAGAAGTGTGTAAATAATAAGTAAAAACAAACATCAATCCCATTATTTAGAAATAATCGCTATTTATGGTATTTTTTATTTCTATTAGTTTTTACATATATATCTCCATGAATAGCTATAGGCATATATCCAAATGCTGTATCTGCACAATGTTACTATTATATATATAAAGGCATAATATATTGATATATAATATTTAATTGTAATAAAATTATATGTAAATCTCTATACAACTCTTTCATAATTTTAAGTTATTTTTATTAGAGCCTGTGTAGGTTTACAGAAACATGGGTCACAACTGAGTTCCCATATAACCCCTCCCTCTCACACACAGTTTTCTCTGTTGTTAATATTTTGCATCAGTATGGTACCTTTGTTACAACTGATGATGCAGTATTATTATAATTATATTAATTATAGTCCATAGTTTACATTAGGGTGCACTCTTTGGGTTGTACAATTCTATGGACTGTTAAAAATCTTTTCTCTCATAACTTTGAAAAATAAAATCCTAGAACATTTATTAATAAATTTATGGCATGAGAATTTTAAAATTTATTGATACATATTGCAAGAATTCACTCTACAAAATTTATAATGACTTACATTAGTACCTTTAGCAAATGAGAGCATCTCTTTTACTTTTTATTTTTATTTTTATTTATTTATTTATTTTTAAAGATTTTATTTATTTATTCATTTATCCCCCCCTTGCTGCTTGTGCTCGCTGGGTCAGCTAACCACGCCATGCGGGCGGGCTTGCCTTCACCAGGAGGCCCCGGTAACCGAACCCAGGGCCTCCCATATGGTAAACGGGAGCCCTACTGATTGAGCCACAGCCGCTTCCCATCTCTTACTTTTTAATACCAGGTATTAACATTTTGCTTTTAAACTTGGCTAATTTCATATTTTAAAATATCTAATTTTAATATTCATTTCATTTTTATTAATGAGGTAGAACATGGTAATTCCTTTTCTGCTATTAAATTATTATTTTGAATCATGAATGGGAGAAATTGTAAGATATAATACTTTACGGTGAAAAGGAAACTGCTTAAGTTGATGTAAGTGAGTCACATAAAAACAAAATGGGAAACCTATAACAACTATAATACGGACATTTTTGGCTGCTGTAGTCATGTAAAAATTACATTTAAAAATTGAATTCTCTAATATCAAAGATATACAAATACATATAACAAAGAGGTACCATTTACACCAAAAGATGTACTAACCACTGTTGAGTATCCCTTGTTCTGATATTTAGGAATGCTATCTGGCAGGGAGGGAAGCAAGGTAATCAAACAACAAGGTATGGCTGATGGGGAAGTACTATTTACAAGTGTGAATGAATTGTGTTGCTTTAGGCAGCAGATAACTGATTTTTGCAGCCAACAAAGGGAAAGGGATTATACACTGGCAAGTTAAGTTAGATAATGGTTATGTCATGTAGCTTGTTCACTTATGTCCAGGATTTACCAGGATGAGCATTTAGGAACAAGAATACTATATAGGGAGCTGTGATGTTTAGGCTAATGTGTCACCTTGGCCAGGTAATGTGCCCAGCTGTTTGGTCAAGCAAGCACTGGACTAACTGTAATACAAAGGCATTTCCTAGACTTTAATCATCAGTGAGTTGATAGCATCTATGGCTGATTATGTTTACAATCAACTGCTGAGATCACCTTCGGCAACGAGTGAAGTCTCATCCAGTCAGCTGAGGATCTTAAAAAAAGAAGTGATTTCAGCATTCAGAGAGAGAATTCCCATCTCTGCTTCAGACAGCCAGAGTCTCCTGGGGAACTCATGGAAGACCATTATCGGAGTCCCTGGCTTGCAGCCTGCCCTATAGAATTTTGAGCTTGTGCATCCCCATAGTCACGTGAGATAATTTTATAAAAAAATCATACTATTTACAGATATCTCCTGTCAGTTCTGTTTCCCTAGAAACAGACTAATACATAAGCTTTAGGTTAGGATATCTTCCTTGGCATGGCAAGGAGAATGACTAACCATTATCAGTGGCATCTGATGATTTTGGTTTCCTAAAGATGCCGAAGACATCCGCCTCCATGCCTCTGTTTGCATAGAAGGAAGAAAACTATTTGCACTTTTGTCATAAGGAAGATAGCGATATGACTGACATAAAGAAGCCAGTGGAAATAGATCGTATAAAACAATTTCCTTCAATGTCAATAAAGATACAGACATTTAACTTCATAGACGCTGACTTTATAAGGCAGAGGAAACAGAATCACTCCTGATCGAGGCCCACAGTTCTCCAGCGTACATATCTTCATGTGGCTAACACTCCCTGATCAGGGGGAAGATCCCACCAATTCCTTCTAAATGAATCCCTCCCACTTTTGTTTTTGTTTTGAAAATATCCTCCTAGACCCTTTCACCCACGTGTGGGCCTGCC
The DNA here is from genome assembly GCA_026826555.1 of Tolypeutes matacus. Taxonomy (NCBI): domain Eukaryota; kingdom Metazoa; phylum Chordata; class Mammalia; order Cingulata; family Chlamyphoridae; genus Tolypeutes; species Tolypeutes matacus. The sequence continues at coordinate 23,633,698 of JAKSZT010054458.1, read as the reverse complement.
TTTTTCCATCAGGTATAATTAGCAACAGTGTAGGAAAATATTTACTGTGAGAAGATTGAATCAAAGTCCAGTTTTCCAAGTATACTATCCCTAGCAGCTCTAGTTTTCAGGCCTTCTAGAGGTATAATGCTAAATTATTAAATAACAGCTCTACACTGAAAATAGGTTAACTTAGTCTAATCATTTTTTCATCCAAAGAGAATAAATAAACCATTTTCTTTTATTATTAGATCTTTTGAGTTGTAAGCATTAGCCAGGTATGACCTAAAATTTAAATATAGTGGTCTAGCAATGACTGCAATTTTTATTGCTTTACAATTTGAATAAGTATGATTAATTCCAACTCAAGTCATCTATGTTGTTACGTGAAGATGATAGCTTAATCTCTTAAATAATACATTTGGGTAATCCATAAGGGGTTACGATGAGTATTAATAAAGCTAGTTAAAATGTGTAACAAATGTAATCTTAATACTCAAGAGGTCGATAAACCATTTAAGACTGACCCCTGCAATTAAAGCATACTATCAACAGGTAGCAGTCAATTATATTCAGACTTTTAAAAAAGTTATCAAGTTGATATTGCGGAGTACAGTGTAGGAAGATGGTAGAGTAGGGAGTTTTAGGACACAATCCTTCCACCAAAACAACTATTAGAAAGGCAGGAACTGTCTGAAACAACTGTTTTGAAACTCTAGAAGCCAGAAGAATACTGTACAGTAAACAGGCAAGAGCAGGAGGAAGAGGCTGATAAATTACAGTAAAGAACAGTAAATTGCTCTCTTTTTTCAGGGGCTACTGGCGTTCAACCCCCATTCACTAGGCAGACCACCATGGGATCCAGCCCTGGGCTAGCTTGCTGGGGACAGAAGAGGATATAAAACTCCTCTTCCCCTAGATCAGGGGTGAGCATGGCCAATCATTGATGATGGTTTTTTTTTTTAACAAGTCAATTTTATTAATACATATTAATAAAGCAAAAATCCATCCAAAGTGTACAATCAGTGGTGCATTCATCACTTCAATGATTTTTAGAGCATTTTTCATTATTCCAGTAAGAATAAAAAACAAAAACCCCAACCAAACAAAAAAAACCACCTCATAACCTCTCAATCTCTCTATGCTCCCCCTGCTATACACAGCTGCTATTCTGTTTCCTTCTCTCTAGTTTATTTGTATTTATATTTTGTAAAAACAGTTTTACATATGCAATATCACCCATATTTGTATTTTACATGTTGTTTCACTATGTTTTACAATCCCGTGTTGCATTTTTTAGCTTTCCTTCTAGTAATATACATGCCCTTAGACATGCCGTTTCAAATCATACCCGTATAATGGCTCTACTAGTCACAAACACCATGATGTGCTCTCATCATTTTCATTCATTTCCAAAGAATTACAAACAGCCTTTTCAGTCTGCACAGATTAACCTTCAGCTTTCCATTCTCAATCCTAATTATCTTTTCTGGTGACCTATATATTAATTATTAACTCTATGAGTTTACACAATATATCTAGTTCATAATAGGGCAATCAAACTGTATTTATCCTTTTGTTTCTGGCTTGCATCACTCAACATAATGTCCTCCAGGTTCATCTATGTTGTTATACGTTTCACTACTTCATTTCTTCTTCCACTACGTAATCTATCATCTATTACGTATTCCATCATCTATATACACCGCAATTTGTTTATCCATTTATTGGTTGATAGACATCTGGATTGTTTCCATCTTTTGGCAATTGTGAACAATGCTGCTATGAACATCAGTGTGCAGCTGTCTGTTTGTGTCACTGCTTTCAGTTCTTCTGGGTATATATCTAGTAATGGTATGAACAAATTGCTTTAATCTAAGAGAACTTCAAAATCCTCATCTGTAGATTGGGAATAGTAATATGTCTTTCTTAAGAATATGTAAAGATTGAATACAATATTAAATCTAAGGTCCTGGGACAGGATCTAGTACATAGTGGAAACTTAAAACGTTTGCTCTCTTCCATAATACTGTCACCGATCCTGGGATCCTGGTCAAATTCATATATTTATATCATTTACATGAATTTGTTAGTAAAAAATTTTGTTTCAATTATGCTGCATTATACAATACAGTAGTAAAGAGACAAATCCACAAAAACCATGCTGTTTTTACCACTGTAGCTAAGTAATATGCTTTAAAGTCAGGAAGTGAGATTCCTCCAAATTAGTTCTTTGTAAAGACATTTTTGGCTATTTGGGGTCCCTTACCCTTGCAAATAAATTTGATTATTGGCTTTTCCATTTCTGAAAAACAGGCTGTTGGGATTTTTATTGGGATTGCATTGAATCTGTAACTCAGTTTGGGTAGAATTGACATCTTAACAATATTTTGTCTTCCAATCCATGAACACGGAATGTCCTTCCACTTATTTAAGTCTATTTTGGTTTCTTTCACCAATGTTTTGTAGTTTTCTGAATACGGATCTTTTATGTCCTTAAGTTTATTCTTAAAGATTTGATTTTTTTAGTTGCAATTTTAAACAGAATTTTTTTCTGATTTCCTGCTCAGATTGCACATCAGTAGTGTATAGAAAAACAATTGATTTTTGCTTATTAATCTTGCATCCCGTCACTTTCCTGAACTTGTCTATTAGTAATGGAACTTTGTTGTGGATTTTTCAGGATTTTCTAGATATAGGATCATGTCATCAGTGAATAGTGCAATTTTTACTTCTTCCTTTCCTATTTGGGTGCCTTTCATTTCTTTATCTAGCCTAATTGCTCTAACTTGAATTTCTAGCATAATACTGAAGAACAGCAGTGACAGTGGGCACCCTTGTCTTGTTCCTGATCTCAGCAGGAAAGTTTCTAATCTTTCACCATTGAGTACAATGCTCTCTGTAGGTTTTTCATATTTGCATTTTAACATAGTGAAAAAGTTTCCTTCTATTCCTATCTTTTGGCGTGTTTTTATCAAGAAAGGATACTGTATTTTGTGAAAATACTTTTCTGCAACAATTGTGATGATCATGTGATTTTTCTTCTTCAATTTATCAATGTAATTTATTACAGTAATTGATTTTCTTGTGCTGAACCACCCTTGCATACCTAAGATAAAACCCATTTGATCGTGGTATGTATTCTATTAATGTGCTTTTGGATTTGGTATGCAAGTATTTTGGTGAGGATATTTGCATCTATATTCATTAGAGATATTGGTCTGTAATTTTCTTTTTTCATAATATTTTTATCTGGTTTTGGTATTAGGGTGATGTTGGCTTCATAGAATGAGTATGGTAGTGTTCTTTCCTGTTCAGTTTTTTGGAAGAGCTTGAGCAAGATTGGTATTAGATTGTCTTTGAATGGTTGGTAGGATTCACATGTGAAGCCATTTGGTACTGGACTTTTCATCCTTGGGAGGATTTTGATGACTATTTCAATCTCTTCACTTGTGATTGGTTTGTTGAGGACTCCTATTTCTTCTAAATGCAGTTCATATTTCTAGGAATTTGTCCATCTCATCTACATTGTCTAGTTTTTTTTCCATACAGTTGTTCATAGTATCCTCTTATGACCTCTCTTATTTCTGAAGGGTCAGTCATAATTCCCACCACTCATTTTTTTATTTTGTTTATTTGCATCTTCTCTCTTTTTTCTTAGTCAGTCTAGCTAAAGGTTTGTCGATTTTGTTGATCTTCTCAAAGAACCAACTTTTGGTTTTGTTGATTCTCTCTATTGTTTTTTTTGTTCTTGATTTCATTTATTTCCACTCTGATCTTTACTCTTTCTTTCCTTCAGCTTGATTTGGGACTAGTTTGCTCTTCTTTTCCTAATTCCTCTGATGTGCTGTTAGATCTTCAATTTTACCTCTTTCTTCTTTTTTAATGTAAGCATTGAGGGCTATAAATTTCCATCACAGCACTGCCTTTGTGGTGTTCCATAGGTTTTGATATGTTTTGTCTCATTTTCAATTGTCTCAAGATATTTGCTGAATTGTCTTGCAGTTTCCTCTTTGAATTACTGATTATTTATGAGTGCATTGTTTAATGTTCATATATTTCTGACTTTCCACTTTTCTTTCCATTATTAATTTCCAGCTTTATTCTGTTATGATTAAAGTGTTTTGTATAATTACAAGCTTTTAAAATTTATTGAGACTTGTTTGTGACCCAATATATTGTTTATCTTGGAGAAGGATGATGCATGAGCACTTGAAAAGAATGTATATCCTGCTGCTTTGGGGTACAAAGCTCTATAGATGTCTGTAAGATCTAGTTCATTTATCATATATTTAAGTTCTCTATTTATTTATCTACTCTCAACACTTTGAAGATATTCTATCCGATACGGAAAGCGGTGTATTGAAGTCTACAGCTATTATTGAGAGATGTCTAATTCTCCCTTCAGTTTTGCCACTGTGTGCCTCATGTAGCTATGGGCAATGAGATTTGGTACATAAATATTTAGTACATTTATTTCTTCTTCATTAATGGTTCCTTTTAAAAATATATAATGGCCTTCTTCATTCCTTATAACAGTTTTGCATTTACAACCTATTTTTTATGATGTTAGTATCACTACTCCAGCTCTTTTTTAGTTATTATTTGCATGGAATATTATTTTCCTTTCACTTTTAACTGATTGCGCCCTTACATCTGAGGTGAGTCTCTTGTAGACAGCATATAGATGGCTCATAATTTTTAAGCTTTCTATCAATTCATGTCTTTTAATTGGGAAGCTCAAGGCATTGGCATTCAATATTATTACTGTAAAGGCAATACTTACTTCACCCATTTTCTCCTTTGGCTTTCTGTTGTCCTGTCATACTATTGTCTGCCTTTTTACCCTTTAATTTATACTTCCTAATAATCTTCATTTCTACATTCTTCTCCAAGTCTTTCACCCTTGTTTTTTCCTTTCAGGCTGCAGCACTCCCTTAAGTATCTCTTTTATTTGTGGTCTTCTGTTTACATATTCTTTCAGTTTTTGTTTGTCTGTGAAGACTATGAACTCACCCTCATTTTCGAAGGACAGCTTTGCTGGATACAGAATTCTTGGCTTGCAATTTTTCTCTTTCAGTACTTTATACATATCACACTATTTTCTTCTCACCTCCATGAGTTCTGTTGAGAGGTCAGCACTTAATCTTACTGAGGTTTCTGTATGTGATGCTTTGCTTTTCTCTTGCTTCTTTTAGAATCCTTTCTTTATGTCTGACATTTGTCATTCTGAATAGTAGGTATCTCGGGGTAGGTCTATTCAGATTTATTCTGTTTGGGGTATGTTATCATTCTTGGATATTGGTATTTATGTTTCATAAGGGTTGTGAAGTTTTTGGTTATTATTTCTTGAAGTATTCCTTCTGGTCCTTTTCCATTCTCTTCTCCTTCTGGGACACCGATAATGCAAATGTTTGTGCGTTTCATGTTGTCATTCAATTACCTGAGATGTTATTCCATGTTTTTCCATTTTATCTCTTTCTGTTCTCCTGTCTTTTCCAGTTCAGATGTTCTAATGTTCTATCTTCAAAATCATTAATTCTGTTGTCAAGCAATTCAAATCTGCTCTTATGTGCAGATTTGAACAAAGCATTCATACAGTACATGAGTTTTTATTCTCAGAAAGCAGGTTAACTTCCATAGTTTATTAGTCCACCCAGAAAAATATTATTAATATATAATATTTATATTTTTTAAAAAATATTAAATAATTTATATAGAAAATATTTAAAATATATGATTAAATTTTAAATTACAAAGCTTATTGATGGCAAATCAAAACAAATATGATATACAGATTTTTTTTTTTAAAGAAAATCTGTAGAGTAGAGAGTATAAGAGTATATACAAAAATTGGTGTATTAAAATGGAGAGATAATGTTGATTGACTAAAAGGGACCAGGCATCACACAACTCAAAACATTTTCTTGAGCAAGGGGAATGAAGCATTTATTTAGGAGAAATGGGATCAATGAACTTATACTTTCCCCAGAACTTAAGAGATTTCTTGTTGTCATAGATCACAGGAAAACTGATTCACAAGGTCAGCAATTATGGTGTGAGAAAATGAGATATTTGAATGAGAAAAAATAAGGAGCTTGAATAACTAAGATTGAAGGTAATTGAGAATGGTAACCGGTCAGGATTAACTAATGGACTGCTATGGGAAAAAATATTAGGATGGATTTTTGCCCACTTTATACATCAGTGACCTGAAAAAAGAGGGCATATGCATTAAGAGGATAAAATCTGCCAACATAATGATAGGTGGGGTTTTGCATTCACAATAGAGTGCTTAGACTGACTTGGACAGGGTAAAAACTGGAGTGTTAAGTTGCTTACTCAATTCAACTCTGACAAAAAAAACAAACAAACCCAGAAACTTAAAGCCATAAAACAAAAAGGAATGTATTCTCCTAAAATCTCCAGAGGATTGAGCCCTGAAAGAATACATTGAGGTAAACCTTTTAATGTATACTTACAAGTAAAAATACAGGAAGGAAATATTAAAGTAGGCATTCAATTTATGGAAATTATATCTGTACAATTGAAAATTCCATTTTGACCTAAGATTCATCTGCCCTCATTTCTTATGATCCCACAATTTTCTCTCCCTTCGGTTCCTAACATGCAAAGACTTCATAAAGTTGAAACTGTAACTACTTCTTTTTTTCTGTTTAAATCCTACGGGGAGCTACGATTAGTAAGGATGGGTTGTATAAATCTGTCTACCCTGACTGTGTACATGTGTGCACAAAACAAAGGCACAGAAGGATGCTCAAGTAGGTGGCCCAAGAGTATTTTGTCCCTATTTATTTTTCAAAATTTCCATAAACAGCTTTGTTAATAAGAAACAGGAAACATGTAGAGGATATTAGTTGAGTAACAGAACAATATTTTCTAGACAGCACCAATTGCACTTAAACTCTCAGAAGACTTCCTGTCCCTGACTACACCAAAGCCCCAGGGCAGAGAATCAGACCCCAAGAAAATCTCCTTAAACTCTTGATGCTTAGAATTTGGCTTCAGAGTGATCTGTGTTTCTCAGATTTGAGCAACAGCAATAGAAATAGCACACTAAATAATATATATCACTACCTGCTGATTAATTGTTTAGTTAAGGCAAAAATAAAGCCTCTTTTCTGCACAGCACACACATCAGAACCAAGATGTATATATATATAAATACATCAGTTATGCAACTCCCTTGCCTAGAAATATGCATTAGCTTTGCATTGCTTACAGGTCAATAGCCATACTCCTAGGTATATAATGCATATTGAGTGATAATTTTGTAATAAAGTATTACAGATTCAGCTTATATAGTCCTTATAATATTCTGCAGTTTAGTATTATAATTGCCTTATAGATGAAGAAATTGAGACCCAGAGATATCAAGTCATTTTTCTGAGATAATGGAGCTAGAGAAAAATGGAATCTGGATGATACACAGGGTCATGCTTTACCAACGTTTCTGATCTTGTTCTTTCCATCTCATAGTGATGTGTTTGTATTTACACACATATTACTATAAATAGTTGATGGGAAGATGGATGATAGAAGAGTAATACACAGAAGATAAGATGGCATCACACACACACACACACTATGCCCTTCTGTTTCTTGTGCTGGCATTCAAAGCCTCAGCAACAGTTCCAGTACCTTGAAACCCCTTCATCTCTGCACTGTATGCACTAGTTAAACTAAAGTGCTATATGTATCCCTTGAATGTTACTTTCTTTATTGCTGCAAGTTGTCCCCAGTCTCCACACATCCAGCTCCCCACAGGGTGAACAACTTGCTCTCTCTGCCAAATCCTGTCATCTGTACTGGTCGTTTGCATTGCAGCTATTCATGTACCTGTCCTCCCCCGTCAGGTTTGTATGTGGTTTGATTGCCTGTCCATATAACAAGCACACTGCCTGGCATGTGGTAGCTGTTCAGCATTTGTTTCTTGAATTAGTATATACGTGTGATTATGTTAACTGCTAAGCTATCTTGTAATTCATTCATCTATAGTGCTGATTTTTTAAATTGATTAACTCCCAGTAAAAAAGATTTAAAGCAGAATTATTATCAAATCAAGACTTTGCTTTTTGTTTTCAGGTGTTTTTTTTTTTTTGTCTTGTTTTGTTTTGTGCTTTACAAATTTCCAATATTTGTGAATATTCTTTAATTTTTTTCCTTTCTCTTAGTGACTTTTATAACTCATTTGATATCATAATATTCTGGAGGGAACTATCTTGCTACAGAATTATTTTTTCTTGCATAATACTACTTAAAGTACACTTCTAATCTTACAAATAGAATTACAGTAGAGTTCTCGTCAGTTTCTTTCAAAGAGTTTTGGTTTTTTAATTAGATAACCACGGTCAAATCCTGGCCACACTCATTAGCACTTGAGATTAGGCAAATAGCTTAACCTTTTTATACCTCACTTTCCTCTTCTGTAAAATGGGACTAATAATAGTATCTACTTGCCTGGACAATTGTCTGGAACATTAATAAGCACTTAATAACTATAAGCTATAATTATTAATTATCCCCATCCGAAATAATTATAAAACTGATCTTATTTCCACCCATCTTACTCTTACTCCACTTCATTTATAATCATTCTCTACATTGGGGAGATAGAAAGTTGATTAATATAATAATGAAAAATAAGATAGACTTGTTTTCCACATCTAGTTAAATTAAGCTCACCAACAATCATTGATAATGTGCTGCCAGCCAAGTCCTGGACTAGCGCCAAGGGTTACATAAATGCTCAAGACGTGCTTACCTTTCTCTGACCTCTATGAGTTCACAGTATATGGGCAGTGAAACACCTTGGAAATTATGGTGTTTGGTGCTGTAAATATAGAACTGTTTAGAACATGCTTTCTAGGGTGCCAAAGCAGAATTCATTACTAGAACTAACTTTGCTATTCTTAGACAACAAACAATCATTTTGTGAATCACTTTGATGCCTTTCACCTCAATATCAGCAAAGAGCGGGATAAAACCCTGAGTTATTTTGGCCTTTACCCAACAGCACACACCAGCCTTCAAATCTTTAACACAAACTATCTATCATAGGAGCCAGAGCTAGACCTCTGGTAAGGGCAAATGACCTACTTCGCTAAAAATCTTTTCCTTCTCATCTCTCATCTCATAATTCTAGAGTTTGGTTTCCTTAGAGTCAGGGAGTAAGAACCACAGTGATTTTTTTTGGAGAGGTTCTATATGAAACACATTTCACATATTCAAAGATTGTTGCTTATTCATCTTTTAAAAGTATTATCATATGTACTGATTGATTGCCTGGCCACATCAAACATTGTATTTTGAGTTTAATATGCACAGCTATTAGTTGAATTATTCTTCATAGTAATATCACTATATAAGATATATTTAAAATATATATTATATTTGTTATACATTTATATATATTAAAAATAGTGGATCAAATTGTCAGTTGAATACATCAGTATTGTCTTATATATCCCTTTGAATTCAAAGTTAACTAAGATGAAATGTGTAGTGTGTGTGTCTATAATTCCTCTCATGGATATAATAGGTAGATTCCCATTTGTTTTTAGGAGTAAATTACTATGTGTTGTTCAAGTGGATTCAATATTATGAAAATATTGTAAAATGCAGGAAGCCAGACAAATCGTATTTTAGCAAGTCTCTTGGTAACCTTCCAGCTTGGCTGTCCTCTTCTTCCACTGACATCTTAGGAAAATCAAGAATGACCTTCAAGTTCTAGATTCAAGATCTCCATCAAAAAGAGGTAGAAGAAAAATTATATAGTTTCTTATAATTTCTATAGATTTTTACAGAAAATTTTCCTCATGTTTAATATCATTTAGTAACATTTTGAATCTCTTATATGATTGCATAAAAAGTGGCAAACATCAAGAGTCAAATGGCAAAACTGAAATGGTCTTTATTATTTGTTTTCATTCTAAGCAATATAAAAATAATTCTCATTTATGCTCTTATGAAAATAGAGACTGAGACCACCCAATACATGAGAAAATTAAATTATTTTATTTGATCCCAAAACATATTGTCCTCTGACTACCTTTCTGGGTCATGAATGGTAATGGCTATATCCATATCATCAGATTTGTCGAGACCCGTGTAATAGCCTACATGCCATTGCTATTGAACATTGAACACAATTCACTTTAATGAGAATTTATAAGCAACATTTAAAGGCAGGTCAGGGAAATAATAAGTGCAGGACAAGGCGGATTTAAATTAATAATTCTGTCCTTGAGAAATTTACACTTTAGTGCTTTGAGGAGAAGGGGGCACTCTAATACAAGTCATAGTAAAATAGGTGCTTGATAGCATTATAAAGTTATGCTGACAGATTAAGCAAGGAAAGTTGACTGCAAATTAATACAAAAAATAATCTGAAATTAAAGAAGAAACAGAAAGAAAAAGAGGAAGAAATTATACAAGGAGATAGAAGAGCTGCTTCATCAGATTTTATCTTTAAAACCAAACAAATATCTCGAAATGAAATCTTAATTAATATTCTCAAGAACTCCTCCATAAGGGGAGAGACAATGTCGGTTTTCATCCTTGTTTGATCCCCAGCACCTGGCACAGTTCCTTGTCATAAAGAAATAGTTGCACAATAAACACGTGTAAGTTTTCCCTATGTCTTACGCCTCTCTTTTAGTCATGCTCGAGGATTATTTTTTTAGCTGAATTAAAATCCCTATATTCCATTTCCTACCTTAGTGGAATTATATTGAATTAATCTGCATGAAATTCTGTTTTTAAGTCAAATATGGTTGAAAAGCATATTGTGGATAAGGTTCAACATAATCCAATTTGTGTACAGGAATTAATCTTTTCACTCCAAAAAGAAATTAAGAAAACAACTGATCATATTGAATTAAAACAATGTCTGATAAATTTTCTCAGATACTGTCTACTAGAAAGCCTTCTGGGAAACTTAATCAAAATGAGTCATAGGACTAAGCAATGTGGCTAGGATAACAGTACTGACAATTACATCAACAGTTGCATATATACTCAAAGACTCAGGCTTTGACTTTGTAACAGACCAAAACTAGAAACTGACGTCTATAATCTGGAAGTCAGTTTGTTTACTCTGCTTCTCACTATTTAACTTCCTTTAATAGAATCTTCTTAAAAACATTCATGCTTTAATTTTGATTTCATGGATGTATCTCACTGTGGCTCTCCTCCTTCTGCTCCTACAGACCACTTGTTCTTCTGTACCAATCTGATATTCATTCTGTTTCACACCCTATTTCACAAATAGCTCGAATCTCTGGGCGTTGGATTGTGACAAGGAGTAATGAACTTTGATAATCAAAGTGACTATGATGGCTGGTATCATGGTAAGAATTATGGCAGAGACCTAAATGTTCTCATGACAGAGATTTGTGTCCTTACTGAATGGGTGACCTATAATTTATCATTTGAATATGGGCACTTTTGAGAATGAAAGTGTAAATTATCAATAATTACATGATAGCAGGCCTAAATAGAGATGGTTTCAGGCAAAACTAGGACATATAGTTACTCTGTAAATTGAGCATTTCCCAAAGTGCCTTCCTTAGAACTCATCCTGTGAGATGCTCTGTGTGAAAAAAAGGGTAATATATTCAAAGACCTAAATCACTAGGGAGTGATTTAGATATCAAGAATGAAAGTTCACATGTGTTATTATCTGTGTAGGTTGGTTTTGTCTCACATTTCCAATTCTGGAGTTTTGTTTTCTATGGAACTTTGTGGTAAATTCAGCCCATTTTGTTCCATAACTTTAGGCAGATTATATGAATTTATCTGAATTTCCCAAATTCATTTTCTTTCTTTAGATTATATAGTCTTCTGTTGTTCACCTAAATCTTTGTTCTAGATCATGTCTCTTCAACTATGGTCCTTTCTAATTTGATTAGAAAATGAATAAATTAAAGCAAACTTATGTGTGAATATTTGATGAATTATGTTTAATTGTGAGAAGCAAGGTATGAAATATAACAAATTCAGGCCCAAAGTCAGAACACTCAAATTTTAATTCCATCTTTGCTATTAAATATCTATGAGACAGTAAGCAACTACTCATAGTTTCTAAGAACTTTTGAGTGCTGCCTATCTGCCAGGATTTTGTGAGGCTATATATAAATCACATTTGCTCCCTATAACAGCCTTGTTCATTAACACTACATTTTTTAATGTATGTTCAGAACTGAGGTTCAAGGAATTTGACTGAATTGCCCCAAACACTCATCTAAGTAAATGTTAGTGCAGGGTTCAAATTCAGTTCTGTCTGCAAAGTCCATTCTCTGTCCTTATATGGGCAGCCAACCAATCATTTGCTTAGTCTTTTTGAAAATGGAGGTCTTTTCCATGATTCACAGGATTGTTGTGCAGATTCAAAGATTAATTGAATGATAAAATGCTTAAAAATTTTAAACACTACATATTGGCATATTAACGGCTTTCTCCCTACATTTCTCTAATCATCTCTTCATTTTCCAATTCAGGATTTATATAAAACTTTTGAAATACTTATCACATTTTCTAAAAAGAAAATGGATTGGAAACCTTTTCCAAAGTATCATCTAATTGCCTGTGATTCCAAGTCAGGTGCGAGACCACCATGCTGGGATAGTATCTGTTCCCAAGGGCTTTGAGCCATGGGCATTTGTGTCTTTCTATTATCACTAACCTAGGTCACCCTGACATTTCAAAACAACAGCTTATGTTGTATTTATACTGGGATCCATAATTAAGCCAAGACACAAGTTTTGTTTTCAATTATGTCATTCCACCGTCATCTATAAGATGACATTCTAGCTAATCAGCAACAGCACTGCTGTAGAAGACGAGAGAAGGAGAGAACACGGTAATTACAACGTTAGTCTCTATTTTCAAAGCATCACCTGAGGCTTAATTCAGGTAATTTCAATTAACTTTTATAGACATCACCCAGCTAAAACCCCAGCAAATGCTACCATAACTAGATTCAGTGTTCTAGAGCTTATGGCTGCTGAGGAATTTAAGCTATAATTTTTTTCAAACAGACCAAAAAATATTGCTGCAAAGACTGACCTGTGTGGCATGTTCCCTGTGGCCTAATGCAAATTAAGATGACGGTGATTTAAAGATCTCTGAGACCAGAGTGATAACAAAAACATTAGCAGACCCTTCACACCAGAAGCCTGGCAGGGGACCATTAAGATATTTTATGGAACAGCCAGTGCCAGCCTAAAAGCAAATGGCAAAGAGCAGGCAACACAAGTAACTGTTAAAAGAACCCAAAATGCAGCTCAATAAGGGACAATGAAGACATCATGAAAAATATAAAGGCAACAAAAACAACTATGGTGTGTTTCCCATTATCTGTGACCTTGGGTTTCAGTTTGGCTCGGTATGTTCATAAACAGTTTCAGAAAACTTCTGCCTTTTACTCCTAGGCTCACCCATTCTTTGTATGACTCCTTAGAAGAGAAGGGGCAAAATCGAAAGCAGCTGTCAAAAAACAATTTATTGTTCTCATCTTATAAGACTTTTCCCTCTATGCTCTTCATTATTGTCTCTCAGGGAATCCACCCAGTATAAGAAGAAGACAAAAATTAGATTGAGGCCTGTTATGCTGTTTTGACTGTTAACATCCTCCAGTGTAAATTCATATTAACAAATTCAGTTTTCTACCTCAGAAAGGCAGCAAAGGTTAACCTTTTGCTAACCTCAAAAAGGTTAGCAAAGTGCCATTGAAAAAAGAAGATTTCAACTATAGTTAAACTGTCAGGTTATTCCAAATTAGAATCACAGAGAACAGTAACCTAGCTATAGAAATATATTACTAACTATAGACTGTGATCCAACTTCACAAGTGATTTGCAAGAAACTCTTTTTAGAAATAATAATTAATCGTTTCCTCAACTCAACCTGTATAGCCTTTCCTTATTTTAGCATGTGACAAAAAATACATATTTGCTTGAAGTTTAAGTGAAATAGATATTTTTTTACTATGAATGAAATGAGAAATTGGGCTTCATTTCTCAACTACTTCCCATCATAAAACATTTCATTCCAGGTATCCCAAGGTTAAATTTGATGTCACCATGACTACTGGGAAATTTTCCCCATTTCTTCTATTTGCTTTGCATGTGTAAATGCAGTCTTTACATAATATTTCTGTAGAGCACTAAATTAAATGTGACCAAAAAGTCTGTATTTTTCCAATATTTGGTAGACATTTGATGAAAAGTTTGGCAACTTAATTCTCATAAAAATGATTAAGTAGAAGTATATTGGCAAGAATCAGCTATCACGTAATGTTTGGGAAAGTGAATAGGAAGGAAGATAGTGAACGGGAAATTTTCTTTCTTTAATCAAATAAACTTTCTTTATGATTATTACATTATCAAAACTTAGGTCCTAAAGAATTAAGCATGGAATATATTGGGGATTATCCTTTGTGTTCTGAAATGGAATGCTTTGTTACCCTTAGAAATAGACACTTTCCCAGGTAAATTAATTTATGCTAAAAATTTTTGCCCATTACAAATGCTAATTTTTTAACTCAATTTCCTACCAGTGCATCTCTAAGTAAAAAATCTGCTTTTAGGAATCATTAGATCTAAACATTTAATGGAAATTACTTGCTGGGGTTATTGTATTTCTCGAGGTTATTGTATTTCTCTTCATTTTAAAATCTTTTAATACTGACGTATAGCATTCTAGACATTAACTATTAGTCAATATTTGGGGCTTTCTCTTTGCACAATAAAATGACACTTAAGTTAATAATCTTTATTAATGCAGAGGGAAGTTGATCAATGTCCTTTCCTCTAAAGCATCCTCATCTTAATTTCAGAAAAAATCACAATAGAGGATAGTTAATTTGTGATCCATAGTCAAATTGGTATGAATCTGTTTTGAAGATTCTCCATGGTTGCAGTAGGTGTTAAGGTCAATTTATTGAGTTAGAAAGTAGATAGGAGAGTCAGAAAATAAAGCAAGAATGTATGTTGAGTCCCTTCAACTTTGGATGCAACCACTGGGAGAGTAAGAAGTAAGGAGGGATACCTAGAGGCAGAACCAGCTTACTGTCAGCCAAAAAGTCAGCCAGCAGAGGCCAGAAGTCATGTATATCCTAGAACAGAGTTTAAGCTGGAGTGCAAGAAATTGGGAGAAGAGATCTAATAAACAAAATTTCAAAGGCCAAGGCAGAGAGTAGAAATGGAATGTCTCTGTAACAATAATAAGCAAAATCAATCACACCAACACTGAGATCAATTTTCAAGGAAATTTCTTGCCTTAATTTCTGGACTTAAAGTAGGTTTTATAATAAGCAAGAACCAAGTTTACAGTATCTTATCAAGACTCTGAAGGGTATGTGTTTGTGTTTGGAGACAATAGGAAGCACCTGGCTGAGGTGGCGAGTTGTGTGAATGGGGAGGATTGGTTACAGAGGAACTGCAGTGGCTCTTTGAGATCAGATGAGACAGTGCTCACCTTAAATGTGTAAACCTTTTTCTCCTGGTCCTCCCAGAATGGCCCAGCTATTTGACCACTGTGATGGTTTGGAGGCACATACCCCCAGAAAAAAATGTCCTCTTAAACTTAATCCATTCCTGTGGGTGTGAAAGTTGGGACCTTTTGATGAGCTTACTTCACTCAAGGTCTGGCCCAGGAGGGGTCTTAATCTTATTACTGGAGTCCAAAATCATTGATTTGAACTTTTCCTAGCTTCAAAACTATATTCCCATTGTTTAAACCAACCCATTGCATGATACCGGCTTGACCAGCTAAGGAAACTAAAACTACAAAGGAATCCCGTGACCATATCTGGTGCACTCTCCTCTAATGAAGCACAAAATCACTGCTTTCAGGCTGAGTGCCTTTGGATAATTCATGCTATAAAGAAAGTCTTAAGTTTTATATCCTTGTTCCCCCTTTTTTTCCTAGGATAAAAGATGCTTCAAATACTTACATGCTTAGGAACAGGATATGATGGGGAAGAAAGGGCAGATTAAGTTTATATTTTAAAAATTCCTTCTGCATGAAGTATGTGTCTGCTTACTATACTACCAAGTTAATTTTTTTTCTCTCCTTTCCCCTTTTTCAATCTTTGGCAGTTCTCACTACTATTTGGAACTTGTGAAAATCTATGAAATAACAAGAGCTCCCAGATGATGACTAAGTAGAATTTACCACTTTTCGCAATATCATATACCTAATACTATCATTGGCATGACCCAAAGAAGCCTCATTTCTGTCTGTCTGCCCTGGATATGCAATTCCTTGTAAGCTGAGTACCTGGATGACAGTCATTAACTCTAAAAGTCATCCTTAGCACAAATTCTTTCTCTACTAAGCTATGCTCTATCTTTGTGAAGGTTGGCCTGCAATCTGCCTTATGATCCCAAAAGTTTATTACAGCAAGTTGAAATGGGTGCCTCTAAGATGGAAGTGATATCTGGATATTGTGTAACATGTCTTTCATTGCCAAGTTTCATTTGTGGAAGACAACTCTCATAACAAGCAAGTATTAATTCGTGCCATGTGGTTAGTGGCTACTCAGAGCTCCATAGAATATGGTGAGCTGTGGGGTTAACTTTAGATCATCGGCTATTTTTGTCTTTTACTTGAAAATATTTCTTAACCCATTGAGCATGAGTCCTTTCTTCTCAATTTCTGCATAATAGCTTCGACACAGAGAAATACTAATGGATTCTGTTAGAAAATGTTTCACTCTCCCCCATCCCTTCCTTTCCTGTCTTTTCTTGCCTTTTTAAAATTTTCTTCTATTACCTTAATGAGAGTTTTCCCATAGCTTCCCTTCATTCTATTTCTTACTTCTTGCTTCCAATTTCAGGCTGAATGCTTTTGGATAATTCATGCTGTAAAGAAAGTCTTAGGTTCTACATTATTGTTCCCCCTTTTACTGATGTATTCCTTGATTTACTAATCACTTCTGCTGTGCCCTGTCTGCTGCCAAATATGTTTGAGTTCTTAAATTCAGTGGGAGTAGAGTCAAAAGTAAGGAAGAGGGTAGTTCTTCCTTACTGTAGGTATGTGTGTTTTATTTGAATTTACTTATAATAAACTATGTTTATGTATTCCTTGTATAATATTTTTTAAAATTTTATTTTATTTATTAATTTCTCCCTCCACCCCCTCATTGTTTGCACTCGCCGTGTGCTTTCTGTGCCCACTTGTCTTCTCTTTAGGAGGCACTGGGAACAGAACCTGGGACCTCCCATGTGGGAAAGAGGCACTCAATTGCTTGAACCACCTCTGTTCCCTGCTTTGTGTCTCTCATTGTGTTTCCTCTTTGTGTCTCCTTGTTGCATCATCTTGTTGCATTAGCTTGCTGAGCCAGCCCATCGTGCCAGCTCGCTGTCTTGCTCATCTTCTCTAGGAGGCACCGGGAACCAAACCCAGGACTTCCCATGTGGTAGGTGGGTGCCCAAATGCTTGAGCCACATCTGCTTCTCTCCTTGTATAATATTTTTGAAGTTTTATATACCAAAATTAAGTTTAGGAATGAAAGGGAGTTATTCTCTTATCTTTTGACATGGATTTTGTGTCATCTTTTTGATTGAACAGAAGAGTTTTCTGCTTACATGATGATAGTTACCCATGTTACAGATACATGGGGTTGCCAGGTAGTTAAACTCTGGTTAAATAAAACAGTGTGTGTATGGGGTAATAAAATTGTATTTATGAACAATAGATAGCATATTCATTTCTAAATATCACAAGACCATGGGATCTTAATAATATCATTTTGTAGATAAATAACTAAACTCCAGTGAAGTTAGTTAACGTGCTGCCTAATTCCAAAGCAATGCTAATAATACTCTAATTGAGCACCTATTATATGTAAAATAATCTGTTAAAAACAAAATATATTGACAAATTGTAGTAACCTAGTGAGCTGAGAAAAATTATTCCCCATTTACAGATGAGGAAAGCGAAGCTCAAAAAGCTGAAAAAACACTTGCTTAAGCTTATACAGCTAGTAATTATTTGTGCTGCAGTTCAAACCTGGGCTTTTCTGACTTCACAATACAACTACTATAATACATTATTACACAACTTCAATCACATTTCCATACCTTGACTTCTTAACCTAACCTATACCAATTGAATAGTTATTTACTACATTTGGAATTATCATGCCCCTCTCCATTCTTTCACAATAGCACTGTTTAGTGAAGGTGTAGACAGAACAAAAAAGAAAAAAAGAAGAGAATTGAGGTCCATGGAAAATTCCACTAGATTAAAAATATGTTTTCTATTACTTTAAAAAAAATCTTATTGAAGTAGATCATTCATACATGAACATACATAAACAATAAATGTATAGTGAAAGTTGTGAACTCATAAAACAAACATGTATAACATTATACAGGGCTCCCATTCATCACCCCACCATCAATACCTTAAATTGTTGTGGAACATTTGTTAGAAATTATGAAAGAATATCATCAAAATATTACTATAGTACTAACTATACCTTACATTTGCTGTATTTTCCTCCAACCCACTTATTATTTTTTTAAATTTATTTATTTTCATTCATTTTTACCCCTTCTCCCCTGCTGTTTTTGCTATTTTTGTGTCCATTTGCTGGGCAATTCTCAGTATCTGTTTCCTGCCCTGTCTTCTCATCCTTTTCCTCCTGTCTTCACTGGGAGTCAATCCTCAGAACCTCTGATGTGGGAGAGAGGCATCCTACCACCTCTACCACCTTAGTTCCTGGTTTTTCAGCATGTCTCATCTTGGCTTTCCCTTGTGTCACTCTCTTGTTAAGTCAGCATCTTGCTGCATGGCTCGCAGGGCCTGATGGTGCACCCGCGCACGGGGTCTGGGGAGCTCATCTGTTCCCAGGGCCTGGCAGTGCACCTGCTTGTGGGGCCTGGGGTCTCACCCACTCGCAGGGCCTGGCAGCGCACCTATGCACAGGGCCTGGTGGCTCGCCTGCCTCCTATATTTTTCTTTTTTTAAATTTTTACCAGGAGGTCCTGGGGATTGAACCCAGGTCCTTCCATATTGGAGACAGACACCCAACCATTTGAGCCACATCAGCCCCCCTGCTATATCTCTTAAGGTTGACCAAAGATACCTAGAATTACAGTCATATCCCATACAGGATGGTCATATAATAAATCAGGCTTAGTTTATCACCAGCATTCTAAAAACCAGACCTAGGGAGAAAAACTAGGTCTGGGGACACATGCATGGTTTCTAATATAGCGAATGTTTAGCCTACCCTGATTATCACAAAATCAGGACAGCGAGAATATTCACACCCTATTACTTTTTAAATTGCTTTGATTTTATGCATAATAGAATACTTACTAGAACATTGTTTACTTTATTATACCCAATTTCTAAACACTTTCTGGGCAATAGTACATTTTAGATAAATATTTTTAAACAAATGAATATGCATACGCTCTATAGGGTGTTATCAAGCCCAAGCCCTATGTTTTTTCTTAGTGCAGATCCTCCTGGGGAAACTTCTCTGAGATTATGATTCTCTGAAAATGTATTTATTTCTGTGTCAATTTTTAAGTAAATTTTAAGTGGATAAAGAATTCTAGGTCATTATTATTCTCTTTCAGTGATTTAAAGATGTCATTCCATTGTCTTCTGGTTTCCATACTGTCTTTTGAAAAGTCATCTTAAGGTGTTAATGTTGCTTGTTTTAGAGCAGTGCATGATGTTTCTGTAGCTGCTTTTACAATTTTTCTCCTTGGTGACAATTAACTGTTAGACCTTTTCATCATATCCAACATGTCCCTTATGCTCTGTTTTGACATTTTCCATAATTTCTTTATCCAAGATTCAATCTGGGAATATCTTACTGCTGTATTCCATGGTTTACTAATCACTTCTGCTATGCTCAATCAGCTGTCAAATTTGTTCATGGAGTTCTTAAATTCAGTAATTTTGTTTTATAGTTCAAAAATTCCTCTTTTATGCTTTGTATAGATTTCAATTCTCTAGTGAAATTTTCTATTTTTACCATCTATTTTGCTGAAGATATTATTCACAGTTATTTAAAAACCTATATCTGAAAGCTCCAGTATCTGCCTCATCTGTGTCTCATTTTATTGTCTGTGTTTTCTTTTGTTTTCATTTAAATTTAATTTAATTGTTTTCTGTCACTTTTTCCAGTCTTTAGGCATTGTTGGTAATTTTTTACTGAATGCTGGATAATGTATATGGAAACTTGTAGAGGCACTGGATGATGTTATCATCCTTCAGGGATGTTTAACATTCTTCTGGATAGCAGTTTAGAGTAGGAGCAGATTCAATCAGATACAATCAGAAATTCAAATTGCCAGTTCCAAGTTTGAGACTTCGTGATGGTTTATGTATTTCTTTCTCCTAGAGTATATCTTTCAGGGATCTCAACAGAAAGCCTAGGTGTTTATTAGTACCCCTTCTAATCTTCGTTTCCCCAGTTCCTAAATACTGCTGAAATCTCTGTTTAGCTTCTTGTTTACACGACCTCCTCTAGCACTCTTGTGTACCTCAGGTTTCAGCACATGTCATGAATGCAAAAACGGCAAAGAATGTTAGTCTCACTTATCTTTCTCCTTTTTCTCTGGAATTTTAACCTATCAAGCCCTTTGCTTTAGCAGCTCTGAGTATCAATTTTTATTTTCTCAACACCATGAGACTGCTGAAAGCCCTACATCACCACTTTATTCTCAGCCTTTATTCCCCTGTCTTGAAAGTAAAAGAAAATGCTTACTTGCTCCCTGAGATATGAACATCTCAAATCCTACTTTCCTTGTTCTCAGATTTGTTTGTTTTCAGATTTGTTTTTCTCGGCTTCTTTGCTTCTTCTCAGAGATCTCTCAGACCATGTTTTTTTTTCTTTCTTTCTTTCTTTCTTTCTTTCTTTCTTTTATTGGGTTTTATCTGATGTTTATAGTTATTTATGGGGAGAATATTTAGGTATTTTGACAGAGCTGGAAGCAAAAATCACCAAAGCCCAAGTTTGTAATAAAAAATTCTTTGATTATATGATTATTGAAGTAGAAACTTCTCATTATTTACCTTAATATTGGGTCTCCACTTATTTCATTATATTACAATCAGTGATTTTTACCTAGGTACAAGGCCACCTAAAGTAGAAATTAATATTTCCCAGTTGCCCTTGCAACTGGTATGACCACACGACTAAGTTCTGGTAAATGAGATGGAAGCAGAAATGTGGCACAGCAGCTTTTGGGAAATCTCTGTAAAAGAAATCTGATATGTAATCTTTGCCCCTACTGTCCCCCTTCTCCCTATTTTCCCTGGCTGGTTGGAGCAAAGAGCCAGTGAGCTAGAAGGAGTCCAGGTACCTAATGAATATACTGAGCTGACATACTCACTGTAGATTATTTCTTTCTGAATTTTGTTTATGTGAGGAATGAATAAATAAATAAATATATTGCTTAAGACACTATTATTTTGTCTTTTTTGTTACACAAATTTAATCTTACCATTATAGAATATTCATTTACTCTTCATGCATCTTAGAATTCCTCAATCTTAAGGATTCTTTTCTTATGTACATTTTTAAAATACAGAATTTTAAAAATTGATGCAGAAAGCCTTTATAAATTTTTAAAATCTTGCTTCAAATAATATATAGACATTTCTCAAATGTGTTAGCCAAAAACATCTCCAATCTAGGTTTTAGCTAAAATAAATATCTATTACTATAACTCATGTGTTTTTTTATATTCTAAGCGCTTTACCTTTCTAAAACAACTATATGAGGCAGGTGCTATTATTATTCCCATGTCACAAATGAAGACACTGAGAAAATAGTTTTCACAAGATCTTACAGCTAGTAAGTGGGTTCTGAGAACTGATCTCAGCCAGTTTGGCTTCAGAAAGTATGATTTTATTCAATATGCTACACATTGCCTAGGGGAATTGCTTTTTCTTTACAATTAGATATTATTTCATCACCATAAAGTATCAAATATAGCTGTCTTGTAAGTGCGTGGCCTCTTTCTCTCTCAATAAATGTTTATTTTATCTTATTTTCTTGTTATAACTTGACTACTCATATGTTATAGTAAACTTAGAGAACATAAAAAAGTATAAAAAAGCATTAAAAAAGTAAATCATCCGGAATCTTCTGTAACCCCAAAATAACATTATCAATATTTTGTTGGATTGCTTCCAGTCTTTTTTGAATATATTGTTAAATATCTATGACTATACTGTAAATAGGTGTCTTGTTTTTTTATTCAGTAGAATAATATATGCATATTCTGATACTATTTTTAAATTTTCAAAAATAAAAGTTTAATAACTATAAAATTATTGTGAATTAGGACATCCTAATTAACATGTTGACCTATATACTTGTCTCATAACCAATTGAAAACAAATACATGGAATTAGATGGCACTGACATATATTTTCAGTCTTATTTTTCTCCAAAGTATAGGGCTCTGATGAACTGTGTTGTAAGACAAAGGTCCTTTTATAAAATATCATAGGTTGAGGTTGCTCACTCCCAGGACAGTATAGAAGAGACTGTAAATGCATGATATTTTTCTTCAAGATTATAGAAAAGTCAAGGATTATTTGCATATCATATATGATTATCTATCTAGAAAAAGAAACAATTCAAGAAAGTGTTAGAACTAATAAAAAAGTTCAGAAATGCTGCTAGAAACAAAATTAACCTAGAAAGTTATATTGTATTTTTTATGCTGACAATAAGCAACCAGAAAAATAATTTAAAAAATAAGTTTCCATGCACAAAAGCAACAAAAATCATAAGGCATCTAGGAATTTATTTAGAATGAATGAGGTCTGTTTGGAGGAAATTTTAATACTCTAATAAAAGACAAATTGAGAGATATGCCATGGGTTTGGGGTAGAATTTCTTTATATTACCAAAATGACAATACTAGCTACATTTGTCTATAAATTCAATGCAAACCCAATCAAGTTCTATTTAGATATTTTGAGGAACTCAATAGAATTATTCAAAAAGTTATTTGGAAAATAGAAATCTACAAATAACAACAACAATAACATTAAAAATGAAGACTAAACGGGGAATTTTCTTTACCAAATTTAAATACATATATTCTGGAAAGCAGACCCTGGATTCTGACCTAGGTGTTCTTTCACGTGGGAATAAAAAGGAAAGAAAAAAGAAAAACAGGTAAGAATCCTATTAATTTCCTTTGAGATCCTCAAGGAGAGCAGCCCAAAGGAATGGGAGAATGAAATAAAGGAGGAAAGCTGCATGCTACTTGGAAGGTGAAATAATTCCACACTAGTGAAATTGATTATTACTTTCTTACCAATATGTTTAGCAACTCCTCTAACCTTGAGAAATAATTGGTAAATAAGAAGGAAGAAGCTCCCTTAAAAGCAATAAGATGGGCGTTGTCTTTTCTGGGGGTGAGAGTGGGGACATTGGGATTGTAGGGAATGGGTCCTGTGACAAGGATGGGCTCCTATCGTAACATTGTATCATAAAACATAGAACCATTTTCAAATTCTTCAAAAATCAATCTGTGTCTCATTTTTTTAGTATAAATATTATTATGATATATTGGTAAATTTAAAACATTTGATACATGTTTCTATCTATATATATATATATAGTTTGCAAAAACCAAAAGCCTAAACATCCTTCCATGTAGTAGTAAGGCAACTATTTACTTGCACAAGAGCAAGCTAACATTTGTCCTGAAGATTATTTTAGTTCCTTTTGTCTAGCATCTCTCTTTCTATTTGTTTTCCATTGATATTGAAACTTAAGTCAAGAGCATAAAGTTGCCAATCACCAGGCTTTCTTTTGTTTCAGACATTAGCACTTATATAGAGCACTGAGAACTGCTTGGAATCTCAAAAAGTTTGCTATGGAAAAGAAGATAATAACTTGCTGTGAGAGGAAAGGAAACACAAAGAAGGAACCTCCTCCAAGCTGATTTTCACATAAAGGTCTCTACATAGAACTATACTTGTTCTAGTCTGGCCTGAAGATTGAAAAACTGCTTTTCTAAAATTAGAATTTTCTGTCTTTAACTCAATATATAATTTGAACCTGATATATTAGGGCTAGATTGAACCACATGAAATTCTCATATTTATTTAACCCCCCTTCACGCCTCAATATTGCCATCCATATTCTATCCAGCTTGACTCTCTGAAGGAAATTATTTTATAATATTTTAGTGACCATCTCTATAAAAAATATTTGTAGAGCAAAAAAAAAAAAAAAAATGTGATTTCATATCATCCATTCATTCAACAAATTATTGAGGACCTTCAGAGTGCTTGAAACAGTGGTGAGTAAAATGGACAAGGTTCATTTATTTGTTGATATAAATAAACAAATGAATATTGCAAATTGTGATGAATGAGTGATATGAAATAAACCAAAAATGATATGGGATAGAAAATAATGGCACAGAATGATATTGAATGGGCCTTTTTCAATAGCAAATTCAGGTGAGAAAGACCATGTGACATTTTATTCTAATGCAAATAAACACATTCATTTGAATTTCAATAACAATTCATCAAAACATTAATATAGCATATAAGTACTATTTAATGGAGTAGTAGAGTAAAAATTATCACAACTCTACCACATAATCTTGATGCATCAAGTAAAAGTCCCAAGGTACCATACACAGACATGTATTGTCATTAACTGATAATAACAGGTTTGGACTATCTAATTGTAGTCAAGCACGAGGTGGGCATATTACCCAGGAAGCCATGCCAATTAGCACACCTCAAGAAGATTGAACTTCTTTGGGAAGGAACATCCAAGGACTAGGACTCAAGATACTCAGCAGAAGAGGTCTACTGAAGACGAGGCTAGCCACTATTCTCAATCCCTTAACCATCTGCTCCAAGGCATGGCACGCGCGCGGGTGTGTAGACAAACCATTGAAACTACAATCTGGAAGTGTATTCTTAAAACAATGAGAAACTGACATCATTTAGAAAAGACGGTTTTTCCTTTGTAGTTCCACAACTATGTTAGCAAAATGGTTACTTAAAAATAACCTATACATTTTCCAAAATTAATTTCTATATCTAAATACTACACATGACAACAGATACTGTAGTTCATGCTAAGGACCAAATTCTTGTAAAGCTGTATAATATCAGTCTTGGAAGATAAATTGCACTTGCTCTGGAGCTGTGCACACACATGCGAAAATCAATCTCCTCTCCCTCCTCCAACAAATGTCTACAGCCACATGAACATATCCCACCATCCGTGGTATCACCGTATATTAAATGCAGCTGCATTGATTTAAACATTATTCTTTTAGAATGCATCTAGCCAACAATTCTTTTATACAAGGTTCAGCCCAGTAGATGAGCTCAATGACCTTTTATTGCCACACAGCTCTTATTACCTCTCCTAGAAATCGGCGGTGTAAATATTCCAGCCTGTGTCAATTCACACATAAACAAGTAGAACTAGGTTGCTGAAAAGTTGGCATGATGTGTAAATTCACAAGAATCCATCAAGCTCCTCCATTATTTATACTGTAAGATTTGTAGGCTGTCTGAAGAGTAACAGGGGTAGCCCCTATGGGTCAACTACCACTTGAATTATACCTGGCAGGAGGAAATCAACACCATATAAACCATGTTCTGGTATTGTGCATTTTGGGAAATAAAATCTGCTATAATGACTTCCTCAAAAATCTTTATTAGCAGTGCTCTGTATACTGCATGGCCAGGTGAAATGGATAAGATTGTTTTCTTTGTCTATTATAGACCAAGAGTTTAATCCTAGAATAGACCAAGAGTTTAATCCTAGCAGCACCATTTACTATTTTCTGCCTTTTTTTTTCTTTTTTTCTTTTCATTTTGGGCAAGACTTTTAACCTCAGTTAAATGATGTAGCAGTTTCATTATCTGAAGAATAAGGAAAGTGATTTATAGTTACCAGAAGACTAATAAATGGTTGCTATTATTATTTAGCATATCTAAAGGTCTTCTTTATTAGATATAAAAGACAGGATAGAAAGGTAATTATTTGTATTTGAAAATCACTAAAGTCTAAACTATATGGCCTCTAGATGAAAGATTGCACGTTGTGATGACTTATTGTCACTATGCATTAATTTAATCTAGATTTCTGATTTCTTTACAGTGGCAATGGAGAACGTAGTTACATGATAACTAGAAAAAAGGAGCAGAACTTCCTTTTCTAATTCAGATTTCTGAAAGTAGAACTAGCAAGTCTCAGAACCTCTGTCACTAAATATTATTATTTGGAAAGCAAAATACTGCTTTAAAAATAGTTTATTGAGGGTTAATTAACTGTTACAGTTCTTACTATTTTTAAAACCTCATATGTAAGGATATATATGAGGGATAAGAAAGGCTCAGTATCTTGATTAAGGTTTGTAGTTAATAAAGAATGGAGAAAAATCCTTTATTACATTGTTTTAAAGTAGTTACAAACAATGAAAGTATACAACATTTATAACAATTCTAATATCATCAATATTTACTGAGCATTTACTCTGTGCCCGGTATGCTGCTCAATGCTTTATATTGATTTCCAAATTTGATTCAACAACCCTAAGAAGTAGGCCCTAATATTATTTTGGCTTTTCAGATAAGGGAACTGAGGCTTAATGAGATTAAGTAAATTGATCAAGGCTGCTAAGGGATAAAATGATAAAGCCAAATATAACTCCAAAGTCCAGAGTTATAGAACTCTCAAAAATTGCCTAGTATAAACTTAACAGGATTAATTTCTCCTCTGTAAACAACCAGATCAACATATTTGCTAAGAAAGCTATTGTAGGTGAAACAATGACATATGAGGTGAATGCCTATCTTCCTCCAATAAAGTGTTTCTTTTAAATATAATAGAACGAAATTTCCACAAATCTTTTCTGCTTTGTTGCTACATTTTTTACTATGATTCATAAACATACAAATCAAAGCTGCCACAAAAGATAGAGTATCTAAACAAAGTTGAAAGAAATGCACTTCTTGAGTTTCAACAATATAGTCTATTCCCTTAAAAGTTATTTGTGTGGCCCTGATTTCCTTGAGACATAAATATCACATATATGTCTTTGTGGAAGGTACCAAGCATGTGAGCCTCCTTCTTTATAAGGGATGAAAAATGATATATTATCTAATTTCTCAGAATTCTGTTGCCAGCCCATAATGATAACTTATAATCTGATCTTTGAGTCTAAAGATGATGAGACTGTCTACAGAACCTGGAATGAAAGTTATGAGTTAAAGAGTAACAAATTCCAAAGCACCATTTCTGCTCAGACTTTATCCATGAAATTCTGGCCAGTTGCCACTAGATGCATCTTAAAGGCAGAGAGAAGGAAGTCCCTAGAGCTGGGGGATTGTTGGTTTGCTTGCTTGTTTTGTTTGTTTCCTGGAGATATATTTCCAAGAAGCCAATTATTTCCTCTTCAAAAAAAAAACGGTTTTGACTGAAAATAATAAATAGCCCCTCCCATTGTACAGAAAGTTGGTGAAAATCCTATAGAGATCTAGATACAAAAACCTGAGACAAGCAGTCTGAATACAAATGTTGGGCATACGCACAAAAGAAGCAGTGAAAAGCCAGGAAGAAGTGGTCCTACAATAAGGAGAAGGATGAAGAGAATGAGAATATCAGAGGGTCTGGGAAGGAAAGTGTGTCCCATGATTCTTAAAAGACGTAGCACGGTGTGGTGTCTGAGACTCCTTGCAAGAAACAAAGACAGAAACCTAGAGAAGATGAGGACAGCAGGAGTCACACAAATGACTTCAGTCTTCTAAAGAATTCTGGAGAAACTAGCAGAGCACTAACTGTAGCCAGGAGATCTTTAAAAATCATCATCCTACCATGTAGGTGATCTGATAGGCAAAATGTAACCCAGCCTTATAATCTTGTATGTATGAAATCATTAAATAGCTAAACCCTGAAAAGCAAACAGCCAGATACCTTATCTGGGTTAGCCAGGGGAAACATCTGATAATAAGAGAAAATTAATTTAAAAACAAACAAGTAAATAAATAACTATAGACAGAATGATTTATATGTAATGGGGGAGAATCTTCCATTCAAATAAGAAATTACTGTTTTCCCTTAAAACCAGGGAAATCTATAAAATCCCTACCAATCACATTGTAATACACACATGATACAGGAATAAAAACAATTGTGACAAAGCTTGCAAAAAACTACTTGAAGACATTCTTCCTAGACAGTAGCATGATACATGTCCCAATGCTCAGGTTTCTGCTCAAATTTTCACAAAAATAAAATATTAGAAATACAACTGGAAAAGTCATTGTAATGAAACTGACCATTAAGCAATTTCAGGCAATGAACTGTGCAATTAGAACCTTAAATCAGCACACACCACTCAGAACTGAGTGGGAGAGAGTGTGGTCTACAGTGTGAACTGTGGTCTATGGTTGGTAGCAAGTCTCCAGGATGTGTAAGTTCATTGAGGGTGGTGGGCCACACTGTGGGAGATGTTTGTGTGGGATGTGGTGGGAGGTGTGGGAGGTGGGCAACATGGGAATCCCAGTGGGTTCCGTGTAATATTTTGGGTAATCTAAGCACCTCTTAAAATATATGTATATATATATATATATATATATACATATATATATATATATATATATGAAAAACAAAACAAAACAAAACAAAAAAAATGGTATTAAATCATCATAGACAATTAAAAAAAAAAGTGGACTGATAAATCAGAAGAGAATAAAAATAGTATAATTTGAAAAAATATATTGCATTTCAATGATGAATTAAAACCATGTTGGCATTATCATTATACTGCATATCACTTGTGGCTGCCATTGTGTCTATAATCACTCAGTAAAAGCCAGATCCCCTTCAGTAGCCTGTAAAGAATTTCAACATAATTTGCCTCCCCCTCCTGATATTTCTCTGGCTTATCCTTCCACTCAACTTACTTGTTCTGTTTCAACTGCAGTGATAGTCCTTGCTGTTCCCAGAACACAATAAGTTTGCTCTCACCTCAGAGTTTTCATGCTTGCTCCTTCCATTACCTGGAATGTCTTTCCCCAGAAAGCCACCTGATGCACTCTCACTTCCTGCACTGAAGACCTCTCTTCAAATGTTGCCATGTCAGAGAGGGTTTTTTCCTGACCATCCTGTATAAAACAGCAACCTTGCCTGCCCATGCTCACTCTAACCTTCTCAACCTTCTGCTTATCATCTGAGTGTGTTTTGTTCACTGCTATAAACCAATATCCCCTATGCCTAGCACGTATTGACACAACGGTGGCACTCAATCAATATTTGCTGAAGTATTGTTAAATGAATAAATTATGCCTTGTGTATATTTTACATACACACCCAATGCCTCCCCATACTAGCTATTGATACATGAAGGACCTGAGTTATACATCTTGTAAATACACCACTCTGCTCTGCAAAAAAGCGTTCAGGCAGCGTTCTTCCTTCCACATCCATAAGCTGGTCCTTATAACCATAGCATGCCACTCATCTGATCAAAAAGTTGCCCAGTCTAACTTGTGAATTGTCCTAAATGTCATTGCAATGACAGATACGGGCCCTTATATATCTGGCCATAACTGCAAGATTGTGTGGGGAAAGAGTATCAACCACAATGTAGACTATCGTCGATGCTTAGTGGCAATGCTCCTAAATGTGCTCCTCAGTTGTAACAATTGTACCACTCTAATGAAGGATGTTGTTGATGTGGGAAAATGTGGGAGGTGTAGGGAGCGGGACATATAGGAATCACCTATATTTTTTATGTAACATTTATGTAATCTAAGTATCTTTTGAAAAAAAAAATTTTTAAGTATATTAAAAAAAAAAAAAGTTGCCCAGTCAAATCAAAATTTGGTAGAGAGCTGTTTACACAGTGTGCCTGGTTTGGGGAACAGGTTCTTAACTACTGTTGTTATTTGAAGCTTACCATTCACATAGTAAACTAAAACTATATTTAGAAGGGTTCTTTAATTCAAAATTTAATAACGATTACCAAGAAATTTATTGATAAATGCCTAAACCTCTACAATAAAATGGAAATTTTCTTCACATACTTTACTAAGTACAGAAAACCATAAATAATACAAAATGGAGAACAAATTCCTCCTCCCAAAGGAACTGCAGAAATCTCTTAGCCAGCTCTGCCTATGTAAATAATCCCCTTTCTGGTCTTGTTCTAGTTATCTAATGTTGCATAACAAATTACTTCTCAAAACTTAGTGGTTTGAAATGACAGCAACCATTCACTTGGTGCAGTATTTGTCACCTGGGCTAGGCTCAGTGGGGAAGGTTTATCTCTGCTCCATGTGGTATCAGCCAGCACAGCACAGCTGGACACTGGATGATACCTTCCAAAATGGCTCACTCACAATTCTGATAATCTGATGTTGGCTGTCAGCTGGAGTCTACTGGGGGTTTAAGGATAGGAACCTCAATTCCTCTCCATATAGGCCTCCTTTTGTGGGCTTCTCCATGAGCTGCCTGGCTTCCTCACTGCAAGCACCCCAAGAGAAAAAGATAGAAGAATAAGGCCTTTTTGTAACCTAGCTTTGGAAGTCACATAGCGTTACTTCTTCTATCCTTTATTGGACAAGGCTGTCCTTGGTCAAGGGGAGGGCACATAGATCCTATTAACTGATGGAAGGAGTATCATTGCCATATTGTAAAAGTAGCATTGGGGATGGCATATATTGTGGTTTCCATCTTTGGAGAATACAGTCTACCACGGTTCTGTCTGGATTTTTCTTCCTGCATTATCCTGTTTCTCCTGACCTCTTTGGTGCTTCCTACACCATCTCTTTCCCACAACTAGTTGCTCTAGGTTCTTACTTGCTTGTATCTCAACCCTTATCATTTATAGACACTCTTTATTCTCTGCTTGTGTACCAAGCCTTAATCAACAGTTTTCCTTAGGGGGGGTTGTTTTCTCCAAAAGAACTTGCAACATTTCTCCCATTAATTACTCCGTATTCAGAATTGCTTATTTATTTATTTATTTATTTATTTATTTATTTATTTATTTATTTATTGGTGGCTCTAAAGCCCTACTTGACCTCTCCCTTCTTTAGCGATTTTGTGCTCTCTGTCTCTTTGCTTCTTGGTTCTATATTTTATTGTCTATTATAGCAAGAAAGTCTTATCCTTCTACTTTTATAAATAAACAACAACACAATACAGTTAGGTTATTTGATGATTAGGAATTGAAAATAAAATAAAAATTTTCCTTCATTGAGCAGCAATATGGATTGCTTTCTTGAACTCTTTCTTGAACTCTACTAGTTCATTCTTACCCAAATAGTCACAACCACCCGCCATGGGAGTTTTACTTGTAGAGGAGATTAGGCACCACAACCCTTTCTCTCACCTGTACCTTAAGAGATTGCTCCAGCAGCCACATGGCAGTTCCAAGGCCCACCCTCTTCTATTACCTCCATGTTCTTTTCTGTGCAGCTGTGAAAACCAGTGGAGTTCTCTTTCATACTTTACAGGATCATGGACAATCGAGATGGAGTAGGATTGCCTCCATCTTCCTCTCTGGTACATTATACATTTAGGTCTGCTAATATAGACCTTTCCATAACATAAAGGTGAATACTAGACTCCAAGTCCATGTATGCTTTCAAACTTCAGTAACTTCTTTATAGTGGAAGAGGAAGACTGAAAAGTATAAAGTATAAACTTCTTGACTTCAGACTCCCAGAATTCACTCACTATGACTATGGTTAGCATCAATGATAACCCAAAGAGGAACTGCACATTCTGCAGCCCAATAAACCTCCAGCTGAAATTTGGTTTGCCAGGATCCCTTTGCAGAAACTTTCAGCCTTTAGGAGGTTCTCTTGGCGTCCTCCCACATAGTTTTAGAAAGCAAAAGCAACACTCTCATTCCTCACCCAAACTATTTTCTCCACAAGGTATAGCACCTCTCTCACCACACAACTTTCATCTTACTTTGGGCATGGGAACTGGGGAGAGTTGGTGGATAGATATTTTCTGAACTAGTTCCTTTCATTAATCCTTGCTCGGGAGGCAGGTGGCTCTCTGAATATAGAATATGAGGTTCATTTGTTCTTGGGTTTGGATCTTAGCAAAAATTCTGGTACCACAATGTCCCATCTGACATCCTACTACATAAATTATAAACTTTAACACACTGATATAATTTCTCTATACATTTACCATTAAGTTTAGATTACAAAAAGATACTGAGAAGTCCCAGGCAAGGTGAGTCTTTAGATACTCAGTTCCATCTCTCACTGCCATAACACTGGATTCCGTTGCCTAATTCCACAAATAAGCCTTTTGTTGTCTAAGTTGCTTCTGGTTTCACATGATGAGGGCACATTCTAATCAGGGTGCTGCTCCTCCCTTCCCTGGAGAAGACTCCTGCAAAAATTGTAGGATTATACTTCAGTGAGAGCAGAAGTAGCTTCTCTCAGATTCACCAAGTAAAGTACCAACTCTCTGTAATTACTAGTTCCTCAGTGTTTTCATCTCTTTTCATGCAGAAAAATAAAGAAGTTAAAATTTTCATAGCATTCCCCTAGCAACAGATGAAGTCAATCCTTTCAACCATATTTCTTGAGAGGCATAAACATGGACATAGACATAGAGTATGGATAAATGTATGGATAAAGATGTAAATATAAATGTACAGAATACACCACAAAGCTCACTGTTATGTAAACGTTATATAGTTTGTCCCATAAAAGTTGATTGTTCTTTCATTTGTTTTTTATTGTTATTTTGTCTGTCACAAAAATCCCTCCCCCCCCACTTTTTTTTGCTTTGTTTTGTTTTCAGGGATAAGTTCAACCTACATATAACTCTGAAGGCAGTCAGTCCTGGATTTGAATTTTTCCCTACCCTAAGGTTCATCTCCCCAAGAAGGAATCAGACTTTGTGAATAAGTTCTTTGCATGGGGGTTATTGTTTGAAGCACCAATTTCATTTTGAGGTGCTCCCCACATGAAAATATAATGGGGAAGTAGAAAGGGCACTGCATTAGATATCACTGATTCAGTCAACAAATAATGATCGAGTGCCTTCTGAATACCAGGCACACTTTGAATGCTGAAACTAGAGTAGTGAGCAAAATAAACAAACATCTCTGCTCTCAGGGAGAGCACATTCTCATGGAATGAGACAAACGATCAACAAATTAAAGAAGTAAAATGTGTAATGAGTTAGATGTTCATAAGTGCTAATGAGAGGAAAATGAAGCTTAGAGTCTTCACCAATAAGTAATCTGATGACCTTGGGGCTGCCATGCACACTTCTGAGACTTCGTTTTCTCCTCTGCGAAGGAGAGTTCATGTGGAAGATAGCTAGGTGGTTTTCTAGTGCTGACATCCTGTGAAACTTTGACCTTTCTTGTTTCAGTTTATTTTTTGGTGTGAGTTTGGAATGGCCTCCATACAGGCAGAACTCCAGATCCACTCACTTAGGGAGGAAAAAATTGAGGTCAGGAGACTGGTGTCTCGGCAACTGAAGTCAATTCATAAATTTGCAGTAATTGTTTTTAATCTACTGCTTTTTGTTGTTGTTGTTGTTCCAAAACTCAGCCCAGAATAATCAAGCAATTATATATTAGCTTTACCCAAAAGACCTTGGACCACCTGTTTGTTCCCTGTTTTCCTGGCCAAGTATACCTTCTGGGAAAAACTGATTGGAAACACAGCAGGATAAACTCATTTATTCCCTTCACAATATCCTAGTTCCTTTCTTTGTTCCATCTGTCTCCTGGTCTTCTGGGAGATCCCTTGTTCACTTCCTCATTACGTGTCACATTCAAGGCTAAAGTCTCCACCTGTGCTCTTGATCCACAGCCTCCCATCTTCTCCTGGACATTGCTCCTACAGTAAGTCCTACTCTTTCCTAACACACCATTATTTTAAATTTCTCTCTCTACTGATTGTTTCACACAAGCTAAAAATGTTACCATGCCTTTTTCATTGAAGAAATCTTCATTCCTTTTAGCTAATGCCCTAATATTCACTTTCCCATCACAAACTTTGGTAGGCTAAATTGTATACCCCAATTTAGACATATTCCTAATCTTAATCCACATCCCTGTGGGTGTGAGCCTATTCTAAATAGAACCTCTTTAAGATGTTATTTTTAGTTAAGGTTTGGTCAAATGAACCAGGGTAGGTCTTAATCCAGATTAATGAAGGCCTTATAAGGAGAAGGCCATGGAGAGAAGCAGGAAGTCAGCAGGGACCTGGAAGAGAAAGGAGAGGGCATCATCATGGGACAGAAAAGTGAAGGAACCCCAAGGATTGCCTGCAGCCAGTGCCAGAGTGCTATAGTATTCTGGGAGAAAGCAATTCTTGTAGGTAACTGGAGTTTGGACTTCCACTAGCCTCAAAACCATTAGCCAATAATTTTATGTTATTTAAGTGGAAACCAGTTTGTGGTGTTTGTGATAGCAGCTCAGGCAAACCATCTAAAACCAATTTAGATCAACTAAGCACCTCTAGAAAAATAGGCTGCTTGTTACATACTTTCCTATTCATCCCCTATTGACTTTCTAAGGTACTGATGAAAGTTTCTAACTGTAACTGCATTTGAAACTGGTTTCACCAAAGTCTTTAATGATGCCCTAATTGCCAAATATTTCACAGTTTTTTGCAGCATTTAACGTTATTGACCTTAACTTTCTTGAAGCTCACTCCTTAGATAATATCTGAGACAACACATCCTCATCTACAACCATTCTGACTTTACTTTATCAGTCTTCTACTCTTTTCCCTGCTCCCCTAACCTCAGGGAATTTTCTTTTCTACTTCTGTTTTCACTCTAAATTCTCTTGTACAATTTCAACTACCACAAAACATTCAACATTCCTGACCCAAACACCCATTTTAGGGGGGAGGGTATCTTCATATCTGGTTACCTTCTGGGTAGTTGTATCTATGAATATGGGACATCCTCAGTGAATTGGAATCCAGGTCTCTTGTGATCACGTAAAGGCATATACATATACACACAAATAAGTTAGATATGGATGATGACATAAAGATAAAGATAGAGGAGATATATATATATATATATATATAGAGAGAGAGAGAGAGAGAGAGAGCATTAAAAAAAAGGCCTAATTCATCATGATCTACACCTGTGGGTCTAGTAGGTTCAAATCCTAGCTCTAGCGTTCACTTCAAATTGTTGCATTCAACAAGTCATTTAAAATGTTTAAACCTTGGTTTTCTCACCTGGAAAATGAGGGTAAGAAAACATACCTTTAGAGGATTTTGAAAAGACTTAAAGTAATATAAATAAAGTAGCAGTTCAATGCTGGCACCTTATGACATTCAGTAAAAGTACTCCTCTGCATATTTATAGGAAGTACCTCAGTCATGGCGTGATCATGAAATGAGGTGACTTTCTTGTTATGTTTCTATTTTAGGGACAAAGGATATTGTTTCTTAAAGGTGACAATTCTCCAATCTTGGTAAAGGAAGATAAATAGTTTGTTTTTCTCCAGGGAGAAGAAGAAATGCAGTAAATGCTTAAGGGTTTTGCTTCAATGCTACAAGGTTGGTGGCTATAAATCTTGAACAGAAGTTAAATTATTTTTGACTTTTTATTTCCTTAGGATTTTTTTTTTTTTAACAACAACATTAAACCTACCTATCATTACCTAATTTTACTATGGATTTCAAGGGATTAAAGCAATAGATAAGAAAAAACTTTTAAAAAATGAAAGAAAGAAAAAGGTTTGTTCCATGTGGTCAGTCTGATATTCCTGCTAATTCCTATAAATTGCTATAATTCATTTTTCTTGCTAGGAAGAGTAAATGTGAAGCTAAATATATCTTGACTTTCCATTAAGACATTTTCACCAGAGGAGGAGGTAGTAATGAACCGGGCTCAATTTTTCTTGTATTTGAATTTAATACTTATCAAGAGCAATATCTAAGGATAAAATGAGAGATGTTATTCTTCATAAACTTATTTAAATGAATTTTGAAAATCAAGGTTTAGAGTTTCTTGTTATTAACTTACCTCACAGATTAGTATACCTCAATCTTAGAATTCTACATATCATACTGCACATACTACCTAGAACAAATTTCAAATTTTTATTGTAGAAAACATAAACCAGCCAGGCTGTAAACATTTTTCTCTTGAGTAGGGAATGAGACCTGAGAAATGTATCTTTAGCTGGCCTGAGGAGCTAGTAATATAATTTGTTTTAAACCATAAAATGCTATTAAAAATCTTATCTATGGGAAGCGGCTGTGGCTCAATCAGTAGGGCTCCTGTTTACCATATGGGAGGCCCCGGGTTCAGTTCCCGGGGCCTCCTGGTGAAGGCAAGCCCGCCCGTACGGCGTGGTTAGCTGACCCAGCGAGCACAAGCAGCAAGGGGGGGGATGAATGAATAAATAAATAAAATCTTAAAAAAAAAAAATCTTATCTATAAATAATTAGTTGATCCTTAAACTGATGATATAATTGCTGGGGAAAGATGAGAAGAGATTTGGGGAGAAAGAGACCTAGAGAGAGAGAGACTGAAATAGCTAGACAGACAGAGAAGCATTTTTCCCTGTATCTAACTAAAGCTGCTTGCTTACTTGATTTGTGTCTCTGAGATACTAGTTACAGAATGAGGGACAGAGACAGCATGTACAAATTAACAATAAAATATCTGTAAACTCAATTTTGTCAACCTTTTGTTCTTTATCAAACATGTTTTTAAGACTAGTGATAAATAGACAAGATATTTGAGGTTTGACTCTTTTGCCTGCCTTGATTTATCTCTGGGCATTAAGATGTCTTTTGCTCAGAAAGAGGAGCCCAGTAGCCCCAGAGACACAAGGAGAGGAGACCAGGGTTGTGCCAGAGCCTAGATTATCATCTTGTAATGATGTTGGATCCTTTAACCAACCAAATATATATAACTTTCAAATTCTAAATATAGTTTTACTTAAACAACCTATTCCCTCCCTCTATTTTTTTTCCTCATACCTCTTTTCCATTCATAGATATCATTACTTGATTGTCATAAGTAAATCAATTTCTCTCGAATTAAAAATGAATGCTTCCAAAAAAATATAACAGAATATTACACAAATAGGGTATTTTTGCAGATATAACTGACAATTACAATAGTGGAAAGATAGTGGGGGAGAGCTCTTGAACTCAAAATATATATATACATATATAGTTTGCAGTAAGGGTGAAAATAGAACAACCTCAAAGAAGCTTTAGTTTTGACTGGTAACTTTCTCAATTTGCGTTTTTACTCTGTGATGCTCTTTGCAGATGAATAGTTTCTCTCTCATAGCCACAAATTCCTTCTGTTCATACCCGCAGTGGAGGCAGAATCCTACGTGTATGACACTGCAATCTGTCACATGGTATGAATGCAATCACCACACTTTCAGCCATACCAAGTGTAAGGAAAAGAAGAACAATATCCCATACTTAGTTAAAATGTCACAGAAAGCTGTGAAATACACACACACACACACACACACAAAATGTTCTATGGGTCCATTTTTCAGCATGATGTATTTTTAGTTTTCTGCAGCCAGCAAGTCTTAATTCAAACCAAAGAAAAATATCAATGAACTGCATATGGCAACCTTCTCAGCCTCTTTAAACATAGTTGAATTAAACAACATCTCCACAGCATTCTCTAGGACTAGATTGTAACTGTAACATTTATAGCACTTCCATCGGGGAGCAGAAAGTCACCTGGATTTGTCTGTTTGTCCTCTTACCTTTCTAGAAGGGCCTTCCTGGTTTCTGCTGGTCCTTCCTCATCTTTCCCCCCTCTAATGGATGTACTACCCCATGTCCTTACCTTGATCTCTTCTTTTTTATGTTCTTTTATATTTGCACCCACTCACAGAACCCATGGTTTTAGCTACCATCTCTATGCTGATGACACTCAAGTTCATGTCCTCAGCCTTGCCTTCTCTCCTGAAATTTAAATTCATATATGCAGCCACCTACCTGACATCTCCACTTAAATGCAGAAGAAGCAGTTCATGTTTACCATGTCAAACATGTCCAGCCACCAGCCCCAAAACCCGCTTTCCTATGTGTTATGGGTTGAATTGTATGCCCCAATAAGACACGTTCAAGTCCTAACCTATGGTCTCGAAATTGTGATTCCATTTGAAAACAGGATCTTGGTCAATGTTATTAGTTATGAGGCCAAACTGTATCGGGGTGGGCCCTAATCCAAAATGATTGGAGTCCTTTTAAGGAGAGGAATTTTGGACCCACGCAGGCAGGAAGAGAAGACAGCCAGCTGACAGCAGAGATTGAGTTATGCCACATGCCAAAGTACACTATGGATTGCTGTTGAACATTGGACACCTACCAGCTTTACAGGAAACAGGGCCCTGCAGACATTTACATTTGGACCTCCAGCCTCCAGATCTGAGACAATAAGTTTCTGTTGTTTTAAGTTACTCAGTTTGTGGTAACTGGTTACGGGCAGTCCTAGCAAACTCAGACACATTCTAAGTTCATGGCAACTACATTTTTAAAGTTGTTTTGCCCCAAACTTTACTACTTCTTCTCTTTTTATTTAACCTATATATAATTATCAGAAAATCCTATTAGAGTACCTTAAAATACCTCCAGAACTCACTCCCTTCTACTCACAACTGCTACCAGCCGGTCTAAGCCATCATCATCTCTCATCACATTAACAAATTGCCTCCAGCTGTGTCTTTGTGCCTGTCCTTACCCTGCTACAGTCTATTCACATCACAGTAATTATTTTACATTAAAGTTAAATCCTGTCACTCTTCTGTTCAAAGCCCTCCAGTGGCTCCTCATCTTAAAGTAAAAGCCATAAGTCCCCAAATCTCCTCCTACTCCATTTCCGTTCAGGCACTCCAGCTCCATTGGCCTCCTTAATGTTCCTAAGGTACATTCCTGACATTCAAGCCTTTATTATTTGCTCTTCCTTCTACCTGGAATGCCCATCCGTGGGTGTCTGGAAGCCAGTTCCCTCCGTCCCTTCAAACAATCTCTCAAGCCACTTTCTCAGGCCTTTCCTAAACAATCTATTTCAATCTCACCTCCCATTTCTTCCTTCTCCATTCTATTTTTTCTCTCCAGCACTTATCACTGTCTACTATACTTTATGCTTAACTTTATTTTTAACTTCTTTTATTTGCTAGCTATACTTGACACCAGAATATAAACAACCTCAAAGCAAAGATGGCTCTTTTCTTTGCTTCTTGTAGTCTATTTTGTTTATATTTGACACCTAAAATACTGCCTTTTGGAACATAATTAAAGATGAAAGAAAGAAAGAGAGGAAGGAAGGAAGGAAGAAAGAAGGAAGGTAGGTGTATTAGTCAGCCAAAGGGGTGCTAATGTGAAATACCAAAAATGGGTTGGTCTTTATAAAGGGTATTTATTTGGGGTAGAAGTCCACAGATACCAGGCTATAAAGCGTTAAGT
Organism: Tolypeutes matacus; assembly: GCA_026826555.1. NCBI lineage: Eukaryota > Metazoa > Chordata > Mammalia > Cingulata > Chlamyphoridae > Tolypeutes > Tolypeutes matacus. Next base: position 23,594,245 of record JAKSZT010054458.1, on the reverse strand, counting down.
TTCTTCCCTCACCACAGTCCATTGCCAAGTGTTAGAGCAAGACAGCTGCCAGCGTTTGCCAGGGTTCAGGCTTCTGGGATTCCTCTCTTCCCGGGGCTGCATTTCTCTCCAGGCTTAGCTCCTGTTTCCTCCACAAGGTCAGCTGTAGATGATCAGGCGAATGTCTTGCTTCTCTTCTCCTGGGGCCTTCTTTCCAACATCAAAACTGCTTCTCAAAAGACTGCTTCAACTCTGTTCTTACCTTGCCTTTTATATCCAATTCCCCCACCCACCAAGGGGTGGGGCTCAATGCCCTACTGTCCTGGCCCAGTCAACACCCTAATTATAACTTAATCATGCCCAGATTAACAGATCAGTTTACAAGCATGATCCAATTATATTTTTGGAATTCATAATTACATCAAACTGCCCAACTGTAACAGTAGGCAGGAGAAGGAGAAAGGGAGGGAGGAAGAAAGGAAGGGAAGGAAAGAAAAGAAAAAGTGAAAGAGAGAAAGATCAGTTTCTTCTGTCAGTGCTTGAAAGTGACCTATTAAGGGAAATGATACTATAATTTTGGGAAGTACTTTTCTTTTTTTCCTCTCTACATGAGAATATATACGCAATTCTTTAATGGATACTACATTTCTAATTTGCATTTGCTTCATTTTCTTATCTCTCTCTCACCATCATCTCTTAAAATAGCCAGTGAAAAGTCTTAGAGGATGAAGAAGCGGAGTAAAATATAGAAAATGGGAGCACTAGGATAACATAGTAACATACATACATACACACTGATTTGTTTTTCCACCAAGGCAAGAACCAGTGTCAGTGACCCCTGTAAAAAGTCCCATATGTCTAATTTTTCTATTTCTATAACTTAAAGTAATGGTTTTTAAATGGATATTTTAAGTAATCCCTAATATAGAAAGCACTGGATTCATTTGTTGTATGTTGAAAAGGTAGCAAGAAATCATATCCTAATAAGATGAACAAAGAACCAATGCATTGTGCAACTTTGACTATGCAGTGGGCCTCAAGGAATAATAGGATAGATGAATAACTAAATGAGTGTGGTATTTATAATGAATTAATGTCAATATTTAAAGTGCAACCATTTGGAAATGCAGACTACGTCAAAGAAAATTGATGTGAAATGAAATAATTAAACCTCTTAAAATCAAGAAATGATTTACCCTTGGGCAGTCTTGTGTTTTGAAGACCTGGTTGGATAAATTACCTCAAATAAATGACAAAAATTTAAGTTTGAGGAATAGCTAGTATAAATTTAGTGAGAAAAACATATCTGGTAGAGAAAATATTACTTTTCCCCCAAAATATGTGCTGTATATTTTGCTTAAGTAATATATCTAGTTAATGTTCATCAGTAAATTAGCTTACAAGGAATTATTATTTAGCAGTTGTGGCCATTAAACTCACACTAAGTTACATAATTTCTTAAAAGTATAACAGAATGTTCTAAAGTACCTATCTATCAAGCTAAATGTTATCACAAATATGTAGAAATTAATCAATGACTCTATTCCAAACTGTAGTAGTTGGTTTAGGTCAGAAATTCTTATTTTTTGATAAATCCAAAGGATACTGACTCAGAATATTTTTAAATGTATAAAATAATACATAACATTATAAAAGAAAACAATTATATTGAAATAGTGTTATCAAAATTTTAAGAAAACATATTTTGTAATAAATAATGTGCTTCTTAATTTAAACATTAAATAGCAAGCCATATCTCATAGTCTAATAATTTATCATAATTTCAAAATAGTGATGAGAAAAAAATTTCTAGATATCTACAGCAAATACAGCATGATATGAAAATATCTGTGATTTCTATAGAGGACAAAATCATACATATTACTAATACTAATGTGTTTGTTGCCTATATTCATAAAGGAAGGATAGGCTAAAATTTAAGCTAGAGGATAGTAAAAGTAAATGTGTAGGCCTCTTTGAATTATATCCACAGATTCCTTGGGGAAAAAAATATGTCATTTAACACCTGTCTTGATTAAGGGTTATTCATGCATCAGAATGGTATTTATTGAGTCTCGAACATCACATGCAAGTTTTTTTCTCCTTCAAAGAATTTTTGGGGGCTAAAAAGTGTTTTTTCACTTTTGTAAATATTTACTCTTTGGCAGTGATAAATACATAACTGGGGGTAGCACACCCATAAATACATTCATATTTCTTGCCCTGTTTCCCCACAAGTCCTCAGTTAGAAACTTGAATTTTCTGTGCATTCTCGAAATTAGTTAGCAGAAAGCATTTAAGCAAATGAAATTCTCATTTGTGATTTAATCAAAAAGGGAATGTTTTCCCCCAGCTTTTTCTAACTTGACACAAGAAATAGCTTAAAGTATTTTCAATGAGACTCATTATGTGGTTGCTGATTAGTAGCGAGGTTGCTTGTTTGGGGTGATTGATACTCACTTCTGGAGAACCAGGAAATGGAGCTTTGCCATATTTAGAAGCTACCCCACCCTTTTGTGATTTGTAGTTTTGAATTGAAAAAGAAATGAGTCTTTGGGTGTTTAAATTCATTTGCACTTAGCAAAATACAACTCAAGAGGCTTCCTGAAGATTTTAATTCTTTCAAAATTAGCTCTGATGACTTAAATGACTCAAATTGCATTAGAACTTTCAGGGTGTTTTTGTTTTAAATGAAGACTAATCCTTTGGCAAAAATATGTGTAGGCTTATAGTAATCCTCAGAAAAACAAAGATTATGTTGAGATCATGAGCAACAGATTCTAAGTAAGTAACTTTAGTATTTGTTTGGGTCATATAACAAATTGGGTAACAGACACTGAAATGACTAAGAGCTGTCCTAGAGTTAGAAGGCCAGAAGATTAACTTAATTATACTTCTGAGAGTCTGCACGGCTTATCAATTAGTTAAAATGCTCTTAGAGTTCCACGATTGTAAAATGCCCATTGTAAGACCAGATACTAACCCTATTTTCCTCAGGCAGGCACTGGAAAACAAGAAAGGAGTGGTTTTTCAACCTATTATCAAGGAAACATGGAAGCAGATATTAAATGCATGCTCTGTGACTATTTAAATCATTTATCTATGTCCTGAGACCCATGGCTTACAAATTACTGATTAGCACTTTGAGATATAATTTAAGCCATGTTTTTTGTTCCCATGAAGCTTATAATCCAAAAAAGAACTACCATCCCATATTATCCATTTAGGATTGTGCCCATTTAAAATGCAGTCATTCTTACTCTTTCAACAAATATTCCATGAGCACTTACAATAGGGTCCATGCCAGTTGTTCCAAACATAAAAAGGAGTAAATTATGGGCCCTTCCCTCAATAAGCTCACAGTCTAGGGAGAAGCTAATGATTAAATATTCTTTAAGAACACTTCCACTGTAAGGTAGCCCCTCTCCAACTCTAGAGTTATATCCTTGAATTTCTTCTTTCTTACCTTGGAATTCGATAGGAGCAACAACAGAAAAGTACAGTCTCCTCTATTTCTGCATTCTGCATTTCATAAACTAATATTAAGGAATTAAGGGTAAAAATGTATTTTCCATTTTACAGAAGCTTGGAATTGGTGTGAGTCACAGTCTAAAATTATTTTGCCTATTGGAATCTTTCCATATGAAAAAAAGTGCTTCCTCAATCTCTTAACATTTTTATACTTTGGTTACATGTAGGTCCTGCATCCTAAGGAAGGAAACCATCCAAAAGGGAAAAGAATTTTAATTTTAATAAGTTCAGCTCTAATAAGGAATTTGACAATGAGTGTTGAGATGAACACTGTATTGTCAAGAGTGGGTATGTTGCTGCTTTACTTAGTCTTGCTTTACTTCAAGTTATTTTTTATCAAGAGAGTTAATTAACAAGTGCAGTATTTAATTCAGCCTTAAAAAGAGTCAAGTAGCCCACTCATCCAAGAAAGACTGACAAACTGTTCCCTACTGTTTGTGAATTCTTGTTTATACTGTACAATGCTATTCTCACCACTCTAACAGGCTAACAATCTGTGAAAGGAATTATGGGTGAAAGTGATTTTGGAAAGGCTTAGAATGGGTCCCAGCTGTGTAGACCAAAAAAGAAGGATAAAAGAGGAAAAATAAGTAAAAAAAAAAAAAAAAGAAAGAAAAAGAAAAAGTAGGCCATGAGAGAGAAGTGATAGAAATGAAAGAAGAATAAATGGAATGCATGATAATGAAAGGAAATGGGAGAAAGGGACTGCAAAAAAGTAACAACTGTTACACTTAGAGCCTGAAATTAAATGGTAACGCAGATGATGGAATTTGGAAAAGTAAATTTGGGAGTCTGTTGATTCTTATACACTTAAAAGAAATACTTTATGACTGGAATAAATTAAAATGAGCAAAGTTCAAGAGAAAAGAGTATCTATTGCTTTGTTTTTGTAAAGTATTTGAAGGCATCTTTTGTTTTAACTTGGGAGGTTAAATAAGTAGTGGAAAAAAGTAGAATACATGTCTCAAACAGCTTTTAGAAATTAAATTTTTTTGAGGTGTGTTTACAAGATTGTAAATGAAGTTCACTTCCAACTGCATTATTAAAAATAAGAGATGGTAAGTTTTCCTGGTTTTGAAGGACCTATGAAAAGACTGTGTGCTTTACATTAAGCTCAGCTTTAGTTAATATTAGGCCACTATAAAAAAGTGACTTTTTTGCTTTTTGTATGGGATTTGATTATTAGGTTGAAGGAATGCAAACACCATTTTTCAAATTATTAAATATTAAATTTATATGTGCCCTGTTTTACATTAGCACAAACTATATTTCACAATTTTACCTCATTGTCTTCTTATGCCTCCTTAATTCTATTGCTTCCCATAATTTTTAGAATTAAAAAAAGCCTATTTTAAACACATACACACACACTCACACACATACCCACACCACAGAGTTCTCTTTCAAATGGATTTGCAAGGCCTTAGGGAAAGTAAATATAAGGACAGAGAGCATATTAATTTTATCTTAGATCTCTTAGAAAATTTTCAGTAGCTCCTCAATTTCATTTCATTAGCATTGCCATGAGCTCTTTTAGTTTCTGGTTCCATAGGGTAGGGCTTATTTTGAGATTGTAGCAGTCTCCTACAATGTTTTGTTATCATTTTATGTATATTGTAATGAACATTAAATGGATTAAGTCCATTGGAGTTTATGAGCTGGGAGGGAGAATTTTAATGAACTTCTCCCAGAAAATAAATGCAACTGGGTGTGGTTTTCTACATGACTCAGAAAAAGTTGCTGGTGTCATAGTCTGGGATTCTATGACAGTGAAACACATGTTCCATGAACCAGATTTATCAGACCATTATTGTCCAGGGATTTGCTTGTGCCAGCAACTTGCTTTGATCTCTCCGAGATTCCTCACACTAAAAAAATGGTGTGGAAATTAAATTAAATTGATGTTCTGTCGATCTTGAGATTTGGAAGGTTATTAGAACATTGCCACTTCAGATGAGGTTGCCAAGAATTTTGTGTTCTTACTTTTTTTCATATCACCTAAACTATATTTATATCCACCATTATTTTTATGAATTTGAACATTGTGATCAAAGGCTTGCTTAAGGGGGTACATTCTGGCTAGAGTATATTTTTAAGTAAATTCACTCATTATCCTAGTAAGATGAAGTTAGAAGTTCATCATACTTGACTTGAACATTTTTACATAATCCCTAGAGTGAGTCTTTTCACTTAGACTCAACATTAAAGCTCAAACAGACACCAACTAACATAGATTTTCAACTTAATTCTACTTAGAAAATGAGCTTGTGTGCAGCCCTACAAGAAACATGGGAAGCTTACCCTTTAGCTGCTACTCCCTGCCTGCTTACTCTTCACAGAGGGAAACATTCATCTGACAGAAATAGTTGTCTGTTTCTTTTCAAAATCCCTTTTCCTAGTGTCTTTCCCACCCTCACATTTGTAATTACATCTGGTTCATTAAGACACAGAAATCAATAGAGAACATGCTGTTTTTCTCAGGAGGTAGGCAGCCCAGTGAGACCTCTAAATACTATTCTGTCTCTGTATTTCCACCATTGGCTTATGGCAAAGCTCTAATAATTAACTCTACTTTGTAGTACTCATTTTCTCCACCGGTAATTTGGGCTTCATCCCTGTAAATCATGACTCTTGGAATGAGAAATAAAATAATATCTGTGGAATTTTATGGTCTATGAAGGAAAGCATTATATTGCATATAGTTAATATTGGGGATAAAGGGCAGGCAGACATTTTGGAAGATACCTATATGTTATGTTAATTTGAAAAGTAATTCTTAGTGTAATATGAACATCAATGGTCTCTCTTGCAATCCAAGAATTATTTACATGGCAATTCACACAAATGCAGGCAGATTATTTGACGATTGTTGAATTGAATGGATGAATGGCCTGCATCAAGGTCTTCACCACCACTGCCCCCTCCTACCTTCTAGTAAGTTTGAGCTGGCCTAAGAACTTTCTCTTCCAACCAATCCTGACATGATAGATGAGAAACAAAGAGGGAGAAAGAAAAGAGAGAGAGATAGAGATTGAGAGAGAGAGAGAGAGAGAGAGAGATCCATTCCCACCTGTGGTGGTTTAGAGCTATGTACCCCAGAAAAACATGGTCTTAAATCGAATCCATTCCTGTGGGCATGAGCCATTGTAATCAGACCTTTTGATGAGGTGACTTCAATTAAGGTGTGGCCCACTTCAATCAGGATGGGTCTTAACCCTAGTACTAGAGTCCTTTATAAGTAGAGTGAAATTTAAACATAGGAAGAGAAAGCAACAGAAAGTAAGAAGTTGAACATCAACAGAACCTGGAAAAGAAGGGAGAGATTAGGAGATGCCACCATGTGACTTGCCATGTTAAAGCTAAGGACCAAGGATCACTGGCAGCCAGCCCCAGAACACTGTGGTCTTTGGAAAGAAAGCATTGCCTTGGTGATGCCTTTATTTAGACTTTTTTTCCTAGCCTCAAAACTGTGAGCAAATAAATTCCTATTGTTCAACCTGACCCATATCATGGTATTTGCTTGAGTAGCCTAGGAAACTAAAACACCACCTAAATTATGGGCAACTTGGAACTATGTGTCACAAAATTCATGTAACATTCATATTATCCTGAGCCCTTGCAGGTGTGAGGACATAGCTCAGCAATTTTCAACTCTTAGAAATACACATCCTGGGGGGTGACAAGTCTGAGGTAACAATATTTTTATTTCCACCTTAGCTGTGACCTAGAGTGAACACAATCCAAGAAATGCTAGTTCACCACATTTATAACACAGCTGTGCATAAAATGGGGCCAAAGTTTCCTGCATCCTAGTTGTGGCCTCTCTCTTTGGAGGTCTCTTCTTGTGTTCTCATATCCTCACCTCTGGTACCTCGTCTAATCCCCTGAGTCTTCTCCACAACAGCCGGACCATATCTCCACATGGAAAGTTCCAGTACCTTTTGTTCTGTGGAGGAGTGTTGATTACAACATGACTTTATCTTTTGTTAAGAGTGGTGTATATATACAGTGACATAGGTTTCTTGGATTGTATTGTGTGTGAGGCTGGACTCTCTCACAGATACATTACCCAGGACACACTTTGTTTTTTATAAGCAAGAAAGTAGGAGAATGTTTGAAATATGCTGCAAAATATATAGCAAATTATTGGCTTTCAGTAGAGAACAGTGGACTAGGTGGGAACGGGAAGAGGTTAAAGCTACTCAGCTTTTATAATATAGACCAGACTTGAATCCATATGGCATTGTAGCAGCAAGCCTTGAAGTTTGCTCTACAGCCGTTTCTGACTTTAACAGGGAAGGGGTGTTCCTTTGGCTAGACATGACCCTCTTCTTTTCTGAATCTTGGGGACTAACTTGCCTTTCAAATAGTTGAAAAGGTTGAATTATTTATATTTTGCTCAGATTTCATCAATAAAGTGAAACCATACAACATCTGTAAAAGCCTCCTTATTCTTATAAAATGGTCTTGTTTTAGGAAGACCTAAGAAATTTTAGAAAAGGATGAGTTTTCTTTTTTAAAAAAGGAACAGCACAGGTAAAACATGTGGAAGTACTGAATGCCCAGCATATCCTTGAGCCTTCCCATCACTAAATCCAATAGCTTCCACCACAAAACCATGTCCTTATTAAGTTAAATCTATAACTTGCTTGTATCTCTACCTCTTGGGTCTAAATGTAACAAGTCTTTGTACTTCTCTTTTGTGATATTTAAATAATTAGGAAGTCATAAGAATGCTTCAGCAAAATTTATTGTGATTCTGTATAATAATAAAAAAGAGAAATAAGTTATCGCCATAGAACTGGGAATGTCTGGATTACATTGCTTCACAAAATGTTAATTCATAGTATAGGATATTCTAAATCTGAATGATAAATTTCAGGTGAAATAAAGATTGAAATAGATGAAACCATAACATTACATAACTTTCTATCATTTGATTCTATCTCCTGATGCTATGAACTCACCTCTCATACAATCCCTGCCACTTCTCAAAGAATAGGGGAAGTGAGGAGAGAGAAAGTGAGCTAGATAGCTGAAGGAAGCAGTCAAGAGAACTGGCAAAAGGAAGTATATACACTGGGGCTGGGAAGATGGAGAATAAGGCTCTGATGGATACTGAATCACAAACCTCTAATACATTTTTTTTTAATGTTGGAAATAAAATTTAGATCTAAAGATATTTTGGAGGATTCTTTCTTTAATAGAAGAACAGAATGAAAATAAAAGTGAGGGAAAGTAGGGGAGTCCAACAAAAGATTAGGCAAGACAAGAGGGTCCTCACAGTCGTCTCTGCTAACTTAGCTTTTCAGTTTGGAAGTATAAACCAATGGCTTATTTCAACACAGAAACTTTTCCTGCTTCAGCATACTCTTCTTCCTAGCCCTAACTCAATCTCTTGAGGAAAAAAAAAAAAACTCCATTAGTCATTTCAAAAAGTGAGTTGTTCATTGGGCTGCTTCAGGTCATTATAAAGCTTCAAGTCACTTTAAAGTTATCAAACCACTATCTAATTACCTGGTGAAGAAATACTGTTCTCTGACTTTAGATATGAGATAGGCAATTAAGGAAAAATGAAGAGATGCCAAATGGTAGACACTCACCAGCCAATGGCAAAAGTGGTTCAAGTCCAATTCAAGTCAGGGCCATCAGGATCCAATAAAATGTTGCAGCCTTCAAAATGCAAAAATGAAGATTATTTCGTTTTTTTTTTTTTTTCTCACTGGAAAGGAGCGGCGGCTATATTTGAACCTGAAATAATTATTTGGTAAGAAGTCCTTTTCTTTGTCACAATATTTAAGCCAACTGAAATTATAGTTTTATTTATAAGGAATAGAATCCTCTTATTACACACCCTGCTGGTTTTACATGTGGTGTACACGAAATATTCGGTTAACTTCACTGATCAGACTCCTGTTATTCATGAGCATATGGTAACATTTAGTTGTAATGTTAAATGAGAACTGTGAAAACTTGAAAATGACTGCCAGGTAAACACACTTCTTTTTCTCTTCATTAAGAAAAAGAGGTAGTTAAAAGGAGGAAAAAATACACTAATGTTTGCTATACTTGGGAACCTGAGGAAGGAGCTCAATTTCTAATTATTGCTAAACTGCAAACATAATGAGGCCTTTGTCACTGTAACTCTTAAAGGGGCATATTCAAATGTGAAAGCTTTGAAGATATGTCAAGAGTTTGGGCCTCAGTTTACATTTTTGGCAAAGAAATGACAGGAGTTCTGTTTAGTCACTACAAGCCCTGCTGAATTGCTTAGTACCCAACAATTATCCTCAATACCATGTGGAGGAAGAGATTTAGATGATGAAAATAAATAAATGCAACAAAATAAAAAACTTTTGACCTTGAAATACTAAGTGGATTCAGACCCACATTCAGGAAGTACATAATTTACCCCTGTATTCAAACATATTCATTCATATATTCATTCCCTCCTGCAATTTCATTCATCTGGGAAAGTATACTCATATCTGTCATATCTGTTATACTTGTCAGGTACGTTGTGCATGGCTGGGGGACAGAGGCCTGATGGATAAGAGTTCTGAGAGATATTGAGGCAAAAAAGAGTTGTTTTCCCCTGAAGGATAGTATAGAAATAAACATATTAGCAGATAAACAGGAAAGTCAACAAAGTATTTTTGATACAATAAGGCTAAATGGGTCAGCAAAAAGACCGGTTCTACCCAGTGAGATCAGAAAAGGAGGTGAATTTTGAATTGAATTACAAATGTTGTGCAGGCAAGGGATGGGCATTTGGTGGGCTTGTGTGGAAGTGGGGAGTAGGGAAGTGGCAGGGGAAAGCATTTTACATAAATGAGGATGTGTCAGTGCAATGAATAATCACAGGCACAGATATGAAACAAGACTCTATACAAGAAGGTCAATAGAAGGGGACAAGAAAAAAGTATTGTGATGGTTAATTTCATGTGACAACTTGGCCATATTACGGTGTCCATTTGTTTTGTCAAGCAAGCACTGGACTGATTGTTACTGAGAGGATATTACATGGATTTAAATCATTTGGTTGATTGCATCTGTGGCTGATGACACCTACAATCAACAAAGGAGATTGCCTTCAGCAATGAGAGAAGTCTCATCCAATCAGTTGAAGGACTTAAAAGGAGAACTGATGATTTTAGCAGTCAGAAGGAAGAATTTTTATCTCTATTACAGCCAGCCAGATTCTCCTGGAGAATTCATGGAAAACTCCATCTGAGTTCTCAGCTTATGCCTTGTACTATGGGATTTGGACTTGCCAATCCCCACCATCTCATGAACCAATTACTCTTATATATTTCATGTTTTCACGTATATATTTGTGCATGCGCACACACACACACACACACATATAGTCAGTTCTGTTTCTCTGGAGAACTCTGACTAATACAGATATGATAAGAGACAAACCTTAGAAAGTAAGCTAGTGTCGGATCATGACAGGTTTTGTAGTCAGACAATATTGTCTCATGGACATAAGAACATGTTCTGAAGTCTGATATATTTGAGTCCAAATCCCAGCTCTTCTATTTCCAAGTATTACCTTGTTCAAGTTAGTCAATATTTTTGTCCTTCCACTCCTTTGACTAGTGGGTAATGAATGACTGGATGAATGAATGAATGATTCCTAAGGCTATTCAAGTATTAAATGTCCTTAACCCAGTGTTTGGCATCTCATAGCCATTGAATACAGGTAGACTATTATTATTCTCTTGTTACTTAAATGTCTCAGAATTTATTCTGCAAGATATATGGAGAGAGTGAATGGTTTTAAGTAGAGAGGTAGTATGAAAAAAAAAATCATTCTTGTGACAAGTATGGATAATGGATCAATGAAGTGAAAGACTGAAGGAGAGATACCTGTTTGGAATCTCTTGCAACATTCATTGTAAATGACAAAGAGCATAAATATAGGAAATTCAGGTGATGGAAAAAAAAGATATAGACCCAAGTAATATAAGATAGACTTAACAGAAGTTGATTGGGGATTAAAAAGCAAGAGAAGTTGAGGAAGACTTCCAGATTTCTAGCTTAGAGGACTAGATGATCCATCACTAAGGTGAGAATAAAACACAAGGATCAGGTTTGCAGAGAAAACTTATGAACTCAATTCAAATTTGAGAATGTTTGTCTACCAGGCCACCATGACCTTTCTTCCTTCTCATCAAGCTTGAAATCCATGGTCTTTCACCTTATTCACTTCTTTGTAAATGATTTCAACTCTTTTGCTGTTCTTTTCATCCATCATTTCACATAACAATGTACCAATGCATAGTCACAGCAAAAAACACTACAGAGAAACAACATTGCTGTCTGGTCTCACTTCAAATTATGACCACAATCTCAAGTGGGTTCTCAGTACTTCACAGAAATTTTATTTTACAATTATTTCAACCATTTATATGCTCTTTCCTCAAACATTACATCTGTGGTTGATGACACCAACAATCAACAAAGGAGATTGCCTTCAGCAATGAGAGAAGTCTCATCCAATCAGTTTAAAAGTGATATAACTTGTATATTTTATTTATAAATTAGATGCAAAAAGAAATATTTTCATCTTCCCAACACAAAATTCACCATTCCATCTACATCTGTAACCATCTACTCTACCTTCCCTCCTACCACAGTGGATGAACTGCCTCTGTTCCTATTAAGACCAATCCCCTCACTGATATTCATACTCCCATCCTTCTTAAATGTGCAAAATCTCTGCTCCTGCATTCATCCCTGCTTTCTCCTCCATCTTCAATTATTTCCATTCAGTACACAAACGTGATGTAATATCTCTCATCTTAAAAATCAACCTCTCTCTGAACCAGTTCTCCTTTCTTCTAAGCTTCTACCTAATGTCTCTGCTTATCTTTATGGCAAAACCCCTTAGAAGAAATGTTTACATTCTGTCTCCTTTTCCTTTCATGCCATTTTCTCTTATCCACTGGATGCTTATTACCAGTCTCCTTTGCAGACTCCTTTTCTCTTCTCTCTTTCATTGAATGCTGCTATGCCCTACAGCTCAATACTCAGACTTTTCTCTTCAATTCTACATCTACTCTTTATGAGACTCCACGCAATCCCAACTATTTAAGTAATATCTCTTATCTGACAATCTTTATCCTGGCCTCTTCTTTGAATTTTGGACTTGCATATCCACTTGTCTATTCAACATCTTAAACTTGGGTTCAAAACATTTTAATTCCTGATGTCACTCTGTCCCACATCCAGTTTCTCCCCAGCACCCCCATCTTTGGTGAAAGTACTATCATTCACCCAGATGCTCAGACAATCTTGGAGGCACCCTTGACTCTTCTCTTTCTTTTACTTTCTATGTCCAAATCTACCAGCAAGTTCTATCTGCTCTACTTCAGGATATGTCTTGAATTGAATCATCAGGCCTGACGGTGATAGAATTATTAAATTGGGAAGCAGAATATGTGAGGTATTTCAGCAATGAAGAAGTTGCAAGGAGGCGCCTGAATACTGAGGTAAGAAATTAAAAGGTGGTAATGATTAGGTTCTAAATGTATTTCCCCCATTCTCTTTTCCCTGAGGGTGTTTCATTGATTGGATATGGAAAGAAATCACAAATTGCATTTAGAATTGTGAACTTATAATTCAGTGGTGAGACCATGAATTTATTAACTTGCTTTTTCATACTGAGCCATTTCCCAAGTTTTTGTTTTATTATGTTTAATTCAAAAGAGCATTTTGTGAGCACATCATGCAATCAGCTAGGTGGTAGAAAACTCAGAGTGGTGCCTTGAAATTTGGTAAAAGAGATAACATACGAATGATCCGACTCTTGAGAAACAAAGAGCATTTGTACATAGAATTTCAAAGGGAACTAGAAAACTCTCTGTCCTTGGTATCCAGGAAATTATAAGAGCCCAGAGAACAAACTAGCAGCCATAGAGCTCCAGGCACCTCAGTTATATTCTTACTTATAATCCAGTGTTTTGGGGTTAGTGTGATTGACCAAAGAAAATGTAAAAGAACATCACAGTTGAGGGATTATAGTGGGACATTGTTTAAATAAAAGCAATTGTTAAATTGTTAAAAGAAACTGTTAATAGAAATTGTTAAATAAAAGTATCTGGTGTTACTCTCTGATGAAAGAAAAAATCACCTTCCTATATCATTAATATCTCTATCATCTCCCATGCTTTCGTGAGTTTTTTTCTCACGCGACTAATAGAAATCTTGCTCTATGATGATCTAATGCCTCTCTTTCTTTCTCTCCTTTCTTTCCCTCCTATTTTTTTTATCTATCTATCTATCTATCTATCTATCTATCTATCTATCTATCTATCTATTTATTCTCTCTCTCCCCTTCTCTTTCTCTCTTTCTCATCATACTTTGAATTTCAAAGTGTACTTCAAGGTACCAAACCAAAAATTATTGGAGCAGTGATCTCATGAATGGTATTCAGAATATAGACATCCCTAATTCTGAAGCCTTTTCTTCCAGAGAGACCTCAACAAGTTTAGTTGCCTGCTGATTTTTATGTCTGCTTGTTAAAGGTTTCAGGGTGATAAAGAGAAGGGGAAAATGTGGGGTTTTTAAAAAATCTAATACTTTGACTTTAAAAATTTTTATTTCAACCTGCCAAGCTGCTAAGAAAAAATGAGGTAGCATTTTATAATAGGCAATAAATTATATTATTTCCTCTGGTGTTGTTTGAGATAATAACATTAGTCCCCAGAAACTCTCCAGGCAATCATGTAGCGGCAAGGTATAATTCCATAGCAGCTTAGACACTCCATTGTAATTCATAGTAACATGAATTAATATCCATTTACTACGAAGAGTTAATGAGAAAAATACATGTGGGGGTTTTGTGCAGTACTGTGTTTTTTTACTTTAGGGGAAAAAAAACTTGCAATAAAGTACAATATTCTATGGTTATTCACAGTGAAAAATTTACTGAACTGTCATTTTCCAGGAAAATAACCTAAGTTTGCCAAAGACTGAGGACACAATAACAAATGATGAAATATTGGTGACTTGATAGGACTCATCAATTGATCACATCATTCAAATAGTTGGGAATGACAAAAGCTGAATAGATAAAATGTTTTCAGGTCATATTTGAACACAATGACTTTTTGGCAATTTTAAGCATCCTTTGATGCATCTTAGCATTGCACTGGTAGCCAAGCTGTTACGCAGCTCCTTCCTATACATTCCTATTCCATTGATATCACACTTGTGACTTGATTTGGCCAGTGGAATGTGAGCAGAAGTGACAACATGCACTGCCTTTGCCTTGGCCATAAAACCACCAGTTCCAGATTAAGCCTGATTAATTAATCTGTGCCACTGGATGAATAACAGATGGAGATGAGCCTCTTTTAAACCACAGTGGATATTTAATGGGACCAAGAAATATACATTTGCTCTTTTAAGCAACAAATGTTTTGGAGACATTTGTTACTGCAGCATAATTTAGCATAAGGTTTAAAGGAAGTTTTAAAGTACCTATATAAGTCATCCTGTATTGAAAGGAATGTTAAGCTTGTTAAAATTATATGTAACAAAAATGTATGTCAATTTGTATTTCAGAAACAGAAAAATAAAATGTTCAGAGAATCTTCCAATTAAAAAAAAGAGGTAAAACATTTCTCAGAATTTAAGTCACAATCTTGCTTTTCTACCAAACTTAGCTGCTAGAGAAAACCTTAATATTTCTAAGACTACAAAAATTTCCTGTTGGCAACATGTAATTTTTATCTTTAATTCAACCAAAATATAAAAAAGAGTACAATTAATTGAACATTGTAACTGATGTTATCTGTGGTAAGATGTTGGATATAACTAAGAACTTGAAATTAGATTTTTATGGTACAATGGAATTTAAAAAAAGATTTCCTTTATTTTCATGATCAGAGAGTTGAACATTGGGACAATTTCATTCACCTATTAGCCAAGAAAGATATTGATTAAAAATTAAAAGAAGGAGTTCTGGGAACGTGGCATTGGAGCAGGCAGGCAGGGCTCAATTCTCACAGAGATAGGGCCAAAAGCTGTCTGAGGGACCCGTATTGGGGGTGAGCAGACAAAGACAGTGCTGCGCAAATCCTAGGAGAGTGAGGGACAGGGAGATGAAGAACCCGAAGAACCATAATCAACAAACGTGAGTTCCTAAACCCTTGCAGCATCACCCAGAAATGGCTCCCCTTCCTGACCCCTAAGATATTAAGCCAGAGTAAAATCCCTGGCTCACTGCAGCTGACTGAGAGGGAAACAGAAGTCTTCTTCCCTATCAGCTGTTACAACGGTTAAGGGCAGGGAGTTGGGAGCTTCTCTTCAGTGGTGAGGTGACCCAAACTTTCATTCCTGAAGCTTCTGGGCCATTGTTGGTACTGCTTGGATTGAGTTGTTGCAATTTTCCATTTACTTTAACCACAGAGCATGGTACTGCTAAGAGACGCCCTAGGGGATCTCCTGTATTCCAGGAAAACTCTTCTTTACCTACATTGTGTAGATGGAGTCCTATTTTCCCCTTGGTAGTCAAGATCAACCAGTCCAGCCAATACAGTATTCCCTTCTTTGCCTGTTGATTCAGGGGCACGAGGAGCAGAAAGTGGCCAGATGGCAGTCTTAACTTCCAGGTCAGATGAATTCTCCTTTTGGAATTAAGATCTGTAAACCAGCAGAGCTTAAGGTTGCAGGGACAGGAAGCAAAAATTTTCCTAGTGGATCATTAAGGGTAATGGTGAGTGGTGCCACTTTCATTTCCACCCCTTGATTCCTGAACCCATGGATCCTGGCTATGGAAGAAACAGCACCATAGAGTGGATAATGATTTAGAGCAGACACAGCCTCCTGGAGAACATTGCCCAAGCCATGCAAGATACTGCCACCTAGTTAGCACTGTAATTGAGTCTTTAAAAGGCCATTCCACATTCTATCAATTCAGCTGCTTCAAGATGATGGGGAAAATTGCGAGACCAGTGAATTCCATGTGCATGTGCCCATTCCTGCACATCATTTGCTGTGAAGTGGGTTTCTTAATAAGAAGCAATGCTATATGGAATATCATGGTGGTGAATAAGACATTCTGTAAGTCCACAGATGGTAATTTTGGAAGAAGCATTGCTTGCAGGGAAGGAAAACACATATCTGTAGTATGTATCTATTCCAGTAAGAAAAAATCATTGCCCTTCCATGATGGAAGTGGTCCAATATAATCAACCTGCCACCAGGTAGCAGGCTGATCACTTTGGGGAATAGTGCCACATCCCATATCAGGGGCTGAGTGTGGGTCTCTCTGCTGCTGGCAGATGGGGCACTCAGCAGTGGCTTTAGCCAAGGTGGCCTTTGGTGAGTGGAAGTCCATGTTGCTGAGCCCATGTATAACCTCCGTCCCTACCTCCATGGCCACTTTGTTCATGAGCCCATTGGGCAATGACAGTGGAAGTGCTAGCCACAGAGTGGGTCATTTATACATTTGATTATTAAAATATTCCTCTGTTGAAGTCACCCTCTGGTAAGCATTCATGTGGGACACAAGTGTTTTTATGCTTTTTGCCCACTCAGAAAGGACTATCCACATACCTCTTCCCCAGATCTCTTTGTCACAAATTTTCCAATCATGTTCCTTTCAAGTCTCTGACCATCCAGCCAAACCATTGGCAACAGCCCATGAATCAGTGTACAAACACACCTCCAGCCATTTCTCCTGCCAAGCAAAATGAACAACCAGGTGCACTGCTCAAAGATCTGTCCATTGGGGGGATTTGTCCTCACCACTGTCTTTTATAGACATCCCAGAAAGGGGCTGCAGTTTGCAGCTGTCCACTTTCAGGTGGTACCTGCATACAGTGCAGAACCATCTGTAAACTAGGCCTGTGTTTTCTCTTCCTCAGTCAACTGATTGTAAGGAATTCTCCAAGAGGCCATAGCTGTGGGATGGGAAAGAGAAGGTAATGTGGTAGGAGTGGTAACCATGGGCATTTGGACCACTTCCTCACGTAACTTACTTGTGCCTTCAGGACCTGCTTAAGCCCTATCTCATACATACCACTTCCACTTTATTATGGAGTGTTGCTGTGCACACACAACTTTATGGTTTGCTGGGTCAAACAATACCCAACTTGTGATAGGTAACTCAGGTCTCATGGTAACTAGGTGGCCCATGGTTAAGTGTTCAGTCTCTACTAGGCACAGCAGCATGCCAAAGGCTGTTTCTAAAAAGGAGAGCAGTTATCTGCAGAGGATGGCAGGACTTTGCATCAAAAATCTAAGGGTCTGCATTATGATTCTCTTATAGGAGCCTGCCAAAGGCTCCAGATGACATTTCTATTTGCCACTGACACTTCCATCACCATTGGATCTGTTGGACCATATGGTCCAAGTGGCAGTGCAATTTGCATAGCAGTGTAGACCTGTCACAGAGCCTCCTCTTGCTCCAGACCCCCTTCAAAACTTGTAGCTTTTCTGGTCACTCGGTAAATGGGCCAGAATAGCACACTCAAATGAGGAATGTGTTGTCTCTAATATCCGAAGAGACCAACCAAGCATTGTGCTTCTTTTTTGGTCATAGGAAGAGCCAGATGCAACAGTTGATCCTTCACTTTAGAAGGCATATTTTGACATACCCCACACCACTGGACACCTAGAAATTTCACCCAGGCGGGAGGTCCCTGTATTTTTGTTGGATTTATCTCCCATCCTTTCTCATCTAAATGCCTTATGAATAAGTCTAGAGTAATTGTTACCCTTATTCACTATGGCCAATCAGCATGATATCATCAATATAATGGACCAGTGTGATGTCTTGTTGGAGGGAGAGATGATCAAGTTCCCTGCAGACAATATTATGATGTAGGGCTGGCGAGTTGATATACCCTTGAGACAGGACAGTGAAGGCATATTTCTGGGCTTGCTAGCTGAAAGCAAACTGGTGGTCCTTACTAACGGCAATTGAGAAAAAACAATTTGCCAGATCAATAGCTGCATACCAGGTACCAGGGGATGTGTTGATTTACTCAAGCACTGATACCACATCTGGAACAGCAGCTGCAATTGGAGCCACCACCTGGTTAAATTAATGATAATCTGCTGTCATCCTCCAATATCCATCTGTTTTCTGCACAGGCCAAATAGGAGAGTTGAATGGGGATGTGGTGGGAATCACCACCCCTGCATTCTTCAAATCCTTGATGGTGGCACTGATCTCTGCAATCCCTCCAGGAATCCAGTATCACTTTTGGTTTACTAGGTAGTGGCAATTCTAGTGGCTTCCATTTGGCCTTTCCTACCTTAATTGCCTTCACTCCCCAAGTCAGGGATCCTGCCAGCTAGTGAGTATGTCTATTCCAATTATGCATACTGGAACTGGGGAAATAACCACAGAATGGGTCCAGGGACCCACTGGACTCACTATAAGATGGACCTGAGCTAAAACTCTATTAATCACCTGACGTCCATAAGCCTCTACTCTGACTGGTGGACCACAGTGATGTTTTGGGTCTCCTGGAATTAATGTCACTTCTGAGCCAATGTCTAATAATCCCTCAAATTTCTGATCATTACCTTTTTCTCAATGCACATTTATCCTGTTAAAAGGCCTTAAGTCTCTATGGGGAAAGCTAGGAGGAAGATTAACAGTATAAATTTTTGGCAGTGTAACAGGGTCCTTCCCCAAGGGCACCTGGCCTTCTCCTCATGCAAGGGGCTCTGGTCTGCAAACTATCTCAAGCCTGGGAATTGATTAAGGAGCCATGATTCTCTGTTTCTGTAACTTAAGTTAGGGTTTTGTCCACTCAAACTTGACCTCTTCTGCTTGTACAGATCAAGTAGGAATTAAGTAGACTGCCCATCTATTTTACTTGTAGGTACTCCATGATCTATGACATAAAACCATAGCTTCATGTGACTTTTGATTGCTGCTTTAGGTCTACATTTCACTGTGATAGCCATGCTCACCTTGTCTTTGATGATTAAGTGCTGCTACTTGGCTTCTGTGAGCCCAGGATCTCATCATCCCCATAGTGTTTAAGGAGTCTAGTTCCATGACAGCAGTTCCAACAGTAATATCTGACCTACAGAGAAGACCAACCACAGAGATCTTCAAGGAAGATGGAGTTAGTCTCACAAATTTATTTCTCATAGCCCTTGTAAAAAGTGTGTCCTCTGGACATTCCTGGAGTAGGTGGAGATGTCTTAAATTGTGAATCCATTCTAGCATTCCAATCTCTCTGAGCATTTGGGTCCCCTCATCTACAGTATACAAGGGTAAATTGAGCATCTTGACCTCAAGCATTGTAGACCATCTTTTGGTTCATGTTTCAGCCAGCCACCCAAACAACCTGTTAAAGCCCTTTCTAATCCCTCATGCTACAACACTGAAACTAGATTCTCTGCTTAGTGGACCCATATCAATAAATTCAGCCTGATCCAACTTTATATTCCTACCACCATTAAACCATACCCTTAAAACCCATTCCCACACATATTCCCCCTGACTTCTGTCTATATAAATTGGAAAACTCATGCAGCTCTTGTGAAGTATAGTGTACTTCCTCATGGGTTACAGTTTGCACTTCATCTTTGGGGGCTTCTGATTTTAGTCTAGTTAGAGGTCTGGAAGAGAAGAGGGGTGGTGAGGATGAGTAAGGAGAAGAATTAGAAGTGTTTTGCAAGCAAATTACCTCAGGGCATTCCCTTACAGTTTCCTCTGGTGAGCCAGGATTAATCTTTTCAGGTGGGGGTTGGATAGTAGATTCCTCAGGGCAGGATGGAGGTTAAGTGGTGTTTTTCTCAGTGCAAGGAAAAGGTAAAGACCCTTTGGGACAGGCTGTAGATTGGGTAGGGCAGGCTTGAGGTTGGGTGGTACCTGCCTCAGGACAGGGAGGAGGCTGGAGATTGAGTGATGCAAGCTTAACATTGGGTGATATCCTCAGGGCAGACCATTACAGGTTTACCTGCAAAACTTCAGCAGAATTTAGTGTTTCAGTGTTCCCACTGATATCATCATCAACTCATATGGCTCCATCCCAATCCTCAAGGTTCTATTCCTTTCTAATCAATTCCCTCACTTTAAAAGCAGATAGCCTGCAAGGTTGAGATGTTAGTTTCCACCGTAAATCTGCTACTTGTACAATGAGATTCTGAGTCTGTTTTTCAGAGATCTCAAGTCTGCAGCTGCATGAAATAAGATTTTCTTTCAAAGCACACATAAAAACATTCACATCATTCCTGCAGTACTTAAGTTGCAAATTTGAAGTCTTCATCTCATCCTTCTCTTTTGTAACTGTATCCAGTGTATTCAGGAACAGCCAGCCAACATCACTGTACCTTTTAACTCCACAAAACTATATTAAGAACACTTTCACCCAGTTCCTTGCCTCTTATATGCATGGAAGTACTTGTATCAAATGGTAATAACTTGTATATCTCTATTGCCAACTTACACCATGGACTCTCAGTGGCCTCTTGATTATTGCCTTTTCATCTAATTAGAGTAAAAGCCCATTGCAAAAATTCCAGAACCAATTCAGAAATCCCATTTTTAAGATTCTGTTCTCAAGAACCACTCCTGGTACCAAGCTGTATTAGTCAGGTTTTTCTCAGGAAACAGAGTAGAAAGGAGATATCTATAAATAGTATCAGATTTTTTTTAAATTGTCTTATGCAACTTGTACATACAAGTCCAAATTCCATAGGGCAGGCTGCAAACCAGGAGCCCGATGAAGGTCCTTGATGAGTTCCCCAGGAAAC
Source organism: Tolypeutes matacus (assembly GCA_026826555.1). Taxonomy (NCBI): domain Eukaryota; kingdom Metazoa; phylum Chordata; class Mammalia; order Cingulata; family Chlamyphoridae; genus Tolypeutes; species Tolypeutes matacus. Next base: position 23,572,995 of record JAKSZT010054458.1, on the reverse strand, counting down.
ACTGTCTGTCTGAAGTTAAGATGAGTATTCTCTTTTTCTGACTGCTTAAATCATCTCTTCTCCCTTTAAAGCCTTCCACTGATTGGATGAGACGTCACTCATTACTGACTGTAATCTCCTTAGTTGATTGTAGATTTAATCAGCCTTCTATGTAATCAACTCATGGATGATTAAAGTCCATGAATTCCCTTGTATTACAATTAGCCCAGTGTTTGCTTGACCAAACAACTGGGTACCATTACCTGACTGAGATGACACATTAGCCTAACCATATCTACCAATTACTCAAATATGATCTAATACTAATTGTCCTCAAGTTCTTCCAAAAATTGAACAGGAAAGAATCCTACCAAACTCATTCTATGAAGCCAACATCACCTTAAAACCAAACGCAGATAAAGATACTATGAAAAAAGAAAATTATAAATCAACATTTATAATTAATATAGATGCAAAAATCCCCAACAAAATACTTGCAAACAGAATCCAAAAGCACATTAAAATAATTATACACCACAATGAAGTGGGTTTTATTCCAGTTATGCAAAAGTGGTTCAATACAAGAAAATTAATTAGTGTGATAACCACATTAATAAATTGGAGAAGAAAATGACATGATCCATTTTGATGCAATTGATGCAAAAAAAGCATTTGACAAAATGTAACATCCTTTCTTGATAAAAAAACACCCCAATCCTGCCTTTGCTCGACAACAGTACCTCTACCGAAGATGATTTGGCTCCTGCCGTCGGCATCCTCTCACCTCTGCTGATTTTATCCTTCCCTTCCCCACTACCTCTGTTCACTCTGGCTTTCTTTCTCTTTCTGTCTCTCTTTTTCCTACCTTAAATTAAGTCTATGCCCTGTTTCCCAGGGTTGAAATAACCCTCTCCACCCCCCCGTGGAAGCATGGCTGGCTCCTTATTTTCATTAAAATTTAGCTCAAATGTCATCTCAAAAAAAAAAAAAAAAACACCCCAAAAGATAGGAATAGAAGGAAACTTTCTCAATACAGTAAAGTGCATATATGAAAAACCTATAGGTAACATAGTACTCAATAGTGAAAGACTGAAAGCATTCCCACTGAGATTAGGAACAAAACAAGGATGCCTACTGTCACCTCTGCTATTCAATATTGTGCTAGAAGTTATAGGTACAGCAATGAGGCTAGATAAAAAAAAAATAAAAGGCACCCAAATAGGAAAGGAAGAAGTAAAACTTTCACTATTCACTGATGATATTAACCTACATCCAGAAAATTCTGAAAAATCCACAACAAAGCTACTAGAACTAATAGACATATTCAGCAAAGTGGCAGGATACAGGAATAATATGCAAAAATCAATACCATTTCCATACACTGCTGATGAGCAATATGAGGAGGAAATCAGAAGAAATATTCCATTTATAATAGTGACTAAAAGAATTAAATATTTAAGAATAAGCTTCACCAAGGGCATAAAGGACCTGTGCTCAGAAAACTACAAAAGAAACCAAGACTTAAATAAATGGAAAGCCATTCCATGTTCATGGCCTGGAATGCTAAATATCGTTAAGATGTCATTTCCACCCAAACTGATTTACAGTTTCAACGTAATCCAAATAAAAATTCCAACAGCTTTTTTTTTTTTTTCAGAAGTGGAAAAGCCAATTATCAAATTTATTTGGAAGGGTAAGGGGTCTCTGGGGAGCCAAAAATATCTTTAAAATGAAGAACACGGTTGGAGGACTCTCACTTCTGGACTTTAAAGCATATTACTTAGCAACAGTGGTTTAAAAACTGTCAGCATGGTACTGGCATAAAGACAGACAGATTGACCAATGGAACTGAAGCAAGAACTCAGAAATTGACCCTCACATCTAGTCACATGATTTTTGACAAGCTGTCAAGCCCTCCCAGCTGGACCAGAACAGTCTAGTCAACAAATGGTGTTGGGAGAACTGGATAGTCATATTCAAAAAAAGGAAGGAGGCCCCCTAGCTCACACCTTACACAAAAATTAACTCAAAATGGATCAAGGTGCTAAATATAAAAGCTACAGTCATAAAACTCCTGGAAGAAAATGTAGGAAAATATTTTCAAGATCTTGTGGTAGGTGGTAGTTTCTTAAACGTTCTACTCAAAGCATGAGCAAGAAAAGAAAAAAATAGATAAATGGTATCTCTTCAAATGAGACCTTTTTAAACAACAGTGTACTTTGTCAAAAAGGTGAAAAGGCAGCCAACTCAATGGGAGAAAATATTTGGAGATCACATATCCTATAAGAGTTTAATATCCATGATATATAAAGAGATCATACAACTCAACAATAAAAAGACAAAATACCTGATTTAAAAATGGGTAAAACACTTGAAAAGACAATTGTCAAAAGAAAAAATAAAATTTCAAAGAAACACATGAAAAAATGTTCAACATCACTAGTGATTAGGAAAATGCAAATCAAAACTACAATGAGATATCATTTCACACCTATTAGACTGGCCACTATTAAAAAGTCAGAAAACTATAAATGTTGGAGAGAATGTGGAGAGATTGGAATGCTTATTCACTGTTGGTGGGAATGTAGAATGGTACAGCCACTGTGGAGGACTGTTTGGCAGTTCCTAAAGAAGTTGAATATACTTGCCATGTGGCCTGGCAATACCATTACTAGGTATATACCCAGAAGAACTGAGAGCAGAGACATGAACAGACATCTGCACACTGATGTTAATAGTGGTATTATTCATGATTGCCAAAAGTTGGAAATATCCCAAGTGTCCATCAACCAAGGAATGGATAAACAAATTGTGGTGTATACCAATGATGGGATAATATGCAGCAGTAAGAAGAATGAAGTCATGAAGCATATGATAACATGGATGAGCCTTGAAGACATTATGTTGAGTGATGCAAGCCAGACATAAAAGTACAAATACTATATGATTATGATTGAGCTATTATGAATTAAATATATTGTGCAAACTCATGGAGTTTATAGCTAGAATGTAGGTCACCAGAAAACAGAATGGGTAGAAAATGGAAACCTGAGGGCTAATCTGTGCAGATTTGGTTAAAGTTTGTTTGTAAATCTTTGGAAGTAAATGGAAATGATGAGAGCACGTCATGGTGTTTGTAACTAGCAGATCTAATTATATGAGTATGACAGTGGTTGAAAGGGAAAGTCTAAGGTCATATATATAATTAGAAGGAAAACTAAAAACTGTAATATGGTACTGTATAGCATAGTGAAACCTCATGGAAAATGCGAATATGGGTGATATTGCATATATAAGACTGTTTTTAAAAAATACAAATACAAATGTACTAGAGAGAAGGAAAAAGAATAGCAAGTATGTACAGCAGGGAAAGAAATAGAGAGATTGAAAGGTGATAAGTTTTATTGTTTTGGTTTCTGTTTTTTATTATTATTACTAGAATAATGAAAATGCTCTAAAAATGATTGAAGTGATGAATGCACAGCTATGTGATTACACCGAATACCATCAATTGTACACTTTGGATGGATTTATGCTTTTTTAATGTGCATCAATCAAATGATTTGTTTGAAAAAAATTAAGGCTTTCACTCTTCTCAGGGAAGGGACTTCTTGTCTCCCCCAAAGTCCTTACTTTTCCAAATAAGTCTGTATCCTTGTACCATTCCTTCTTTGGCAGCATTTCTAATTTACTTACCATTTTCACACACTCCCTAGAATACACTAAAATTTGACACTATTTCCCTTAAAGTTTGGTTAACAGTACTGCACCTAATGCTCTAATAACCCTAATGCTCTGAAAAGTGCAGAGAAATCTGGAGTGCTTACCTCTCTCTCTAGGTATTTCACCTAAGCTCTAATGGACTGTGAGCAACCACACCACATTATTGACGTTAGTGGTACGTATCCGTGAAATTCTTCAAATTCAGTTTATTTGTGGTTCCTCCACCATCTCCATTCTAGAGTAGTGCTATGGGAGTATTTAGGATCTAAGTTTCAAGTCTTAATTTAATAAGATTAAACTTTGCCTGGCTAATATGTTTGAAGAACTCAAAGGAGCCTGAATAAATAGGTAGTGATTCTTACTACCAACAAAAGGTCATTTGAAGATACGATTTAGACATTATATAATTTGATGGGTTTCATCTATCCTCATAGGATGGTTGAGGGGAAAGCGTTGAGAGCTATAACCACAAAAGAATTGCTCCATCTTGGTTCAAATCCCTGTATCTAATATAAACAAAGCTCTATGGACTTTTGTCTTTTCACTCCCTCCCCATGGAACAAATTTTATAAATGGCTGCTCAGTCATCTTCTCAAGCTTCTGGTTAAGACAAGGAACTCCTACCAGCCGCCCCCACTCCACAAAGAGATGAAATTTTATTCTAAAAATACTCCTTACAGTTTTATTTCCTACTGAAATATGTAGGTACTTGCTGTGATATTGTAAACATGACAGTCCCTTCTATGTGAGCTGAATTAATTGACTTATTAGGAGCAAAATAGCTATGTGGGCTGGACTAAATTGGCTTATTAAGGATTCAATTGCACTAATTGCTAGCATAGTGGGCAAAAGAACAAAGGGAGGAGGGAAGAAAGAAGGAGGCAAGTGCATCTCACAGTGATCCTTGCTAGTCAGCCCATATGGAAGGAAAAGGACCTACACTAGCATCATGCTACTAGGCTTCAACCAGAAAACAGGAATTCGGAATATCACTTTACCCTGGCTGAAATTCTAACAAAAAATCTTATCATGTTAAAACTAGAGACTGATAAAGTGGTCACATGTTCCATCTTGTTGCACAGATATTTGAGCATGAATACAGAGGAAGAATAAGAATCTCCCCTCTCAGTAACAGGAAGAGATGAAAAGAACCTTGGTTCTGAGCTTAGGAAAAACAAGGAAGACATGGGGGATCAGGAAGTTCATGCAAACAAGTTTAGATTTTTCCCAGGGTCCTGAGAATATGGAAAAACCATGCCAAAGGATCCCTAGTCATGGTTAAGGGCAAAGATTTTGGAGCCAGAGAGATCAGGGACCGAGTTCCTGTTCTGCCACTTTCTGGCTATGTGTCCTTAAACAATTATTTAACTTTCCTGAGCCTCAGTTTCCTCATCTGTAACATGAGGTTTATAGCAATGCCTAACTAACAGAGCTTTTCTGAAATGCGCATGAGAGAATGTATGAAGGTGGTTAATATAGTGCTTGGTACATAGTAAACACTCAGTAGGTGAAATATTTAAAAATAAATGCCTACATGTTTGTCAGAAGAACAATCTATATAATCCACTCTGGAATCTCTTCTAGCTCCAAAATTCTATCAGTTTTCATCTGTGCAGCCAATTATAATCACAGAATGTTAACGTTAAAAAGAACCTTAGAGATCATTTATTTCAACCCCCTTTCATTACAAGTGGGAAGAATTGAGGTCTGGAAAAAAGATTAAGTGACTTGCCTCAAGTCCCCCTAAAAGAATACTTAGCAGAAGGTGAATTTTTAATTTTAACTAATGAGAATTATTTTTTAAAAATATATTGCATGTACAATACATTGCAGCTTTCATCTGATGAGCTCTGCAAACATCAATCATTTAAGATACAGATCATCACTGAGCTGTAGATAAGTATTAATTCTCATTACTAATGTAATAGGTATTAAACACCCACAAATATAATTCAAAACATAAAAAATAACCCTTGTTTCAGGGAAGTTTGCTTATAAATCTTTCTAGCTAACTTTGTCTTCTTTATCTACCTGGCTTACCAATACTGATCTCTACCAAAATTAACCATTAATATCATTAATGCTGATAGCCTTTGTTAGTATTGATCATCTATTGTGTGCATGTCAGAGATGGTGACGGTCAGAGCTGGCAGCAAGTCGTGCATTTAGCTGTGAGTTTGCATAGCTCACCCGCAATTATTGGGCCTGGTTGTAACTGTGTAAATGGAGTCAGGAGAGTAACATTTGTTGACACATCATCCTCCAGGACTCCCCTGTCCATTTAGAACACTGTGTTCTTCTGGGGCATCAGGTCCATTTTGCTATTACTGTATTTTAAAAACCCAGCGGGATATTACTCAGGTGACGGTGGCCAGCTGTTCTCTGTCTATTGAGAACAGAATTTTTTAAATTTCAAAAATGGAATTCAATGGTGGCAAGAAGAATTTCAGACAATACCAGACAAATATCTTGAATTAAGAGGGAAATTGTGAAAAGTTGATCCCCGCACCTGAAAAGCAGCATGATTCACACCCATTTGTGCAGTGGTTATCCTTGAGGTTTCCTTCAGCAAGATGATCACATGACATGCTATAATATCCCAAGAAACCCTGCATAAATCAAAGGATGGCTTTAAAAGAATTCCCCTCCTCCTACTCATATGAAAAAAAAAACGTCCTCAACAACCACATCCTCCACAAATATACTCCTTCTTTCTCTGAGGAAAAAAGAACATGAAAATAAAAAACACTATTCCCCAGAAGAAACAGTGCCTCTCTGTAGACTAGCAGAGAGTAAAAAGGAAGAAACTTCTTATATGAGATGTCTCAGCCAGCAGAGAGAAAAAGAAGGCCATGGTCAAGATATTGTAACCGAGAGGGATAAGAGACCTAGGGCTAGTGACCCTGCTTCATGAGTTCTTGGTAACTGGGATGTAACAGGAAAAATTACAATTGAAAATAAAGGCTGGATATGACTCAGGGATTATAAGGGGTTAGAAATAATTCAGTTTTTATGTTACTTCCAAAGAGCTTAGTAGCTATAGTGCTTGAACTTTTGTGTTTGTTTAAAAATGCCAGGGAGCAACATTTTTAGCTTTTCTTCTGCATTAACTGTTGGTTGCTTCAAATCCCTTCATAAATGTATTACGGAAAACTGAGAAAGAATTTTCCCCTTGTTAGCCAAGTGCATGCCTGCTGAGGTTTTATGTTAGAAAATACGATTTTATTTAAAGAAAATGTACAGCAGAAGCTAAGCCATCAAGAAAAAATCATGTAGCCCATGAATGTATGGCTGCAGCTGATATTTTGGCCAAATTCTCCTACCTTCCATTTATTTTATGCACTCTGTAGAGTCTAACAATATTAGTTTTCCAGATATAATATTTTAATAGATTGAACTTTAGAATATTTTACCTTTCTGTATACAGGGAATGAATTCATTTCACAAAAAAACTTTATTAGCTATTCATAATTTTTTTTCTGTACTCTTGTTTGTGGTCTGATACCCAGAATATAGTCTTTGAAAGAGAATGCATTGAGATGAATACCCTATTAGCATACCTATGTTAACAAAAATAGAAAAAAAAATCTCTATTATATAAAAGGTGGTGAATCTTCACCTGAAACCCTATTAAGCCTTCTAGTCCCTGAAAATTTATAGAAGCTTTTTGCTTGATGACAAAGTTTCTTGGACTTAGTACCAAAATGCTAAATACTTAGTTAAAAACTCCCATAAAACCATATGCCAGTAAGGCAACATAAATTGTTTATCTTCTATCCATCCAAACTCTTATTGAAAAAGGCAAATGTTGCATTTTGGAAAGTACATGAACATTGGAGTTGGACCCAAGTATGAATCATGCCTTAGTGCTCACATAATCTTTAAGTTTTGAGTTCCATAAAATGGATATACCATTATCCAAATCATAGGGTTGAAGTGAGGTTTAAATGATGTAACTGATGAAGCGCAGCAATGGCACCTAAAAGGCCTTTAATGAATAGTAGTTACTGCTGATATGTTCAAAGTTCTACCCTAAGGTCTGTTCTGAAACCTATACATACTTTAATCTATGCAATCTCTGCATCCTGAAATGTGAAGGAAAATCACCCATGAAAATGTTCAAGATTTCTTGACCTAGGAAAGGTATTCAGTGATGGATGTCAAGACAAAAGTGAAATATTTGAAGCTGTTTTTTTCTATATTGGTTCCACTAATTAATGGATGCAGAGCTTTCAAACTAAAAGCCACATACCTTTTAGCCAAATATCTCAGAAAAGCAACATTACAATGGATGACTAGTCATTCTTTTTTTCTATTCTGTCATGTCTTTATGTTTCTGGTCCTCGGATAAGTTAATTACATTTAACCATAAGTAATAGTTCACAACATTTTCATCACTCAAGAGAAGAGTAAATTAGTATTTGCCCTGTGTTTTGTGACCAAGAGGATTAAAATAAATCCTCTCTAGGCTAATTTTCTTTGATTTTTAATTTTGAAATAATTTAAGACTTACAAGACAGTTGCAAAAATAATATAAAGCCAATACAGAGAACTCTAATGTACCCTTTATCCAGATACCCAGATTTACCAACTTACAATGATTTGACACATGTGTTATATCATTCTGTCTATCTATCTATCTATCTATCTATCTTTCTATCTATCTATCTATCTAATCAACATTTGTTTTTCTGCCTGTTTTTGTAATTTTTGAGTGTTGGTTAAGTACATAATGCTTCTTGAACACTTAATACTTCCATATATATTTCCTAAAAAAAGGATATTTACTTATGTAACCACATTAAGTACAATGTTTATTTGTCAAGTTCAAGAAATCTAATATTGTTTTCAAGCATGTAGTCTAAATTTCATTTTTTTCAGTTGTCCCAATATTTTCCCTTTGGGCGTTTTCTTCTCCATTGTTAGATCCAGTCCAGGTTTATCCGTTGCATTTAATTCTCACTGTCTCTTTAGTCTATTGTTTTAAATATGGAAGCATATATAAAACATTAGGTTCCCCATCTCAACTACTCCCACATATACAATTCAGTGGGATTAATCACATTCACAATTTAGTCCTGCCATTTCCGCTACTTATTACTAAAAGTTTTCCATCACCCTAAACAGAAACCCTGTATCCATTATGCAATAACTTCCCATTCCCCAACTCTCTTCCAAGTCCTTGGTAACTTGTATTTTATTTTTTGTCTCTACGAATTTGCATATTGTAGCTATTTCATATAGGTGGAATCACAATATTTGTCCTTTTGTGACTGACTTATTTCACTCAGCATGATATCTTCAAGATCCATTCCTGTTGTAGCATGTATTAGAACTTCATTCCTTTTTATAGCTAAATAATATTGCATTGTATGTAAATACCACATTTTGTTTATCCATTCATCTATTGATCAGCATTTGTGTTGTTTACACCATTTGTCTATTGTGACTAATGCTACTGTGAATCTTGGAGTACAAATATCTTTTTGAGTCCCTGACTTCGATTCTTTGTGCTATGTAACTAGAAGTGGGATTGCTAGGACTTATGGCACTGATAAACTGTTCTCCAAAGCAGCTGCATCATTTTATATTACCCCTGACAATCTACAGGGATTCCTACTTCTCTGTGTACTTGCCAGCACTTGTCATTTTCTGTTTATTTAATCATAGCCATTCTAATGTGGTTTCTCATTGTGGTTTTAATTTTCAATTCCCTAATGGCTAATGATGGTGAGAATCTTTAAACATGCTTATTAGCCATTTGTAATATTCTTGGGGAAATATCTATTAAAGTCCTTTGCCTAATTTTTAACTGGGTGTGTGTCTTTTGTTGTTGAGTTATAGGATTTCTTTATAGAGTCTGGATATGAAACCCTTATCAGATATATGGCTTCCAAATATTTTCTCCCATTCTGTTGATTGTATTTTCACTTTGTCCTTTGATGCACAAAAGTTTTGAATTTTGATGAAGTCTAATTTATCTATTTTTTCTTTTGTTGCTTGTGCTTTTGGTATACAGTCTAAGAATCCATGGTCTAATAAAAGGTCCTGAAGATATTTCCCTATATTTTCTTCTAAGAGGTTTACAGCTTTAGCTCCTATATTTATGCCCTTGTTTCATTTTCAGTTATTTTTGTATATGGTGGGGTTAGGAGTCCACCTTTATTTTTTTGCCTGTAGATATCCAATTTTCCCAGAACCATTTGTTAAAGAGACTATTCTTTCCCCATTGAGTGGACTTGGCTCCCTTTTCAAAAATCAATTGACCAAACGTGTGGATTTATTTCTGAACTCTCAATTCTATTTCATTGTTCTATATGTCTGTCCTTGTGCAAATACCATGTTGTCTTGATTACTGTAGCTTTGTGATAAGCTTCAAAATAAGGAAATGTGAGTCCTCTGACTTTGTTCTTCTTTTTTAAAGATGGTTTTGGCTATTGGGGGTCCATTGCCTTTTTGTATGAATTTGATTATTAATTTTTTTCATTTATACAAAGAAAGCTGTTGTAATTTTAATTGGGAAGGTTGTTTTATCAATTCAAAAACATGTGTGAATGATCACAGTTGCCTCCCACTTTAAATAATGATTGGGAATTGATAGAAACATAAGTTTAGCATATTTCACTATTTGTGGTGAAAGCTTTCTGTCATTTTTTTTTAACTTTTCAATATTTTAAAGTTAACATCAAGTACATGTTTTACATGATCTCTAATACTTTTGAAATTTTGCCTGTAGGCATATAGGTAGATTGGTAAATGAAAAGAAGGGAATATAATATGATTTTAAAAATTTAAACAATATTTTTCTTATTTTGGACATCTCAAATACTTGCCACTCTAGAAATCATTATCTTTCCACTGTGGTGTCAGCTCTATGAGAACAGTGGTTTTTGTTTTGTTCACTGATGTGCCTCATGTACATTACAGCAGTGCCTGGCACATAACAGGTACTTATAAATTACTTATTGAATAGGTGGAATAATCATTTAGACCAAAATGCAATTATATACATTGTATGTACTTTACAGGTCATCTGTTAAGGGCATCAAACAACTTTTTTTTTTTTTTAAGATTTATTTACTTTTATTTTTCTTTATTTATCCTCCTCTCCCCCAGATGGTTCTTTCGCCTATCTGCTCATTCTTTGCTCGCCTTCTCCAGGAGGCACCAGGAACCGAACCTTGGACCTCCCACATGAAAAGGGAAAGCCCAATGCCCAGAACCACATGCACTGCTCGTGGACTGTAGCGGGAGCTGGCGTCAGCTCATCTTCTTTTAGGAGGCACCGGGACCGAACTCGGGACCTCCTTTGTGGTAAGCGGGCACCTTATGGTTCAGCCACATCCACTTCCCATCAAACAACTCTTACTTCATTTTTCTCTGTTCTTTTAAATTGTCCTGCTATTATGTTTAAAGATTAGTCAAAGGAAGATCTGGAATTGCCTTACTGGTTTGATTACACTGCCAACCAGCTCCTTTGTTAAACTCATGCTCTGTCTGGCCATATCATCAGCCTGGCATTTAACATACTTTTTAATTTTATTTATTTATTTTAAAGTACAGACTTTCTTACCAAATTTAAATATGTTAAAATAAATGGTTGAAAAGCAAATTTGGGGATCCAAGAAAATCAGTTATGAGTGAAGCTCTAAAAGGTTTATTTTTTATGCTTAATCTTCTTCCCAAATTACACGAATTAATTTCAACATTTGCTGAAAACCAGATATGCGTGGAGAAATGTACTATTTAGAACTGAGCTCACATAATGTGGGACTTAACATTGTCTAAACGATTAACAATTGACAATTCTCAGTTCTTGGTGTTCAGCTGCAGTGTTTGTTGATCCTTCTTTAAATGTATGTATCAGTAAACAATAAATGTGTATGTGTTTATAAAATAGATTTTTCCTCCAATTCTGTCCTCTGAGAATATAAAACAGCAGATTTTCATGCTTCTGTTAATAATGGGGTCAGAAAGTTCCAAATTTGGAATGTGTCAGGATATAAGGTATTTAAAGAAACTCTTCCAACAATCCAGAAGAAGCCATTTTACTAGGAACTTTTTGAAGTCTTAAACTTTAGGGTCTTTCTTTTTCCTTGGTGTAAGACATTTATATTCTTCTCACAACTTCACATAATTCCTAGTGCTCATATTCTGTACTACCAAGCTAAGAAATGTTGGGAGTCCAAAATCATTAAGCAAATCACACAGCTGTTGTCATATCCCTTGCCTCTATAATTTCCCCTGATTGATAGATTTGTGCTCAGAATGGATAATCCATCATTATAAAGGTTAATATAAAATGCTCACAATAGCAATTTTCTTTGTATTTGGTTATTTCTATCATTTCCTACTCTCTAATATTTTGTTCTGATTTTCAGGATTGGGCTTACTTATCCCTCTCCAAAAAGTGCAGTTGGAAATATTTGCTTATTACACATCAAACACAATATGGTTGTAGGCAGAAACAAAGGCCATTTAGTGACAAGGATGGCTGGGACAAAGACAAATTCCTAATGAATTGGAACTAAGAAAGCAGGGAAGAATGAAATATTTTCTAAAATGACTATGAGTTAGTCAAGTACTTAGAATATCCTCTAGCATTTTTCTCACGCTTCAGTATGAAAATATCCATCAACATTCATTCATTATTAACTTCAGAAAACTTTTTTGGGCCATCTCATTCACATCAAGGGTTGTGGAAGGTACTGGAGACAAAAAATAAAGATAAATAGAATATATCTTCTACTTTTGAGAAGCTCAAATTAATGGGAGAAATATATATATTTATATATACACATAGACCAGATAATCACAATATCATTAGGTAAATATAGTATTGTAGGCAACAATGGGTACATTATAGCAGAATTTATGAACACTGCCCAAGGAAGTCAGGGAAAGCAACATAAAAGAGATAATATTGAGCTTGGCTTTTAAGAAAAGAACCACACCTCAGCGAGAAAAGTACTGGTACCAGAATGCTTATATAAGAACAGTCAGAACATGAACTGTGGAGGGGAAATGGAGATAATAATGCTGAGAAGGTGGAGTGGAACAAACTTTGCATTGCTTAAAAGTTTTCACTTAGTTGTAAAATCAAGGGTTTTGGAGTAGGAACCAGGTTTGTCATTCCAGACAACTCTAAGGCTAATGGGAGTAAATAGGGGACTGCTGGTAGGCAGAAGTATTAGCAGTGATAATATTTTTTTTCCTTTGTCCAATGTTGTCTTACATTCAATGAAGCATTTACACATATTATTTTGTCAACGTATAGTCATTAGGGCTTTACTGTAGCATAGAGCAGGTCTGTCATAGAAGAGTGACTTTTAGCCTCTGAAGTGCCAATCTCAAGGTAATATATGTGTTCATAAAGAACCATTCATGGTGTGGGCACTGCTGCTATGCTATTAGCTTCAAAGTTTGAAGAAATATACCCCCCAGAAGTAGCAGAGTTTGTATACATTACAGATGATACCTATACCAAGAAACAAGTTCTAAGAATGAAGCATCTAGTTTTGAAAGTCCTTGCTTTTGACTTAGCAGCACCAACAGTAAATCAATTTCTTACCCAGTACTTTCTGCATCAGCAGCTTGCAAACTGCAAAGTTGAAAGTTTAGCAATGTTTTTGGGAGAGTTAAGTTTGATAGATGCCGACCCATACCTAAAATATTTGCCATCAGTTATTGCTGGAGCAGCCTTTCATATAGCACTCTACACAGTCACTGGGCAAAGCTGGCCTGAGTCATTAGTACAAAAGAATGGATATACCCTGGAAAGTCTTAAAGCTTGTCTCTTGTACCTTCACCAGACCTACCTCAGAGCACCACAGCATGCACAACAGTCAATAAGAGAAAAGTACAAACATTCAAAGTATCATGGTGTTTCTCTCCTCAACCCACCAGAAACACTAAATATTTAACAGTGAAGAGACTGCCTTGTTTTCTAATATGTAAATCATTCCAAGTATATGGTGTACAGTTTTTTATCTTAGGTTTTAATTTTACAATCATTTCTGAATGCAGAAGTTATGGTCAGCTACAAATTATGATATCTATTACTTTTTAAATGGCTTTAATTTGTATATCTTTTGTACATATAACTATCTTAGATATTTGGCTATTTTTAAGGAATTTTGGTAAGCAAAGTATTAATAATGCCAGCTATCAGGATAATAATAAATTGATTTGGAAAACTTGAAAAAGGAAAAAAAAAAAAAAAGAACCATTCATGGATATTAGTCAACTTTTTCTTAGGTAGCAACTTCTGAAACATGCAGATCTGTTTCTGCCTCATTGCTTCTTCAGGTAATGCCTGATATTCTCCAAGATGATCTGCAAATCATATTTAGGAAATTCCCAAAACTTTCTCAATGACCTCAAGAGTCCCAATGCAGGTTTAAATCATTTCCTTTTCCACCAGTTCTTTCTGCCTTTATCCACCCTCTTCTGTGACGCTTCTGTCCTTTTCTGGCATATTCTAGAGTTTCTCTAGCCTTCTGTTTTGTGCTCCTTTGGGATCTCTTGATAGTGCTTGCTTCAAAGCATGGATATCTGCAGCATTGATTGGGTAGAAAATGTTCTTCCCATATACCTTTCTTTTCTTTCCATACTTGTAGGCTCGAGAATGTAATAAATACTAGTCAAGATTTCACAAGAGACTTCAGGTAAGTGGCTAACATTCCTCTATAAAATTGTTTTGTGTTTAATAATATCTGTTAGGTGATTTTTTAAAGCTTTCTCTTGGATTGATTGCATTATGTACACGTTAAAAAAGTTTAAAAAGTGCCCAAATGTCTGCTTCATTACTCTGGGCTTCTGAGAAGGGCAAGACAGTGTATCACCTCTCTCTAACTCCTGACAAAGGGAATAGAGTTCTTAGTCCACTTCAACATGCTCCTGAGAGCAAATCACATGCCAATTGAACTGATAAATGATTCAGCCATTGTGGTGTTGATGAAGATTTCCTATACTGACCTCTGGTTTCACACCATATTATTTATTTACCTATTTATTTATATTTAAGTTTAAAAAAAAACTTTTCTAATTTAAATGCAGGAAATAATATGATTTTTGTTTGCCAGAGAACCAATATGCCAATGGAAGATTTTAGAATTAATCATATTCATTCAGAACTTCACTTCTTTTTAAATTATTGTTTTTATTCTTATCAAAGTTATGCATGAACATAACTATGAAAGTCAAGTCATTCTCCAAGGCTTATAATTTGAAATTAACAGTTCCCTTCAAACCTTCCAAAGCCTATTCCCTATTCCCTGTAGGAAGTCACATTTACCTTTTTTATTTTCTCTCATGTTTCTAAGTAACATGCTTATACTCTTATTGCTTGGTTTTTTCATTTTCAGATATTATCTATTGATTTTCTACTATAAAATATATTTTACATATCCCTTCTACTCACCTCCCACCAACACAATTATAATTTTTGTTTAAATCCATATTCAAGTTTACTTTATCATTGCTGTATAAATATTCATAGCTGGTCCATATAGAATATTATTATCTTTTATTTCGTGTATAGCTTTTTATTGTCTCATTTTTATGGCTTACTTAGTATTCCATGTACTACTATATGAAACCCCCTACTTCCTAGATCATGGGTTTTTTTTTTTGCTTTCATAGTTTACCTTCTATTTTTGGGGGGACACCTCCTTAAAATGTTTTTGGAGAAATACATATAAAGTAAATTTTATGAAAACTCCCATGTCTGAAAATGCTTTTGTATATTCTCAAATATTATTGATATTTGATTAGAAATAGAATTTTTGGTTGGAAATTATTTGCCTCAAATTTAAAGACATTTCTCTTTCTTTCTATCTTCCATTGTTGCTTTGAGATGTCTTATGTCATTTATAGCCCCAATTTCCATGAACCAGTTTTTTTTTTTCTGAGAAGTTGTGAGTTAACAAAGCAATCATGCATAATATACAGGATTCACATACATCACCCCACTACCACTATCTTACATGGTTTTGACACATTTGTTACAAATGATGAAAGAACATCATAATATTACTACTATTTATGGTCCATAGTTTATATTTGGTGTGTTTTTCCTATTATTAACACCATGTATTAGTATTGTACATTTGTTATAGTTCATGAGAGAATGTTCTCATATTTGTACTGTTAAGCACAGTCCATCATCCACCTCAGGGTTCACTGTGTTATATGGTCCTTGCCCTGTTCAATCATCCAAAGTGTACACTCAGTGGCTCTCAGTTTCATCATAGAATTGTGCTATCAGCTCAGTCCATTTCAGAATGTTTTCATTACTCCAAAGAAAAAATCCCATACCCCCTTATACCCTCCCATCATTGACCCTTAGCATTGCAATATTACTGTTCATTATAGTCCATATGCTACATTAGTTGTATTTTTCCCACGTATCTCCATATTCTTAATACCTGTAATAAGGGAAAATTCTTGCATTTGTATTACTAAACACAATCATCATCCACCACCAAAATGACTATGTTATACAGTCCATAGATAATACTCTAGCTTTCATTCAATTGACATTAATCTCCCTAGACTACTCCTTTCAGCCACAGTCACATTTATAAATCAGGAGTGTTGCTTATAGTCACTATGTGTTACCATCAACTGTAACCATTTCTCCACATTTACAATCCCCCTTATTAAACATTCTACATACATTCAGCATCAGCTCCCCCTTCTCAGCCCATATTCTATCTCCTAGCAACCTATAATCTAGAGTTCAATTCCATAAGTTTACTCATCATATTTAGTTCACATTAGTGAGATCGTAGAATATTTGGCCTTTTTTGTCTGGCTTATTTCACTCAACATAATGTCCTCAGAGTTCATCCATATTGTCATATGCATCACAAGATCATTTCTTCTTACAACTGAATAGTATTCCATTGTACGTAAAAACCACATTTTGTTTATCCATTAATCTATTGATGGGTTGTTTCAATCTTTTAGCAATTGTGATTAATACCACTATGAACATTGGTGTGCAAATGTCTGTTTGCATCCTTGCTTTCAGTTTTTCTGAATATATTCCTAGTAGTGGGATTGCCAGATCATATAGTTCTATATTTAGCTTCCTGAGGAACTACCAAACTGTCTTCCGCAGAGGCTGCACTATTTTACATTCCCATGAAGAGTGAAGGAGGGTTCCTATTTCCCTGCACCCTCTCCGGAACTTGTAGTTGGTTTTTCTTTCTTTTTTTTTTTTTTTTAAATAATGGCCATTCTGTAAGGCATGAAATGATATCTCATTTTAGTTTTAATATGCATTTCCCTAATAGCTAGTGATGTTGAGCATCTTTTCATGTGTTTTTTGGCCATTTGTATTTCTTCATTTGAAAAATTTCCATTCAAGTCTTTTGCCCATTTTTAAAAATTGGGTTGCCTGTTTTTTTATTGAGTTCTATGATCTCTTTATATAACACAGAGCTCAAACCCTTATCGGATATGCAGTTTCCAAAAATTTTCTCCCAATAAGTAGGCTACATTTTCAACTTCTTAACAAAGTCATTTGAAGCACAGAAGTGTTTAAATTTTTTATTTTTTAATTTATTGAAGTATATCACTCATACATAAACAATAAATGTATAGTAATAGTTGTGAACTTATAAAACAAACATACGTAACATCATACAAGGCTCTCATACCTCACCCTACCACCAATTCCTTGTATTGTTGTGAAATATTTTTAACTAATGATTAAAGAGCATCCTCAAAATATTACTACTAAGCAAAGTATTTTACATTTGGTGTATTTTCTCCCAACCCAGCCTATTGTTATTATTATTACTATTATTACTATATCATTTATGCATGAACGTACATAAACAATAAGCATATAGTAAAAGTTGTGAACTTACAAAACAAAATGCATAACATCATACAGGGGTCCCATACATCAACCCACCACCAACACCTTGCATTGTTGTGAGACATTTGTTACAAATTATGAAAGAATATTGTCAAAATCTTACTACTAACTAAGTTCTTATCTTACATTTGGTGTATTTTGATGGTAACACATTATAGTGAGTAACAGCTGGTTTATAAATAGGAATGTGGCTAAAAAGGGTAGTCTAAGGATGTAAATGCCAACTGAAAGGAAGCTAGATAATAATCTAGGGACTGAATAACACCGTAAACCCAGAGGTAGATGAGAATTGTGGTTAATGGTACAAATGCAAGAGTGTCCTTTGTGAACTAGAGCAGATGTACATCACAATTGCAGGGTGGTGTGAATGTGGAAAACATGGGAAAAATACAAGTTAAGTGACCTACGGACTGTGGTTAACAGTAATAATGTAATATTCATGCAGCTATGCCAAAGATGTACTGTGTTGAGAAGTGTTTAATTTTGAGGAGGTCCCATTTATCTATTTTTTTCCTTTCATTGCTCATGCTTTGGGTGTAAGGCTTAAGAAGCCCCACCTACCACAAGATCTTGAAGATGTTTCCCTACATTTTCTTCTAGAGGTTTTATGGCTCTAGCTTTTATATTTATGTCCTTGATGCATTTTTTTTTTAGGAGGTACCGGGGATTGAACCCAGGATCCTCAACCACTGAGCTACATCACTCCCCAATGAGAGTTGTTGTTTTTTTCCCCCATTTCTTTGTTTCTAGGAGGTACTGGAGATTGAATCTGGGATTGGTTGTACATGGGAAACAGGTGCTCAACCACTTGAACTACATCCACTCCCCTCCTTGATCCATTTTGAGTTAATTTTTGCATAAGGTATGATGCAAAATTTCTGACTGAGCTGGGTAGGTTTGACAGCCTTTTCAAAATTCACTTGACCCTATATGTGATTGTCTATTTCTGAATTCTCAATTCAGTTCCAATGGTCAATATGTCTATCTTTATGTCAGGACCATACTGTATCTAAGTAACATGCTTTAAAATCAGGAGGTGAGAGTCCTTCAACTTTGTTCTTCTTTTTAAAGACAGTTTTGGCTCTTCAAGGCCCTTTACCCTTCCAGATTAATTTGATAATAGGCTTTTCCATTTCTGAAAAAAAAAAAATGCTGTTGGGATTTTTATCAGGATTGCATTGAATCCGTAAATCAGTTTGGGTGGACCTGGCACAGTAACAATATTTAGTCTTCCAAAACATGAAGATGGAATGGCCTTCAATTTATTTAGGTCTTCTTTGGTTTCTTTTAGCAAAGTTTTATATTTTTCTGAATACATGTCCTTTATGCCTTTGGTTAATTTTATTCCTAAATATTTAATTCTTTCTGTCACTAATGTAAATGGAATTTTTTCTTACTTCCTCCTCAGATTGTTCATTAGTAGGGTATAGAATTGCTACTGATTTTTGCATATTAATCTTGTATCCCACCACTTTGCTGAACTCTTCTATTAGTTCTAGCAGCTTTGTTGTGGAATTTTGGGGATTTTCTAGTTATAGGATAATATCATCAGCAAATAGTGAAAATTTCACTTCTTCCTTTCCTATTTGGATGCCTTTTATTTCTTTTCTTGCCTTATTTCTCTAGCTAGAACTTCTAGCACAATATTGAATAATAGTGGTGACAGTGGGCATCCATGTCTTGTTCCTGATCTCGTGGGAAAGTTTCATTATTTCCCCATTGAGTACAATATTAGTTGTGGGCTTTTCATAAATGCACTTTACTATGTTGAGAAAGCTGCCTTCTATTCCCATCTTTCAAAGTGTTTTTTATCAAGAAAGGATGATGTATTTTGTCAAATGACTTCTCTGCAACACTTCAGATGATCATGTGATTTTCTCTTTCAATTTATTAATGTGTCATATTACACGAATTGATTTTTCTGGGTTCAATCACTCTTGCATACCTGGGATAAAACCCATTTGATGGTAGTGTATAATTATTTTAATGTGTTACTGGGTTCGGTTTATAAGTATTTTGTTGAGGAGTTTTGCATCTATATTCATTATAATAAAATATGTATTATAATATAAAATTATCTGTAATTTTCTTTTTTTGTAATATCACTTTGTCTGGCTTTGGTATTAGAGTGACATTGGCTTCATATAATGAGTTTGTAGTGTTCTCACGTGTTCAAATCTTTTGGAAGATATTGAGCAAAATTGGTATTAAATCTTCATTGAGCAATTGGTAGAATTTGCCTGTGAAGCCTTCTAGTCCTGGTCCTTTCATTTTGGGGAGGTTTTTGATGACTGTTTCAATCTTGTAACTGTGATTGGTTTGTTGAGGTCTTCTATTTCATTTAGGGTCAATGTAGGTTTGTATGTTTCTGGTATTTGTCCATTTTGTCTATGTTGTCTAGTTTGTTAGTGTATAGTTGCTCATAGTATCCTCTTATGATCTCTATTATTTCTGCAGGGTCAGTGGTAATGCCCTCTCATTTCTGATTTTATTTATTTGCAATTTCTCTATTTTTTTGTTTGTCAGTCTAGCTAAGTGGTTGTCAATTTTGTTGATCTTCTTGAAGAACCAACATATGGTTTCGTTGATTTTATCTGTTGTGTTTTTTGTACTCAATTTCATTAAGTTCTGCTCTAATCTTTGTTATTTCTATCCATTCATTTGGATTGTGATTGGTTTGCTCTTTTTTTTCTATTTCCTCCAGTTGTACAGTTAGGTGTACAACCTATTTTAGCTCTTTGGGTTTTTTAATGTAAGCATTTAGGACTCTAAATTTCCTGTTCAGCACTACCTTCACTATACCAATAGATTTTAATATGTTGCATTCTCATTTTCATTCATTTTGAGATATTTACTAATTTCTCTTGAAATTTCTTCTTTGACCCCTGATTATTTAAGTGTGTTGTTTAATATCCATATATTTGTGAATTTTCCCTTTTTCCACCTATTATTTATTTCAAGATTAATTACAAGTTAATTATACAATGAGAAAGTACTTTGTATTATTTCAGTCTTTTTAAATTTATTGAGACCTGTCTTGTGACCCAACATATGGTCAACCCTGGAGAATAATCCATAAGCACTTGAGAAGAATGTATATCCTGCTGTTTTGGGCTGTAATTTTCTATAAATGTCTGTTAGGTCTAATTCATTTATCATATTCAAGATCACTGTTTCCTTATTTATTCTCTGTCCAGATGTTATATCCAATGCTGAGAGTGTTGTACTGAAATCTCCAAGTATTATTATAGAATATTGACTATTTTTCCTTTCAGTTTTGACCATGTGTACCTCAAGCATTTTGGGGCATCCAAGTTAGATGCATAAATATTCATGATTCTTTCTTCTTGCTCAATTGTCCCTTTTATTAAGATATAATGACTTTCTTCATCTCTTATAACAGTCTTGCATTTAAAATCTATTTTGTCCAATATTAGTATTGCTACTCTAGATTTTTGGTTTACTACTTGTGTAGAATATCTCTTTCCAACATTTCCCTTTCAGCTTAATTGTGTCCTTGCATCTAAGGAGAGTCTCTTGTACACAGCATATAGATGGCTCATATTTTGTATGCATCCTGTCAATCTATGCCTTTTTATTGAGGAGTACAATTATTAATATTCAATGTTATTACTGTAAAGGCATTACTTACGTCATGTATTTTATCCTTTGACTTTTCATTGCCATATCTTACTATTGTCTGCCTTTTTCCCTTTTGGTTACCCTTACTATTCTTCACTTCTTCACTCTTCTCCAAGTCTCTCATTTTAGACTTGTTTTTTTCTTTCAGGCTTCAGAACTCCCTTTAGTATCTCTTGTAATTCTGGTCTTTTGGTAACAAACTCCAAATTTTTGTTTGTGAAGATTTTAAACTCACCATCTCTTTGAAGGACAGTTTTGCTGGATAAAGAATTCTTGGCTGGCAGTTATTTTTTCAGAACCTTAAATATATCATACCACTGTGTTCTCACTTCCATGGTGTATGATGAGAGATTGGCACTTAGTCTTACTGTGCTTCACCATATGTGATGCATTGCTTTTCTCTTTGTGCTTTCAGAATCCTCTCTTTATCTCTGGCATTTGACAATCTGAATAGCAGGTGTTGCAGAGTTGGTCTATTCATATTTATTCTTTTTGGGGTATGTTGTCCTTCTTGGATATTGATCTTTGTCTTTCTTAAGGGTTTGGGAGGTTTGGGGCCATTATTTCCTCAAATATTTGTTCTGCCCCTTTTCCATTCTCTTTCCCTTTTGAGAAACATAAAAGATGTGTTTGTGCATTTTGCATTGTCATTCCATTCCCTGAGACCCTGTTCCATTTGTTCCATTCGTTTCTCTTTCCATTCTTCTGTCTTTCTAAGTTCAGATGTTCTTTCTTCCAACTCAGTTACTTTGTCTTCAACCAGTTCAAATCTATTATTTGCCTCTAATATTTATTTAATCTCATCCATGTGTCTTTCACCCCCATAAGTTTTATTATTGTAACTTGCATGCTTTCAAATTGTTCTTTATGCTCACCAAGTGTCTTCTTAATACCTTTTATCTCTTTTGCCATATTTTCCTTCAGCTCTTTGAATTGATTTAAGAGATTTGTATGAATATCATTGAATATTTGTCTTAAATCCTTTGTCTCATCAGGAGTTTTGTTTGTTCCTTTAGCTAAGCCATATCTTCCTGTTTCTTAGTATGGCTGGTAATTTTTTTTTTTTTTTTTTTTTTTTTTGCTGATGGCTAGGCATCTGATTATGTAAGTGAATTTATTCTGACAGTTGATTTCTCTCTCTTTCCTATTTTTTTCATGGCTCTTCTTTGATTTTGGTAAAAGTTATTCTAAACATTTAAGATTGCCCAGTTTATGTTTTCAAAACAGGGCCAGGAACCCAATAATGGGACACAGGCCAGATCCAATAGTACCTGGACTTGAGAGACTCCTAAGTGTTTTTATTTCTTACAGTTTCCCAGTATGCCAGCAGATGGCACTCTTTGTTGAAACTTTCCACAGAAGTGTCTCTTTCAACCTCTACTTATTGGTCATTCAGTTATGGCCAGAGCTGAGATTCAAAACTGGTTCTGTTGGCCAACTCAGCATAGGGGTTGGTTCCCATTCTTGACCACAGGGGCAAGTAACACAATTTTAGCTTCAGCCTCTTTGTCTCTCTGACCTTCCTCCTCCTGGCTGGAGCACAGCATGTTCTTGGTCTGCAGACACCAGTTCTGAGAAGTTACATATATATATATATATATAATTTTGATAATTTTCTCCCCTCAGTTTTATTTTCTAAATCCCCTATTATTGCTGATCTTCTAATTTTCTGATATTTTCTATTCTATTTAAAGAGCCTTATTTTTTCATTCCTTCTTTGGAAAATTTCTTCAACACTTTATGGATGATGGAGTAATAAATTAGAGGTTCCACATTAACTCATTATTTTAAATAAGATAAATAAATATCTAGCTAATTTAAGCCATAGTAAATTTTCTTGAGCTTTGGATTTGCATGGGATAATATCTTTTTCTCCCATTTTAATTTAAACGTCTCAGTGTCATTAAGGTAATTAAATGTTAATTTAATGTAATTAAAGTACATTTCCTTTTTCTTTTCTTTTTTCTTTTTTTTTTTACATACTTGCATGTGGGAAGCTGACACTCAACCACTGGGCCACATCAGCTCCCCTGAGTTGTTTTTTTCATTTGCCTTCTTGTTGTCTGGTGTTTTGTTTTGTTTTGTTTTGTTTTAAGGAGGCACGGGGGACCAAACCCAGGACCTCCCATGTGGAAAGCAGGCACTCAACCACTTATGCCACATCTGCTCCCTAAAGTACATTTCTTACAAATTAAATATTTGGGTCTTGATTTTACAATCAGTCTATCAATTGGCTTTAAGTTCAAATTAAAAGAATAGAGGAAGATATAGCTGCTACAGATATATTAATATCAGATAATAAAGCTTTAAGAGTTTTACCAAAGTATTATCAGATGTAAAGAGGAATATTTCTTAGTGCTAAAGGAATAAGTTATCAGTACTATGTAACAATAATACATGTGTAAACAAAGCTTTAAAATATGTGAAGTAAAATTTGGCGGAACTAAAGGAAGAAATACATAAATCCATAGACAGAGTTGGCTCTTTTTATACCCCTCTCTCAGTAGTTAATAGGACAGGCAGGCAAAAAAAAAAAAAAAGCAAGATATGAACATTATCAATCAAGTTGACCTAACTGATATTTACTACACCCAAAAGTGCACAATACCTTTCTTCTTAAATGTACATGGGTATTCATCAAGACAGACCATATGTTTGGCCAGAAAGTGAAGACTCAATAAGTTTCAAAGGATTAAAACCATCTATGTCTATGTCTATGTCTATGTCTATGTCTATGTCTATGTCTATGTCTATGTCTATGTCTAT